>JASDDO010000022.1:23958109-24567153 GCA_030015575.1 Agapanthus africanus
GCCCGATTAGGATGTTAATGATTCTTTTGATAAAGTTCATAAACTTTATAGGACTTAAAAAGGGTTTAGGGATGTTAATCATCCATTAGCCTACCATAATCCTACGAACCCTAACAAGCGGAGAATTACTCGCGCATGTTGGGAAAAGAAGATGAAAAGACAGAGAGGGAAAACATAATGTAAAATGCAAAAGAATTAAATAAAACAACTACCTTTATTAATCAACTTGAACAGTCTACACTTTATTCCTTAGAAAATGATTACAAAAACTTGGTTTGCTTCTCGAACTCTTCCGAAGGAGGTAGATGAACCGTTGATGATCTGCCTGGATGCGTGAGCCGTCTTGGATTTCGTGATCTCTTCGGCTTGATGATTTTTCCAAGAGGCTCTCGGTGCCTTTTTATAGTGCAAAGCCAGAATCTTTTGCTTGAAAACTTGGTAAAATATAGAAAAGATTTTCCCCAAAAATCCTCAACTCCCAACTCACTATATCTGCGGCGGATCCTCAGCCCAAGTAGGGTTTTGGCCGCGGATCCGCGGCCAATGGTCGAGATCAATTTATCAAACTTTTAGGGCTTACTCCCTGTGACATGTGTCGATATCTGGAACCTTAATAATTTGGAAATCTTCTCGTGGTTGCTGTCAGACTTGGTTTTCAAGTTTTGATTCTTAATTAGGCAAGTCTTTTTCAACAACTTGATTTGCTTGATTCTAGCCTTGGAAAATTCTGCACAACTTGGAAATATTCTGCACAATAACTCAAATAAGATTTAGTAGACTTTGTTCTACTAAGATTAGGTCAAAGAATTTATTTGCATACATTTTTCTACCAAATGCTAATTATAATATATCAACACATGGAAAATAGTAGTTTTACACATAAGCCCTCATATGTATGATATATTATAATAAAGTCCTTTTTTAATATGAAAATGGTAGGAAAAATGTAATAACAAATGTGCAGTTTTATCAACTGAACAAATACCCCCAAACTTATCTTTGATCGTCCCGAGCAAACTAGTTTATTCAAGAGGAGAAAAAAGAAAGGAGAAAACTAAGCACACTTTCGTAGGCAAACACGATTGCACTGAGCACGTGCAACAAGCCGTTAAACCTCTAGGTGTCCCTAGTAGGAGGAGTGTTTTCTCCTGAGGGTTTTCAGCGGATTACACCCATAAAATCCAATAACAAAAAAGAGATGGTAAAATTTACATATAAAGATAAGAACCATAAAAGAAATACTTTGAAAATAAGCGTTTCCAACTACACTAGCTTTTCAGTTGTCATGAGCCATATCTTAATAGTCATGAAAAAATGTTAGAAATCACATTATCCCTCAATAAAACATCGTCTTTATTCTTCATTCCTACCATTCGTCCAAACATCATTCATATACCCCTACGTGTGTGAATAGAACATCCCTACACTCGGAGAATTCAATTCAAGCTATCATACTCTTGTCCATCTGCCTCAGTACTTTTTAATTTGATGAATATTTAGGTTTGCTCACACCTTTTCATGCGACCGTTAATACTTCTTGAGGTACTAACCGACCGATTACTCAAGTGCTTGCTGATTAGGTGATAATATTTTCCTCGTCTTGCACCACCTAAGACTTAGCAGTGACTCCCAGACCAGTTGGCCTTAGGGCACTAGGTGAAGAGGCACCCTCGCTATATTTTTTTATTGCTGCCTTGGCGATATAAAACCAGTGTTCATTTTTTTTCTTTTCACCATTTTTATATTTTCTTCATTTTTTTATTTCCTTCATACTTTGGCTTTTAGACAAGAGCATTTCAAGGTATCCTCTACTATCCCGAGTTTCAAGACGTGTGTAAGTGCATATAGTAGGGTATCAACATTCAAATGTTTGGCTTTCAGAATAGAAACTATTTTTCAGACTTATTTTTATCCTCAGATTAGTGACTTCCTTCATCTTACTAACCCTTGGGACAATGGCTCATAACTACTTATTACCAGTTCGTTTAAGAAAACTTCTAATTTTCTTGGTTTTCTTAAACTATTCCTATCTTTTGGATGTAATTTTTCACTTTCGACTCTTTTGTTATAAAAGAAAATTTTTGAAAATGTTGTGCTTATGCAATGTATGATGCAAATTAATGTGTAAATAAGCACAAACCTCCCCCAAACCTGTTTTCAACAGTGTCATCACTGTTGCTATTCGCTGGATCACAAAAACCTGTAAGCTTGGGGGGAAATTATTAATGGGGGCAAAAATATATGAAAGTGAAAATCCTCCCCCAAACTTATTTTTGGCTCACAAATTTGAGGACAAAAGTTATGTTCAAGAGCCAAAAATATACCCCCCCCTCAAACATGAGTTAGACAATACGAAGTATTTTAAGAAGGGGTGAGTCATTTGGTCAAAGTAAGACTTTACAAAGACCAAAAGTTAACACCAACCATTCAAAGATTTTATCAGTATAGCGTATGGGTTGGTGGAAGAATGTGTTGTATCGAGTCAAGAAAAAATGGGGAAGGGATAAGAGGTGGTCTGGAAAGGGTTTGAAATTAGAGAAAAGAAAGAATGAGGATGAATGTGAATGATTAGAAAGAAGGAATGATGACGGTTCAACCTCTATAAGTGGAGATTGATCAATCACAAAATCCGTTTTGTTTAAAAATTCAAGTTCGTCAGCAAAAAGTTCTTCAAAACTTTTATCGATGGTGTGATTGAACATTTTGCTGTCAAAGAGTTTTGTGCCAGAATTTATTCTACTTGATTCATCAAAAATCATTGAGGTAGAGGACTCGAAAAACTCATCTACCTCATTTTCAAAAATATCTAAATCAAGTTGGATTTCTGGAATTATTGAACTTGAATTAACGGATTGTGATTCATCAAAACTTACTGGAACTATAGGAACAGAAGAAGAACCGGAGAGAATAGAAGTTGAAATGGGTAAACAAATTGGTGTGTCGAGTGTTGCTGTACCAGATGTGGAAGATGGAGGCTGTATTTCGGTCTGATCTTCGTGTATACCATTATTATCAACTTCAAGACATATTTGGCATTCGGGAAGAATTAAAGGCTCAAGATGATAACCACAAGGAAGTGAAAGGATTTGATGAATTGGTGGGACAAAATCATCCAAAATTTCGGGTTCATCAATCAATATATTCCCAATGTCAATCACCTCATTCAAGTGAAAGTTAAAATTCTCAAACACCTCATCAAAAGTATGGCTTTCAATCAGTTTTGGTTCAAGAGTGGAGGTGTAGAGATCACAAGGGTTGGGTATGGTTTCACTTGAAATGGACCCTTCACAGTTGGGTAAATCAAACACTACAAAGTCACACAACTTATCAGACATTGTACTTGATGAATCTATAAAACTGGAGTTGTGGATTTCAGTTTGGAATGGGGAGATTTGATTAGGAAGGGTGTACAGTTCTGTCTTACTACCCAAATCCTTCATAATTTGGTTCGACAGTTCCATAAATTTTTCTAATGTCTGCTCCAGACTAGTCTTGGGTTGATAAGGGGTTTTAGTATAAGATTGAAATTCCTGTGGATAATTAAAACTCCCAAATGACTGATTAGAAGAACTGTCTAGAGTAGGTGGAAAAGTCAGATTGGATTGATAGGAACAGAATGGTTGCGGAACTTGGGTAGGAGTAGGATCAATATTATAATAAGAAGAATATTGATATGGGTTGATTGGTTGGCTATATACAAACCGCATATCAAACTCTTCTCCGGACAGTGGTGGTGATGGTTGATATTGGTCCGGGTTGAAACTTTGGCCTCTAGACCTAGCTATGTGCTCAGCAATGGACATTCGTCTAGGGGCTTCCTCACTCTGGGTATGAACTGAAACAGGTGTCGGATTAGGATACGGTTGATAAGACCTAGACTGAGGTGGCCAACTGTTTCTTCCTGCTTGTTCTATATGATCTCTTAAGGACATGGAAGAGCCGGACGATATACCGAAGGGATTTCGAAAACAAGAGATATCTGGTTGTGGACAGCAAAGCTCGGCAAGTGTTCTTCTGTTTAGGTCACCCATTATAAGAAGAGAAGAAGGGGGAAGGGGTAAAAAGGAGATAAAGTAATTGGTTTGTTTTGAAAAATGACGGATTAAGACAAATCACACAAAAATGCACAACCCTAGAACTATGGTTACCTAGGTCCAGTCTCTAGATCGCTCCTAGACTTCCAAAGGACAAGCCGCAGGATCAATCCTCTATCGCCTTTGTACTACCCTTGTAGCCAGGTAAGTGCCAGGTAAGTGGGAAGGAACCACAGTAGTGGGCCTAATTAAAAACCACTAGCCTTTGACACACTTGCTTAGACACTACAAAAGTAATGCAGATAAGCGATAGATTACCCACGACCTTCCTCTGTCCTTATTGAGCGCGACAGTCCTTAGAGTCTGGTCTAGATATTTTTTAAATTAATGTAGGATTGATGCAGATGCTCGGTTTGTGATTTGTGGGGCTTAGGAAAGGTGATGAAATCCCCACCTAATCTTGATTTGGTTATTGCCCCTTAAAAATCCGTATTAAAATATGCAAAAACAAACCGCAAAACAAAACTTTGCACAAAGATTTTTGAGCGGCTATATTTTGCAAAGAATCCTGCAGAAAATAGATTTTATTGGATTTGAGAGGAGAGAGAAGGAGTTAAGAAAGATACCAGAGAAGTGTGAAACCCTAGATCTCCTGTTTCCTCAAGTCCGTGACTCCAGATTCCCTCGCAAAATTCACACACAAATCGTTAAATATGCAATTTGCAGTTTTGTTTTAATAATGATATGAATCGTCTAAGAATTCAACACAAATAGCAAGAATAAAAAATTACGCACGTCTCCCCAGCAGCGGCGCCATTTGATTGATACGAAAAAGTGTTTGTAGTAGTTAACCGCAATCAATAACGGTGTCGCGTGTAGCTAGACCGAGATGAGTACGGGTCGTCCTCTGGGAAACGTGGAACCTTTTATTTTTACTTTAGATGTGTTGAGAAAGAGATGAAGGATAAAGAATTTTTTAGAAAGATTTCTAGATCTACGTTAAACAAGAATGTAAAATATAGATCTAGATTATTTTAAAGATGTAATTAATATAATAAGAGGGCTTGTAGGGTTCGTTAGGATTTAGTAGTTATGGATGATTAATTAAAAGTTACCCTTTTTATCCTTTAATAGATTTAAAACTAGAACGACGGTGATGCGTGTAGATTAGGGTTTCTGGAGGAAAAAGGAATCCCACTCTTAACCCTTATCTCGACACGGAACTCCGTTCATATCTAGCCTTTACCAAAACAATCATTAATCTAATCTCTAATCGCGGTCGGAACTAACAAAGAATTATTAGCGCGCCCGATTAGGATGTTAATGATTCTTTTGATAAAGTTCATAAATTTTATAGGACTTAAAAAGGGTTTAGGGATGTTAATCATCCATTAGCCTACCATAATCCTACGAACCCTAACAAGCGGAGAATTACTCGCGCATGTTGGGAAAAGAAGATGAAAAGACAGATAGGGAAAACATAATGTAAAATGCAATAGAATTAAATAAAACAACTACCTTTATTAATCAACTTGAACAATCTACACTTTATTCCTTAGAAAATGATTACAAAAACTTGGTTTGCTTCTCGAACTCTTCCGAATGAGGTAGATGAACCGTTGATGATCAGCCTGGATGCGTGAGCCGTCTTGGACTTCGTGATCTCTTCGACTTGATGATTTTTCCAAGAGGCTCTCGGTGCCTTTTTATAGTGCAAAGCCAGAATCTTTTGCTTGAAAACTTGGTAAAATATAGAAAAGATTTTCCCCAAAAATCCTCAACTCCCAACTCACTATATTTGCGGTGGATCCGCGGCCCAAGTAGGGTTTTGGCCGCGGATCCGCGGCCAATGGTCGAGATCAATTTATCAAACTTTTAGGGCTTGCTCCCTGTGACATGTGTCGATATCTGGAACCTTAATAATTTGGAAATCTTCTCGTGGTTGCTGCCAGACTTGGTTTTCAAGTTTTGATTCTTAATTAGGCAAGTCTTTTTCAACAACTTGATTTGCTTGATTCTAGCCTTTGAAAATTCTGCACAACTTGGAAATATTCTGCACAATAACTTAAATAAGATTTAGTAGACTTTATTCTACTAGGATTAGGTCAAAGAATTTATTTGCATACATTTTTCTACCAAATGCTAATTATAAGATATCAACACATGGAAAATAGTAGTTTTACACATAAACCCTCATATGTATGATATATTATAATAAAGTCCTTTTTTAATATGAAAATGGTAGGAAAAATGTAATAACAAATGTGCAGTTTTATCAACTGAACACCAGCCGCACATGGACCAAAGCACCAGAAAATTCTTTGAAACCTGACAGAGCCTTCGACGTCTGTTTCTGTGGTTTTTAACCGGTATACGGTCCCCAGATTTGATGCTTTCATGGCTTCCATAAAAGGGACTAGTGAGTTGTACGAGCTTTCCCAATCCCCAAATATCTTGCATAAAGCCTTTCTACGAGCATCCCATGCCTTCACATATGAAATCTGAATTTTATGCTCTCCGCTAACCAAGAGCCGTATCTCTTGGGGAGTCATCGCCACATCTGTACGGATTACTGGCATGATTAGCGAGCAAATGTAAGATGAAGTGCAATTCCGGTGATCTTGTAACATAATAGAATTGATACAAGTATGTTCTTGGTTGTATTTCGTGACCTTCCAAGCTTTTGCTCTTTTGGAACAACATGCATGCAATCTCTACTTACATTCAGAAGCTTTCGTACATACCACCGTATAGTACGTCTTATTTGACTCTTCGGTTTTAAATGTAACGTTTTGCTGAATAGACCACGACTTCAGCTTACAAATAAGATCTCCTTTTTCCTAAAACAAATCCCCGAAACTGACGCAATCTTCGCTTGCTGCTGTCGCATCCAAATAGGGTGCCGTATTTACTTCTGCCACGGCTAAATCTACCCAACTATCATCTTCCAGCGGATCGAGGCCGGGATCTTCTAGTTCGACAAAATCATTATTCGCAACCATACCATCAAAGAATGCTACCTCATTCAATCCAGCGGCATATTCCACGCTATCCTCCCCCTGATGACCTTCACCGATTTCATCATCATCACTGCCACACATATCAATATCACCCGTAGCAACATAAGGCTCGGGTGCAATATATGATGGTTGTGGTCGGTGTAATGTGGATGGTTTGGGGTGAGAAGACCGGAAAGATGTGGACAGACATGCTTGGAATGCGCTAGTTGGATCGTGTTGGAATGATGCGGAGGTGTGGGAAAATCTGTGTTTAGTATATAAATTGTTATTATAATATTATTCCTTAATATTTTCGTAAATAAATCACCACTTGTTTCAGATTTATTTATTTGTGGAAGGTTGTGTATGGTAATCCTTGTTGTTCTTCTGGGGTGCATGTAACTGCAGTAGTCGACTGGGAGAACCTGAATTTATGGATTTATAAAATGTTTGAATATTAGTATCTTGGTATTACTAAAATGTTTGAATATGGATTTATAAAATGTTTACCCATGAGTTTGAAGGTTTGAATAATGTTGTGTATAGTCATATCCACCGAGACTGACGGTATCATCGTTAATCATGTGACCGTACCCACAGGAACTCTCTCCAGCATTACAATCAAAATTACCCGTTTGAGGGGCATCTGATACTTCCAATTGCTCCTTCTGAACCAAAAGTTCAAAAGAATGCTGGGTGTTTGACAGACCGAAATCTATCATCGAAGATATTGATGCATCGTCTATAATTTCAACCAATGCATTTCCACTAAACATAGGCCATATACAACTTAACTTAACCCTAATTTAACGGGGATCGTATTTCGTGATTTTGAACACTTTATTCTCTAGTTCATTATAAGTCGTTGATGGTTCTAATCGCATGATTCTTGCGGACCCGCCCATATACTCGAGACCTTGTGCACTTGTGATAATCCGGCCATCGTATTTACATACAAAAAATAAACTTGAACTTGTCATAATCTGCATTAAATAATATCAAGCCAACAAAAAAAAAAGTGTTAACAACTTCATACAATCACAGTCAAACCATGCACAATCATACCTAGAGCTATGGTCTTCAAAGTCCACTAGACTGCTCCTAACTGTTCCAAAGTGACAAGTTGTGAGATAACCCTCAAATCTCCTCTTCACTGCCAATTATGGCCAGGTAAGCACAAATGAGGAAAGGAGGGATCCGCTCACAAAAACACCGTGAGACGGGCCTTTTAAAGTTACCTTTCTCACATGTCTAGCCTAGGCACCACAAAGTCAAGTTTAGATAAACGATCGAATGCCCACAACCTTCCTCTGTCCTATTGAGCACGACAGTCCTTAGTTAGCTGAGTCTAGATATTTTTTAATTAAACTCGAGGGTAATGCGTATGATGTTAGTGATTTTTGGGGTCTTAGGAAGGGTGATGAAATCCCCACCCAATCTGAATTGGTGTTTTAGCCCCTTAAAGTCCGTATTATTTATGCAAAACAGTAACAAACACAAAATCGAAAACACTTGCAAACAACTTATTTGGCGGCGGCGCAAAGAATCCTGCACAAAAACAGTTATATTGGAGAGAGAAAGAAAGTTTGCGCAAAGAATCCTGCACAAAAACAGTTATATTTTTTATGTTATGTTGAAACAAACATTTTATAATACAAAATAATAAATATTGTGTATAGGATAAAGCGTAAGTGGATAGTTGTGTGTTGGAATATAATGGAACTCTAAGCAAATTGAAATCGGATATTCTAAGCATTAGAAACAAGACTTTGTTTCTTTTGAATTTTTGATTCTTTGGATAGCATAAATATTGTGTATAGGATAGACCTATTTTTATATTTTTGATTTTTGAAATCGGATAGAGCGTAAGTACATATAGAAAATATAATGGATGTTATTATTCGTAATTGGATATTCTTGACCAAATTGAAATCGGTTGTGTGTTGGAATTGTAAGCATTAGAAACAAGACTAATAATTTCTTTTGATTTTTGATTTTTTTAGTTTTTAGATCCTGAGCTCATTTAAGTTAGATGCATAGCCAAATTTTAATGTGCCACAAAAGGTTTTTAATAGCACACGACAAAAAAACTAAACTGATGTGACACAAACGACTTCAGAATCTATAATTAGTGGGCTCAAAATCTTGTATAATGTTGAGCATCTGAAGGGAAAAGACGAGAAAAGGAGTCATAAAAAAATCTTGAATATGGTGGTTTTGATATGTATGTTTGCTTACATCGTTTTCTTCATTTAGAATCAGTGAAAGCATGAATATGGTGGTTTTTATATTATTTTTTTTTTGACAGCAGAACATTGAATATCAAAAATTGTTCTGGAAGAAAAGGAATCATAAAACAAATACTTTGTGAACTGTTTTCGAAGTCTATATTTGTTGATCTTTCTCTCAAGAATCCTGGTATATATAATTGGGAAGGTGCTAGAAAAGATTGGCTTACCTCCAATACTTTGTGAACTGTTCCGTCTTGATCCTATCCAGCAGCTCCTCCTTCCAGACTATGGTACTGAACTTGATCTTCTTCCTGAACTCCACACTTACACAAAATAAGTTGTGTATAGGATAGAGCATAAATGGATGGTGAGTTGTATAGCAGAGAGTAAGTTGTGTATAAGATAGAGCGTAAATGGATGGTGAGTTGTATAGCAGAGAGCTATTTATAGGGTATGAGGGCGGGTTCTAATAACCCGCCCTCTTCCTTCTGCAAACGACAAAAATGATGGGACAACACACAGACAAAAAAGATGGGACACATAATTATTGAAGAGGGCGGGTTTTAATAACCCGCCCTCTTTGTTTTAATGAACATAATATAAATAATATATAAAAAACTGATTGACACCACAAACTTAATTATTGAAGAGGGCGGGTTCCTAGTGATTTGACAATAGAAAAACTGATTTGATGTATCGTTAAAGAGGGCGGGTTCCAGGAACCCGCCCTCCTTTCCCTATAAAACCCACCCCCGTCCAGTGTGCCTTCTCGTATCTAAAATTAACTCACACCCCTCCTCTGCATCTGTATCGAAGGAGAGCCGGTTTGGCGGGCTCGATGCCCACTCCTCTGCATTAATGTCGTTGTCATGCACCTCCCGGACCGGGTGTTGCGACAGTTTGATAGATCGCAACATATTCCTGTCCCGCCGCCTTCGCCTATGACAATAGAGGGAGACATGCGAGGAGGAAAGACGGAGCGTGATTGGAGGGAGCATCATCATCAATATTTGCTGAGATGGGAGGATAGGCAGCGTAATATTGCCTTACAGCAAATAGGTGACCAAACAGCCACCGACGCTACCAAAGCATAGCTACAGTGGTATAAGCGTGTCACCATAAGATATCTTTCTGCTCCCCCTAACAACTTCGCAAACATCTCGCGGTACGAGCCTAGAGGCCACATGGAACGAGATTTGATAAGTTGAATTCATTATATTATATTACTTTTTAACATCCGGCAGTATGAGTCAATACTTATTTCTTATTTCTAATGTAACGACAGGCTCGTGGGTTGCATCTCGTACAAACAATGTTGCAGGAACCATACCCGACTGATGTTAGTCCGGCAACTCAGGCTCTATTTTCAAGTGCAGACCAATTAATTGGTGGTTTATTCGGTTCATAAAATATTTCTCAACATTTATCGCCGACACCAGAGCAGCAGTATCAGCCGGCACCGGAGCCGCAGTATGAACCGGCACCAGAGCCGCAGCATGAGCCGGCACCAGAGCCGCAACATCACGGAGATCCAGCGCAGCAGGATCAATGGTTTGGATCACCATACCGTCAGCAGCAACCCTGGCATACCGGACAAGCGCAACAACACCAGTCTTAGGGGTCAGGTTTTGCAGAACAGCCGTCTTGGCGGTCAGATTTTGTGCAACAACAGCAACCTTGGGGGTCAGGATTTGCGCAGCCATGGGGCCAAGATTTTGTGCAACAGCAGCCGCATGAAACCAGGACAGGCTCTTCGCTACAACTGCCCAGTTGGGACACGGATTTATCGTCCTACATGCAGTTGTTGGGAGGCAGCACATATCCGACACCTGTCCCACATTCAAGTTCAGGATTTGCGGATCAACAGCCTGTCCAAGACGCTGCTGAAGCTGAAGCCGAAGCCGAACCCAAAGCAGAAGAGCAGACGCCGCCGCCGCCGCCATCTATCCAAGAAACAGGTGGGTCCTCCAGTCATCCCAGGAGGCATAGGCTTATGTCAAGCCTTCTCGGATTTCATAAGAGAAAGGTAAAAGAAAAACGATAGTTATTTACATTTTACAAACAGATAGGATTTTTTTATATTGTAAATTTGACGGATTCATTTTGATATTATAAATTTGACCGTCGAGATAGAAATCGGATAGGATTTTTATATATTGTAAATTTTGACGGATTCATTCTGTAAAAAATATTGATATAATGAAATTTTATTATTTTATTTAAATATTTTTTACTTTTATTTAGTTCTAAATTTATTTTAAAAGAATTATAATTATGATTATAATTATAATTATAATCATAATCATAATTATAATTTTATAATTAAAATTATATAATTATAATTAAAATTATATAATTAATAATTAAAATTAAAAATTTAAAAAAAAAAGGGGGCGGGTTCTGGGAACCCGCCCTCTATACTATTGTATAGGGGGCGGGTTCTAGGAACCCGCCCCCTATTCTGGGGTGGGGGGTAGGGGGGCGAAACCGTCCTATTTTGATCATTTTAAATCTAACCACCCTATTTTAATAATTAATTTTTAAATTATTAATATTTCAAAAAAAAACCTAAATGTATGGTAACTCCTTTTTGTTAGACCCTTTGTGTACGGATTTATAGACCAGGTTTGATTCCTGGCTCTTTTTCATTTTTTTTTTCAATCTTTTAAAAGCAAAGAGATTTTATGCACTTAGAACCCCCTAAGTATCTCTACTTGTATACACACTTCCTTATATTTTACGAAGTGAAAACCTTGCTCGGCTGACATAAAGTTTTGGCTCTGCCGCTGTTCATATTCCAACCGATAAGATCAATTCGATCAAAATATCCATACAGAGCCACTAAAATTAACTCTTGACATAAATAACTATAAATATTAAATTCTTACCATTTATACGACCAAAATTGAAACTTGCCGAAGCCTTTAAAAAAATTAAAACACCGAAATCTGAGATGAAACCTATCATTAAGTTTATTTATAAGGCCGAAACCAAACCTAAAACCTACTGAACCCGTTAAAAAATTAAACACCAAACTGAACCGAGTTCTTAAACCAGTGTGTGTTGGGAGGGAGGGAAGGAGAGAGACCTGTGAAAATGGTAATGTATCGTTGATCGTTGGCTACTATAAGAGAAAGAGAAATAACGATTGTGCAGATCAACGATGCTAAGGCGGCCGATGAGTAAAAGTCAGAGAGCTGAGGAGGTGTTTAGGGTTACAAGTAGGATAATGAGAACTTATATATGGAGGTACACAATGTAAATAATACATGCATAATTATCTATATTGCAGGACAAGGTAGCATCCGCAAGGCAAGGCAAAATTGCCATCCCTACTTATCGAACTTATTATGACACATACAATTCACATAATTAAATTAATAAGGTATTAAAAATAAGTAGATTTGTTAGTTCTTTAGTTTAAATCACATTAATTTGTTATTTGGAATTGAGAATTATCTTAAGTACTTTTTTTAAGTTAAGATAATATAAAATTTAAAATAACCAACTTATTAAATTTTTAAAAATTAAAAATACTAAAATAACCTTTAAAACTTAAATTATTTTAACTGATACTTCGCAAAAAATTCTTGTCAAATTTTTTGCACAAATCGTGCTTCACACAAACACTAGTTATGGTTTGTTGTATAGTTTTTTATATCTCAATGGTTGAGATCTAATCTCATAACTAGATAATCATTAGAGTTATAATTGAATTTTATTATTAGTTAGTCGATAAACACTAGAATATAAATTTACATAAATATCTTATACATGCAATAAAGGTAGGGTTTGTAATGAACATTACTTAAACAAAGATATTCACTTTGGAATTTTGGGCGGTGCTATAATTCTTATGTGGCAACTAATTAGATGAAATCCTCTCCCCAGTTACTAATTTCTATAGTTTCGGAATTTGTGTGCATTTAAACATGTGTTACCTAGCCCATTAAATACTTACAACCAAACATTTGAACTTCATATTTAGGCTTAAATGCAACGAACCTCTTTATGGTTTCAGCCTGTGGCTGATAACTATCCATATTTTATAAATCGCAGATTACTACCCTATCTAACGGATTGAAGTCAATACTAAAAAAATAATTTCCCTGTCTGTAATTTTTCCTACGAAAAAATAAAAAATTTAAAAAATAAAAGGGTGATGATGATTAAGAGAGAGGGTGGGAGTTGGAGGGTAGAATTGTCACGCCCCGTTTCCCAAGAGACGGGAGCTAGGAAACGTGATGAAGTCCACGATGTATTTATTCTGAGAAGTTCATTTCCCTTAATAAATACATTAAGTGTGTGTACGCAATATAACAATGTGCATGAATAACAAGAGTAATAAAATTAAACAGCAACTTTATTTACATTCAAATTTCAAATTCAACTGTCGGGAAAAAAATACAATGATTAAAAATGCCTAAACAATGGTATACAGTAAGTAAGTACAGAAAAGAAACTAATAGTCAGGCTGGGAAGCAGCTGGTCCAAGTCTTCCTGGCTCGGCTCGATCTCCTCAGAGTCCAGTCCTCTTGATGATCCAAGGAAAGAAACAGAGAGGAATGTTGTCAGCGAATTAGCGCTCGGTAAGTCTCAAGAAAGAATGAGAATTATATAATAAAGTGCAAAGTGAAAAATAGTGAACAGGTGTGGACAAGTATGACATGATAATTTAGATGTAAACTGTATAAACATATCAATATAACATGTGCATGTGCTGGCCGATGTGGACATGTAATAAGAGAAAGTGTTGAACATGAAATAAATAGTAAGGTGATGTAAATCCCCGTTCCCATCTCAATAAAAGTTTTCTATTTTCCTATTTCCCCGAGTTTTTCCTTTCCTTTTCCCTCGTACTTTTGTGATGATTGGTTGCTTAAGTTTCAATATTTGATTTTCCAAAACCTTTAAACCAATCACAGACCAAACCTAAATTTAAAACAAAACTTCTAAACATAAACCAATTTAACTAAACATTAGCCACAACTTCTTTAAACCCCCAGCCCAACAGAAGTTTAACAATTAATTTCTTTTAAACCCCCGGCCCTGCACCACTCCTCAGCCCAGATGAAAAGCAAAATCTTAATAAGAATTTAATCACCGGCTCATCCCCTCCTCAGCCCACCAGAAAATCTAAAAGGAATTTAATTAATAAATCCCTTTTCCCAGCCCAGCCCGTCTCCTCCAAACTCACGCCCGCTTCACCACGAACCGACCCGCTTCGTCTCCCTCTCTTCTTCCAAACGTTAACTTTCTTTTCCGCTCACTTTTTATGTTCCCGATCCGCTTTCTTCGCCTCTCCTCGCGGCCACGTCGCCGAGCCGTTGCCCTACGACTCGCGCGCCCTCTCGCGATCTCCTCAACCTCAACGCTTCCCCCTCACTCACTCTCACCCCCAATCTCAAACCTTCTCTCTCTCTCACGAGAAACCTCCAGCTTCCTCTACGCGAACCCACTGCCTCGTTTCCCTCGACGACGACGACGACGAACCTCTTTCTCTACCTCCTCCTCCACCAACAGAGCCCTTCACTACTCCACTCCATAAACCGAGCGCCGCCACCAAGAACCCCTGCACACCCAACCCACTGCACCCGAGCTCGGTCACCCTGCACCCTCACGCCGGCGATCTCTCCATCACATCGTCGACATCTACACCCTCTTCTCCTCAGCATCATCACCTTCACGACCAGCCCAAGCCCGACTACCCTCTCTCTCTCCAAAGCCGCAAAACCCACAACACATCCACGCACCCCCACTGTTGCTCATCGCCGGAGCGCCGCCGCCGACCGTCGTCGACCCAAGCGCACTCGCAGAGAACCACTGAGCACCCCCTCCGCTTCCAGCAAGCACAAGACGTCTCCGGGCAACTCCGACGTAGCACCCGAGTCACGAGTCGAAGCCGTGAAACCAATTCACGCCGTTCGTCGCGCGCTCGTGACGTTGCCGCTGTCATACATCACTCGAAACGTTACCAGGAAAGTATTTTACTTGCTACATGCTAATGTATTCGTGTTACAATCTCAAATCGTATAAAATACAAATTTACAATTTCCGATAAATTATATGACATACATGTTCGATGCATGATCCCAATGAAAATATTCATCTAATTTGACGGAATTAGATTTCCTATGCTGGCCCGTATGATAATGAATATATTGTATAAATTTCACTGGAAAATACGACTGTTAATGACTAAAACGAATACCCCCAAATATACCCGTAAAACTGGAAATTTCCCGTATCTGAAAATTGTTAAAATCACCATAAATTATGTACATACTGAAATGATGTGTTAGAGGGCTTAAATCGAAGCCGACTCGACGAACTATAACCCTATGCAAGTTTCTAATGGTTTCTGTACTGAAATTGTGACGATATTTGGATCGGAGTGCGGCTCTGGACTGCAGTCCAGAGCGACTCTGGTTACTGTATACTGTTCCGTAATGTGTGCCACCTTGTTTCCTGAGCTCGTATGTTGCGGAACTCTACATTTTATTAAAGGTAAATCTGTTAGCTAAATAACACAAGTGGTTTCATTCCGTTTTAGCGTCGTTTGCTATTTAATCTGTAATTTAAAAGTGCAGGATGTATAACAGTCCAAAACAGAATCAGAATTGACATACTAGTGTTGAACAGTGCGTAACTTTTGACGTACATACGCGATTGAGAATCCGTCTATTGCATTGAAAACCCTAGATTTTATTCAACTGTAGCGTTGCTAAATTCTGGACTCAACAGGGTGAAATTCGTGACGCGAAACGGACGTTCAGTTCAGAAACTGAATTTCCTGCAGCGAGCACTTAAAATGAAACGGCTGTAACTCGAATACCGGAAACCCGATTGAACTGAAACCAATTTTGATGAACTTCTGACAGAGTGTTCTTATTATCGTATTTGTATCATTTCGTTGAATTCTAAACATATGAATTAATGCAATTTTTGTAAGTTGATGACGTGTACATTGGTTCATAACATACATGACTTATTAATGGCATGCATACACATATCTTACCCAATTGCCATATACACAGTGTTAGTGCGTGTTAGTGCGTGTTAGTGTTCAGTGGACATTGCATTATCATGCGTGAATGTTATTGGTTTAGGAATGTCGAGTACACCAATGGAAAGTGAATGATTCGTGACAGTGATTAATACAGTGAACAGTGATAAAACCGTGCCATTGGTATACCTGTACACGACTAAATCAAAATCATAAATAGTGAAAATCTGGGGGAAAAGGGGAAATCGAAGTGGAAAGAGAATCGTATTTAGTGGGACCGTGTTTTAGAGGATGATCATTCGAGGAGTGATATATATATTAGGTAGGATCTAGCGATCCGGCTGACAGGGTTATGTCCCGGGCATGTGGGTCGTTGTCTCGGGTATGTACGAGACTCCTGTTAAATATGATCCTCCTTTCCACTATACGATTTCAAACATGACTTAGAGACCGATAGGGACACAGATCATACTTTGCATCATTTAGTAACATAGTGATTACCCGCATTTTTCTTTTACTGTTATTACCTCATTTACCTGTTTCACATCATTATAATAATATTGCTATTACGTCGCTCTGACGACCTGAGTATGCATGCTCAGATCTCGTGGAAGAACCAGCGCAGGAGTCGGATTTACCTTTCGAGCTGACGGAGATCTAGTCTGGAGTGCTTTTCTTTCTTTTCTACTTTCCATAAAAGAGATCGTGTTATTGAACTTGGTTAGTAACTCTTCTTGTCTATTTGTAATTTGTGAACAATAGATTTTAATGTAATAATTCAGTGATGTAATTCCTTTACTGCTGTGCTTTGTTTACTGATTACCATGTAATGCTAGAATCCGAAGTGTGACTACGACGGGATTATTCCTTGACCGTAGGAGCATGGCTGGGCTAGTCATCCCTCGTTTTCCGTATTTTGGGAAGCGGGGCGTGACATGGTGTAATACCCAGCCCTTTTTGTACGCCTATGTTTGTATTTCTTTCAACTATAATTTGTATTTATAATTATTGATTATTTTAAATTTTCCCCAACCTATTTTAGTTCTCCACTCTTCTATTTTATTTCTGTTCCGGCCCAACCCACTCTTTCCCCAGCCTTTTTCATTCTTTCCCATTATTGTTTTTTATTGATTTTCTCCCGGCCCGGCCCTCACTATTTTTCCTTCACAATTCTTTTATTTTTAGGCCGAGCCCAGCTCTCAGCCCAATTCCTTTTCTATTTTGTAATCAATTAACTAAACTCCCTTGGCCCGCCATCCCCTATCAGCCCGGCCCTCATTCTCTTCTCCTCAAATCTTTTAAATTCCAAAACCTCGGCCCGGCCCGCTTGTTCTATTTACTTTTATTCTTTTATTCTTATTCTTTGGCCCGACCCACTCCCTGCAGCCCGCGTCCCCTCTCCAACCCGCGTCCGCTTCGCCCTCAACCCGACCCGACCCCCCCACTACTGTTCATCTCCTTTAAATCCCCCAACGGTAACTCCCCGTTCACCCGCGCGAGATCCGCTCTCCTCGCCGTAGCCCACGCCGCCTCCTCCGCCCTCGCTCGCGCGCCGTTACTCCCCACGACGCGCGACCCCGTCTCCATATCTCTCCTCTCGTACATACCCACCCACTCTTTTCCTCACCTCACTATCTCCATCTCCCTCGTTCTCCATCTTCCTCCCCTCTCGACCCGCACCCGCAACCGCCACCACCGCCGGCATCACCCCTCTTCTCGCTCCTCCCTCGCTCTCCCTCTCCAACTCACTCCTCACCTCCTCTCTCCCACCAACCAAACGCCCTGCACCTGAACTCCTCCACCGCACCCGACACCCAATCCCCGCAACCAAGCTTAGCCACCATCGTCATCGTCCTTCTGGAACTCACTTCCCTCACCTCCACCCTCGATCACGAGCACCCCACTTCCTCTCCTCCCATCACCACTTCACTTTCCCCCACCTCGCCTGCACAACCGAGCCGGAACCCAACCTACTCGCCGAGCCTCCCCTGCACACCATCTCGCCGCCGACGATCACCTGATCCCATCGCACCGCCGGCCACCTCGTCGACGCCTCTGCATCATCATCACCTCCTCCAAAACCCGGGCCCCCACTACCTCACTCCCTCGCTGCAACCCACACCAAGCTCCAAGCACCCGAGCCTCGAACCCCCGCTGCACCCATCGCCGGAGCTACCTCCGCCGACCACCGCCGACCCCAGCACACTCTCAGGAGATCCACACACCCCCTACACCCACACCTGAGCACCACCATTGCTTCCTCCCCCTAAAACCACACAAAACCCATTTTTCCTTTACAGCGCTTCGCTGTGAACGTTGCCGGAGCGACGCCGTCGACCGTCGTCAACCCCAGTACACTCGCAGAGGATCATCAAGTACCCGTCAACCTCCAGTAACCGTGCAACGACTCCGGACAACCCCGACGCAAAATCCGCATCTCGATCCAAGCTCGCGCAAATCCGTTTCACGGCGTACATCACGCGTTCGTGACGCCGCTGCTACCGTGCGACCCCGAGGCATTCCCAGGCAAGTATTTTACTTGCTTACATGCTATATATCCTAGTTACAATCGTTAATTTCATAAATCATAATGTTACACTTTTGGATTAATTATGTACCATATCTGTTCGACATATGTTCCCAATGAAAATACCCATCAATTTTGACGGAACTAAATGGTAATGTTTGGCCCGTATGGCTGTGAACCTAGTGCAGGAATTTCGTTGGTTAATTTGATCGTTTATGACTAAAACAACTACCCCCAAGTTAAATCGTAAAACTGTAATTTTATTGTACCTGAAAACCGTTAAATTCACCATAAATCATATACATACTGGAATGGTGCGTTCGAGGACTCAAATCGAAGCCGACTCGACGAACTTTAACCCTATACCAGTTTCCATACATTCCTGTACTTGAACCGTGATGATATTTGGATCGGAGTGCGACTCTGGACTGCAGTCCAGAGCGACTCCAGTTGTTGCTTGCTGTTCCGTAATGGGTACCACAGGATTTCCTTAACTCATAGGTTGCGGAACTCCGCTGTTTATTGTAGGTGAATCTGTTAGCTAGACAACACAATTGATTTCACTCTGTTTCGTTACCGTTTGATATTTAATCTGTAATTTAATAGATCGGGACGCATAACAGTTCCAACAGAATCAGAACTGACATATTGGTATTGAATAGTGTATATCTCCTGACGTGCAGATGCGATTGAAGATCCGTCTGTTGCGTTGAAAACCTTACCGAAAACCCTAGAATTTATCCAACTGTAGCGTCGCTAAAATCCGATCCCAACTGGGATCAAAATGCGTTGCGAAACGGACTTCTGATTCTGAAATTGGATTTCCAGCCGCGAGCGCTTAAAATGAAGTGGTTCTAATTAATGATCCTGGAACCCGATTGGCTTGAAACTAAATTCGATGGATGGACAACTGAACATATTAATTATTACCTGTTTATGGTTTCGCTAAACTATATACGTACGTTTCATGATAAATCGTGCAAGTAATAGAACACCATTTTTATGACACCTTAATCATGCTTCATATACTGTTTACGTATCATATTATACCCATATCATTGCAGTGATAACCTAGTGATATCGTGCATTTACCCAATGTTAGATTTTAGTGATGATTGTGGCAAGTACGTCAGTGTTCGTGTATCCGTGATTAAGTGAAAGTGATACGTACTTGTACACAATCAGTGACCCTATTATTCTATTGCATTGTCGACGTCTGTGGGATGCGTGTACGTGTGACTATAAGTGGTATGGGACACTTATGGAAGCGCTTGCACGGGTGTCACAGATAAGGCACCAGACACTGCCATTTATCTTAGGTATTAGTCAGGACGTGCTTGATGGAGGTCCTGCCTCCAGTTCTCGCGCAGACTTGTCACGGATCGATTAGTATTTAGGGTTATGGTTAGCGTTTGATGTAGGCCACGGGGTGTGGGGTAGTTCAGGTGTGAGTTCAACAGAATCTCGGGAGTCCCATGCCGGCTTATATATTTAGGGAGATATATGGAGATTTACAGGGTATGTGATATACACCGTGATATACATGTTACATGTTGGGCCCGTGGTCCCTTGCCCTTGGGTTCTACCCTTGGGTGGAGGACACTCGCGAGTGGTTGACTCTCACACTTGGACTGACGATAGGCTTAGTGACCTGTACAGTGAGACTTAGAGACTGATAGGGATACTGGCATTTATATTCCTCATATACAGTGTTGACATACGCGACATATCGTTTTACTGCTTTACTGCTCCGCTGCATTGATTACTGCACATTCATATTCATGCTGTCATTGATTTACTGTTTCACATATCTGTTACCACTGTTAGAATTGTCACTTGATTTTATATATATTATATCGCTATTGTGTCGCTCTGACGACCTGAGTATGCATGCTCAGTGAGAGGAGTAGATTTAGCCTGGACCAGAACTAGACGTGCATCACAGACTTCCTGACTTGCTTTTCAGAGTTACCTTCATTTGTTCCACTTCAGGTCAGTTCTTTACCTTGTTTCTATCTGTTACTGCATTTCTCATTACCTGCGCATCATTTACTGTTTACCATGAAAAACTAGAAGCCGAAGTGTGACTACGGCAGGACATTTCCTTGACCGTAGGAGCATGGCTGGCCTTGTCTACCCCTCGTATTCCGTATTTTGGGAAGCGGGGCGTGACATGGTTTAGTTGGTATCAGAGCCCAGGTTTTGCATCGATTGGGATTGCAGTTTTCCGTGTATAGTTTGGCAATCTAAGACATTCTTCGGTCTAGGTTGTAAACTGTCATTCTTGATCCACATTCACATCGTGTGTTCAGCTATCCATTCGCTATGGTTTTGGGTGACTTGACACGAATACGTGGTTGCAATTGCACTACCGTACTCTAATCAAGTGACTTAAAGTCATACAGTTGATTCCCCACTTATAATAAATTCAGCACCTCTGATATTTTTTAATCTTTGTCCTATCCATATTATATTTTGATTCGTATATCCTGTGACTTATATCATCCTCAAAATCATTGTTCAGGATCATGTCTTCCAACGACTCTTCATCCATATCCGCTCCCCAGAATCAGACCATCGAGATTTTGAGTGTACTGCAAGGTCTAAAGGAAGCCCAGGAGCGAACGAACGACTTGTTAGCTGAAGGACTGAGAAGGCAGGTGAATCAGGCACCAGCGGGAGTCTCTAATCATAAAGGGATCCCCGTTAGACGAGGAAAGGAGAAGAAGATGAAGCGTCAATTTGTTTCCCCGCGACAGAAGCAGCAGAAGACCCCATGTTGTGGGTATTGTAGGAGACCAGGACATCTTTAGAGGGATTGTCGCCGCGCCCAAGGGAAATGTCTGATATGCGGGTCCAACAAACATCTTATCAACGGTTGCCCAGAAAGGAAGGAGCTAAAAGGAGGAGACTCATCCACACTCCCCACTTCGGCCAAGTGAGGATTACTGCGTAGCTCGAATTTCGAGGATAAAACGGACCCAACACAGGATTCAACTCACGTAACGATGATGCAGCGGTCTAGAAATCAAAGAAGAATTTTTATGTTTTCCAATTTCAGTATTATGTTGTCATCCTCTTATAAACATTTCTTTCGTTTGAACCTTTGTATCCGTCGAACTTTTAGTTGAAGGAAATAAAATTTGAATCGTAATATATGCATCATTCCCTTGTCATTTCCCTTGTTCATACTATTCGTTAGCACAACATTTTAATCTTAATTCTTTTAAAATTCCTGCCACCGCATATCTTTCTATACTTCGTACACTTAACTATTCTTCTTGATGTGTTCCGTTGTTTAATCATGACACTTTCTTGTCGGGCCATGGCCCACCCCGGAGCAGCACCGCATCTAGACGAGGATGCACAGTCATGCGTTTCCCTAGACCGCACGCTGATGAGTTCTGACGATGAGATCAACGGTCCCCAGGTCAACTTCGGAAACAACGATTCAGAGGACGAAGGAGTAGCCGTCCCAGAGTTTAACGTGATAGCTGATTCCGACGAAGAAGAAGGAGAGCCCGAAGAGAACCCGATAGAGGAAGATCCCGAGGAAGATCCGATAGAAGAAAATCCAGTGGAGGAAGACCCCATAGAAGAGAACCCAGAAGGAGAGGATCACATGGAATCGGACCTCGATGAAGAAGCCCCATCCGAGGAAGAAGAACCAGAAGATCAAGACCCTGCTGAGGAAGAACTTCCAATGGCGATGCCCGCGAGGCGATATGGGAATGGACGCCCCTACCTGAGCGCGCGAGCCTACCGTGACCTATTGAACCTCCATACCGCGACTAACGGAATATCTTTGGATGTTGTCTTTCGGGCCAAATAAAATGTGTATAGTTTAGGGCCACTTTTCACCGTTGGGAATACCTTGTTTCAAATTTTCTTGAATGAAATAAATCTTCTGGATTCGTAAACCTTTTGATTATTGGTTCGCTTGATACTTGTTTATTGCCCATATCCATTTATTTTTCTGCTGAGTTCCCTGACTGTCTACCCCTACTCATTGTATAGTTTCCACCCTCATTTCGATTAGAAAGTACCGCACCCGGATCCTTAGAATGAGCCACCATTCATCCTTCGTCTGTGCCTCGATTGAGATCCTTCTGGGAGGAGAAGTTCATAATGAAATTCTCAAGTTAGCTAACCCCTCAAATCTTGATTCGTGTGTTGTACCGACTGTTGTTTCCCCCACACTTTTCCTTTTGTATTCCTTTGTTGCTCATCCTTACTTCCTGTACTGACCCGATCCCAGTCTCCTTGATCTTCAGCCTAAAGCCACCATACTTCAACCGTTGAATGATCCACGCTTCCTTGTAATCCTTACCTTATCTAGCCCTATACATTTTTTTGTGTTTTCATATTACCCTATATATATATTTAGGGATTTTATCATTTGAAAATTTGGTTTCATTAATTTATATTTATCGAAGAATGTATTTTATCGACTATTCCCGTTTTACGCATTTCAAGTACTCCACTACTAGCTTTCCTATTTTTAGTAGCGCAACCCTACACCGTGCATACTTTTGGTCTATTCTTCTTAATTTCGCTATACTAGTTTTCTAAAATATTTTAAACCTATTTTATCGATACCTTATCCTAAAATGTTTTAACCTACCGACTAATCCTTCACTATTTTATTGTCATTACTTTATTTTCGAGTATTGTGCCTACGGTTACTATTATCAATGTTTGTGCCTTATACTTACTATTTCTGATATATTACTTTTGATATACCTACATGTGCATATAATTGAGTTTCGATGTTGTTGAGTACGTCTCGAGTATCACTCTTCATTATTGTTGATATTGCTATTCTTATATACATATAAGTTGCTTTTGTAGTTGTTCATGTCTTATATTTATTTAGACTTATACCTTTGTATATTGTTCTTATGTATATAAACTTTCAAATTTCGTTATCTGCCTATTCCCAAGTAAAGCATTATATGATAGTTGCAATATAATTGCTTTTGCCTATGTTTGTATAACTTACCGTTTATTTTAAATTTCGAGGACGAAATTTTTGTAAGGGTGGTATGATGTAATACCCAGCCCTTTTTGTACGCCTATGTTTGTATTTCTTTCACCTATAATTTGTATTTATAATTATTGATTATTTTAAATTTTCCCCAACCTATTTTAGTTCTCCACTCTTCTATTTTATTTCTGTTCCGGCCCAACCCACTCTTTCCCCAGCCTTTTTCATTCTTTCCCATTATTGTTTTTTATTGATTTTCTCCCGGCCCGGCCCTCACTATTTTTCCTTCACAATTCTTTTATTTTTAGGCCGAGCCCAGCTCTCAGCCCAATTCCTTTTCTATTTTGTAATCAATTAACTAAACTCCCTTGGCCCGCCATCCCCTATCAGCCCGGCCCTCATTCTCTTCTCCTCAAATCTTTTAAATTCCAAAACCTCGGCCCGGCCCGCTTGTTCTATTTACTTTTATTCTTTTATTCTTATTCTTTGGCCCGGCCCACTCCCTGCAGCCCGTGTCCCCTTTCCAACCCGCGCCCGCTTCGCCCTCAACCCGACCCGACCCCTCTACTGTTCATCTCCTTTAAATCCCCCAACGGTAACTCCCAATTCACCCGCGCGAGATCCGCTCTCCTCGCCGTAGCCCACGCCGCCTCCTCCGCCCTCGCTCGCGCACCGTTACTCCCCACGACGCGCGACCCCGTCTCCATACCTCTCCTCTCGTACATACCTACCCACTCTTTTCCTCACCTCACTATCTCCATCTCCCTCGTTCTCCATCTTCCTCCCCTCTCGACCTGCACCCGCAACCGCCACCACCGCCGGCATCACCCCTCTTCTCGCTCCTCCCTCGCTCTCCCTCTCCAACTCACTCCTCACCTCCTCTCTCCCACCGACCAAACGCCCTGCACCCGAACTCCTCCACCGCACCCGACACCCAATCCCCGCAACCAAGCTTAGCCACCATCGTCATCGTCCTTCTGGAACTCACCTCCCTCACCTCCACCCTCGATCACGAGCACCCCACTTCCTCTCCTCCCATCACCACTTCACTTTCCCCCACCTCGCCTGTACAACCGAGCCGGAACCCAACCTACTCGCCGAGCCTCCCCTGCACACCATCTCGCCGCCGACGATCACCTGATCCCATCGCACCGCCGGCCACCTCGTCGACGCCTCTGCATCATCATCACCTCCTCCAAAACCCGGGCCCCCACTACCTCACTCCCTCGCTGCAACCCACACCAAGCTCCAAGCACCCGAGCCTCGAACCCCCGCTGCACCCATCGCCGGAGCTACCTCCGCCGACCACCGCCGACCCCAGCACACTCTCAGGAGATCCACACACCCCCTACACCCACACTTGAGCACCACCATTGCTTCCTCCCCCTAAAACCACACAAAACCCGTTTTTCCTTTACAGCACTTCGCTGTGCACGTTGCCGGAACGACGCCGTCGACCGTCGTCAACCCCAGTACACTCGCAGAGGATCATCAAGTACCCCTCAACCTCCAGTAACCGTGCAACGACTCCGGACAACCCCGACGCAAAATCCGCATCTCGATCCAAGCTCGCGCAAATCCGTTTCACGGCGTACATCACGCGTTCGTGACGCCGCTGCTACCGTGCGACCCCGAGGCGTTCCCAGGCAAGTATTTTACTTGCTTACATGCTATATATCCTAGTTACAATCGTTAATTTCATAAATCATAATGTTACACTTTTGGATTAATTATGTACCATATCTGTTCGACATATGTTCCCAATGAAAATACCCATCAATTTTGACGGAACTAAATGGTAATGTTTGGCCCGTATGGCTGTGAACCTAGTGCAGGAATTTTGTTGGATAATTTGATCGTTTATGACTAAAACAACTACCCCCAAGTTAAATTGTAAAACTGTAATTTTATTGTACCTGAAAACCGTTAAATTCACCATAAATCATATATATACTGGAATGGTGCGTTGGAGGACTCAAATCGAATCCGACTCGACGAACTTTAACCCTATACTAGTTTCCAGACATTCCTATACTTGAACCGTGATGATATTTGGATCGGAGTGCGACTCTGGACTGCAGTCCAGAGCGACTCTAGTTGTTGCTTGCTGTTCCGTAATGGGTACCACAGGATTTCCTTAACTCATAGGTTGCGGAACTCCGCTGTTTATTGTAGGTGAATCTGTTAGCTAGACAACACAATTTATTTCACTCTGTTTCGTTACCGTTTGATATTTAATCTGTAATTTAATAGATCGGGACGCATAACAGTCCCAACAGAATCAGAACTGACATATTGGTATTGAATAGTGTATATCTCCTGACGTACAGATGCGATTGAAGATCCGTCTGTTGCGTTGAAAACCCTACCGAAAACCCTAGAATTTATCCAACTGTAGCGTCGCTAAAATCCGATCCCAACTAGGATCAAAATGCGTTGCGAAACGGACTTCTGATTCTGAAATTGGATTTCCAGCCGCGAGCGCTTAAAATGAAGTGGTTATAATTAATGATCCTGGAACCCGATTGGCTTGAAACTAAATTCGATGGATGGACAACTGAACATATTAATTATTACCTGTTTATGGTTTCGCTAAACTATATACGTACGTTTCATGATAAATCGTGCAAGTAATAGAACACCATTTTTATGACACCTTAATCATGCTTCATATACTGTTTACGTATCATATTATACCCATATCATTGCAGTGATAACCTAGTGATATCGTGCATTTACCCAATGTTAGATTTTAGTAATGATTGTGGCAAGTACGTCAGTGTTCGTGTATCCGTGATTAAGTGAAAGTGATACGTACTTGTACACAATCAGTGACCCTATTATTCTATTGCATTGTCGACGTCTGTGGGATGCGTGTACGTGTGACTATAAGTGGTATGGGACACTTATGGAAGCGCTTGCACGGGTGTCACAGATAAGGCACCAGACACTGCCATTTATCTTAGGTATTAGTCGGGACGTGCTTGATGGAGGTCCTGCCTCCAGTTCTCGCGCAGACTTGTCACGGATCGATTAGTATTTAGGGTTATGGTTAGCGTTTGATGTAGGCCACGGGGTGTGGGGTAGTTCAGGTGTGAGTTCAACAGAATCTCGGGAGTCCCATGCCGGCTTATATATTTAGGGAGATATATGGAGATTTACAGGGTATGTGATATACACCGTGATATACATGTTACATGTTGGGCCCGTGGTCCCCTTGGGTGGAGGACACTCGCGAGTGGTTGACTCTCATACTTGGACTGACGATAGGCTTAGTGACCTGTACAGTGAGACTTAGAGACTGATAGGGATACTGGCATTTATATTCCTCATATACAGTGTTGACATACGCGACATATCGTTCTACTGCTTTACTGCTCCGCTGCATTGATTACTGCACATTCATATTCATGCTGTCATTGATTTACTGTTTCACATATCTGTTACCACTGTTAGAATTGTCACTTGATTTTATATATATTATATCGCTATTGTGTCGCTCTGACGACCTGAGTATGCATGCTCAGTGAGAGGAGTAGATTTAGCCTGGACCAGAACTAGACGTGCATCACAGACTTCCTGACTTGCTTTTCAGAGTTACCTTCGTTTGTTCCACTTCAGGTCAGTTCTTTACCTTGTTTCTATCTGTTACTGCATTTCTCATTACCTGCGCATCATTTACTGTTTACCATGAAAAACTAGAAGCCGAAGTGTGAGTACGGCAGGACATTTCCTTGACCGTAGGAGCATGGTTGGCCTTGTCTACCCCTCGTATTCCGTATTTTGGGAAGCGGGGCGTGACACATGGTTTTGTTGGTATCAGAGCCAGGTTTAGTAACAAGGGATAACATTAACTATACGGTATTACATTATTTTCGTTTCACTATTCCTAATTTTCATCCTTGAATCTGATCTTATCCTTTTGAATCTTCCAGCGATATGACGTCCCCGAACGACCCCTCCTCGGACTCCAGCTCTCAGGACCGCACGGAAAGAATACTTAGTATACAGACCTCTCTCGCGGAAGCTCAGGAGAGGAAGACAGACTTACTCGCTGAGGGACTCAGGGCGATTACCGCTGCAGGAGGACCCTCCGCACTCATTACCGCCCCCGAGGGCGCTACCCCACCAGCCAATCATGCTAGGGCTGGTACCGTATCAGACTTCCGACGGTTGCATTCAGCTGCATTCACAGGGCTAGCTGAACCCCTTGAGGCCGAGCAATGGCTAGTGAACGTGGAAAACTTACTGACGGACGCCAGGGTACCAGATGAAGATAGGGTGGACGTGATAAAGATCCAATTCGAAGATGAAGCCCGTACATGGTGATTGTTCCCTTCCGAACGGCGGCGCACAAGACTGCAAGGTCCTGACGCTGGGGTTCGGGGCAGATACTATTTGGTGTTATCCGTCTACCTCTCCGAAGATGCCAAGTTGATTTATGGCACTGTGTATCGGAGGTTTAGACGGATGCGGCCGATGTAGCAAACTTCGTCAGATTCCCCCTCAGGGTGAGGGTTTTTTTGATTGTGGGGACGCTCTTCCCTGCAAGCGCAAGCCCCTGCAGTTAATTACGCTACCGCGTCGCGGTAACAACTTTCTCCTTCTCCAGAATTTCACTTCGTGTCGTGGGTGTTTGTTTTATTTGTGGTTGCCCGTGGATTGTATACGGAGACTGAGTAATGCCGTCGCCCGTAGGACGTGGATTAGTCCAAATCCGTATTTACTTAGATTTGAGTTTGGTGTTTTTAGTTTAAGTATGCATTAGTCGCGTTGCGGCTAAGATCAACTTAAACGTTCGTTAAGGATACGTTAGTCCTGTTTTAGACTAAGATCAACTTAACGTAGTGATTAATATATGGCCGTCAGGACTCGTCACCTCTCTGACGTCGTTGAAGGATTACAACGACAGATGTCAGAGGAGTTCAGAGATGTACCCTTGAACCAAAGTTGATTTGGAGTTTTATCATTCATTTAAATGTCTAAGGATACGTTAGCCGTATTTGGGGCTAAGATCAACTTAAACGGGACCGTTTAGATCCGGCAAAAGAGCATTTGGAAGCTCTATTATTCCAGTTTAGGGACGTAGTGGTCCATTTCCTAGTTTAGGGACGTGGTGGTCCATCGCCAGTTTAGGTACGTGGTAGTCCATATTCCAGTTTAGGGACGTGGTGATTCGATATTAGTTTAAGGACGTCTCGGTCCGATATTAGTTTAGGGACGTCTCGGTCCGATATTAGTTTAGGGACGTCTCGGTCCGATATTAGTTTAAGGACGTTTCGGTCCAATATTAATGTGTGGTCGTTGGGACCCGTCGCCTCTCTGACGTCGTTGAAGGATTACAACGATAGATGTCAGAGGAGTTCGGAGATGTACCCTCGAACCGGTAGTAAATTGATTTAAGAGAGCAATCTTGCTCAGTCAATTTAATTTAAGGACTTACGGCCAAAATTGGGTTAAGTCCAGTTGAGAATATTCAACATTTTTCTTAATCTTTGGCCTATTAGGCCTGTGCTAGGGCTTTGCCCATATTTAATAATGCACTGCATTCTATTCTGGCCTGCTAGGCTTTTGATTTGGGCTCTGTCCCTTTATTTATGATGCAGAGCATCTATTTTAGTTTGGGCTCTGCCCCTTTTTTAAAAAAAACAATGCATTGCATTTTATTAGACCTGTTAGGCCTTTTTGACTTGGGCCTGGCCCTTTAAGTAATGCACTGCATTTGTGCAAAGCATTAAGAATCTTTTTAGATTCAAAACAGAAGTGCAAAGCACTTTTTGATCCCTTGATCTAAACAAGTTTTTTCTTGTTTCAGAGAACCAAAGGTTCATAACAAGTGCAAGGCACTATTTTTATTTTTATTTTATTTGTTTATTTATTTATTGAAGATCCATGATCTTGTTCTTAGATCCCTGATCTGTTCATAAGAGAAATTTCTCTTCTTTCAAAGGTTTTTACTTTTTTTATTCTTGAGAAGTTCTTCAGAGTCCTCTTTCTCTCTTTTTTAAAAAAAATGTTGATTCCTTTGAAATGAGGTCTGGGGTCCTTTTTATAGTGCCCATAAATTAGTTAAATTTGTTAAAAAGATCTTTCTCTGAGTGATTTGGGGAATTTTCCCCACCGTTGGATCTTTGATCCAAAGGTCTCTGTTTTACAAAAGAAAATCTTCTTGTTTTTAACAAGAACAGAAAAGATTTATTCTGTTTTGCGCAACTCCCTTAGCGCGTGACACGTGTCGCGCAGCGCAGCGCTTGCGCAGCTGCGCTTGTGCAACTGCGCAAACACGTGTCGCGCAGCGCAGCGCTTGCGCAGACACGTGTCAAGCCGTGCAGCGCTTGCGCAGCTGCGCAGACACGTGTCGCGCAGCGCAGCGCTTGCGCAACTGAAAGTTGTTTCTTTTACTTTTAGTTTTTAAAAGAGCCCTGCTCTGATCGGACGCACCGCCTTGGGCGTTGCGCTGTCGTATCAACTTCTGACACATGGCGCGTTGCGCGCAACGCACGGTATTTGAAGCGTTGCTTCAAGATTTGAATTTTTTTGAAATTAAATAGAGCCTTGCTCTGATTGGGGAAACAAATGCCCCCCCACCGTTGCGCTCACGTGGCTCGCACGTGAGTGCAGCGGTGGCAAAACCTCAGCCTTTGGATCAACTGATAAGTTGAAGGGGCGCAGGCGCCTATAAATAGGACCCTTGGTCCTTAGAAAATTCTTACAACTTTTAAGAATTTTGATTCTCAGAGCCTTGCTCTTGCCTAAGAATTTTCAGAGCCTTGCTCTTGTTCTTTCCCCAAGAACTTCAAAGTTCAGAACTTAGAATCACTCTAGGTAATTTAAATTAAATTAAATTTAATTAACAGAGCCTTGCTCTTATAGATCTTTGATCTAAAGAAAAACCCCTTTAGAGTTTTATCACCAGAGCCTTGCTCTCAAAAACTTACAGATCTACAGAGATCTTGTCCATGGGTTTTAACCCATGAACAGAGCTTTGCTCTTGGATCAAATGTAGATCTTTTTAGATCTGAAAAATGAAGAATTTTTTATAAGTTTCCATGTATTTCTCAATATTCCAAAATTTTAATTCTTTTAAGTGTGTTAAAAAAATTGATGGATCTTTCCATTATTACCAAAGAGCTATGCTCTTTTGAGGAATCTTGTTCCCTTGAGACCAGAATTTGACAAATGTCACTCTGTGACAGAGCTTTGCTCTAAAAGAGGAGATTTTCTCCTTGTCTCTTGGGATTTCCCATCAATGAGGATATTCTTTGAGGATCTTTTTCCATGAATTGACAGTCTCATGATGGGATTGTCTTATTAAATGATGCACCGTCATCCAGATTTTGTGGGTCCCCCTTTGGTCCCCTACCCACTGCATCACGGTGTGGAGTAAGATTTTAAAATGCCAAGCGTTAGAACACTAAACGGTTATTTTGTCTTTCCACAGGAAACATGTCTGACGACTTGTCTTTCCCCTTTGTTCGCTCGGAAGGAGGGTTCCCTCATTCGCCAGTGGACCGGGTGGCGCTCGCTCTTATTAAGGATCATGACCCCGAGTGCAAAAAACTCCACCTGTGGGGGAGGTGGTACAGCCAGATCATCCAGGGTCGCCGCAGTTTCAGTTTTGCCACGCCGTCTGAACCCATAACTCCAATCCCCTATGCGGACGAACCCCCGGCGAAGTATGCCGTGGAGGTTAAAAATTGGAATTCGGATGACCTCCTCCAACCCGCAATTGGTGCTATTCCCGTGCAGCCGCCGCCGGCAATAGATATTTTAGGAAGGCGAATCTGTCAGGGTGAAGCACGCCCTTAGGGACAGGCCAATAATATTGGATTGGTGCCGCGACCGCCCGCCGGATACTTGCAGTGGGCCCGATACATCTTATCGGCGAAAAGGACTCATCTAATGAAGATTGGGTTGTATTCGGCCATCTACGTCTCGCTCTTCGAGTATCCCTCTCCTCCAACGTGGTGGATCAAAGCCTTCATTGAACAATGGAATATCCCCACCCACACTTTCTTGATGGCGGATAGGGAGGTCTCAATTTCCTTGGAGGAGTTTGCCGAGCTCTCGGGTTTACCGATGAGGGGGGAGCATTACGAGGAGTTGCTACCTCCTGACGAATACGTTTTTGTCACCAAGCCGCTAGTGTTTGACCTAACTCCGGAAAACGCCGTCAAGCATCAGTATCCGGGCCTGGTGAAGATGTTGGAGATCTACGAAGGACTCCATCTGGAATTGGGCGACCGGGGCATCAGTTTCGCAGATTTTATTGCCCGCTTCATTCGCCCGGAGCTCCTATCAGAGCGGAGTGAGAAGTTTGCCCAGCTCGATGACCCTTTCGGTTTCGGCTTAGACCGCCGACCTGTATCGTAGAATGATCAAAGGGATTTTTATCTCCCCGGTGCTGCCATCGTCCCTTTCTCAGAAATTGCCGTCCCGGGCATGGATGAGGAGACCTTTTTTATTGGGTTCTTGGGTTTGTGGCTATGCAGCTTTGCGCTCCCTATGCACCCGCGTCACATGCGGCCCTCCGTCTTTTACCCAGCGCATCGGATGGTGGCTGGTTTACAGTTATCGGTAGGGATCGCCGGGCTGGCCTACCTTTATAAAGGACTTAGCGTAGCGGCGGACGCTAGTGAGCCGGGGGTACAGCCCGCTAACTTCCCGACGCATTATTTCACCTCCTGGATGGAAATGCATGTGCAAGGGGTGTTCGGTGTCCATAAGATTCCTCCGTTCTTCGAGAAATGCAGACTCCCGAGAGTCATGCGGTTGGTCGGCGCTTCAATTGTGTTTGCACCCCCACGGGAGTCTAGGGGGCTGCTCATTCGTCCACATCTGGTCGGTGTGAAGATTTCCTTTGTGGATAAGGTTATAACCATAGGCTCAGAGACTACTAAGTCAGTAGTGCCACTGCGCGATGATTTCAAGGACGGGGCTTCCGTATTGAAGGCTCGGGAAATCCTCCACCTCTACTCCATTCGGCCGGGCTATCTAGTGTTTAGACAGAATGAGACAGCACTTTTTATGAAGTACAACCCGCACCGGTTTGCTCAGCAATCGAGCTACAACCAAGGGATCCCGATGGAAGCTTTCTTGGAAAAGCCCGTGGTCAGCCGAGAGGGGATGAAGAATGCAATGCACCATTTCACACGGCTTAACACGGGTTCCTATTTCTTCATTAGTGAACCCAGCTGTGTCCCTAAGATGCTTAACACGTACGTGGCTTGGTATGCGCATGCGATGGGCCCAATTATCTTAACGGAGAAGCGTATACTGGTTGACCGTAGGGGTGCGCCTCCTGGCGGTAATCGCAAGGCCCCCTTGCAACCAAGGATCCCGGTCATTCCTCCGTTAAAAGATGCCGGAGTCGACCGACCATGCGTATTGAGCCCCCCGCGTGGATTGCCGCTGTCTGCTACGGTGAATGCACCACAGGCGCCCCGTGTTCCCACGAAGACGGTTAATGTAATATCGCCAGAGTCCGGCGCAGGAGCGGATATCGGGACCCGCCGCCCCAAGGTGACTGCCAAGCGCAAATCAATTCCAGGTGCATCTAGAGCTGGAGGGCAAAAGAAGAAGAAGTCGATCCTTTCTCTTGACGCGATCTTCAATTTAGAGCCTGAGGCCCCTCTTACCAAAGGAATAAGTGAATATGGCAGCAATAAGGGCTTCTTGGTAGACCCTGCAGACACCAATTTGGCGGCCGCTATTGCAGCTTCTTAGCGATCAGCAAGGCTCGAAGTGATGTTAAGCAAACTCGCTGAGTCAGGTGATCATTAGCCGCTTTCTTCATCATTTCATCGCATTTTTTTTATCATTATTCTTGATTAATACTTTTCCCATTTTCAACAGGTGTCTCTACTAAAGAAGCTATTGCTGCCTCTTTGAAAACTTTCCAAGAGGAGGAGGAGAAACGTGCTCTAGCAGGCATTGGTGCGTCCCACCCCCTTTTCTTTTATAAGAAAAATTTGTTATCTCTTCTGATGGTCAACCTAACCTTCTTCCTTTGTTTCTTTGTAGGAGCCATATCAGTTGATTCGGGGATCCTCCCCAAGCCTGTTACTGAAGTCCCGGTCTCGTCGGGGCTGCTACAAGAGCCTCGACTTGACAAAACGACGAGGGATGCCTTGAAAAACTTGGAGGCATCCCTACTCACGGACGAAGACGCCTCAATGAGAGAGGCTCTGGTGAGGTCCGTCTCAACGGCCCAGGAGGAGAGAAAGCAGCTGAGGCGCGAGGCGAAGGCACGCCGGACTGCTTTGGCTATGGGAGCGGGCCCAAGCACCGTCCCTCGGGCAGATACTCCTTCCGGAGAGGCCCCTGTCGCCCTATCCACTGCTCGCAGACGAGTGGCGTGCGCCGTTCGAAGCGCAAATGATAAGTCCACTTCAGGTAACATTTCTTTCAGAATTTTTATTGTGAGAGTTATAATGCCGATGGTTCTTATATCTATTATTTTGCAGGGCCAAGTCCGACCGAGGGTAAGGCGGAGACCGTTGAACCCAGGGGAACAGAGGAGGCAGTGCCTGCCGAACTCGAGCCGACAGTGGGCAACATCGTTGAGGCCATGGAGCCTGATGCGGAGGTTGAGGGGCCTATAGCCGAGAAGGTCGTTGATGCCGAGCCTGAAATGGCGGCAGATGAAATGATCATTACAACTGAGTCCGGGGTGATGGCGGATGAGGCATTCGAGGCTGGCGATCTCGTGGTGACGGTAGATGAGCCGATGGAGATAGCGGAGCCCGAGGAAGTAGCGGGTGAGATGGGTACGACTCTTGGGGAAGAATCAGCCGCTTCCTTCAAAGAGTCTGGCAATGCTCCAATCATTGCCCTCCCCGTCTACGATCTTCTGCCGTCTCCTGGTCGTGCGAGCACGACGACGGTCCTTATCGAGTCGGGTGATGAGGTTACGGGTGGTGGCCTCATGTCGATGGAGGAGGGAATTGCCTCAGTTTCGGCTGGCAGCTCGTCGGGTAAACTTCGAGTTACCATCATTCCCCCCCCTTTTTTTTATATATCTTGCGATCTTTTCTAACAAGTTTGTCTTTGTTTTTAACACAGGCGCGGCCAGTGCCGATGCTCCATTGCTCAAAGGAGCACCGTCAACTACTGCTTTGGCGGTGGTCATCTCCCAGCCTTCCCTTGTGCCATCGCGGATGTTGGAAGGTATGGATTTATGACTCATGAATTAATCTTTTAAACGTGTAGCTTATGTACTAACGTTATACCACTGTGTCCTTTCAGGAGTGCTCTTTGATCATCTATACCAAGTGTTGCTCCCACACTTCTCCTTCCCATCCGAATTCGCTTCTCCTTCTAGTGGTGCTGGTGAGTATATTTTCATTTCGATGTCTTTCTTTTCCCCTTTCTTAGCAATGGGATGATTTCTGACTTTTCCTCTTCCTTATTGTAGTGCCACGAATTGAAGGAGGGGACGCAAGACTTGCCACGCCACCGGCCCTTCCAGCTTTGCCATCTGTTGCAGCTGGTATAGTAAATTTCCTTTTTGATGACTCTTTAACATCTCTTGAACCATCGTTTAACTATGTTTTGTTTTGCAGCTATCGTTCCGGCTCCGATCCCTCTTGAGTCTCGTGTCCTCTCACCGACAGGCCCTTTCTTGAAACGTCCATCTGCAAAGGGTGCCGTGATGAGTTTGGGCATGCTGAGCGGGTATATCGAAGAGCTTAACGCGGACGCTCTCCCCTCTGTTGCAGATTTCGCCGTGGAGGTTAATCCAATGTTGGCGGCGCTCGTAAACTTTCACAACAAAGGCGTCGTCGAATCTTGGGTTAACCACTGCAGGGAGATCGAGGCCTGCCTACATCGGCTGGAGTCGACGCGTCCTTCTCCTGAAATTTTGGCCATAAGCACCCAACGGACAGCTTGGCTCGAGCAAAGCACTTCTTACTTCCACCATTTGGAACAAGAAGCAGCTTTACGGTTGAAGGAACGTCAGGAATCTTCTAGCGCAACTGCTCGCTTGCGCGCTGAAGTCAGGACGAATGCTGTCGAGGTGAAAGCTGTCTTTGAAGGCCTTCTGGTGCGTATTTCTAATGGGCTAGCCCTGAAGCGGAAGCTTGATGCCGCCGAGCGTGATGCCCGAGGCCGTGAAGCAGCTCAGCAGGTCGTTGGGGTACAGCTTGCCTCCTTCATGCAGCAGCGGGCTCAAGTAGAGGCCGAACTGGCGGTGGCGGTTAATCAAGAGAAGGCGTGGAAGGAAGTACGCGAGCAATTGATAGAGCTATTCAAGAGGCTTCCTTCTCAGTAACTCTCCTTGTAACGTTTGTACTTGTAAATAAAAAATGTATATACATATTTTTTATTCTTTAGCACAATGTATCTTGTACTCAATCAAGTCTATGAATAAAAGATACACATTTTTTTTTATCGTCTTGTGTCATTTCTCCGCCCTTTTCTTTCTTTTGTTATCAGCATGCCACCTTAGTAACCATGGTTGACGGATAATAGGGCACGCATATTCCGACTTTCTTAAGAAATAGCGATGGCTTAGGCCGCAGGTTCAGGTTCAGATCTGCTGCCTAAGACTTTTCAACTCTATAAGCCGTGAGGGTCTTATAGAGACTTTTCTCCCTACGGATCGAGAGGATCCTGTAGGTGGGTTTTCTCCTTAGGAATCGTGAGGATTCCTAAGTGTAGTTTTCTCTTATAAGTCGTAAGGATCCTTATAAGAGAATTTTTCCCTCTTACGAGTCGAGAGGACCCGTAAGCGGTTGTTTCCCTCCTTGTCGAAACTCGACTTTGGAGAGTGAGACCCGTGGATGGTACGCAAGAGACAGTTTTGGGCCAACTTGCGGGGTCCCAGTGCTTAGGAAACAGGCTTCTTTTATGCCCACTGCCTAAGGCTTTATCTCACGAGTCGAGCCATCTCAACAATTTTTTACAAGTCGAGACGAATCGAGCGTTTCTCGCAAGAACATCTTAACGTCGCATTTAACCTCTGCTCTTTACGACAGAAGCCCGTTAAGGTTGGTGGTACTTAGGGTTTTGGCCATCGTACCGTCGCATAAGCTGATATAGTCCTCGATAGGCAATCGTGCTGTTCGAGTAGCCCTGCGACTGCCGTGTCTCTGATCCCTTCGGGGGCTGGACAAGACGTCTTCAAGCAATCCTCCTTGGCAGTTTGACCGTCGGAAGAGCAAGCGTTAGGAATTTGCCATGTCGCTTTTTACTTGAGGTTAGGCTTATTTTGGTGAGCCCCGATGAGTCATAACCACTCCGCGCTGGTGTGGGGATGATCTCCGATGGTCTTCCGAGCTTTATGTGAGGTGCTGTCAAGACCCTGAAGCTAGGAATTTGGTCTTTGCTTCGTTTGCTGGCATTGCGTCTGCTGTATCGAGACGAATGTTGCGGTGGGAACTAGGGATTTTGCCGTGGCTCCGTTTGTTTGATGACGTTGCGTCTGCTGTGTCGAGACGAACGTTGGGGTGACATCTCGTCTGCTGTATCGAGACGGACGTCGAGGTTGTGACCACTCTGTGCTGGTGCGAGATGATCTCCGATTGTATTTCCGGTTTTATATCAGTTACCGTCAAGACGTCGAAGCTAGGAATGCGGCTTTCGCTTCGTTTGCTTTGGTGTGTCCAAATCCTGTTGGAGGAAGAACGCTGGGGTTGACATTTCGTCTGCTGTATCGAGACGAACGTCAAGGTGGTGACCACTCTGTGCTGGTGCGAGATGATCTCCGATTGTCTTTCCGGTTTTATGTGAGTTACCGTAAAGACGTTGAAGCTAGGAATGTGGCCTTCGCTTCGTTTGCTTTGTCACGTCCGAATCCCTGCTGGAGGAAGAACGCTGGGGTGACGACTCGTCTGCTGTATCGAAACGAACGTCGAGGAGGTGACCACTCCATGTGGGATGATCTCCGGTGGTCTTTCAGGCTTTATATGACTTGTCGTTAAGACCTTGAAGCTAGGAATTTGGCATTCGCTTCATTTGCTCACACTGCATCTGGTGTATTGAGACGAATGCTGAGGTGGAGCTGGGATTTTGCCGTCACTCCGCTTTGTTTCGACCATGGAGTCTTTTGTTAACTTTGCATGTACACCCTGCTGGACTGCGAAGGAACGCCATTGTTGACATTGCGTCTGCTGTAACGAGACGAATGCTAAAGTGGAGTTGGGATTTTGCCATTACTCCGCTTTGTTTCGACCGTGAGGTCTTTTGTTGACGTTGCATCTGCCTCCAGCTGGACTGCGGAGGAACGCTGTTGTTGACATTGCGTCTACTGTATCGAGACGAATGCTAAGGTGGAGTTGGGATTTTGCCATTACTCCGCTTTGTTTCGACCGTGAGGTCTTTTGTTGACGTTGCATCTGCCTCCAGCTGGACTGCGAAGGAACGCTGTTGTTGACATTGCGTCTACTGTATCGAGACGAATGCTGAGGTGAAGCTGGGATTTTGCCATCGCTCCGCTTGTTTCGACCGTGAGTCTTTTGTTAACGTTGCATCTGCCTCCAGCTGGACTGCGGAGGAACGCTGTTGTTGACATTGCGTCTGCTGTAACGAGACGAATGCTAAGGTGGAGTTGGGATTTTGCCATCGCTCCGCTTTGTTTCGACCGTGAGGTCTTTTGTTGACGTCATGTCTGCATCTGGTTGGAATGAGGAGAAACGCCGTTGGTGATCTCTGATTTGTCGATATCGACGTCGAAACCCTGAAGCTAGGGATCTTCCTTTGCTTCATTTGTTGATATTGTGTCTGCAATATTGCGACAAATGTCGAGATTGTCTCTAGGCTGTCTATGAACCGTCGAGATTTGGCTTCGCTTTCTGACGGAGCCTGTTGGGAAGGTATGGTTCCCTCTTTATTTGTGCCCCTGGATTGTATACAAGGATCGACGTGATCTCACTTGTAGGACATAAATTTCATTTTTATTTTATTTATTTTTCCGCGATGCTCTATCATTTCAGATTTTATATCGCGAAGGTTGCGATTGCCCAATCACTTCGGCTATTTTTCGCGGTGCCCAATCATTTCGGCTATTTATTTTATTTTTACTCGCTGCTTTTTATTGCGAATTGCCCAATCATTTCGGCTATTTATTTTTACTCGCTGCTTTTTATTGCGAGTTGCCCCATCATTTCGGCTATTTTACATGCATACATTTTTACTTGCTGCTTTTATTGCAAGTTGCCCCATCATTTCGGCTATTTCATATGTATTTTTGGCTCGCTGATTTTTTTTATATCGCGAGTGTGGAACTTAGAATCTGATGCTAATCTTAGCATCAGCATCACTACGACTGGAATATTGTCAGGAGCGAGTCATCATCTGCCATGAAAGGACTTGGAATTTGATACCGATTTAGGTATCAGTATCGCTACAACGGGGATATTGCCAGGAGCGAATCATCATCTGCCTCCATCGATGTCGAACAAAGGTGGCTTAGCGAACGGGGTTAAGGTCATGTTGACTAAGGCTTTTGACTTCATGAGCCTTAAGGGTTTCACAAAGGTATTTCTCCCTACAAGTCGTGAGGATCTTGTAGGTGTATTTTCTCCTTAGAAGTCGTGAGGATTCCTAAGTGTATGTTCCTCGGTAAGTCGTAAGGATCCTACAAGAGGGTTTTCTCCTTATAAATCGAGAGGACTTACAAGTGTTGTTTGCTGTACGAGCATATCCTTAGTCACGGATGAGACTTTGTTAGGGAAATGTTTATTCACGCCCGTGGATTGTATACAAGGGTCAGCATTGAGCCACTTGTAGGGCAATGTCGAAGGTTGTGGGGGTTGCTTAAGAACAGGTTTAGGTCTCTGTAACTTAAGACTTTCAAATCTTATGAGCCGTGAGGGTCCCATAAGAGAGTTCTCCTTACGAGTCGTGAGGATCTCGCAAGTTAATTTTCTCCTTAGGAATCGTGGGGATCCCTAAGTGTGCTGCTCCCTTTGTGAGTCGTAAGGATCTCACGCGGGTGGTTTCTCCTTACAAGGTCGAGGGGACCTTATAAGTGTCTTTTAACGAGGTTGTGCCCTTTCGGGTTTTCACGAACACTCGCCGGTAGCCCTGCTGTTTTTACTCACAGAGCCCTTTCGGGTTTTCATCCGTACCCGTTTCGCTTATGGACATACCGTCTTTTTTTTTTATTTACGAGGTCGCGCCCTTTCGGGTTTTCACGAACACTCGCCGGTAGTCCTGCTGTTTTTACTCACGGAGCCCTTTCAGGTTTTCATCCGTGCCCGTTTTGCTTATGGACATACCATTTTTTACTTTTTTTTATTTCTTTTTTTTATTCTTTATATATATATATATATATATATATTTTTTTTTTATCTCGTCAACCTAAGAATGCTGCGGTAGTAGTTTAAAGACATTTTGGTCATTTGCAAGTTTCAGGACATTGCGGTCCATCATTAGTTTAAGGACATCTCGGTCCGCCGTCGCCGTATTTGAGGCGAATATCTAGTTTATTGACTTTTCGGTCTATGGGTCTTTCTCTATGACTGACCATGATGCCCCTGGCGTATCCATCTTTCTCAGAGCATGCGGTTGTGGCGAGTTCACCTTCCAATTTTCGGACAGCGCGAACTTGCCTTATTGGTATTAGTCTTCAACCCAGTTCTTGAAGACGTAGCAATCCTCGATCAGATGACCTACCGTTTGATGGTAAGGGCAATACTTAGGATTATTAACATCGTCTAGCCGCAACGGACGTTTTGGACTCGGCAGATTGATGAGTCTGTCTCACACTGCCAGCTCGAACAGTCCCCTTGTTTTATCTTGTGGAAACGAGTAAGGACGTTTCAACTTTTCCAGGAAGGGTTGCCGCTTGTTGCTTTGGCGAGCAACCGGTCTAGGGTCACTTAATTATTGTTGAGCACTGGAGACGAAGGCCGTTTTTCCTTTTCCTTTATCCTTTTTGTTCGCTCCGTTGTTTGCGGGGCCGGGATTTTTTCCGAGTAGCGTGCGATTGCATGGCTGAACGTTCTCGCAGCTCCTCAATTCCTTCATTTTTGAAATAGATTCCCTGAGGGAAGGGTTGGGGGTAGATTCTTCGTCAGAGTCGCTTCCAAAGGTGATAATTTGCGATACCTTAGATTCGGCCGTATGACAATCGTCGGCGGCTCTTTTGCGATCATCTATCGCAATTTTTCGACGTCTACAAGCTTCACATTTTGTCCTGTCGAAGTGTTGCTTTTGAGCGACATACCCTTGCCACCAACAGTTAAAAGATCCGCAGTCTTCGGTAGGATGTAAGATCTTCTGATGATATAAGTAGAAGTTAGGGTGCATCTCTACCTCAGCGAGAGTATTTTCTTCAAAGGGCGGTAGCTTCATTCCTACTGATAAAGCTTTGGCGAACCTTTTCCTCGCCTTGAATTTGTTTTTATCCGCAGTGGATGGCTTTTGATTTGATGGGAATGCCTTGGCTTTTTCCAGTATGGCCATTTCACGCTCTTGATTGGCTTTTGCTTTCAGACGAATTTCATTTAGGAAGACATCGATCAACTCGTCTGATGGCTGTAGAATCTCCGGCTCAGGGTTCGCCATTGATTTCTCAGCGCAAGGAGCCTCCTTATCATCCGTCAGTGAATGAGAAATCATATGACAAGTCGCAACGTAGTCTTTGGATTCATCTGATGAGTTTTCTCCATCGTTTTCATCCTCGACGAAAGAACAAATTGCTCCCGACGTGTCCGTCTTCTTTGGAGAGTGCGGCTGTGGTGGGTTTACCTTCCAGTTTTCCGACAGCGTGAACTTGCCTTGTAGGTACTGATCCTCGATCCATCCCTTAAAGACGAAACAATCCTCAATCGGGTGACTTAACGTTTGGTGGTAAGGGCAATAATTGGGATTATTAAGATCGCCTGGCCGCGACAGACGCTTTGGACTCGGCAGATTAATGAGTCTGTTACGCACTGCCAGCTCAAACAGTCTTCTCGTTTTATTCTGAGGAAACGAGTAAGGACGTCCTAGTCTCTCTTCGAGGGATGGGCGTGGACGCACGTCGTTTTGGCGAACGACCGGCTTTGAGTTGCTCGACTGTTGCTGAGCATTGGCGACGACGCTCGCTTTCCCTTTTCCTTTCTCATTTCGGGAATCTGGTTTTGGAGGAGACGGTCCATGACCCATCTGGTCCATCTGGGCTAATTTGTCGATCAAGGCCTGGAAGGTGGTCGGCCTGAAGAACATCATGAATTATGAGATGGTCGCCTGCGGATCGAGAGTGCCTACAAACATGCCTACCGCAGGTGCCTCTTCTATGCGTTGTTCGCATTTCGACCATAGGTTTCGCCATCGTGTTGCGTATTGGACCCACGTTTCGCCCGGTCTTATCCTGGCATTTATCAGTGCTGTAATCGGGGTGCGTTCACTAGCACTCGCGAATCTTTGTGTAAACAGCAGCTCCATCTCTGCAAATGTTTTGACAGAGTCGTTAGGTAGCTCCGAATACCACTCAAAGGCTGTTTCTGCTAAGCTGCCGACGAATTGACGTAGCAGCAATTTGTCATCGCCTCCAGTATTACCGCATAAGGCCCTGAATTGAGCGACATGCTGATGCGGATTCTCTGTCCCTTTATATACGTGGAATTTAGGGATCGTATATCCCGGCGGGTAACTGATTTGGTCGTACCAGCTCGGATACGGTCGTCCGGTTCTAGCAATTTGCCCAGCTGCTTCATTCACCTGATGAACCCGGATCTGCTGAGCTGTATATTCGTCCAAGTCAGCTTTGGAGATTGCCTCCTCCTTGGCTGTTGACAGAGCCGGTGGAGGATTTGACGTTTCTTCCCTGTCGTCTTCAAGGACGATCGGAGGATCTTCAGCAGGAGGGTCCGGCTGTAACATCATCCCTACCATATCTTGGAAGAGGAGCGCCATCTGTTTTATATTAGCCGCTTGCTCTGCAGCTTCTTTGTCCCTCTTTTCGAGGACTCTGCGTAAAAAGTCAGCGTCGGTTTCTTGTTCTTGACGCTCATCTGAAGACGTTTCAGAGCTTTCTTTTTGCTCAGTGAGTGCAGCCATTGTAGTCATCATTTCCTGAAGCTTTTGTTGTTGCTCCTGGGCTTTCGTCACGAATCGGGTGAGCGGTCGGTGGCCCGTAGAAGTGCGGCTTTCCTCCTTTCCAGAAGCCATATAAACAGTGTGCACCACCATGCCCCCAGACTTGGGGCGTTTGTGTCCGGTGTCTTTGCGATTTGCCGAAGACACAGGGGCTTTTTGCGGCCTCCCTTTTTGAGTGATTGGAGTTAAGGGAACCGTTGTAGTGGGCATCCAAGTAGCTTCTGCTTTTTGTGGTTTGACAGAGTAATCCTTCCCCTGCCGAACCTTCATCTTTTTCTGTCGTCGGAGGCAGTCTTGATCGATCACCGACTCTTGGACCTGTCGCCAGACTTTGTAAATTTTAGAGGTCAGCCGTTGAGGGGGCTGCTCTAGCTTCTTCTCTGGAGTATTCTCCATAGGTGAAGGAGTTCGTTTCAACATCGCAGTAGGAGAGTTTCTGCGCACCGTATTCAGCAATTCAAAGCTGTTCCCGATTGGAACAGCAGTATCGATCCCCACCATTGGAGCTGGAGGAGTAAATCCAGAGGGGAAGTTGCCCCCAGCCTTCTTTACTCGGCGCTAATGGCGACGTCGAGCATGTCGTGCTAATGGAGTTGTTTCAGCTATAGGGGTGACCTCCTCATGCCCCCTGTGTTGGTCAGAATATGCTGGTACCAGCCTTTTAAAGATCAACGTCCGTTGAACGGGGACGGCCAACCTGTCAGAAGCGGACTTCCGAACATGGGAAGCAACCTTGGTGACTTCGCCAAGAACGGGAGCTGGGATGGCTATCCGCTTCGGGATAACACCTTCTGGTACGGCAGGCTTCTTCATGGGCCCGTTGGAGCTCTGACCTAGCCTGTTAAAAAATGAGGCAGTGGAACTGGGCGACCCGTTGAGAGGGGTCGCGGTAGTGGTAAGCCGATTAAAAACCAACTTCTCCGGGGTTTCTTGCAACGTCATTGTGGCATTGAAGCTCAATGGTGGGAGCATGGTCCTGAAGAATAATCCAGTGGTGGCTTGAGTTACCTGCTCCACTGGTATCTTGAAAAGAGAGGCCGCTCGGGGCCCATAAGTCACTCCTCCAGCAATGACGGAGCGAGAGTTGCAGCTGCAGGCGGTGCAGTTCGAAGCCATCGATCTTCTGTTTTCTGCATGGAGAAAGACACCAAATCTAAGTACTTTGAATCCACAAGCAACCACAGCAAACCGCGATTTGCTCGCGAACACGACACACGAAGTGTGGAGTGGAAAGAGGAAAAGGTCCCACCGGGTGTACCAGAATCTGTTCCCCTCCGAACGGCGGCACACAAGACTGTGAGGACCTGACGCTGGGGTTTGGGGCAGATGCTATTTGGTTTTATCCGTCTACCTCTCCGAAGATGCCAAGTTGATTTATGGCACTGTGTATCGGAGGTTTAGACGGATGCGGCCGATGTAGCAAACTTCGTCAGATTCCCCCTCAGGGTGAGGGGTTTTTGATTGTGGGGACGCTCTTCCCTGCAGGCGCAAGCCCCTGCAGTTAATTACGCTACCGCGTCGCGGTAACAACTTTCTCCTTCTCCAGAATTTCACTTCGTGTCGTGGGTATTTGTTTTATTTGTGGTTGCCCGTGGATTGTATACGGAGACTGAGTAATGCCGTCGCCCGTAGGACGTGGATTAGTCCAAATCCGTATTTACTTAGATTTGAGTTTGGTGTTTTTAGTTTAAGTATGCATTAGTCGCGTTGCGGCTAAGATCAACTTAAACGTTCGTTAAGGATACGTTAGTCCTGTTTTAGACTAAGATCAACTTAACGTAGTGATTAATATATGGCCGTCAGGACTCGTCACCTCTCTGACGTCGTTGAAGGATTACAACGACAGGTGTCAGAGGAGTTCAGAGATGTACCCTTGAACCAAAGTTGATTTGGAGTTTTATCATTCATTTAAATGTCTAAGGATACGTTAGCCGTATTTGGGGCTAAGATCAACTTAAACGGGACCGTTTAGATCCGGCAAAAGAGCATTTGGAGGCTCTATTGTTCCAGTTTAGGGACGTAGTGGTCTATTTCCCAGTTTATGGACGTGGTGGTCCATCGCCAGTTTAGGGACGTGGTGGTCCATATTCCAGTTTAGGGACGTGGTGGTCCGATATTAGTTTAGGGACGTCTCGGTCCGATATTAGTTTAGGGACGTCTCGGTCCGATATTAGTTTACGGACGTCTCGGTCCGATATTAGTTTAGGGACGTCTCGGTCCGATATTAGTTTAAGGACGTTTCGGTCCAATATTAGTTTAAGGACGTTTCGGTCCAATATTAATGTGTGGTCGTTTGGACCCGTCGCCTCTCTGACGTCGTTGAAGGATTACAACGATAGATGTCAGAGGAGTTCGGAGATGTACCCTCGAACCGGTAGTAAATTGATTTAAGAGAGCAATCTTTCTCAGTCAATTTAATTTAAGGACTTACGGGCAAAATTGGGTTAAGTCCAGTTGAGAATATTCAACATTTTTCTTGATCTTTGGCCTATTAGGCCTGTGCTAGGGCTTTGCCCATATTTAATAATGCACTGCATTCTATTCTGGCCTGCTAGGCTTTTGATTTGGGCTCTGTCCCTTTATTTATGATGCAGAGCATCTATTTTAGTTTGGGCTCTGCCCCTTTTTTTTAAAAAAAACAATGCATTGCATTTTATTAGACCTGTTAGGCCTTTTTGACTTGGGCCTGGCCCTTTAAGTAATGCACTGCATTTGTGCAAAGCACTAAGAATCTTTTTAGATTCAAAACAGAAGTGCAAAGCACTTTTTGATCCCTTGATCTAAACAAGTTTTTTCTTGTTTCAGAGAACCAAAGTTTCATAACAAGTGCAAGGCACTATTTTTATTTTTATTTTATTTGTTTATTTATTTATTGAAGATCCATGATCTTGTTCTTAGATCCATGATCTGTTCATAAGAGAAATTTCTCTTCTTTCAAAAGTTTTTACCTTTTTTATTCTTGAGGAGTTCTTCAGAGTCCTCTTTCTCTCTTTTTTTAAAAAAAATGTTGATTCCTTTGAAATGAGGTCTGGGGTCCTTTTTATAGTGCCCATAAATTAGTTAAATTTGTTAAAAAGATGTTTCTCTGAGTGATTTGGGGAATTTTCCCCACCGTTGGATCTTTGATCCAAAGGTCTCTGTTTTACAGAAGAAAATCTTCTTGTTTTTAACAAGAACAGAAAAGATTTATTCTGTTTTGCGCAACTCCCTTAGCGCGTGACACGTGTCGCGCAGCGCTTGCGCAGCTGCGCTTGCGCAACTGCGCAGACACGTGTCTCACAGCGCTGCGCTTCTGGACTGCAGCACTGCATTCTATTCTGGCCTGCTAGGATTTCAGCGTTCGATGGCTCGCATCGAATCTAACTGTTTAACCTACTGTATTATATAGTTTATCACTGAATTTTAATAAACTATGATAGAGATAATTGCGGGGGATTACGATTCTGGACTGCAGTCCAGAATGGAAATCCCAGTTAACCCCTGTTCCTAAACCACTGTATATTCCTGTTCAATTGTGAGAATTCGCGGAACCCTATATCGTTACGTAAACAATTGAATTAGATTTCTTCCTCAACTAGTCTCACTGGATTCCTCAACCAATTGATATTTTTAACTCATTTTAAAATGTTGATACGTTGTGCTGAATTCTGCAGAGGCAGATTTTACACATCGAACATAACCTGTCCATAACTCCCTGTCTCCATAATATATTACTGATCCTCCAATTGCGGTGGAAACCTAACTGATAGCCCTAAATATTGTTCAACTATAGCGTCGCCTAAATACGATCCCAACTGGGATTAAAATGTGTTACGAAACGGACTTCCGATTCTGAAACCGGATTTCCAGCAGTGAACGCTTAAATTGAAATGGCCATATCTAGCGATCTTGAAACCCGATTAACGTGAAACCAATTTTGATGGATAGATAATTAAACATACTGCTTACCCCCTGTTCATTGTTTCGCTAAATTTTTCATTTATGATTTATGATAAATTATGCAAGTGGTAGGACACCAACTGATGATATCTTAATCATGCCTTAATTACTGTATTCTCATCACATTATATAGATGTCATTGCATTGGTAACCTAGTGATCATATGCATTACCCAGTGTTAGGTATTAGTGTTTGATTTTGGCAAGTACGTTAGTGTTTAAGCATGAATGGATAAGTGAAAGTGACACGTACTTGTACACAATCAGTGGACCCTATTGATTCATTGCATTGTCGACGTCTGTGGGACATGTATAAGTGTGACTATAATTGGTATGGGACGATTATGGGAGCACTTGTATGGGTGTCACAGGTAAGGCACCAAACACTGTCCATTTATCTTGGGTATCAGTCGAGACATGCTTGATGGAGACCCTGTCTTCAGTTCTCGCGTAGACTTGTCATGGACCGACTGGTATTTGAGTTTATGGTTGGCGTTTGATATAGACCACGCGGTGTGGGGTAGTTTGAGTGTGAGTTCAACAGAATCTCGGGAGTCCCATGCCGGCACATACAGCGATTCTGGAGATATATGGGGATATTACTGATTATTAGCGAGCGACTCGGGCCCGTGTTCCCTTATCCTTGGGTCCTACCCTTGGGTGGGGGATACTCACGAGTGGTTGACTCTCACACTTGGACTGACGATATACTTAATGACATGTACAGTGAGACTTAGAGACTGATAGGGTTAGTGAAATTAACATGCATCGCTTACTGATTCAACATACCTGTCATACTGTTTACTGCTTTACTGTTTGCCTGCTCTATTAGCTACCTGCAATGGCTACTTCATGTTCCCGTCATTATCCCATGATTACTGTTTCATGTTCACTATTATTGCACGAGTTCATATTTGTACCTATATATATATATATTGCTATCGTGTCGCTCTGACGACCTGAGTATGCATGCTCAGAGTGCGAAGTGGATCTAGATTGGACCAGGACCTGGCGTACTTCGAGGATATCGCGGACATCTTGATCAGTGACTCATAGCTATACTCTCTTGATCTCCATCTGGTTAGTTCTTTTGTATTTGTTTTGATTTAGTGACTGCATTTCTCATTACCTGTGCATTGATTACTGATTACCACGTAAAGCTAGAAGCCGAAGTGTGACTACGGCAGGATATTTCCTTGACCGTAGGAGCATGGCTGGCCTTTTCAACCCCTCGGATTACGTATTTTGGGAAGCGGGGCGTGACATGGTTTTGTTGGTATCAGAGCCAGGTTTTGCTTCTATTGGGATTGCAGTTTCCGTGTAGTGCTTGGCAATCTAAGACATCCTTCGGTCTAGATTGTAAACTTGTCATTCTTGATCTCGATTCACATAATGTATTCTGCTATACATATTGATCCTTTCGCTAGAGTTTTGGGTGATTTAATAGAGTTACGTGATTGTAATTATGAACTGCAGCATAGTTACAATACTATACTCTATTGAGTGACTTGGAATTCTACATTTGATTTCCGCTCGATTGAGTTTCACCTCACTCGATATCCTTGTTTCATTGTCTATTCTATATCCTGTTCTGATTTTTACTCCTTGTACCTTATGCCGTCCTAAAATTGTTGTTTCAGGACCATGTCTTCCAACGACTCTTCTTCTATCTCCACTCCCCAGAATCAGACCGTCTAGATTTTGAATGTGCTGCAAGGTTTGAAAGAAGCCCAGGAGCGAACGAACGACCTGTTAGTTGAAGGATTAAGAAGGCAGATGACTCAGGCGCCAGCGGAAGACTCCATCCGTAAGGAAATCCCCGTTAAACAAGGAAAAGAGGTGATGATGAAGCGCCCACGTGTTCCCCAGCAACGGAAGCAGGGGAAGACTCAACGTTGTAGATACTGCAAGAAGCCAGGACACCTTCAGAGAGATTGTCGCAGCGCCAAAGGGCAATGCCTGATTTTCGGATCCAGCGAACACCTTGTCAATGGTTGCCCTAAAAGGAAGGAGCTATAAGGAGGAGATTCGTCCACACTCTCTACACCTGCTAAGTGGTGGTTATTTCGTAGTTCGAGCTTCGAGGAATAGTACGGACCCAGCGCAGGATTCAACTCGCGTGACGAGAATGCAGCGGTCTAGAAATTAAAGAAGAATCATCACGTTTTCTGCTTTCAATAAAAATGTTGTTACTCTTTTGTAAATATTTCCTTTCATTTGAGATCTTGTATCCGCTGAACCTTTAGTTGAGTGAAATAAAATTTTGAGTTGTGATGTGTGTATCGTTCCCTTGCCTCCCACTTTACTTATACTATTTGTTGCATCAGCATTCTAAAATTTGATTTTTCAGTCCTTACCTACCGCATATTTTCCCTTGTACTCCGTATCCTTGATTATTTTCTTAATGTGTTCCACTGTCTAATCATGACTCTCTTTTTTCAGGCCATGGCCCACCCTAGAGCAGCGCCGCCTCTAGATGAGGACACACGGTCGTGCGTTTCCTTGGACTGCATGCTGGTGAGTTCGGATGACGAGATCAACTGTAATACCCAGCTTCTTATTATACCAAAATCTGTATTTTTGTTATTCTTAAATTTTACTTAATTAATTTAATTTTATTTCTAAACTCCAAACTCTAAATCACAATGCCTCATTTCCTTTTTCATAATCCCTGCAGCCAATTTTCTATTCAAAATAAAACCAGGACTTTCCCCATCTCCTAAACCTTGCATTTTAATAAAAAAAAGAATTTATTTTAAATCCCCGGCCCACTCCCTATATTTTTCCCATTTTGTTTTTCCTTTAAATTCTCTGGCTCGTTCCCTTCCCATTCCCTTATATTTCTTTTATTGCAAAACCCCAGCCCATTCTTTTCCCCACTCTATTCTTTAAGCCGGCCCTTCATTTTCTTTCTTTTTTTAAATCTCCTCAGCCCACATCCTTCCCGAGCCCACGAACAAAATAAATGGAAATTCATTTTTCTCTGGCCCAACATCCAAGCCCACGCACGCGCCTACCCGACCCGGCCCACTACCTTTCTTCTTCCCTCCCGTTGCGCGTTTCCCGCTCGACCGTTACTCCTCCGCCGCGCTCCTCGCCTCCACCGACGCTCACGCACGCGAGCGTTACCCACGACGCGCGCCTTCGACCCCTCCTCGTTGACACGTCTCTCTCTCTCTCCCCTCATAATTCTTTCTCTCCTTTCCCGACGTCTCTCCCCTCTCAAACCCACATCCCGACCTCGTATGCACGTCGCCGCCGTCACCTCCGGCCACCTCCCTACATCACCATCGCCCTCGTCTCCATGCAGAAACACCACCACCGAGCTCCCCACTTCAACCAAACTCCTCCACTCACCCACAGCACTGCACCCGAGCCGACTTCTCCCCCACCTTCGTCTCAACCACCGCCGGCATCACCCATCCCTCCGACCTCGCCTCCTTCCCTCTCTTCGCTCATCTCCTCGTCCTTCTCTCTCTTGATCTCCCTTTCTCTCTTTGGTTCTCTCTCAATCCCCTCTCCCTCTGTTTCTCTCTCTCCCTCGTTACATCTCACTTCCCTCTCTCTTCCTCTGTCTCACTCTCTTCCCTCACTCTCTGTCTCACTCTCTTCTCTCTCTCTCTCTAATCCCTCACTTCCCTCTCTCTTCCTCTGTCTCACTCTCTTCCCTCACTCTCTATCCCTCACTCTCTGTCTCACTCTCTTCTCTCTCTCTCTAATCCCTCACTTCCCTCTCTCTTCCTCTGTCTCACTCTCTACTCTCTCTCTCTCTTGATCCCACTTCCCACCCAACTCGAGCCACAACAGTTGTCGACCCATCACCGGCCACCCAACCCACTGCAGCCCCACCATCAAGAGCTGCGACCACGCAGACACCCCGATGACGCCCCGAGCCCCTACTGGCCGAGAACAGACCCGAGCTCACCCGGAGCCGTTGCCATCGCGGTGCTGGCTCATCGCGCGCCCGTACTGTACCTCGCTGTCGTGCGCCTCCAGGCAAGTTTTATACTTGCTACATGCTAATTAGTATTAGTTACGAACTATAATTTTATAAATTCTATACTAAATATCCTCGATAAATTATACGATGCAACTGTTTGATGTGCGATCCCAATGAAATTACTTGTCTAATTTGACGGAACTAGATTGTCTGTCTTGGCCTGTGTAGTGATGAACACCTTGTACAAATTTTGCTGGAAATTATGACCGTTAACGATTAAAACGACTACCCCCAAGTTTACTCGTAAAACTGGAATTTTATTGTACCTGAAAACCGTTAAAATCGCCATAAATTATTTACATACTGGATTGATGCGTTCGAGGGCTCAAATCGAAGCCAACTCGACGAAATTTAACCCTATACTAGTTTCCAGATATTCCTGAACTTAAACTGAGACTATATTTGGATCGTAGTGCGACTCTGGACTGCAATCCAGAGCGACTCCAGTTGTTGTTTACTGTCCCGTAATGAACACCACCCAGTTTCCTTAACTTGTAGGTTGTGGAACTCCGCTGTTTATTATAGGTGAATTTGTTAGCTAGACAACACAAGTGGTTCCATCATGTTTCGTTATCGTTTGTTATTTAAACTGTAATTTAATAGATGTGGACGTATAACAGTCCAGAACAGATTCTGAGATGACATATTAATGTTAAACAGTGTATAACTCCTGACGTACAGATACGATTGAAGATCCGTCTATTGTGTTGAAAACCTTACTGAAAACTCTAGAATTCATCCAACTGTATTGTTGCTAAAATCTGATCCCAACTTGGATTAAAATGCGTTGCGAAACGGATTTCTGATTCTGAAACCAGATTTCCAGCCGTGAACGCTTAAAATGAAATGGCCATAACTAATGATCCTGAAACCCGATTGGCGTGAAACTAAATTCGATAGATAGATAACTGAACATATTAATTATTACCTGTTCATCGTCTCAATAAATTGTAACCGTATGATTTATGATAAATTATGCAAGTTGCAGATTATTGATTCAGGACATCCTAAACATGTTTTATATACTGTTCACGCATCATATCATACACATGTCACTGCATTGATAACTTAGTGATAACGTGCATTACCCAGTGTTAGGTATTAGTGATGATTGTGGCAAGTACGTTAGTGTTCGTGTATCAGTGAATAAGTGAAAGTGATACGTACTTGTACACAATCGGTGAACCCTATTATTCTATTGCATTGTCGACGTCTGTGGGATGCGTGTACGTGTGACTATAAGTGCTATGGGACACTTATGGAAGCTCTTGCACGGGTGTCACAGATAAGGCACCAGACACTGCCATTTATCTTAGGTATTAGTCGGGACGTGCTTGATGGAGGTCCTGCCTCCAGTTCTCGCACAGACTTGTCACAGACCGATTGGTATTTAGGGTTATGGTTAGCGTTTGATGTAGACCACGGGGTGTGGGGTAGTTTAAGTGTGAGTTCAACAGAATCTCGGGAGTCCCTTGCCGGCTTATATATTTAGGGAGATATATGGAGATTTACAGGGTACATGATTATTACCGTGATATACATGTTGGGCCCGTGGTCCCTTGCCCTTGGGTTCTACCCTTGGGTGGAGGACACTCGCGAGTGGTTGACTCTCACACTTGGACTAACGATAGGCTTAGTGACCTGTACAGTGAGACTTAGAGACTGATAGGGATACTGGCATTGCCATATCTTACTTACTGTGTTGACATACGTGGCATATCATGCTACTGCTTTACTGTTCTGCTGCATTGATTACTGCATGTTCATATCTATACCATTCTGATTTACTGCTACATATATCTATTATCACTGTTAGAACTGTCACATGATTTTATATATTATATTGTTATTGTGTCGCTCTGACGACCTGAGTATGCATGCTCAGTGTGAGGAGAAGATTTAGCCTGGACCAGGACTAGACGTATATCACAGACACATCGACTTGCTATCCAGAGTTTTATTTTTTTGTTTCCCTCAGGTCAGTTCTTTACATTGTTTCATTCAGTTACTGCATTTCTCATTACCTGTGCATCATTTACTGTTTACCATGAAAAACTAGAAGCCGAAATATGACTACGGCAGGACATTTCCTTGACCGTAGGAGCATGGTTGGCCTTGTCTACTCCTCGTATTCCGTATTTTGGGAAGCGGGGCGTGACATCAACGGTCCACAGGTGATTTTCGGAAACAGCGATTCCGAGGGCGAGGGATTCGCAGCCCCAGAAGTCGACATGATCAGCGACTCTGATGACGAAGAAGAGGACCCCGAAGAAAACCCGCTAGAGGAAGATCCCGAGGAAAACCCGATGGAATAAAATCCCGGAGAGGAAAACCTTGAGGAGAACCCAGTGGAAGGAAATCCCGTGGAAGAAGATCCAGAAGAGGCGAATCACGGGGAAGCGTACCATGATGAAGAAGCTCCAGTCGAGGCAGAAGGACCAGAAGAAGAAGACCCCACGGCGGAAGAACCCCCAGTGGCGATCCCTGCGAGGCGCTATGGAAATGGACGCCCCTATCTGAGCGCGCGAGCCTACCGTAGCCTGCTGAACTTCCATAACCACGCCTGACGTGATTTATCTTTTATCTGCTCTGGCCAAATAAATCTATGTATAGTTTAGGGCCATCTATTATCTTTCGAGAATGCCTTGTTTTGAATTTTCTGGAATGATAATAAAATTTCTGAGTTCGCTAATCTTTTGATTTTGGTTCGCATGATGCATTGACTGTCCTCCCTCCCCCATACATTTCTTTCCCTTCTAAGCTTCATTACTATTCACCCTTACACCCTGTGCTGACCCGACCCCAGTCTCTTCGACTTTCAGTTGAAAGTACCACTTTCCAACTTTCTGAATGGACCATACTCCATTGTAATCCCTACCCTGGCTAGCCCTATACACTTTTGTACTATCTTCTGCTACCATATTTACATTCAGTGACATTGTGCTCGAAATTTAGCTTCCACTACCTTGTGTTTACCAAAAATTGCATGTTATTAACAACTTCCGTTTTACCCATCCTTAATGCTTTACTATTCTTCACATTCTCAATAGCACAAACATAAATCGCGCATATTATTTTGTTCTATGCCTCTCGTTTTCACAATGTGGGTTTTCTAAGTTATTTTAAAATTGTTTTATCGATACATTTGTTCTAAAATACCTTGGCCTATCGGCAAACCCTTCACTATTTGTTGTTATTGCTATTTTTTTTATTATTCTCTTGTACATATAGTTACCCTTATAGTTGATTTTGCCTTGTACTTACTTAGAACTGCCCTTTTAGTTGTGTTAGTTCTTATACATATATAGACCTTCAATCTTTATCTAACTGTTTTTAAGTAAACCATTATGTGTTAGTGTTCGATGTGGTAGCTTTTCGCTTATTATTTTATAGCTTATCGTTATTTTAAATTTCAAGGACGAAATTTTTGAAAGGGTGGAATGATGTAATATCCAGTTCTGTTATACGCCACTATCCGTATTTTTATAAGGGTCGCTTACAGAATTTACTTATTGATATTTATAATTATTTTAAATATTTTAAAAACCCTAATCCCTTCATTGTATCTTGTTCCCTTTTATAACCCTAACCCTATTTTCTAATTTCTTTTCCCTTTCCTTTTTATTTCCAAACCCGGCCCACTTCTCTATTTCCATTTTAATTAATTCCCAAGCCTAGACCCTAACTCCCCTTTCTTTCTTTGATTTTACACCAGGCCCGGCCTATCTCCCTATTCCCTTTCCCTTTATTTTTCTCTTTTAATTATTCCGGCCCAACTTCCCCGGCCCACGAATCACCTCCAACTCCCTCAAACCCGACCCGGACCCGAACCCATCTTCCTCTCCCCACTCCTCTGTCCTTCCCGCTCTTTTTCTCTCCTCCCCCCTCCCACGTCACGCCCGTTCCCCACGCCCCCACGTCGTTGCAACCGCCGCGATCCCTCCTTCGACCGCGTCTCCATCCCTCTCTCCCCACGTCTCTCTCTCTCTCTCTCTCTCTCTCTCTCTCTTTCTCTCTCTCTCTCTTTCTCTATTCTCACATCTCTAGACCTCACCTCTCTACTCTCTACTCCTGCACAACCTAAGAACACCCCCGACTGCACGCCTCACCCAAGCCCTCGTCGCCGGAGCTCCGACCTCATTGTCGTCTCCACATCACCCTCGTCATCACCACCTTCCTGACACTACCACCTCCTTCCCCGACTCACTTCCCTGCACACCTGACGAGAACCCGAACCCAAGAACCCAACCCATCAACCTTGGCTGTGTCTCGTCGCCGCCGGAGCTCGTCTCACCGACGAACCTCTCCTCAAACCACCACCGACCTTCGCAAGCCTCCTCCTCCAGAGCCGCGTCACCACCGAACCCGCCTCCTTCGTCAAGCCCCCTGCAACTTGCCGTGCCCTAAGCTCCACACCCGCCATCTCCCGCTACCTTCGACCACCATCGCTGCACCGCCAACACCGTTGACCACACCTTGAACCATCCCCTTGCACCATGAGCCCGAGCTCCGCTACCTTCCTCCACGACTCCCCCTCACCCTTCAGGCTCAACCGAGCACCCCCAAACCTAGCCGTCGCTGTCCAAGTTGTTGCTGCCGTGCCATTATCTCAGTCATCTTCGTCTTGCCAATCTCGATCACCCTCACTGCCTCACCACCTGCCCATCGTAACACGCCATCATCGTAGCCAAATCGAGGCCCGTCATTTCATCGAACATTTATGGTTGTCGCAAACACCGTTGTCCCAGTTGACGTCATCGCTGATTAAGCCATGCCTTCGGTCGGTCTAATCATTGTCGTCGTCGACGCAGCAGCCGTCGCAACGCCAGCGCACCGTAGCACCCACCGAGCCATCAAGTCCAAGAACCAAGCTCCACCGAGGCCAACTCTTATCGTGCTCGAGTTGTGATCACGTCGTTGTCGCTGCCGTAGCCATGGTTCACCACTGTGCTGTCCGCTGCTGTCATATCACCAATCGTCGTCGTCAAGAAAGTTTAATACTTGCTTCATGCTACTTTTATAAATTACAATTCAAGTTATCAATAATTTCCGCATACACTTTTTCATGTGAATCGTTATAATCCACGTGCTCGATGCAAAACCCGAATGAGAGAAAATCGTTAAATTGACGGCAACACATAACATGTGATGGTACGGGTTATAATGAATGTCCCTTGAGACTTTGGTAGCAATACAATGTCGTTTGCTCACGTAAAATGACGTCCCGATTCCTGTCGTAAAACCTGAAAACTTGCGGACATGCTAACCCGTGAAATTTATAATTAATTGTGTATAAACCGGATTTTAGAGTTCGATGGCTCGCATCGAAGCTAACTGTTTAGCCTACTGTATTATATAGTTGATCACTGAATTTTAATAAACTATGATTGAGATAATTGTGGAGGATTACGATTCTGGACTGCAGTCCAGAATGGAAATCCCAGTTAACCCCTGTTCCTAAACCCCTGTATATTACTGTTCAATTCTGAGAATGTGTGGAACCCTATATCGTTACGTAGAGAATTTAATTAGATTTCTTTCTCCACTAGTCTCACTGGATTCCTCAACCGTTAGATATTTTTAACTCATTTTAAAATGTTGATACGTTGTGATGAATTCTGCAGAGGCAGATTTTACACATCGAACATAACCTGTCCATAACTCCCTGTCTCCATAATATATTACTGATCCTCCAATTGCGGTGGAAACCTAACTGATAGCCCTAAATATTATTCAACTATAGCATCGCCTAAATACGATCCCAACTGGGATTAAAATGTGTTACGAAACGGACTTCCGATTCTGAAACCGGATTTCCAGCAGTGAACGCTTAAATTGAAATGGCCATATCTAGCGATCTTGAAACCCGATTAACGTGAAACCAATTTTGATGGATAGATAATTAAACATACTGCTTACCCTCTGTTCATTGTTTCGCTAAATTTTTCATTTATGATTTATGATAAATTATGCAAGTGGTAGGACACCAACTGATGATATCTTAATCATGCTTTAATTACTGTATTCTCATCACATTATATAGATGTCATTGCATTGGTAACCTAGTGATCATATGCATTACCCAGTGTTAGGTATTAGTGTTTGATTTTGGCAAGTACGTTAGTGTTTAAGCATGAATGGATAAGTGAAAGTGACACGTACTTGTACACAATCAGTGGACCCTATTGATTCATTGCATTGTCGACGTCTGTGAGACATGTATAAGTGTGACTATAATTGGTATGGGACGATTATGGGAGCACTTGTATGGGTGTCACAGGTAAGGCACCAAACACTGTCCATTTATCTTGGGTATCAGTCGAGACATGCTTGATGGAGACCCTGTCTTCAGTTCTCGCGTAGACTTGTCATGGACCGACTGGTATTTGAGTTTATGGTTGGCGTTTGATATAGACCACGCGGTGTGGGGTAGTTTGAGTGTGAGTTCAACGGAATCTCGGGAGTCCCATGCCGGCACATACAGCGATTCTGGAGATATATGGGGATATTACTGATTATTAGCGAGCGACTCGGGCCCGTGTTCCCTTGTCCTTGGGTCCTACCCTTGGGTAGGGGATACTCACGAGTGGTTGACTCTCACACTTGGACTGACGATAGGCTTAGTGACCTGTACAGTGAGACTTAGTGACTGATAGGGTTAGTGATATTGACATGCATCGCTTATTGATTCAACAAACCTGCCATACTGTTTATTGCTTTACTGTTTGCCTGCTCTATTAGCTACCTGCAATGGCTACTTCATGTTCCCATCATTATCCCATGATTACTGTTTCATGTTCACTATTATTGCACGAGTTCATATTTGTACCTATATATATATATATATATTGCTATCGTGTCGCTCTGACGTCCTGAGTATGCATGCTCAGAGTGAGAAGTGGGTCTAGCTTGGACCAGGACCTGACGTACTTCGAGAATATCGCGGACATCTTGATCAGTGACCCATAGCTATACTCTCTTGATCTCCATCTGGTTAGTTCTTTTGTATTTGTTTTGATTTAGTGACTGCATTTCTCATTACCTGTGGATTGATTACCGATTACCACGTAAAGCTAGAAGCCGAAGTGTGACTACGGCAGGATATTTTCTTGACCGTAGGAGCATGGCTGGCCTTGTCAACCCCTCGGATTCCGTATTTTTGGAAGCGGGGCGTGACAATATTAAGTCATGTAGGATATCATGTGTAAGGTATATATATGTAAATAGGTCATTTAGAAAATTCATGGTATTTAGGTAAAATACTATATTTTAATATCTTTAGATTGCTCTGATAAAAGAAATTATTAATTAAAAGTTTAGGGTGTTTTGATAAAATATGTTAATTAAAATGTCAAGAGTTTTTATAAAATGTATATTAGATTTAGTGGTATTTGATAAAACCTAGCTTTTAAAGTTTTTGCTATTTTAATGAAAAATCTAATTTTTATAAACATTAAAGTATTTTAATTGAAATTGAAATTTAATCTTTTCATTTTAAGGTATTCTATTTAAAGTTAAATTGTCACGCCCCATCTCCAATACAGAGAGTATTGTCCGCTCTGGCCGAAGCCGCACGGTTTTGTCCTTCGGGACAAACCGGACCCGACCAGGGAACACATCCTAGAAGGTCACCCATCCCAAGACTTCCCTGATCCGAGCATGCTTAACTATGGAGTTCTCAAGCTCATGTAATGCCGATTCACTTAAAAAGCGCCTCGGTATTGAAGAATGGTATCAGAGCCGGTCCCTCAATAGTAGGTCTGTAGTTGGAGGATGAACCATTGTTCAAGAGTGAGGAGGATGTCGGGAACCAGTTCATGCTCACGAAATAAAGTAAAATCCCCAGTTCCCGTATATTTTTCCGTATTTTTTCATATTTTCCCTATTTCTAAAAATATTTTTTATTATATTTTTTAATAATTAATTCCTAACCTAAACTCTAAAACAAATCCTAATCTAAACCAAACCCAACCTAATTCTAAACACGACCCGACCCGTACTTACCCGACCCGATCGCTCACTGACGTCTTCTTCCTCCTCACTTCCTTCTTTCCCGCTCTTTTCTCCGACGTTTCCCCCTCTCTCCTCGCGCCCGCGACGACCGCGTCCACCTCCACGAGACCCGCGCCCCGTCGCCAACGAACTCCCCGCAATCCCGTCCCTCCAACGGCTCCCCCTCGCGTCCTCGTCAAGAGACTCGCCCCCTCAACGGCCATGACGACCTCCTTCCCTCGCTAACGATCCCCATGATCCCCTCGCCTAACTTCTCTAAACCCACGATCGCTCCCTCTCACGATCTCTCCTCCGCTCTCTTCATCTCTTGAGCGCCTTCTCTCTCTCGTCCTCCTCCTTCAACTTGAGTGCACCACCACTATGATCCCACCATCGACCCATATTCACCTCCACCGAAGTTTCCTCCTCCATCGAGCTATCCTCCACGACGCCGACGTGTTCCTCTAAAACAACCAAGCTCCTTCCTCTTATCCCCTGCACACTATCTCTAAGCTCCACGCCACGAACCCACTGCCTCGTTGCCGCCACCATTGCAAACCCACTGTCGTCGTTGAATTCCCTGGAACCACTGAAACATCAACTCCTCCCACCGTCGATCACCAGCAATGTCAAGCTCCGACATCGCCACCACAGCAGCACAGAGCTCGAGCCTAACCCAAGCCCTGGCCGAGCTCAAACCTAGCCGTGCAGCTCGTGTTCTTTGCTGTCCTTCTTGTTGCCCATGCTGTTTCCGCCATCGCCATCGCTACCGTGCCACTTTCGCCAAAAGCAAGTGAAAATTCTTCACTTTCTACTCATGCTAATTTACCGATTAGATTAAATGACCAAGTTAAAGATTTAATCGTACGTGTGTGTGTGTGTGTGTGTGTGTGTGTGTGTGTGTTGAGATCATAAATTAAAATAGAATTGTTAGCAAACCATTGTGTTGATTGTATTGAATTGAACCCAATTCAGATCCGTGAACCGTAATGATATCATTTATAATTTACATGAATTAATTGTTATAATCATTTCAATAACACTGACGACGATCGATGCTCGTACTTAAATCTAAGTTTGAAACGATACATGAATGAAAACTCAGGTTAAAGTGCCCATGTTTTATGATCGTCGAATCCCTTACTGATTAGTGAATGTCGTGTAAGGTTATGAGTTAAAAGTATCGTGTCTATAATCATGTAAAGTCACCCCCTCAAGGCGACACTAAATCGGAATTTTACTGCGCATGTTACCTCGTTAAAATCATTGTAAATTCAATATAGTTTGGAATGTTATGTTCTATGGCTCATATCGAAGATGACTCGATAATCTAGGACCATCCATAGTTTATTTTCAATATTGATAGATTACTGTAACGAGATTTGACTGGGAATGAGACTCTGGACTGCAGTCCGGGGCAGCATTCCACGAGGACACCTGAGTTTAAGTATCTGTACATACCTACATGAACCTGAACATACGTGGAACCCCATATAGTCGAATAGATGATTTAGTTTTCTAACACATGAATCTAGTCTCATTCAGTTTTATAGTCGTTTGATATTTAGTTTGTAATTTAGAATGTCGGCATATTCTGAAGTTTCTGCAGTGGCATTTCTTATCCCTTCTCATTAAACAGGACATAACTTCTATTACAGGAAGGATATTGATAATCCGTTTGATGATTTGAAAACCTAATAGATAGAACTAGATTTTATTCAACTGGAGAAACACCTGAATCTAAGCATAATTACTAGTAAACATCGTGCGAAGTTGGGCTTCCAGTTCTGAAACTGGAATTCCAGGAACCGGTCGCTAATTTAAAATGATGATAATTTCCCTAACCTGAATTCCATTTGACATGAAACTAATTTCACTGCTTAGATAATCAAGTGTGCTTCGTATGCCTTTCATATTATTTTGGTCGATTCTATACGTGTGAATTATGGTAAATTTTGCGAGTCATATGGCATTGGGTATTGTAATTTAATGAATATCTGTTCGGTGCACTTCTACATATTTTATGTTTGTTTTATACCTTCTGCATAGTGATTGTTGCATTGAGACATAACAACCGTTGTGCATTGTCGATATAAGTGTTAATGATTAGGTTGTGGCAAATACGAAAGTGATATTGATAAGTGGAAACGTGATTAAAAGTGAAAGCGATATGTATTTGTTCACAACCTGTCGAATACCTAAATTCATACTATAACTTGGGGAATGTGGAAATCAAGGTGGAATTGAACTCGTATTTAGCGAGGTACAGTGATTTAGAGGATGATCATTCGCTACACACACATACATACATACATTAGGTCGTGGGCCTAGCGGCACGGCTGCATGGTTATGTCCCGGGCAACAGTGGACCATAGTCTCGGACATGCACGAGACCCTTGTTAAACACGAGCATCATTTCTACCAATTGATTTCATTGACTTAGTGACTGATAAGTAGTGAAATACACATTGCCTAGTTTACCGACATGATATTTATACCACACTGTTCACATGTAATGATGTTCATTATACTCATTTTCTGCATTCTGTCGCACATTCCATGTTTAATAGCCTTATAACCATCATATATATTTATTGCTATATGTGTCGCTCTGACAACCTGAGTATGCATGCTCAGAGGACGAAGTGGACCCAGCCCAAGAGCAGGACCTGACATTCGAGCTCACGGAGGTCTACACCGCAACATCAGCGCTAGTTCTTTTGCTTTAAGCACGTTGTATTTCGTTGGTTAGTTTTTCCTTGTGCAAAATGAATGTATTTCAAATTCTTTTATTTTAATGTAATAAAGTTGTGAACTTTGAATTTCCTTTACTCTAATGTTGTTTATTGACTACCATGTAATACTAGAAGCCTAAGTGTGACTACGGCGGGATTATTCCCTGACCATAGAAGCATGGCTAGCCTAGTCATCCCTTGTATTCCATATTTTAGGAAGCGGGGCGTGGCATGGTTTTGTTGGTATCGGAGCCAAAGTTTTGGATGAAATTACAGTTCCGTCGAGTGATCTCTAGATTGAGTTACGCCCTTGACGTGTGTCTTATTACATTTCTTTTCACTTTCTAATCCTCGTTGAATCCTCGTGCAGCCCTTGTTTGAATCTAATTTCTTTTTATCATATTTTTCAGAAATATGGACTCCTCGGGCAACTTCTCAGGTGCCGATTCCCATGATCGTACCGAGAAGATCCTCAGCACACTGACAACCCTCGCCCGGGCTTAAGAGAGGAAGACCGATTTTCTGACCGAGGGATTGAGGGCGGTACAGGAGACCGCAATTACCACCCTGGAGAGATCTACATCTGTTCCCGCCGCCCCCGAGGGCGCACTCGTACCGACTACACATGCTAGAGTTGGTACTGTTTCGGACTTCAGGAGGCTTCATCCAACGGTGTTCACGGGATCAGCAAATCCGCTTGAGGCCGAGCAATAGCTCATCAATGTAGAGAACCTTTTGACGGCCGCTCGAGTTCTTAACGATGACAGAGTGAACGTGTTGAAAATTCAGCTGGAGGACGAGCCACACACGTGGTGGTCCGTAGAGGAAGCCAGCTAGAGAAACCTATCGGATGGGACACGTTCTCCGCATGCTTCCTGGATCACTATTTTTCGGCCACTGCCAAGGCGGAGATGGAGGAGAAATTCATTATGTTGAAGCAAAATGGATGCTCAGTGGATGTCTACGCCGCAAAGTTTAACCGGCTGAGTCGCATCACACAGTATATGGTAGCCACCGAAGCCGCCAGGGAAAGACGGTTCCAGCAGAGGCTTGATATTGAACTGCAGCAACTTATCGCGTCTCTCGATCTACCGACTTTTGCTTAAGTGTTGAACGCTGCCCGAGTGCAGGAAAGACTGGTGGAGAAGGCTAAGGGCCAACGATCGGTGGACAGTAAACCCCACGTAGTTCCAGCACGGGCTACCATTTCCCCTCGTGGAGCGATCCCAGTTTACAGGAATGGTGTTATGCAGATAAAGTGCACTTACTCACCTCAGCAGCCGCAGCGGAGGGCCCTGTTTTGTGATTATTACTAGAGGCCAGGACACATGCAAAGAGATTGTCGCAGAGCTAAGGGGAAGTGTCTGATTTGCGGATCCAGCGAGCACAGGGTCAGCGGATGTCCCCAGAGATCTGAGCTATAGGGAGGGTTCGAGCAACATCAGCAGTCGTATGGCACTTCATCTCGGAGGGGTCCACCTCGGGTATCCCAGCAACGGTTATTCGATCATAGGCAGACTGGTACGGGTCGAAATCAGGGGCGAGCTTTCACCCTGTCCGCCGAGCAGGCAGAGGCTTCTGGAGAAGTAGTTACAGGTACCTTCCTTGTTTATTCTGTACGAGCTAGAGTTCTTTTTTATTCGGGTGCTTCGCATTGCTTTATTTCTACGCGGTTTGTTAACACACGCTCTATACCTCATGAGCCATTGACCAAGGGTTGGGAGATACATACGGGTAACGGTATTATTGAGTCCAACCAAGAGTGTAGGTTATGTCCGGTGGTAGTGTGCGGCAAGGAATTCTATGCGAATTTCCTTTTAATCGGGACGGGCAGCTATGACGCAATTCTCAGGATGGATTGTGTCACACCCCGCTTCCTGGTGTACGGTAAGGAGACGCGGCGAGGCCCGCTACGTATTTACTCCGAAGTAAACACGCTAAGCGTATCTAAGCAATATAAAGTAAATATACACAAGAAAAAATGACAATAGATGTAATTGAACAGCAACTTTTATTTATTAACAATTCTTTACAAGTACAACTGGAAATGTAAATACATGAATAGAAAGCAATGCCTAAACAATAGAATAACTGAAATGAAAAGTATATACAAGTGCCTACATATCTGGGTTGATGGCAAACTACTCCATGTCCTCAGTACTGGGCTCAATCTCCAGTGAGTCCGATACACCTGACAACATTCTAAAGAAAGAAGAAAAGGAATGTCGCCAGCGAACAATCGCTCGGTAAGTTCCAAAGATGGGTAGAGATAGAATAGACAGAAAGAGAATGTAACTAGTAATGTTGGATTATAATATTAACGCAGTTGTTTGTAGCTTGGTATAGAATATGCGAGTATATACGAGAGGAGTCCCACTATCTGGAGACTAAGGTATATGGAGCACAAGGAACCGTTCAGCCACGGTACAACGGCAATGGATATTCAGGTTAGGTGTATTATGGTTACAGTCTCGTACCACTTCTAACACATTCCGTACCAATCTACCCCTTTAAAACCTCGTAATGTCTTTTGAATTGTATTTTTTGGTTATATAGATAGATGGCTTGCCGAAACCATGATACCAGTAAACGGAATAGATATAAATGGATAGTCATTTAAACGGAGTATATCCATGGTTCGGTTCGGTCAATATAGATTGATATAGATTGAATTCTGGTATTCATGGATTCATGTTGTATTGTAGTTTATACTTGAATCATATTCAAGTCGGATTGATTAGATTGAGACTCAGCCTGAATCAGACACTTTAAAAGGAAATTGAAGTACTGAATTAGTTTTGATATTATCGGTAACTGCTGCATATGGACGACAGGATTTGTGTATTTTTCCAAGACAATTACCGTATTGATAACACCGTTTGTTAGATTGTCTACCTTAGATAAGCAAGCACCCATATTCTCCGGCTCCCTGAGGCTCAAGAGAATTGGTTCCGCTTAAACCTATATTTACTAGGGTCCTTATTGTAATTTAGTATAACTTGAGGGGGATTTATATAAAAATAGTTTTGATATATTTTCAAAACACACCTCAAGTATTTAATTATCATCTTTAGGGTTTTCATAGATGTATATTTTATAAAAGTGAAATTTTCTAGTGGGTAGAACCTAGTTTTCATTGTATATGGTATTTTAATGAAATATTGGAATTGTATTGTATTGAAATGGTGCTTTTATGTAATTGTGATTCCTTTGATTTAGAAAACATGGAATATTTGTATAATATATTTAAAATATATCTTTTGATAATATTCACACACACACACATATATATATATATATATATATATTTAATAAAAATAAATTTTATTTATTTTGCAGAAATCTCATTTTCTTAAAAATAGCATTAAAAATTCCATCGAGATCGAATGCTCCTTGCGAATCTCTCTCTACTAGGCCCGAGGACATGCGATAACCTGCACCATCCCTATCGGGGTTCCCCAAAATGGGTTGTAGAGGCGTATTTGTAAGGAATTAGTTAACACTCTTTTTAAAGAAAACGGTTTTTAATTCTTTAAGGTATTTATTCGTAAAAGCGTATTTCCCATAATCTAGAATTCCAAAGTTCATCGTGTTATGTCCAATATGTCTGTTGTGATGAGGTATGTCCTTACCTCGTGAGTTTTATAAAGGTAATATAAGGAAATATGTTGAATTATGTCGAAATGTAAAGTATATGGTATTTTACCGTATAAATGCGATAAAAGTTGCATAAAAGATTTTTTCTGAGATGAAACTTGTTCTAATGTGTTTATTTATGTTTATTAAACATTATGAGAAGATATGGTATTTTGTTATTTAAGAAAAATGGAATTTTAAGGAAAAACGAATCGGAAGTCGAATTAACTCCGCTTCCGACGAGTTTTGAAAAAGAAGAGTTTTAGAATATAAAAAGAGAGGGGAGAGAGGACTTACTAGCTAAAAGGATAAAGGGGAGGTAGGGTAAGACTATGGAACCGTCGGGGCGTCGTTTCGTCGCCGGAATCTCCTCGAAACGTAGTCGGAACTTCGCCCTTTGCTAACTCCACTTGTACAACTTGGGACTTGGAAATTTTTAAGAGTTTTTGTAATGAAATTCTGAGTGAGGAGGGGTGAAATGGAGTGTGGTATTTATTGGGAAAATTAGGGTTTTGAGGATTAAAGAATGCATTAAAAATTGGATTAAAGGGTGATTTAATATTCTCTGGATGAATACAGAGTAAACAAACAATATGGGGGTAGTGGGGTAGGCTAAGGGGTGCTCGACAAAAAATCTCAAAGCATTACCTACGGTTAATCCCGGCGGTACCGGTCTTTTCCTTGATCTTGCCGGTCGATCCCCGGTGGGGAGTGTTGGATCTTTGGCCACGTATCTCTGTCGTCTCATATACCCCAGTGCACATGTTTGATTATTCTGTAACTCTTCATTTTACGTGTAGTGCACGTGTAAACCCTTGGTCTTCTAAAAAGATTAAAATAAAAATTAATAAAAAGATAACGTAGCTGGGGGGATTCGATCATAGGGGTTACGTCGCAGCAGTGCAAGGCTTTACCAATGAGTGCTTTCTTGCTGTTCAAAAGCAATTCAAATACTTATAGTGCACACAGGATTGAAAATACTCCATTTGTACACTAACTTTTAAATGAATTTTCTGTACATTGAAATTAGAGTTGTTACAGATTGGATGAGTACCTTCCATACGATCATCGATTGCCGAGCTAGGAAAGTGACTTTCCCCATTCCCATCACCCTGAATTTGTTTTTGAAGGCGGAAGCGAGTCTTTGGAGCCAACCAAGTTTGGAGCCAAGCCGAAAGTGTTAACGGCTATGGAGATTGATGAGAGTCCATCCCCAGAGATCGTTCAGGATTTTCTTGAAGTGTTCCTTAAAGATTTACCAGGTCTACCACCTCCCCGAGTCTTGGGATTCTCTATTGACCTGATTCTAGGGACGACGCCATTTTCCAAAGCTCCTTACAGGATAGTGCCAGTTGAGTTGGCAGAATTAAAGAAGCAGATAGAAGATCTTTTGAACAAGGGATTTATCCATCCAAGTGTTTTCTCATGGGGTACTCATGTGTTACTGGTGAAGAAGAAAGACGGTTCCTTACACATGTGCATCGACTACCGGGAGTTGAACCGAGTGACCGTGAAGAACAAGTAGCCCATTCCCCGCATCGACGACTTATTCGATCAGCTTGGTGGTGCTCGGGTATTTTCTAAACTGGACCTTCGGTCAGGGTATCACCAGATCAGGGTTAAGGCAGAGGATGTATGCAAGACAGCTTTCCGAACCCGGTATGGCCACTATGAGTTTCTTGTGATGTCGTTCGGTGTTATCAATGCACCGGCCATATTTATGGACTTGATGAACAGGGTTTTCTCCAAATACTTGGATCAATTTATTTTCGTATTCATCGACAACGTTTTAGTCTATTCCAGAAGTCGAAAGGAGCACGCCGAGCATCTACGAATTGTATTGCAGGTTCTACGGGAGGAGAAGCTCTATACTGAACTAAGTAAGTGCGAGTTTTGGCTCGACGAAGTGCAATTTCGGGGGCATGTCGTTTCGAGTTATAGCATTTCAGTGGATCCAACGAAGATCGAATCTATCAAAGACTGGCCGACATTGAAATCGGTTGCTGAGATAAGAAGCTTCTTGGAATTAGCTGGGTATTATCAACGGTTTGTCCAAGATTTCGCCAGAGTAGCGGAACCCTTGACGAAGCTCACACGGAAGGAGGTGCCGTATGTTTGGTCGGAGGAATGCACCCAGGCGTTCGAGCTGTTGAAACTGAAGTTGACCACGGCCCCAATCCTGACTGTGCCAGACAGCTTGGGTGGCTTGGTTGTTCATAGTTATGCATCGGGAAAAGGTTTGGGCTGTGTATTAATGCAGCACGGTCAAGTGGTGGCTTATGCCTCTCGTCAGCTAAAAACTCACGAAAAGAACTACCCCACGCATGACCTGGAGTTAGCGGCCGTTGTGTCCGCCTTAAAGATTTGGAGGCATTACTTGCTAGGCGAGAGAGTGGAGGTGTACACGGATCATAAAAGTTTGAAGTACAAGTTCACTCAGAAGGAACTGAATATGAGACAACGCGGATAGTTGAAGTTGATGGCAGACTACGATATTGATCTGCAGTATCATCCAGGGAAGGTGAACGTCGTTCCTGATGCTCTCATTCGCAGGCCGTCAGATGCGTTACTGACTTGTCAGAAAGAGATTCTCGATGACCTTCAGAGACTCGAGTTGGAGGTAGTTACTCCAGGTGTGCCCGGACAACTATGGCAGTTGCAGGTTCAATCATCGCTTATAGATCGCATTAAAGCTGCGCAGGCTGGAGACCCTCAGTTGCAGAAGTTTAGAGGGTTAGTTGAGGCTGGTTTGAGGACGGATTTGCAGGTTCACGAAGATGGCTCTCTGAAATTTGGCATTCGGATGTGTGTTCCAAAGAGGGTATTCGAGATGAAGTTCTAGCTGAGGCATACAGTTCCGCTTACTCAGTGCACCCGGGTGGCACCAAGATGTACAGAGACCTGAGGCAGCACTTCTGGTGGAACGGGATGAAGAGGGAGATTGCTCGCTTTGTCTCCAAGTGTCTGGTATGCCAACAAGTGAAATCCGAGCATCAGAGAATCGCTGTGTTGTTGCAACCGCTTTCAGTGCCAGAGTGAAAATTGGAGCACATCACCATGGATTTCGTGACGGCACTACCTCGAAGCCCAAGGGGCAATAATGTTGTCTGGATCATTGTTGATCATCTTAAGAAGGCAGCGCATTTCATACTCTTCCAAGTCGGAAAATCGACGGAGTCACTCACGGAGAAATATATGCAGGAGATTGTGAACTACACTGGGTGCCCGTTAGTATCATGTCTGATTGAGACACCGGATTCATTTCCCATTTTTGGAAGAGCCTGCAGAAGAGTTTGGGCACACGTCTTAAGTTCAGCACGGTCTATCATCCGCAAACAGATGGGTATTCCGAGTGTACTATCCAGACGCTCGAGGATATGCTGAAGGCATACATGCTCGATTTTCAGGGTTCTTGGAAAGATCACCTCCATCTGGTAGAGTTTTCGTATAACAACAGCTGCCAAGCTAGCATCCAGATGGCACCGTTTGAGGCTCTATATGGACAGAAGTGTCGATCCCCTCTTTGTTGGGATGAGTGGGTGAACTAAGGTTGTTGGGACCTGAGCTGATAGTGCAGACATTGAGCAAAGTTCAGACAATCGGGCAACGGATCAAGGTGGCTCAGGACTGACAGAAGAGTTGGGAAGATGCAGGCAAAATGTCGTTAGAGTTTGGTATTGGTGACCACGTATTTCTGAAGATATCACCCACTCGGAGAGTGATCAGGTTTGGTAGTCGCAGGAAACTCAGTCTCCGATTCATCGGACCTTTTGAAGTGCTAGAGCGAGTGGGAGAAGTGGCTTATCGACTTGCCTTGCCTCCATCGCTAGCCGGTGTGCACAATACTTTTCATGTTTCTCAGTTGAGGTGCTATATTCGGGATGACATCCATATCTTGGACCATTCGGAGTTAACGTTGAGCACTGATCTATCTTACGAAGAGCAGCCTACCACCATTCTCGATCGTCGAGAAAAAGTGCTAAAGAACAAGGTCATTCCCTTGGTTCGAGTTTGTTGGGGTGGTCGTTCGGCAGAAGAGTCTACCTAGGAACACGAGGAGAACATCCGTTCACGTTTTCCGCACCCGTTTGTGTAGTGTTGTTGTTCCATTGTTTTGTTTCTTTAATTTCGAGGACGAAATTTTTGTAAGGAGGGTATGATGTAAATCCCCAGTTCCCGTATATTTTTCCGTATTTTTCCAAATTTTTTCCTATTTTTAAAAATATTTTTTATTATATTTTTTAATAATTAATTCCTAACCTAAACTCTAAAACAAATCCTAATCTAAACCCAACCCAACCCAACCTAATTCTAAACCCGACCCGACCCGTGCTCACTCGACCCGACCCGCTCACCCACGTCTTCTTCCTCCTCACTTCCTCCTTTATCGCTCTTTTCTCCGATGTTTTCCCTCTCTCTCTCCTCACGCCCGCGACGACCGCGCCCACCTCCACGAGACCCGCGCCCCGTCGTCCCATATAGTCGCATAGAGTTTAAGCATTCTATGAGGACACCTGAGTTTAAGCATTTGTACATACCTACATGAACCTGAAAATGTGCGGAGCCCCATATAGTCGCATAGATGATTAAGTTGGCTAACACATGAATCTGGTCTCGTTCAGTTTCATAGTCATTTGATATTTAGTTTATAATTTAGAATGTCGACGTGTTCTGCAGTTTCTGCAGCGGCATTTCTTACCCCTTCACATTAAACAGGACATAACTTCTATTAAAGGAAGTATATTGATAATATGTTTGATGCGTTGGAAACCTAACAGATAAAACTATATTTTATTCAACTGAAGTAACACCTAAATCTAAGCATAATTACTAGTAAACAGCACGCGAAGTTGGACTTCCAGTTCTGAAACTGAAATTCCAGCAACCGGTCGCTAATTTAAAATGATGATAATTTCCATAATCTGGATTCCGTTTGACATGAAACTAATTTTACTGCTTAGATAATCAAGTGTGCTTCGTACGCCTTTTATATTATTTTGGTCGATTCTATACGTGTGAATTATGGTAAATTTTGCAAGTCATATGGCGTTGGGTATTGTAATTTAGTGAATATTTGTTCAGTGCACTTCTACCTATTTTATATTTGTTTTATACCTTCTGCATAGTAAGTGTTGCATTGAGACCTAGAAATTGTTGTGCATTGTTGATATAAGTATTAGTGATTAGGTTGTGGCAAATACGAAAGTGATATTGATAAGTGAAAACGTGATTGAAAGTGAAAGCGATACATATTTGTTCACAACCTATCGAATACCTAAATTCATAATATAACCTGGGGAATGAAGAAATCAAGATGGAATTGAACTCGTATTTAGCTAAGTATAGTGATTTAGAGGATGATCATTCGCTATAGTGATTTAGAGGATGATCATTCGCTATATATATATATATATATATTAGGTCGTGGGCCTAGCGGCACGACTGCAGGGTTATGTCCCGGGCAATAGTGAAGCGTAGTCTCGGGCATGCACGAGACCCTTGTTAAACACAAGCATCCTTTCCACCACTTGATTTCATTGACTTGGTGACTGATAAGTATGTAGGGTGTTTTTCGTCACCCCATTGAGATGGGAATGCGCGCGCTTGTCAGGCGCATTACAGATTCTCCCTGCCTAAGGTAGGCTGGGGTTTATTGATTGTGTGGATCCGAATCTACGGCAGCCGCGGACTAAGCTGCCGTTAATTACCCATCGCATTTGGAGCGAAGGAACCACCGATTGACGGGTTAAACTGGTCATGCGAACTCAATGTGCAGTGCGTTAGTGTGTGTGTGTGTTTTGAAAGGGGTTTTGGATATCTCAGGGGGCCCACAGAGTTTTTACGGGGGTCCCGCTACCCGGATAGCGGGCTGGGGGTCAAGGGGGCTAGCAGCCCCCTTGCGGAGTGCGGGGTGCGGGGTGCCGGGCAGCGCACCGTTAGAAATTTTTTCTAACAGGGGAGGTATATTTAGTGTGGAGTGCATAAAAATAGGGGGAAGCGTCTTGAAGGCGCGTGCGTGGCATGTGGGCGCATGGTGCCCGGGGTCACGTGCGTGCACATGGGCGCTTTAGTGCCCGGGGTCACGTGCGAGCACGTGACCGATGGGCGCCTCGGCGCCCGGGGTCACCTGGGGCACACATGACCATTGGGCGCATCAGCGCCCGGGGTCACGCGGCGCACACGTGACCGATGGGCGCCTCAGCGCCCAGGGTCACATGGCGCGCACGTGACCGATGGGCGCCCCAGCGTCCCGGGGTCACGTGGCGCGCACGTGACCGATAGGCGCCTCAGCGCCCGAGGTCACGTGGCGCACACGTGGCCGATAGGCGTGCCCCGGGATCACGTTGCACACACATAACCGATGGGCGCCTTAGCACCCCGGGGTCACGTGGCGCACAAGTGACCGATGGGCGCCTTAGCGCCCGGGGTCACGTAGCGCACACGTGACCGCGGGAAACACCCGCGGAAGGGCCTAACCCCTAGGTTGGGGAGTTGAACTCCCAACGGTTTTTTTGTTTTAGAGTTGAACTCGTAACAGAAACTAATTTATGGAGTTAAACTCCAACAGATCTAGAAAGGAGTTGAACTTCTAGGAATCTTTGGCTCTTCTTTTGAGCCTTAGATATGTCCAAAGTTAGATTTTTAGAAATGGGACTTCTCCTGCTCTTGATCAGCGGGATCTTGGAGAAAAAGGGGTGAGACTTAAAAGTCTCCCCTTTCGAGATCTGATTCGAGATTTGAGCTCCCCTTCGTGGGTTTTATGGTGAAAAACTATTTATTTTTGATAAAGGAAGGGTTAAACTCTTGATTTAATTCAAAAAAGAGGAAGAGGGTTTTAGACCCTTGAGAAAAAGGAAGGAGCCACAAACCCTAGTTTTTTGGAGGAATGAAAAGTGTCTGCTTTATTCATCATCATGTTGCCTTATATAGACTTACACATTTACATATAGCCCCTTGGGCTTTACAAAATGGCATTTTGCCCATCCCATGGCTCATGTGCCATTTCTTTTGCACATAAGCCATGGGCTTTACAAAAAAATTGGCTTTATGCCCATTTTGCATACATTCATGCATAAAAAATTACATAAAAATTATTTATTACATGATATATATTTTGGCATGGAGGAGGGCCGGCCGCCTCATGTTCGGACTCGACCCGGGCATGGGCCCACTTGGCTTGGGGTTGACTTTGACTTTGACTTGGTCAATCGGGGTGCAATTTTCGACTTCAACAAAGTGCCCCCCATCAATAAATGCACACCACATATGTGAGTCGTGTGCATGAAATTGATGGATCTTCTTTCGCGTGAAGGCGACTTGCTTTGGTTCCCACTTTTTGGGATGCACTGCCCTTTTTACGACATGGACGGTCGACGCTTGACGCGTCTTCGAGATAGAGTGTCCGTGATAGACTATTCCCTCGCCCGGAATGATCTGGTTCCTGCTTTGTAGGAAGCCTGCACTGCCCTTTTTGCGACGTGGACGGTCGACGCTCTGATCCGGAGCGATTTGGTTCCCGATTTGTGGGAAGCCTTCACTGCCCTTTTTGCGACATGGACGGTTGACGCTCTGATCCGGAGCGATTTGGTTCCCGATTTGTGGGAAGCCTGCACTGCCCTTTTTGCGACATGGACGGTCGACGCTTGACGCATCTCCGAGACGGAGTGTCCGTGATAGACTTTTCCCTGGCCCGGAGTGATCTGTTTCCTGCTTTGGAGGAAGCCTGCACTGCCCTTTTTGCGACGTGGACGGTCGACGCTCTGATCCGGAGCGATTTGGTTACTGCTTTGTAGGAAGCCTGCACTGCCCTTTTTGCGACATGGACGGTCGACGCTCTGATCCGGAGCGATTTGGTTCCCGATTTGTAGGAAGCATGCACTACCCTCTTTACGACATAGACGGTCAACGCTCTAATCCGGAGCGATTTGGTTCACGATTTGTGGGAAGCCTGCACTGCCCTTTTTGCGACATGGACGGTCGACGCTCTGATCCGGAGATATTTGGTTCCCGATTAGTGGGAAGCCTGCACTGCCCTTTTTGCGACATGGACGGTCGACGCTCTGATCCGGAGATATTTGGTTCCCGATTAGTGGGAAGCCTGCACTGCCCTTTTTGCGACATGGACGGTCGACGCTCTGGTCCGGAGCGATTTGGTTCCCGATTTGTGGGAAGCCTGCACTGCCCTTTTTACGACATAGACGGTCGACTTGATTCCGAGACGAAGCATAATTTCGACAGGGAAGGCAGGTACACCGAGGCGAAGCATGATTTCGTCACGGGGTGCACATTCTGAGGCGAAGCATGATTCCGACGCAGAGCTTGCTGGTTGACTTGATTCCGAGACGGAGCATAATTCCGACGAGGAGGTCGTTGGTTGATTTCGAACCGAAGCATAATTCCGACAGGGAAGGCAGATACACCGAGGCGAAGCTTGATTTCGACGCGAGGTACACTCTGAGACGAAGTATGATTCCGACGCAGAGCTTGTTGGTTGATTTGATTCCGAGGCGAAGCATAATTCCAACAGGGAAGGCAGATACACCGAGGCGAAGCTTGATTTCGACGCAGGGTACACTCTGAGACGAAGTATGATTCCGATGTAGAGCTGGTTGGTTGATTTGATTTCGAGGCGGAGCATAATTCCGGCAGGGAAGGCAGATACACCGAGGCGAAGCTTGATTTCTACGCGGGGTACACTCTGAGACGAAGTATGATTCCGACGCAGAGCTGGTTGGTTGATTTGATTCTGAGGAGGAGCATAATTCCGGTAGGGAAGGTAGATATCCCGAGGCGAAGCATGATTTTGACACGAGGTAAATTCTGGGACGGAGCATGATTCTGCCGCAGAGGTTGTTGGTTTGATTTGATTTGGGTTGACATCAGCATCGCTATACTGGAATATGGTACCAGGAGCGAATTATCATTTGCCATGAGTGGATTTGAGGATTTCGGTTTTTTTTTGGCATCTGCATTGCTGCACTGGAATAATGCCAGGAGCAACTCATCATTTGCCCCGGGAGGATTTGGGAATTGGTTTTTGCTTGGCATCAGTATCGCTACACTGGAATATGGTACCAGGAGCGAATCGTCATTTGCGCTTGCTTATCAGAAAGCGATAGCTTAGGAGACAAGTTTTATGTCCCTATCACCTAAGACTTTTCAATTTTGTGGCCGTAAGGGTCTCACAAAGCATTTTCTCCCTATGGGTCGTAAAGATCCCGTAGGTGTATTTTCTCCTTAGGAGTCGTGGGGACTCCTAAGTGTGTTGCTCCTTTGTGAGTCGTAAGGATCTCACACGGGAATTTTCTCCTCACAAAGTCGAGAGGACTTTGTGAGTGCATTTCATCTCTTTTCTACGAGTTTGCGCCCTTTCGGGTTTTCACAAACTCGCCGGCAGTCCTGCTGTTTTTACTCACAGAACCCTTTCGGGTTTTCATCCGTGCCCATTTTGCTTGTGAAAATACCTTTTTTTTTTAATCTTCACCGCCAGTAGGACTTTGAATGTGGTCTCACCGGTAGGACTTGGGAGGGATTGGGATTGTTTTACGTCCGTGGATTATATACGGTTTGCAGGATGTATGATCCAGACCGTAGGGCCGGAAATATTTCGGGACTTTGTTGGCGTCTGCATCGCTGCACTGGAATATGGTACCAGGAGCGACTCATCATTCGCCGTTGGGATTTGGAATTTGGCTGGCGTCTGCATCGCTGCACTGGAATATGGTACCAGGAGCGACTCTTCATTCACCTTCGGGATTTGGAATTTGGCTGGCGTCTACATCGCTGCACTGGAATATGGTACCAGGAGCGACTCATCATTCGCCACTTGGGGGTTTGGATTTTGGCCGGCATCTGCATCGCTGCACTGGAATATGGTACCAGGAGAGACTCATCATTCGCCATTGCCTATTGGGAAGCGATGGCTTAGGAGACAGGTTTAGATCCCTATCACCTAAATCTTTTCAATTTTATGGGCCGTGAGGGTCCCATAAAAGCATTTTCTCCCTACGAGTCGTAAGGATCCCGCAGGTGTATTTTCTCCTTAGGAGTCCTAACTCCTAAGTGTGTTTTTCCTTTATGAGTCGTAAGGATCCCACGAAGGTTTGTTCTCCTCTTGCATCGTGAGGACACATGAGTGGGTCTTCCCAATGGAGTATAATTTCAAGGGCGGAGACCAGCCGCGTAACTGGTGATTACAGTGGGGCATGATTATGATGAGAATTATTTGAGCCCTTGGATTGTATACGGTAGTCAACTTGGGGACCAACCGTAGGGCTGTAAGAATTTTGGGAAACTGGATTTTGGTTGGCGTCTGTATCGCTGCACTGGAATATGGTACCTGGAGCGACTGATAAATCGTCGTTTTTTGTTTTGTTTTTGTTGTGTTTTTTTTTTGTTTTACCGCGATTGCTCTATCATTTCAACTTTTCTTATCGCGAAGATCGCGATTGCCCTATCATTTCGGCTTTTATTCGCGGTTGCCCCATCATTTCGGCATTATTTTTATTTTTATTTTACTCGCTGATTTTTATTGCGAGTTGCCCTATCATTTCGGATTTTATTTTTCTTTTACTTACACATTTTTTGTTTATTTACATATATATATATATATATATTACATTCCCAGTTTAACGACTTAAAGGTCGACCGTTCCCAGTTTAATGACGTGGTGGTCAACTGGATCAGAAGATTGGAGAAGATACCCGATTGAACAGTTGTCAGGGGCACCGCTGGAGCTTGCCCGAAATGCCTTATCACTTTGTCGGTGTTGATGGCCAGCTGGGGGCAAGGAAAGTCGTTCAAATACCGACTTGCGTTCGAAGATGGCAATTGAAAACTGTTAACCTGCACAAAAAAGCATGATTTCAATATAGGCAATTAATGTATATGTTGATTGAGTTCGCATGAATATTTAACCCGAAATATGGGAGGAGAGATTAGGTCCCACCGGGCGTGCCAGAATCTGTAGAGTGTTTTTCGTCACCCCATTGAGATGGAAATACGCGCGCGCTTGTCAGGCGCACTACAGATTCCCCCTGCCTAGGGTAGGCCGGGTTTTATTGATTGTAGGTATCCGAATCTCCGGCAGCCGCGGACTAAGCTGCCGTTAATTACCCCTCGCCTTTAGAGCGAGGGAATCTCCGATTGACGGGTTAAACTAGCCATGCGAACTCAATACGATGCGTTGGTGTGTGTGTATTTTTTTTTTTGTTCCGCTTGTAAAAAAAAGATATATATATATATATTCTATATATAAAAACAAAAATAAATAAGTAAATAAATATTTAGAGAATTTTTTTAATTTATTATTATTTTTTTAATTTTTAAATATCATTTATAATTTATTTTTTTTTATTTTTATTTTTTTAATAAAAAGCTTAAAATACGAAAAGAAGAAAGAGGGAAAAAATGGGGGAAACCTGGGCTCCCATTTAATGGGAGCCTCCCCTCACATGAGGGGGCCATCACATGCTCACCATGTGAGTCATCACATGCTCACCATGTGAGGGGGCTATCACATGCTCAGCATGTGACCCCTCACATGCTGTGAGGGGGGGCCATCACATGCTAGCATGTGACCCCTCACATGCTTAGCATGTGAGCCCGTCACATGCTCATGTGAGGGGGGCCAAAAGGGCTTTTTTTTTAAACGTGGAGTTCAACTCCAAAAGAATATTTTTTATGGAGTTAAACTCTAAAAGGATTTTAAATATGGAGTTAAACTCCGAAAAGATTTTAAATGGAGTTTCTCCAAAAGAATTTTATTTGTGGAGTTTAAACTCCGAAAGAGTTTTATATGGCTGAAAAGATTTAATGTAGAGTTAAACTCCCAAAAAAAAGGATTTTTACTGTGGAGTTAAACTCCAAAAGAATTTTATTTGTGGAGTTGAACTCCAAAAGATTTTCTCCTTTCTCCTTTGAGAAAAAACCCAAAATGGGTTCTCTTGAAACTCCAAGATCTAGATCTTGGATGATAAAAAAAGAGATCATTTTTCTTCTCTTGATGAAGTTTTGGGAGGTGGGTTTATGGTAAAACTTTATTTAGTTTTAAAAAAAGGAGAGGCAAGATCTTGATTTATTTGGAAAATGAAAAGGAAGAGGAAGAGCTTGAAAAAGAGAGAGTGGAGGAACAAACCCTAATTTTTTGGGGGAGAATGAAAATTGTCTGCTTTATTCATCATCATGTTGCCTTACATAAGATTACACATTTACACATAGCCCCTTGGGCTTTACAAAATGGCATTTTGCCCATCCCATGGCTCATGTGTTATTTCTTTTTGCACATAAGCCATGGGCTTTACAAAAAATTTGGCTTTATGCCCATTTTGCATACATTCATGCATAAAAAATTACATAAAAATTATTTATTACATGATCTATATTTTGGCATGGAGGAGGGCTGGCCGCTTCATGTTCGGACTCGACCCGGGCGTGGGCCCACTTGGCTTGGGGTTGACTTTGACTTTGACTTGGTCAACCAGGGTGCAATTTTCGACTTCAACAAAGTGCCCCCCTTAATAAATGCACACCACATATGTGAGTCGTGTGCATGAAATTGATGGATCTTCTTTCGCGTGGAGGCGACTTTCTTTGGTTCCCACTTTTTGGGATGCACTGCCCTTTTTACGACATGGACGGTCAACGCTTGACGCGTCTCCGAGACGAAGTGTCCCTGATAGACTTTTCCCTGGCCCGGAGTGATCTGGTTCCTGCTTTGGAGGAAGCCTGCACTGCCCTTTTTGCGACGTGGACGGTCGACGCTCTGATCCGGAGATTTTTTGGTTCCTGCTTTATAGGAAGCCTGCACTGCCATTTTTGCGACATGGACGGTCGACGCTCTGATCCGGAGCGATTTGGTCCCCGATTTGTGGGAAGCCTGCACTACCCTTTTTGCGACATGGACGGTCGACGCTCTGATCCGGAGAGATTTGGTTTCGGAAGCCTGCACTTCCCTTTTTGCGACATGGACGGTCGACGCTCTGGTCCGGAGCGATTTGGTTCCCAATTTGTGGGAAGCCTGCACTGCCCTTTTTGCGACATGGACGGTCGACGCTCTGGTCCGGAGCGATTTGGTTCCCGATTTGTGGGAAGCCTGCTCTGCCCTTTTTGCGACATGGACGGTCGACGCTCTGATCCGGAGCGATTTGGTTCCCGATTTGTGGGAAGCCCGCACTGCCCTTTTTGCGACATGGACTGTCGACGCTCTGGTCCGGAGCGATTTGGTTCCCGATTTGTGGGACGCCTGCACTGCCCTTTTTGCGACATGAACGGTCGACGTTTGACGCGTCTCCGAGACGGAGTGTCCGTGGTAGACTTTTCCCTGCCCCGGAGTGATCTGGTTCCTGCTTTGTAGGAAGCATGCACTGCCCTTTTTACGACATGGACGGTCGACGCTTGCCCGATTTGTGGGAAGCCTGCACTGCCCTTTTTACGACATGGACGGTCGACGCTCTGATCCGGAGCGATTTAGTTCCCGATTTATGGGAAACCTACACTGCCCTTTTTGCGACATGGAAGGTCGACGCTCTGATCCGGAGCGATTTGGTTCCCGATTTGTGGGAAGCCCGCACTGCCCTTTTTGCGACATGGACGGTCGACCTCTGGTCCGGAGCGATTTGGTTCCCAATTTGTGGGACGCCTGCACTACCCTTTTTACGACATGAACGGTCGACGCTTGACGCGTCTCCGAGATGGAGTGTCCGTGGTAGACTTTTCCCTGCCCCGGAGTGATCTGGTTCCTTCTTTGTAGGAAGCATGTACTCCCTTTTTACGACATGGACGGTCGACGCTTGCCCGATTTGTGGGAAGCCTGCACTGCCCTTTTTGCGACATGTACGGTCGACGCTCTGATCCGGAGCGATTTGGTTCCCGATTTGCGGGAAGCCTGCACTGCCCTTTTTGCGACATGGACGGTCGACGCTCTGATCCGGAGCGATTTGTTTCCCGATTTGTGAGAAGCCTGCACTGCCCTTTTTGCGACATGGATGGTCGACGCTTGACGCGTCTCCGAGACGGAGTGTCCGTGGTACACTTTTCCCTGGCCCGGAGCGATTTGGTTCCCGATTTGTGGGAAGCCTGCACTGCCCTATTTATGACATGGACGGTCGACGCTTGACGCATCTCCGAGGCGGAGTGTCCGTGGTAGAGTTTTCCCTGGCCCGGAGTGATCTGGTTCCTGCTTTGTAGGAAGCCTGCACTGCCCTTTTTACGATATGGACGGTCGACGCTCTTGTACTGTCCATGGTAGACTTTTCCCTGGCCCGGAGTGATCTGGTCCCACTGGGCGTGCCAGAATCTGTAGGGTGTTTTTCGTCACCCCATTGAGATGGGAATGCGCGCGCGCTTGTCAGGCGCATTACAGATTCCCCCTGCCTAAGGTAGGCTGGGGTTTATTGATTGTGGGGATCCGAATCTCTGGCAGCCGCGGACTAAGCTGTCGTTAATTACCCCTCGCATTTGGAGCGAAGGAACCTCCGATTGACGGGTTAAACTGGTCATGCGAACTCAATGTGCAGTGCGTTGGTGGTGTGTGTGTTTTGAAAGGGGTTTTGGATATATCGGGGGCCCCACAGAGTTTTTACGGGGGTCCCGCTACCCGGATAGCGAGCTGGGGTCAAGAGGGCTAGCAGCCCCCTTGTGGGGTACGGGGCAGCGCCCCGTTAGAAATTTTTTCTAACGGGGAAGGTATATTTAGTGTGGAGTGCATAAAAAAATGGGGGGAAGCGTCTTGAAGGCGCGTGCGTGGCACGTGGGCGCATGGTGCCCGGGGTCACGTGCGTGCACATGGGCGCTTTAATGCCCGGGGTCACGTGCGCGCATGTGACCGATGGGCTCCTCAGCGCCCGGGGTCACGTGGGGCACACGTGACTATTGGGCACATCAGCGCCTAGGGTCACGTGGCGCAAACGTGACCGATGGGCGCATCAGCGCCCGGGGTCACGTGGCGCACACATGACCGATGGGCGCCTCATCGCCCGGGGTCACGTGGTGCGCACGTGACCGATGGGCGCTCTGGGGTCACGTGGCGCGCACGTGACCGATGGGCGCTCCGGGGTCACGTGGTGCACACGTGACCGATGGGCGCCCCAGCGCCCGGGGTCACGTGACGCACACATGACCGATGGGCGCCCCGGGGTCATGTGGTGCACACGTGACCGATGGGCGCCTCAGCACCCCGGGGTCACGTGGCGCACACGTGACCGATGGGAGCCTTAGCGCCCGGGGTCACATGGCGCACACGTGACCGTGGGAAACACCCGCGGGAAGGGCCTTGCCCCTAGGTTGGGGAGTTGAATTCCCAAGAGTTTTATTTTTGTTTTGGAGTTGAACTCCTAACAGAAACTAATTTATGGAGTTAAACTCCAACAGATCTATAAAGGAGTTGAACTCCTAGGAATCTTTGGCTCTTCTTTTGAACCTTGGATGTGTCCAAAGTTAGATTTTTGGAGATGGGTCTTCTTCTTCCTGCTTTTGATCGGCGGGATCATGGAGAAAAAGGGGTGAGACTTATAAGTCTTCCCTTTTCGTGATCTGATTCGAGATTCGAGCTCCCCTTCGTGGGTTTTATGGTGAAAAACTATTTATTTTTGAGAAAAGAAGAATTAAACTCTTGATTTAATTCAAAAAAGAGGAAGAGAGTTTTAGACCCTTGAGAAAGGGAAAGGAAGTACAAACCCTAGTTTTTGGGAGGAATGAAAAGTGTCTACTTTATTCATCATCATGTTGCCTTATATAGTCTTACACATTTACATATAGCCCCTTGGGCTTTACAAAATGGCATTTTGCCCATCTCATGGCTCATGTGCCATTTCTTTTTGCACATAAGCCATGGGCTTTACAAAAAAATTGGCTTTATGCCCATTTTCATACATTCATGCATAAAAAATTACATAAAAAACATTTATTACATGATCTATATTTTGGCATGGAGGAGGGCCGGCCGCTTCATGTCCGGGCTCGACCCGGGCGTAGGCCCACTTGGCTTGGGGTTGACTTTGACTTAGTCAACTGGGGTGCAATTTTCGACTTCAACAAAGTAGTGACATACACATTGCCTAGTTTACTGATATTATATTTATACCACACTGTTCACATGTAATGATGTTCATTATACTCATTTTCTGCATTCTGTCGCACATTCCATGTTTAATAGCTTTATACCCATCATATATATTTATTGCTATATGTGTCGCCCTGACGACCTGAGTGTGCATGCTCAGAGGACGAAGTGAACCCAGCTCAGAAGCAGGACCTTCCATTCAAGCTCGCGGAGGTCTAGCCCGCAACATCAGCGCCAGTTCTTTTCCTTTAAGCACGTTGTATTTCGTTGGTTCGTTTTTCCTTGGGCAAAATGAATGTATTTCAAACTCTTTTATTTTAATGTAATAAAATTGTTAACTGTGAATTTTCTTTACTCTAATACTATTTATTGACTACCATGTGTCACGCCCCGCTTCCCAGTATACAGGCAGAGGACGCGACGAGGCCGCTACGTATTTACTGTGAAGTAAATACGCTAAGCGTATCTAAACAATATAAAAGTAAATGCACAAGAGACAAAATATAATAAAACAGCAACTTTATTTATTCACGTTCTTTCAGTACAATGCATGGAAATATAAATATAACTGAAATAAAGCAATGCCTAAACAATGGCATAACAGAAAAGAAAAGGTACTGAAATAAAAGTGTGCAATGAACTTAACCTCTGGGTCTTCAACGAAATGGTCCAAGTCTTCAGCGCTGGGCTCGATCTCTGACGTGTTCAGATCACCTGACGACATTCAAAGAAGAAAGAAGAGAATGTCGTCAGCGAACAGATCGCTCGGTAAGTCCCAAAGATAATGGAGAAATAGAATAGACGGAATAAGAAGGTAGTTTTTAAAGTTGTATTATATTGTTTTAGTGTTAACGCTGTTGTTTGTAACTTGGTACAGAAAGATGCCAGTGTATACGAGTGGAGTCTCTATATGCTAGAAACTAGGGCAAACGGAATGTACAAGGCTCCGTCGATAATACCACGGAATAACGGCATGGCTATAATTACGTCTTATGGTTACTGTCCCGTGCCACTTCTAACACCTTCCGTACCAATCTACCCCTTAAACCCCGCAATGTCTTGGTTGTATTGTTTGTATTGTAAATTGTATTGCAACTTATATTGTCTTGTAATATAGATTGTATAATTGGATGACTTGCCGAAATCATGATATCAGTAAATGGATATAACTGTAGAATTATGGATGTAACTGGAGAATCATGTAAATGGAAGTATATCCATGGTTCAGTTCAGTCAATATAGATTGAATGGATTCCTATTGAATTGTAATATTGCAGATTGTAGATTGTAGATTGTACTTGAATCATATTCAAGTCAGTTATTAATGAGACTCGGTCTGAGTCTAACAATTAGAAAAATAAATTGAAGTCCTGATGGTTTTGATGTTATCGGTAACCGCTGCACATGGACGGTAGGATTTGCGTCTTTTTCAAAAACGATTACCGTATTGAAAACATCGTTGTTAAGTTGTCTACCTTAGCTAGGCAAGCACCCATTTCTCCGACTCCCTGAGGCTCAAGAGATTGGTCCCGCTTAAACCTATGTTTACTAGGGTCCTTAGGGTAATTTATAGAACTTGAGAGGTTTTATGTAAAAATACTTTTATATACTTTTCAAAATACTCCCCAAGTATTTAGTTATCATCTTTAGAGTTATCATGAATGTAGATTTTATAATTTTGATATTTCTTGTGAAAATATCCTAAATTCATAATAAAGGGTATTTATTTGTAATAGTGACTTGTATGGAATTCATGGTATATTAATGTAAAGTGATTCTTGTGATTTTTGAAAAGAGTTGGAATATTTATATTCTGTAGGGTCAAATAGTCTAGTGCCCTAGAGGCATAGGGTCGATTGCCCTAGGGTCAAATAGTCTAGTGCCCTAGAGGCGAGGGTGGTGTCGCGGTGGGAACCAATCCAGCAGGCCCGATTTCATGCTTTCCGAGCAGGGTTTGAGCTGGACGGGACTCAGTCCCGCGCGTTTCGGGGGTAAGTTAGGACTTCGCCGATCAATTTAGACTTAGCATAATTCTAGCATAATTTTGTTTTTTTAGTTGCTGACCACCTCCCCTTTTTTTCTTATGTATATTCCGTAGAGCCAATAGATCGCTCGAAGATTATGGCCGCTAAGGCACGTGAGAGGAAGGGCGGTGGCGCTAGCTCGTCCAGACCCGCACCGAGTATGGTTCCCCGGTAAGCCCCTTCCGCCAGGGTCTCCGTAGCCTCTCCCGTCCCGGAGGAACGCCGTGGTGGAGGGAAGAAGCATGCCCAAGATCCGGCGCCCCGGGCCAGAACAGAAGTGTCATCCTCTGCCGAGTCTTCGCTCAAGAGGCAGAATAGAAAGGTTTCCCGGCCATCCCCGACCGGGATACAGGTGCAGGAGGGCGACTTCTGCATCAAGGTGCTTTCGGGGCTCTCTGTGGCCGACAGTTTACTGGCGGACATAGAGAAGACGGTGGAGGACAAGATTCCCCGAGGCACCCTGAAGGCCCAAACGGCGGAGATAGCTCAGGAGACCGTTCAGGTTGGTAACTTTTCCAAAATTTCTTCAAGTGTTTCTTAATCCACTCCCCCTTTACTGTAATAATTAGGGACTATGTGCTTTTTTCTTTACTCTGTAAGGCTGAAGAACCGAGAATACCTCCTAATAAATTCTTAATAAATTTTCTTTGGCTTAAAGACCTTTCTTTGCCTGTGATTACAAAATATCAATCCTCCTTGTTTGTTTTCGAAGCGTAGGTGGACCAGCGCTTTTCCTCTACCCCTTACATCGGAGCCGAGATAGGAAGGGAAAAGCTAGACTTAGGTCGGCTTCTCTTTGAACGCACCTGGGCACTTATCCTGGGACACCTTCATTGCTTCTGAGCCAGGATGGAGAAAGCCCATGGCCGGATGCTATAGGGTTCGTATTTTGTCGGGCAGGAGAGTACCCGTTTTGAGTGAGTGCGGCGGATACGACACTATCCGCCGGCCTCAGAGCGGAGCAGAAATCTACTCGCGTGAGAGCTTAGCTTAGAAACTTCAATCGACACAAAAAGGAATTTTATTACTCGAAAGGGTACAAATTTATCTGTACAACTTAAGCTTTTCAGCGTTATATGGCCGAGGAAAATCGCGTCCCCAGGAATCCTGGAGACGGTAGGCTCCGTCGGACAATATCTCTGTCACGAGGAATGGCCCATCCCACTTCGGGGAGACTTGTGTAGCTTTCCTTGATCTTCGAATTCGTTTCAGCGTAGGACTAAGTCTTCTGTCTTGAAAGCTCGATATTTAACCCGGGCGTCGCAGTATCGGGCGGTTTGCTGCTGATATACGGCAATTCTAATTTGCGCCCGATCGTTTTTCTCCGATAAGATATATATGTTGCTTCGAAGCGCTAAGATGTTAGCCTCGTCGTTGAACTGTTCGACTCGATAACTGGACAGGCCGATTTCCACGGGTCCATTGCCTCGGTGCTGTAACAAACGGCGCCAACTGATGGAGGTCGGAATCTCCCTCAGATATTGTCCTCCGTCAATCTTGAGGCCAACTATGTCGAACGGTTGAGATTTGATATGAGGATTGAGCGTGTGGGTCTCAATGGGTTGTTGGTTGTCGTTAATACCGAGCCACCTGCAAGGGAAGTCCAGTGGTGGAAAACCACCGTAAGACCCTACGACGATCAAGTAAGTATCGATGACTAATTGGGCAGAGTAGCGTCGTATTGGAAATGAGTTCGACGTACCTGAGTCGTCTAAAAAAGGATTTTACATAGCGGTCGCCTGGAGCGAGCCGATGCGAGATTCTTGCCGTCCGTTACACCCCTGCGTCACGTTCGCTTTGATGGCGGGATACGCCCATAAATTGCGTGATACGCTAGCGTGAGAGGCGAGACGTGGAGCGGCGGAGATCTCGTTGTGGCGATATACACAGAGCCGTTATGGGGGCACTCGAGCTCCGTGCTCCCGGCCAAACAGGGATGCTGAGGATTCCCAGCTATAGGATGGCTCGGAAACGAGCAAGTAAGCTGAGGAGTCTTAGTTATAGGATAGCTCAGAGACAACCCATTGGCTGGCGGTCAGCTGAAGGGGAAAGGTACTCCGAGGACTAAAAGGTCTGGTGCAGTCTCGGAGGCGTGGCTCGAGGAACGTCCCCAATGCATCATATTTATTCCTGTTCCGTAACCCCAGGAATCTAGTGGGTTTGCGCGGATGGCACGTCACCTGCCACGTGTCGTGATCTGGGGAATTCCTACGTATGGGTATCATCAAGTCGATTATAAGACCCCGACGAGTGTAAGATTTCGTCGAATTGTAAGCAGTTGATCCCGATGATCCTCGTGAACGATCCGAAGGAGAAGATCCTTGTCGAATGAAGAGGGATTTATGGTTTTGGATGATCCGTCAGTGGAGTCGGAGCAGAGTGTTAATGAGCTTATGGGAATTTGTTACGAAGCGAGATGAGTCGCGCACGTGCATTCAACCGCCGAGAAGGAAGAGGAGGGTAAAGATTTGAAGGTGGCTGGGGATATGAATTTTGCCAACTTGGAAGGAAAAATTGAGTTTTATTTTCTGAACCGGTCCGTCAGCCTAACCCAGCATACAACTGATACGTATCAAACTTTGCACTCTCCATGACGGTAAGTGCCATGCCAACTAAGCTAGTGCACATTAGTCATCTCAAATATCTTAATACTGCTTATTTGCACGTTCCGAATAAAATGAAACCCATTAGCAAGAATTCCAGTATTTCGTAGGAGATTGTTTATGGTAAGAGAAAATTGTTTTTACCTAGTTTAGAAAGATAACTTGTTTTTAACTTTGCGATTGTAATTTCCACTTTTCTGAAGAAAGATTTAACTTCACATACATTAGATCATTAAAAGATAATTATAACATATATACTATTCAAACAAATAATATATGTGGCCTTTTCGAAATTCCAAAGTGACATGTGTAAAGGAGAAAAGGAAAAAGGAAAAAAAATGTGAAAAGGATAAAAGAGAAGAAAAATCAAATGGATTCCATCCGGGTTCAAACCGCAGACCTTCAATGTGTTAGATTTACGTGATAACCAACTACACCGCAAGGAACCATCTTGTTCTGGCTGCATATTATCCTTGTTTCTCTACAGGGACAATCAAATTACTTGGCTCGCCATAAGAATAAACATACAATAACACATGCCTTGAGCATACGAGAGAGACATTCCCTTGTTTCTTATAATATAAAAAACATCGTTATTATGATCAACACTACACAGTGATGCGCATAAAACATGAATAAATCTCTTGAATCTGCAGGCACCACAATACGTTAAACGGAAAACACCTAAAATTACTTAGTCGTGTCAATTTGCTCTACCCGACATACAAAATTTCCAACCTAACATGAAAGAAGAAAACACTAATGTCCTGTTTTGACAAGCAACTATCCAGAAAAAGTTACATTTGGATAAATCTCAATCAATCGGCCTCGGAAGCCTCAGCAGCAGCAATCTCAGATTCGAGCACAGCAATGAATTGTTGGCTCACTGCTTTTGCCACGGATATCATGTCGAGGATGACACTTGGATCCAAACCAGCACCGCCTCGTTTGGTCATGCCACAGATTTGCCCGTGCCTGTTCACAGAGATGGTAAGGGCAGAACTCATCTGAGACTCCTCTTCTGAGGTTGCATCCACAATGTAGTGCCTGCCAACCTAATGTTACATGACAAATACCCATCAATCAACATTCTTAAGACTACAATTGAACAAAATATCATTTGTCATAATTGACTAAGATATCATTACTCATGAATTTATTCCAAATGGTTCTTTAAAAAAAAGCTTTCGCGAGGTGGTGCTTTCATTATTACAAGAGAAGCGTCGAAGGAAATACATAACCGCCACAAAAAGATCTAATAAAAAAATTCCAGAAAAGAACAGAACAGGAAAAGGAAGACCGTCAAAGTAACTACTCTGTACAAGATTATGGAATCAGATAGAGCCCAGATGTAGACCCATTTTTTCAGCTTACTTAAGCTAGAGGATAGAACACATGCATAATATCACTACAATTTTATTCTCAGAGATGAGTTTACTCAACCGAAATCAATATATAATCCCAAAAATATTAGGATTTGGATTTGTGTATGATTTGTTGATACTTGATGAGCTCGAGTAATGAATGGACTCAAAAAATAAAATAAAAAACATGGGGGAAACCCCCTTAACGAGACCACCAATTTCTTATAAGCTTTAGGAAATAGCAAAAGATAATCCTCACACCACAAAGATATAAAAATGGCGCAGAATTATGAGTGAAATGACAGGAATTCCTAGATAACGTGGCCTTGTGGTTAGGGAAGTATATGTTTATCAAGCATGTTTTACAACGAAAGTCCTATAGGTTCACCCCAACTAGGTAGGGTCCTCAGTTTTTTTCAGTTCAACTTCTGATATAATTGACTCCTTTGTATCAGCAATGATTTTACATTGTACTAAGCCAGTGTCCGTTTTATACAGGAGTATAATGAATTCTTTTTAATTCAACAATTATATTGCATGGACCTGAAAGTCCACAGCGTGGCGTTAATAATCAACTCCTTATTTTAATAGTGAAATGCTCACTCTTCGTTCACTCACCTTGGTCAAGGTTATCACTGCAGGAATCCCAGAGGTATCAAACTGAAGGAATTCTTCATCACTTACATCAACCTCTGGCTGGTCATCGCGTGAGGCTGCAACATCCACGGTAACTTTTGGGATACCTGTATTGCTCAAGGCTACCTAGCAAAGTAAGGAAGTAAATAGTGAGACATGCTTGTGAAGGAGAAAGAAACATATAAACATAACTTTTGAGCCCCCATTCCTAATACATGAATCTGATTAATTTATTACTCCTTTTTTCCACTATAGGAAGAACAAATTGAGTAAGAGAGACATCATGCCATTCATTATTCTAAGTCGAATGAATAGTATTCCATAACAATTTTCTAGTCGGCAAGGAAGTGACAAGCTTACTACATGCGTTTGGAAAGACTCTTGAATGAGACATAATTAGTTTCAGATAGGGTGCATCCGGATATCCTCCAGTCTGGATATTTTATTTTGGATACGGATATGATTTTCCATATTCGATCGGATAAGATACTGATACAGATTTACATTTAAATATCCTCTCGTATACATATATGTTTTATGGTATTTGTAAAATTATTCGAATACTGATATGGCTATCCAGAAATATGAACTTGGATATGCTAGGGATACGGATATCCCCAAACAAATATAAGTAAATATATCACTTTGATTTTTCTAAGTTAAAAATGCTTATTTAAAAATACATTTTTTGCTCATTTTACATTTTATTCGTCTAACAAAATATTTTGACATAATTTTATCCTGTTCATATCAACATATGCAAAAAAAAAAGGCCAGTAGTATGTACAGATATATTTGTGTGCATATTTACTTATTCATATAAAATTATATTTGCATACAAATTTGTCTCAATCAAATATTGTGAGTAACTATATTAAAATTCGTTTATTTGTCTGTATCGATTACATGAATATTTTCGCTCCACATTAGTATTTGTGTTGCACAGTGCTTTAAGACAAGGCTTAAAAGACAGATTAATCGGCGTTTAAAATTTTAGGCCAGAATCCGCATCAAATAGGATTAGAAGGTTGAATATATGAGCGAATAGTCATTTAATCAGACGTATAGACAGTGTGCATAACCTATCGGACATCCACTTAACAAACACATAGTCCTTTTCTTTTCATCCTTATCAATATATATTTTAGTTTTTGATGATTTTATATATTGTATATATCTGTTTGTATATTAAAAATCTCTTTCTCCATAGATACGCATAATCCAATTATGCAACATTTAATACGTTTATGTTATGCGTCAACCGAGTAGAGAACTTGTGTTTCAGAACACTGGTTTTACATTGTACCCATGTCTTATTCATATCCGTATTTGTATTTGTCTCTTATATCTGCTTTAATTTACGTATTTGATTTTGCCAAATATGGAGGCGACTTTTTATTACCGAACTATATCTTTATCTATACGTTGGGAAATTTCTTAATAATGATATAAGCTAATTTTTGATATAAAATGAAAGGAGTTTTGGTTGTTATGGTTTTACATGTTTGACCAAGTCAAACCCTTCTCTTATGGTAAAGAGACATGATTTTTCATGATTGGATTGTTAAGAACCATTCATAACATATAAATAAAACCTTTTACTTTTGTTTTAGATACAAGTTTTATTCCTTTTTGGGGTTTTGATTTATAGACTGAATACTTGGTTCCCAAAATCGTAGAAGAGAGGATCTTATCGACTTCGAAAGATAATGAGTTGGGCATTGTATCCTGGGGATAGGATTTCCATTCAGACCATCTACACCACGATGGGGAAAACACTATATTAAAAGCAATGTAGTCGCGTCTTGTCCAACGATCTACCGTATATATTTATATAACCGTCTTCCTTTCTATTCTCTGCAATTATCCCTAACACCATATACGTAGGTGTGACGATACGTATATGGGAATGCTAACATTCACTCCATATATGATCCAAATGCACCCTTAGTTTCAGAATAGAGACTATTGCAACAACACCTTTGTCCTAAATACTTTAGGGTGGTTACATGAAACATTTTTTCAACATTCAACATTGCTCAAGGCTATATTTATTTGGAAAAGGGATATGAGGTGGCGGCCTTTTTTTAAAAATGAGCCCCCAATCAAAAACACACATACTCCATGTATGTCACCGATTCAAGCCGGCCATCTTGATCCACGTATTATGAAACCTACGTGGAATTTCAAAATTCCATAGATTTCCCTTTGATAACAAATAGACTATTTTTTCTGATAATCATAACATGCTGGCTTTGTTGAGAATATGTTCATGTGAGGAGGGCATATATGAAAATACCTGCCAAAAATTTGCCCGGTATTTTTATACTTTTATTCATGTAGCGACTTCTTAGCTACTAAAGGGGACAACAAAAACATGGCCCCGCTTCATGTGACCTGCTCGTCCGTGAAAGTTGTTGGCCTTACTATCTTTATGCCTAAATAAATGTATGGCCCACTTTGTACTATTACTTTTGCATGTTTTAAGAAAGGAGAGGACGTTGGTGATGTACTGATATATTTTGGTGTGATAAAGGGTAATATAATATATGAAACTCTTCATTAAATTGTTATTAACTTCCAGATAATATGAACTATAAACTATTACAAAATTCTTATAATAAATACTGTAAACTTTAAAGTAGCAAATAACTGCCATGGATATGTTGAACATAACTGCAACAATATTTTGTTTCTCAGCTTAATATCATGTTTTGATTTTTATTGTGACGATTAGATTGTGAGGAAAGCAAAAAAAAATTAATAATAAGATTTTAAACTTAAAAATATTGAAAGCAAATAGCAATTTTCATTTAAATTATACCTCTCTCAAAAAATGTAGAGAAAATCCTCATCCGTTGCATTGATATTAGAGATCTAGATCTTCCACCAATATCTTTACATATTAGTGTGTTGGCTGATATAAATATATCGAAACTAATTTAAGAATAGCATGATATAGCTACTTTTAACTACACAAAAAATATTAAATTAACGCTATAATATATTTATTGTGTGACAGCCTCAACAATTTTCTAACACACACTTACAGAAACTTAATAGAACTGTTTTTTTTTTAAACGCAGACCTTGCGCATCGCGTGGGGCTTTACCCTAGTTTTAACTAAACATACTGATGCACAAAATCCTGGTTCATTTAGTCTAGTCCTCATTGCTCCATGAAATACAATCCTATGGCTCCTAACTGGGCTAATTATGGTTGTCCATTGCATATGTCTAAACTACGCGAACCATCTCCCACCTTACTACATGCTCAGTTGATTCTACCTCAAGCTTCTTTCATATGCATTCACTTTATATCAATCTTTTACTATATTTCCCCTCTTCCTCTCAACAATTCCCGTTTCAGTTACATAGTAGAGAGTATGCATTTAAAAGACAACCGTTGGTTTGATTAAACTTGAAAGTGATAGGTTAAGTTGATTAAGTATTGTTAGTGTAGCATAAGTTCACATGTGTGTGTGTGTGTGTGAGAGAGAGAGAGAGAGATGATGACGACGACGACGACGGACGCAAATTAAGGACAGTACCAATTTGAGTTTTGGAATCAACACTTTATGCCTACCAACTGTAGGTGAAAGAGAAATTTATAATTTTGACGCCAACACTTAATCATTTCTTACCTTTATAAGATCATTAATCGATAGAGATTTACCTATATAAGATAGCTAATCGATAGAGATTTTGACGGTTATCAAGCATTTAAGACACAGCAATACTTGAAGGCTACAGCATTTAATACAGGGCCTCTTTAAGCTCAAACATATATAACTTTTTGGAAAGCTTCAATAGATTCATACCTTAATAGCAGCAGCTAGCGCATCCAGAAGATTACCATCTGAACTTACAACGAGCCCATCAATATAGAGGTCCCAACAAATCTTGCCCTCAACAACTACCAGAGATGAAAGATCAATTCCAGCGCCTGGTTAACCGTACACAGTTTAAGAAGTTAGAAGGCAGTGGTTAAATCCTACAAAACCAAACTAGGAAAAATTATTCTTCACCAAACTATGCAGAATAGTGTTCATAATCAATATATGAACAGAATGTGCATGACGACATATGAAAGCCCGTGAGGATTTTATAAACAGTTAAAAAAAGAACAAAAATGAAGGTTTTGTATGCTGAATAACTTAAATTAAGACAAAGCACAAGAAAATTCAGCGGAGGAGACAGAGAGAGAGAATATTTTACGGATGGTCAGGGAAAGTCTTTTTGGTATTTAACAAATCATAATTCCAGGATTGTAATTTCTTAATGGTTTATCTTTGACTAATAGATTAGACTTGCACGACCCATAAGGTATTAGAGTTCCTAACGTCCTTGCCGCTACAACCGTGGCCTTCGCGGAATGAAAAACAAAAATTCGAAAGGCGCGAGAAACTACAAGCTCTAGAATCTTAACCAAAACTTAAATTAGAAAACTACAAAGATTTTATCTAATATGAAAAGAAGGTTGTGCCAAGAGATTCGTGTACTTCGGTCTTCAACCTTCTTTCTTAGCTTCTCGGAGTCTCCGTGATTGAGCTTGACCGCCGGTCTTCCCTTTATCGAAAATGATCCACCTGAGAGATTTTGTTCAAGACTCTAGCCCCACACTAAGAATCAAGTGGAGCAACTAAAAATTCTAACTTTCTATACTAGAATGTCAAGAGATGTAGTGAGTTGTTCTAGTAATTTTCTACCTCTCTTACACCCTTGATTCTCAACAGGAGAGTGTAGGGAGGAAGGAGGAGCTCAAGAAAAGGAGCAAGAAAGAAAATGGTGGAAATGAAAATTTTCATCCAAAATAATAATGCTGGCATGGTTTTGATAAAATGATTTTTGCAATATTAAAAACCAACCATACTTGAATATTGTAGACAAATAAATTACAATTCATTTGTCTACCCTATTCATTCATGCCTCCCACCATTCTCAAGCCACCTCACCCCTCCATCTCATTTTCAATTTTCATAAATGGAAATACAAAAGAAATGAAGTGTCCTTTTAGAATGTCTTTCCGTATAAATACGGAACACGCTCTACCGTATATACATACATGTATTTGCATCAAAATACGAATACCCAAAGAGATAGAATAATACAATGAACATAATACTAGAATATACATATCGAAAATATATATATATATATATATATATATATGTATATTATTAAATCAATACCCGATTTAATAATCCAGCTTAATTCTTAACCGGCTAGTATTATCAACCGTCCGATCAAAAGTCCGGGTAGCCAGTACACTCATTTGATCGGAACCCTGCACGTATCAAAATACGGCTACTATATCATTTCGCCTGAACCAGGAAAACCCACTATGTGGGACTCTAAAAACTCGACAGTACACTGGCAGGTTTAACCAAAAGCACGTCAGCGGCACTAGCTATACGTAAAGCTATCCAGGTACCTATCGAAAAGGAAAGCCACGAGCATGCTCAACTGAACTCCTACTGAGCCTATATGTGACAATCTTCGTAAAGTCTGGTCTCTTCGTCTAAGAGTATCGCATACCGGATCTAGATGATGGTAAACGACAAACCCTAATAATCCGATAATTCGTGTCGATGTGGCTCAGAACCAATCCAAGAAACTACTGATCTAACTATCGGTAAATCTCAACTGTCTTGGCTAAGCTCTTATGGTGCTGGCCAACAGAACACGGTGCGATATCGACTCCTAATACCGGGAGACACGAATTCCCAACAATCGCTTACTGCCTCCATGTGGTTCGGGACTGTACCCAACTAAAACATGTTTGCACGGCTCAGTGGAGCCGTGATAGGGTAGTAATCTAAGTATAATGGAAACTCACACGAGACAAATGACGAAATCAAGTCTAAAGACTAACATGTACTTATGTCATCTGAGAATTGCTATATAACAATAGGTATAGTACCATCTAGAAATTCTCGGCGAGTCCGTCCAGTGTACTCACCCCCGTGAGCACCTGTATACGATCCTAAGTGCCAAAGAACAATGACTGTGGGACCAACCATTACCCCTCGTCGGGGTCTAAAACAGTATACAACAGTTTACTACGGAATATCGATGCCCAGTCTCGATACTCCCACGTTTAGGGACATTTAAGAATGTGCTCATGGACTACCCAGCCTCCACATGTATGATCGCCACCATAACGCTGGTAGTCAAGCAATAATCCTATGGGCTTTATCAACATGTATTAACGGTGCGTAATAACAAGTAAAACATATACACGTGTTAAGATAAAGACAAACCAAATAGCATACTATCATATCGAGCAAGATTGTCCTGTACATACATATGTCCAAGCATCCACTATATATATACACACACAATAATGACCTCTAAGGCATACATATCCAACAATCTCTCACTTGCACTAAGACCATATATTGGCGTATCGAGTACCCAACGTCTGCACTAGGGCCAGTTATCGGCATATCGCATACCCAACATCTCAAATAGTCTCTCAAACTGTGCTTGAGGAAGCGTCTTGGTGAATGGATCCGCCGTGTTCTCTTTTGTGTCTACTCTCCGAACCTTGATCTCCCGGCGATCTACGATCTTCCTGATCAGGTGATACCGCCTCCAGATGTGTTTGAATCTCTGATGGGACCGTTGTTCCTTTGCTAAAGCCATAGCCCCAATGTTGTCGCAATACAAAGCTATTGGATCAACAATGGACGGAACCATCTCAAGTTCAGTAATGAACTTCTTTATCCAGACCGTTTCTTTTGCGGCATCGTTGGCAACAATGTATTCAGCCTCCATCGTCGAGTCTGCGACGGTGTCCTGTTAGGAGCTATTCCAACAGACACCCCTCCGTTGAGGGTAAACACAAACCCGAGACAGACTTGTTGTCATTCTTATCACTTTGGAAGCTCGAGTCGGTAAAAAAACTCCACCTGAAGGTCCCCATTACCGTACACCAAGAACAATTGCTTAGTCCTTCTTAGGTACTTAAGAATATTTTTCACTGTTGTCTAGTGGTTCTTCCCTGGATTTGACTGATACCGGCTCACCATGCTAAACGTGTAAGCTGCATCGGGTCTGGTAAATAGCATTGCATACATTATAGATCATACCGCCGAAGTGTAGGGTATAATACTCATGTAAGCTCTCATCATCAGTCTTAAGAGACATCTCTTTGGAGAGGGTGATTCCGTGTAAAGCGGATAATTACCATGCTTGGAATCTTCCATACTAAATCTTTTCAGTATGGCCTCTATGTACCTGGACTGTGAAAGTCCCAACAATCTCTTAGATCTATCTCTGTAGATTTTTATCCCAGAATGTAGGAGGCATCACCCAGGTCTTTCATGGAGAACCTTTGTGACAAGAACAATTTGACCAATTGTAGCAAAAAAATGTCATTTCTTATCAAGAGAATGCCATCCACGTACAAGACTAGAAATATGACAGTTCTCGCTACAATCTTCTTATATATATGCGGCTCATCCTCGTTCTTGATGAAGTCAAATTCCTTGATTGTCTCATCAAAACAGATGTTTCAGCTCCGCGATGCCTGATTTAATCTATAAATGGATTTAAGTAGCTTGCACACCTTCCCGCTACTCCCACTATCCACGAATCCCTCCGCCTAACCCATATAAACGCACTCTTTCAAACTTCCATTCAGAAAAGCCGATTTTACGTCCACTACCAAATTTCATGGTCATAGAAGGCAGCAATGGCAAATAGGATCCGAATGGATTTCAGTATAGCCACTGGAGAAAAGGTTTCATCATAGTTCACACCGAGTCTTTGACGAAAACCTTTTGCAACAACTCTAGCTTTACATGCCTCCACCTGTTCATCTACACCAAATTTCTTTTTGAAAATCCATTTGCATCCAACGGGTTTTATCCCAGGAGGAGCAATATCCAAGGTCCAAACTTTGTTGTTGTGCATGGACTCCATTTCGGATCGCATAGTATCCAGCTATTTATCAGAGTCTCTACTGGTAATGGCCCGCTTGAAACTAGTAGGATCGTTTTCTTTCAAGATGCAATTCTTTCTGTCCCCGTATATGAAAAAACCTTAGTATCTCTCGGACGGACGAGAAATCCTACTAGATCTGCAGAATGGCTGAGATTCGTCAGGTACTACTGAATCTTGCGGTTCAACCAAATCTTCAGTTTCAGTTTGTGATTCCATAATTTCTTCTAGTTCTACCATACTCCCACTAATTTCTTTTGCAAGAAATTCAATTTCTAAGAAGAAGGCATGGCGAGCAACAAACATCTTCTGTTTCTCAGTGTGGTAGAAAAGACATCCTTGTGAATGCTTGGGGTATCCTACAAACTTACATAGAACGAATCGTGCCTCGAGTTTATCCGGATGCTGCTTCTTTACATAAACAGGACATCCCCATATCTTAATAAAATTAAAGCATGATCTCTTCCCCTCTCATATTTCATATGGAGTGGTAAGCACTGATCTAGTCGGAACCCTATTCAATAAATATGCAGTTGTCTCTAGTGCATGTCCCCAAAATGAAAAAGGCGACTCGGCATTACTCATCATAGAGTGAACCATATCTAATAAGGTACAATTCCTCCGCTCCGATGCACCGTTATGTTGTGGTGTGTACGGAGGAGTGAGGTGAGAGAGAATATCATTCTCTATTAGGTATTCTAGAAGTTTCGTGCTTAACTACTCCCCTCCTCTATCAGATCGGAGAATCTTGATACTTTTGACGGTCTGGTTTTATTCTTCGTTTCTGTATTTTTTGAATTTTTCAAAAGTTTCTGATTTATGTTTCACAAGATACACATATCCGGATTTAGAGAGATCGTCAGTGGATGTGATGAAGTAAGAGAACACATCCCTTACATGTATAGACATTGGACCACATACATCACTGTGCATGAATCCCAGGAGCTCTGTAGCTCTTTCTCCATGACCTATGAACGAAGATTTTGTCATCTTACCTTTGAGACAAGATTGCCAAGTTTCATAAGATGTAAATTCGAACGGATCCAAATATTCATCTTTATGCAACTTAGTCAATCTTATCTCATTGATATGCTCAAGTCTACAATACCACAAGTAGGTTTCGTTCATATCTGAACTCTTCCTCTTGCGTGTGTTTTGTATATTGAAAACTGTGTTTTGATTTAGAACGTAAATACTATTATATAGTGTACCTTCTGCTACCAATACCTGATTGAGGTAAATGTTCATGATATTTCTATCTAGAACAAAGTTATATCCATCTTTATCAAGTAAAGAAACTAATATGATGTTGTAAAGCATGAAAGGTACATACTAGCAGTTCAAAATCATAGTATTGTCGCTTGGCAATACTAGGTGATATTCACCGACGGCAGCAGCATCAACTTGTGCTCTGTTCCCTACTCTGAGGTACATATCACCGGATCCAGGCTCTTGCCTCCTCGAATGAGGTGCAGAATATTCCTGACCGAATACCTCTATGCAAAGTAAAAGAATACAACTGTAGTTTTTCGAAAAATTTGTACCGACATCTTTTAGGTTTATTTTTCCTTACATTAATCAAAATTAATGCGGTCCCATCAATTAATACCTATCATACCAGAAAAGAACAAAAATAGAATGTATGTATATGCCATCCGCATTCACCACGAGGCCCCGTCATGCACCGTTAGCTTACTTAACTAATGGCAGATCGAGAACAAGGCTAGCGCGGATGCAAAACATATACAACATTTATTTATCTATATATAAATATATAGTCATCTCAGGCATGATATAAGCAACATCACAGAAAAGCGATAAGCAATATGGAAAAGTGGATAATTTAGGAGCCCCGATTTTCATTTGAGCCGCAAATGAAACTCGACGTTCTCCGGTCGTGTGAATAGCCTGAACAATATAAAACCAAGACCCCTACGAGTACGGCAAGCTACTCACCAATCCCAGAAGCGAGACAACCATAATCAACGAAGTGAGTAGGCCACCCAGAACTTCACGGAATCCAATAACTTGAGCACTCCACCGTGGGTCGTCCTAAAAACCCTCCGCCGTGGGTCGTCCTAAAAACCCCTACGAGTGCGGCGAATAGCCCTCCAATTCTAAAGTAAAGCACCACGGTCTCAACGCCATTAGATGGAGACCTGTTACCATCTATAACCCGGCTACTCGAACACTCCACCGCCAGATTTATCCTAGTGCAGAAAAGAAATAATATACAATGGTGACATCGACCTCAACCCGGACGTGTCCCAATAAAAAAATATACAGGCAGGCAGAAACGGCAGTCCACATGTCAGACGCTCGCCCTGCAATAATAAATATACAAATAATATAAAACTGTACAACCAACATCGCACAAAAGGATATCCAACACGACAATCCGTCGAAACCATCACAGAGATATCTCAAACAACATCACAAGTAAGCAAGATACGTGTAACCCCTTCTAATCGACATATAGCGATTAGAAAAAGTTAAACAACACATATACGCATCACATAAGCAAGTAACAAAAGCTACGACAATAGAATTCCACGCACAAATAGCAAACACAAGTTTTCCCAAAACCCGAAAAAAACACTTTACTAAACCCCAAAATTCCATCGTTTTAAGCAATTCCGAAGTCGAAATGAACTCGAAACTCGTCCAAATCTTCGCGGAAGCGAAGTACCTAAGATTAACCGTCGCCCAGAAGGCGAGGAGGTACCCACCCACCCCGAGGCCACCCTGAGGTGACCTGGAAGGCTAGGCATACCCAAGCCTGCCTTTATGGGGTAGGTCTTGGGTCCCCACCCACCAAGGCTACCTCATGGTGGTCTAGCGGGGAGACCCGACCTACGCCCCCCCGGAGCAATGTAACGTCTTAAAATTTGATTAGAATTAATTATAATTTAATTAGCGAAATAACATGCGTTTTTCAATAAAACTTAGTTAATAATTATTTTCACATACATTTATATATTTATTTATTTATATATTTATTTTTTGTTTATTTATTAAATTAACTTAAATATACACACACATATATACTAATCTAGTATTAACATGTTAGTTTAGATTAAAACATGTTTTTGTAACCATGACAACTTAAACCCACAATTTATATATTTTTTTTAAATTTAACAAATTGGATGGTTCTAGAAAAGAAAAGAAAAAGAAAAAATAATAAATGGGGGACAAGAGGGTATGGTGTTTTAAACGAGAGGAGAGGATGGCATGGCTAATTTTAGTCGTTCCCTCTTCCTTTTCTCTCCATCTCTTTTCCTTCTTCTTCTCTCCTTCTCCATAAACCTCATCTACCTCTCAAACAAATCCAACAAATAAATCACACACATTCAAAAATCACTACAAACTATCACAAATCTTAGGTTTTGTTTCTTCAAGTTCTTGGTAAAACCAAGATCCTCACCTTAGGCCACCTTGCAAGCTTAGGATCATCCTCGAGCCAATATTAAGGTAATGAGCCAAGTTTAAACATGTTTCACTAAACTTTTGCCTCAAACACTCCTAACATAGATTAAAGAGTTGGTTTGTGATGTTTTAAAAAACTAAAGGTTTTGAGGTAATTTTTGGGTTGTGATAATGTTTAGAGTAACCATAACCTAAACTAGATTAGTTAAGAGTATTTTAGTGCTAAATGTCCTTATTTAACCACCAAGTTTTCACTAAACCACCTTAATATTTTAAACTAGTATCAAAGCTAGTTTTAGTCTAAGGTTAGGGCTTCAAACAAAATCTGCTATTAAACCAGAGACTTCATAAATAAGTTGCATTTACGGGGAGTTAGTTTCTAGACCTTGAGTGCACCCTCAAAACCCGAGCCCCTACCTCAATCATCTGGCCGCCAATTTAATGTTTTTGGCCGCAAATTGTGGCTCGTATAGGGGTATGAGGTGTAGGTTTGTGACAGGGCTCTCTGATACTCCAATTAGAGCTCTGGTATATACAGCTTTTTTTAAATTTGCATATGTACAAAAATCTAGGATCGTTTTACCTTATTTTAGACGATATGTTAACATACGATACGGACATTCCGATTCTTGTTTTAGTGTTTTATTTGGTTAACAGCCCTTAGGGGTACTCTTAGGAGTTTGTTGCACGCATTTAGCACACTAAGTTCACGCGTGTTAACTCGTGAGATTTAGTTCGTTCGTGTAATGTATGTTTGCGTGTCATATTAGAATTCTAGCCTCATGTGCTAAGTTTTGTTCGATGCTAGAATCGGTTGCGGAGACTTCACACGCGGCTAGGAAAGGGAAGGAGGTGATCGGATTCGAGTAGCTCAAGACCGTTCCGGCGAGTAGATTTAACATCTATGGGTGAATTGTTCGGATGGCGTTAAGCGCCCGATATTTAGAATCAAGTTACAAAATCTCATATACATATACCTATACACATTCCCATATTACATACGCATTATCATACGCATTGATATCTCCACGCTATGACACTTGCACCATTACTAATGGTTCATGTCGCACATGCACTAATCTATATGTACCCACACCATTGGTAATTGACATGCCACGTACACTATAGAACTCGCACGATATCATGCATTGCATTACATTTTTATTGATAGATAGATCTTCGCGTAATTCATACTAGCTTGCATCATATCAATACCATGTACATTTGCCATCACCATATTCTTATATGATGTTTTCGTGAGATTCCTATTTTTGTGAGATTTGAGAAACCGCAAAAACATTTTCAAAACTTAGATTTATTTAAAAATAAGTGGTTTTCTCTTGATATGATGTTTGGCGTCCACCATGAGTTTTTTCGGTTCTGGGTTATGTGTATACCCGATTCGAGAAGAGAGGGGGCACCGTCTGCGGGTACATGGTGGACCCAGTATGGTACCCCAGGACAAGAAAATCGTATGAAGAGACGTTGAACCTGGCAGGAGCACAATACCTACTAGTGATAGTTTTAGACTCGGCGGATATCCGGAGGATACCGACCGAAATCATGTGATCAGATGGATTTGAGGGCCGATCTGAGAGACGGCGCCTGAGACATTGCGATTTCGAGTGTTGATGCTTGACACAGAATTTATGCTGATTTATTGATGATACTTTTGGTTCTACCATATTGAATTTATTATAACATATTCGGTTTCTTATAAGCCGCTACACCCCATATTTCATATTTCGCTCATTTATTCATGTTGCACCTATACTAGTATACAGCATCATAAATTCATACTTAGAATCCGACGATGTTACGTTCATGCTTGTGATTGCCACTTATGATGTTATTTACTACTCACGAGCTGGCAAACTCATCCCCGTTGTGCCACAGTGTCTTGCAGGGCCGATCCGTCAGTATAGTCGCGGCAGGGTATACTACTACTACCACTTTTGGACGTGATCTTTTGTTAAGTGGGTTGTGAGTATTCTTTTGTACCCTATCTGTTATACGTGTACCTTGTATCTGGTATACTCCATCTACCACATGTATATTTGACTTAGAGATGAGACTGAGCGATTTGTATTATATTTGACTCTGGGTGTCGTGCTTGTGTGAGTCGACTTTTGTGTTTTTGTTGTGGATATTGTTTCTTTTCTTATTTCCTTATTTCTTCGCCTATGTCATCGTATATCTTACTATGTGATTGGGTTCCGCCGGATGGCGTTGAGATTGCTCCCAGGTAGGGATACTTTTATACATATTATGCTTATATGTAGGTTTGGATCAATTTTTACAAAGGAGATACTGCCGAAAATTTTAACAATAACTCGATCTTCAAAAAGTTTTAGTATAACTCTTTTACTCTTTAAATTAACAATTTAAATAAAAATTTTACCTCTACCTTTAATTACGGTTTAGATTCTGGGTTTTCAACTTACTTGAATTACGTTACGTCTTTAGACGTTGCGTGATTTAAATGCCGGTCACGTTCTACATTTGGGTCGTGACAAAGTTGGTATTAGAGCGCTAAGTTTTATCTTTCTAAGTGTAGAATGACCCTTGGTATGATTGAGTAGATAATTTAAGCAGAGTAACGTAGCGTTTGTATGTTCCGCGGCATATTCACGATACGATACTCCGCCTAAGTGACCTTAGGACATGTGTCTTATGATCCCTTCCTTGATTACATGCATCCTTTTGTTCCGGCTGCTATGTTCTTACCAAATACTGTTTTTTGTTTCGGCCATCATGCCGCCGAAGACTATGAGGGCCCAGAGGGCTGCCGCCAGAGACGAGGTTAGGACGGGCTCATATAAGACGAGGACCGACCAGGACGGTACGCCTACCCCTCAGGAGCGGGTTGATCCTCCTTCTCCAGGCCGGATTGCTAGGCTGGAGGCGAGTATTCAGGATTTGCGCCAGATGGTTGGATCATTGGTCTAGGCCTGCCGAGCATAGAGATCAGATGATGTTCCGCCTACTACGGGGACCGTGAGAGTACTTACTGCTCAAACAGTTGTACCTTCCGCTACCGAAACTATCGAGGTATCACTACCGGAGTTTATGAGGCTGAAGCCTCCGGTATGCACTGGCACAGACGCAGCAGAGGATCCACGGTCATTCCTCGACGGGATGGCTAGGATTTGTCGTTCCTTGAGTTGTTCTGATGCGAGATCGGTTGAGCTTGCTAGTTTCCATCTGGAGGGTTTGCCCAGACTTAGTATGAGTCCGTTGATAAAGGTCGGGCTGCCGGTCTTCCACCTACGACATGGAATGAGTTTTCGACGGTCTTTATTGCTCGTTTCCTTCCGTAGAGCGTCAGGGATGCCCGAGCTTGTAATTTTGAGTCTTTGCGCAAGACTCCTGTTATGACCGTGACCGAGTATGATATCCAGTTCACACAACTATCCAGATATACTCCTTATTTGTTGGACACCGAAGAGAAGTGTGTCAAGAGATTTGTGCGAGGTCTTGACACACATTTGTTCCTCTCTATTGGCGCCCAGCACTTTGATACCTATACAGCAGCGATAGACGCGGCCATGCTAATGGCGGAGCATATTACCGAGACTACGACTGTTCCGGAACCGAGGCGGATTCGCACTGGTGTATCAGTTTCCAGACAGACTGGTAGAGGTATGGCAGGCAGAGCCCGCGGCGGATTCTTTATAGGCTGTGGTGGCGGCAGAGGCTTGATACAGGGCCAGTTATTTAGCTCTTACTTACAAGGTCACCCGCCGTCGCCAGGATGTTATCGATGTGGGAGTCCGCATCACCGCATCAGGCATTGTACTATGAGACGCCAGGGTGGGGCAGCAGTTCCACAGGTCACCTTACCCCCTTCACCTCCTCCTCCGACAGCATTGCCTCATACGCCCGTCGCTACTCCATGCCAGACAGATGCTCAAAGAGGCCGTGGTCGTAGCGGTCCTATTCTGAGGGGACGAGGCGGTAGAGGCAGAGGACATCAGGATACCGGTAGAGGACAAGCCAGAGTTTTTGCTTTGACTCCTTAAGATGCGCAGGCATCGAATGTTGTTGTGACAAGTACTTTTCTCGTGTGTTCTTTCGACACATGCATCTTGTTCGACCCCAATTCCACGCGCTTTTATGTATCCACACATTTCGTACTGAGATTCGTCCTTGTTAGATCAGCCACTCGTGATTACTCCCGTAGGAGTCCTTTATCGCTCAACACGTGTTCCGGTCATGTTCCGTTCGGATCGGGATAGGGATTCCTCTGTTGATTTGATCCTTCTTGATATGTTAGAATTCGACGTTCTACTCGACATGGACTGCTTAGCCACTTGTTATGCGTCCGTGGACTGCCGTGAGAAGGCGGTCAAATTTAGTTTTCCGGGAGAACCAATTCTTGTTGTGCATGGGGACCGCAGTGCCGCCCTCCACAGTCTGATTTCTGCCCTTTGCGCTAGTCGGCTCTTAAGGAAAGGATGTCGGGGATTCTTGGCATATATTCGTGATGCTAGAGCCACAGAAATCTCGTTGGACTAGGTCCCGACTGTGAGAGAGATCCCCAATGTATTTCCTGATGAGTTATCTAGGTTGCCACCAGAGTGCGATATTGAGTTTTGCATTGACTTGATCCCGGCACGGGGCCTATTTCTACACCGCCTTATCAGATGGCCCCGGCGGAGCTTAATGAACTCAGGGGTCAATTGCAAGATTTGCTTGACAAGGGACTTATTCGACCGAGTGTATCGCCTCGGAGAGCTCCTGTTCTGTTCGCTAAGAAGGACGGCAGTATGAGATTGTGCATCGATTATCGTCAGCTGAACCAAGTTACGGTGCGGAATAGATATCCTTTATCTCGCATTGACGATTTGTTCGACCAGCTCTAAAGTGCGGGGTATTTTTCGAAAATTGATTTGCGGTCAGGCTATCATCAGCTGCAGGTCCGGAATGATGACATACTGAAGACTGCTTTTCAGACGCGCTACGGGCATTACGAGTTCTTGGTGATATCGTTCGAGTTCACTAATGCCCCAGCAGCGTTCATGAATTTGATGAACCGGATCTTCAGGCCGTTCCTCGACCAGTTTATTATCATATTTATAGACGACGTTCTGATGTACTCTAAGAGTCGAGAGGAGCACGAGCAGCACTTGAAGATTACGTTGCAGACATTGAGAGAGCACCAGCATTTTGTCAAATTCTCGAAGTGCGCTTTCTGGCTTGATAGTGTGGATTTTTTGATCACGTGGTTACGAGAGATGGTATACGAGTGGACCCGAAAAAGATCGAAGCGGTACAGCATTGGCCCAGACCCATTTCAGTGACAGAGGTTCGCAGCTTCTTGGATTTAGCCGGTTATTACCGTCGTTTCGTATAGGGTTTCTCTCGTATCGCTGCACCGCTGACCTGGCTGACCCGGAAAGGGGTTTCGTTTCTTTGGATTGAGGCATGTTACCAGAGTTTTCAGCAGTTAAAGACCCGTTTGACGACTACAGCGGTTCTATCCTTGCCTTCAGGCTCTGGCGGTTATGTTGTTTATTGTGACGCTTCTCAAGTAGGTCTAGATTGCGTGTTGATGCAGCACGGTCGAGTCATAGCTTATGCTTCTCGGCAGTTGAAGAAACACGAGCAGAACTACCCCACTCACGATCTAGAGATGGCCGCGGTGGTCTTCGCACTCAAGATTTGAAGGCATTACTTGTACGGCGAGTCGTGTCAGATCTTTATGGACCACAAAAGCCTAAAGTACATCCTCCATCAGCGGGATCTGAATTTGAGGCAACGCCGTTGGATGGAGCTCGTAAAGGACTATGATTGTGAAATCCTTTATCATTCGGGCAAGGCAAATGTTGTAGCCGATGCTTTGGGTCGGAGGCCCGGAAGTAGTTTGTCTCATTTGAGCGCAGTTCAGAGACAGTTTTCTACAGATTAGAAGATTTTATGCGACAACGAAGTACAGTTTAAGTTCACTTCCACAGGAGGACAGCTTGCTCATGTTCGCGCCCGTCCACTTTTACTTGATCGCATCCGGGAAGTACAGTCCGACAATACTCGTTTGTCTGAGATTATGGAGCAGGTTCGGCAGGGGAGAGATTCGGAGTTTGTGATTGATAGCCAGGGAGTGCTACGATTTGGGACTCGTCTATGTGTACCCGATTCTGAGGGGCTGAGACGCGAGATCTTAGAGGAGGCACATCAGTCAGCATACAGCGTTCATCCGGATTCCACCAAGATGTATCGTAATTTGAGAGATGTCTACTGGTGGGAAGGAATGAAAAGAGATGTTACAAATTTCGTTTTGAGATGCCTGACTTGCCAGCAAGTCAAGGCCAAGTATCAAAGGCCGGTGGGAGAGTTACAACCTTTGCCTATTCCGGAGTGGAAATGAAAGCAGATCTCCATAAACTTCGTCGTGGGTCTACCTAGGTCCAGTCGAGGATATGCCATTTAGGTGATTGTAAACCGATTAACGAAAACGGCTCACTTCCTTCTACTGAAGACCACTTTCGGGTTTGCTCAGTATGCTCAACTCTACATTGATGAGATTGTGCAGCTACACGGCGTTACGACATGCATTGTTTCCGACAGAGAAACTCAGTCTACCAGCCGTTTTTGGCAGAAACTTCAAGATGCTTTGGGTACCCGTTTGAGTTTCAATACCGCTTTCCACCCGCAGACCAATAGTCAGTCAGAGCGGACTATACAGACTCTCGAGAAAATGCTCCGAGCGTGCGTGCTAGATTTTGGTGGCAGTTGGGATCGTCATTTGCCCTTGATAGAGTCTCCTACAATAACAGTTTTCAGGAGACGATTCAGATGGCACCTTTCGAGATTTTGTATGGGAGAAAGTGTAGATCGACGATCTGTTGGACCAAGCTCAGCGAGAGCAGGATTTTGGGACCGCGGTTAGTTCAGAAGACTGCGGAGAAGATCCAGTTGATCCAGGATAGGATGAGAACAGCCCAGAGAAGACAGAAGTCTTATGCCGATCGTCGTCGTCGCAGACTTGAGTTTGCGGTGGGTGATCATATTTTCTTACGGGTCTCTCCGATGAAGGGAGTGATGAGGTTTGGAAGAAAGGGAAAGCTTAGTCCCAGATATGTGGATCCTTTTGAGATTCTTGAGTGAGTCGGTACCGTCGCCTATCGTTTAGCACTTCCGTCCAGTTTTTCGGATGTACACCCCGTATTTTATGTATCTATACTTCGCAAGTACCTTCATGACCCTTCTCACGCGATTTAGCACCAGACGATCCAACCGGAGTGCGATCTTTCTTTTACCGAGCAGCCGGTAGTTATCCTGGACCAGCAGATGAAAAAACTACGATCAAAAGTATTACTGTCTGTGAAGGTTCTATGGCGTGGCCCAAACAGCGAAGAGATCATATGGGAAGCCAAGAGCGAGATACGGAAGAAATTTCCCCATCTTTTCGAAAGTACGCATAATTAGATTTTAAATTCGAAGACCGAATTTCTTTAAGGGGGAAGATTGTAACGTCTTAAAATTTGATTGGAGTTAATTATAATTTAATTAGCGAAATAACATGTGTTTTTCCAATAAAACTTAGTTAATAATTATTTTCACATACATTTATATATTTATTTATTTATTTATATATTTATTTTTTGTTTATTTATTAAATTAATTTAAATATACATACACACAAATATATACTAATCTAGTATTAACATGTTAGTTTAGATTAAAACATGTTTTTGTAACCATGACAACTTAAACCCATAATTTATTTATTTTTTTTAAATTTAACAAATTGGATGGTTCTAGAAAAGAAAAGAAAAAGAAAAAATAATAAATGGGGGACAAGAAGGTATGGTGCTTTAAATGAGGGGAGCGAATGGCATGGCTAATTTTAGCCGTTCTCTCTTTCTTTTCTCTCCATCTCTCTTCCTTCTTCTCTCCTTCTTCATAAACCTCCTCTACCTCTCAAACAAATCCAACAAATAAATCACACCCATTCAAAAATCACTACAAACTATCACAAATCTTAGGTTTTGTTTCATCAAGTTCTTGATAAAACCAAGATCCTCACCTTGGGCCATCTTGCAAGCTTAGGATCATCCTCGAGCCAATATTGAGGTAATGAGCCAAGTTTAAACATGTTTCACTAAACTTTTGCCTCAAACACTCCTAACTTAGATTAAAGAGTTGGTTTGTGATGTTTTAAAAAACTAAAGTGAGGTTTTGGGGTAATTTTTGGGTTGTGATAATGTTTAGAGTAACCATAACCTAAACTAGATTAGTTAAGAGCATGTTAGTGCTAAATATCCTTGTTTAACCACCAAGTTTTCACTAAACCACCTTAATATTTTAAATTAGTATCAAAACTAGTTTTAGTTTAAGATTAGGACTTCAAACAAAATCTGCTATTAAACCAGAGACTTCATAGATAAGTTGCATTTACGGAGAGTTAGTTTCTAGATCTTGAGTGCACCCTCAAAACCCGGGTCCCTACCTCAATCATCTGGCTGCCAATTTAATGTTTTTGGCCGCAAATTGCGGCTCGTATAGGGATGTGAGGTGTAGGTTTGTGTCGGGAACTCACTGGGACTCCAATTAGACCTCTGGTATATGCAGCTTTTTCTAAATTTGCATATACAAAAATCTGGATCGTTTTACCTTATTTTAGGTGATATGTTGAAGTACGATACGGACATTCCGATTCTTGTTTTAGTGTTTTATTTGGTTAACGGTCCTTAGAGGTAGCCTTAGGTGTTTGTTGCACGTGTTTAACATATTAAATTCACACGTGTTAACTCGTGAGAGTTAGTTCGTTCGTGTAGTGTATGTACGTGTCATATCGGAATTCTAGCCTCATGTGCTAAGTTTTGTTCGATGCTAGGATCGGACGCGGCCAGGAAAGGGAAGGAGGTGATCGAATTCGAGTAACTCGAGACCGTTCCGGTGAGTAGATTTAATATCTATGGGAGAATCGTTCGGATAGCGTTAAGCGTCTGATATTTAGAATCAAGTTACAAAATCTCATATGCATATACCTATACACATTCCCATATTGCATACGCATTATCATACGCATTGATATCTCCACGCCGGGACACTTGCACAATTACCAATGGTTTATGTCGCACGTGCACCAACATATATGTACACACACCATTGATAATTGACATGCCACGCACACTATAGAACTCGCACGATATCTTGCATTGCATTGCATCTTTATTGATATATATATATCTTCGCGTAATTCATATTAGCTTGCATCATATCAATACCATGTACATTTGCCATCATCACCATATTCTTATATGATGCTTTCGTGAGATTTCTACTTTCGTAAGATTTGAGAAACCGCAAAAACATTTTCAAAACTTAGATTTATTTAAACATAAGTGGTTTTCTCTTGATATGATGTTTGGCGTCCACCATAAGTTTTTTCGGTTTTGGGTTATGTGTATACCCAATTCGAGAAGAGAGAGGGCACTGTCTGCGGGTACATGGTGGACCCAGTATGATATCCCGAGGCAAGAAGATCGTATAGAGAGACGTTGAGCCTGGCAGAAAAACAATACCTACCGGTGATAGTTTTGGACTTGGCGGATATCCGGAGGATACTTACCGGAATCATGTGATCAGATGGATTTGAGAGCCGATCTGAGAGACTGCGCCTGAGACATTGAGATTTCGAGTGTCGATGCTTAACACAGAATTTATACTGATTTATTGATGATACTTTTGGTTCTACTATATTGAATTTATTGTGACATTCAGTTTTGTATAGCTGCTACACCCCAGATTTCATACTTCGCTGATTTATTCATGTTGCATATATACTAGTATACAGCATTATAAATTCATACTTAGGACAATCTCTCAAATAAAAATGAATTAAGACTCTGCCGATGTTACGTTCATACTTGTGATTGCCACTTATGATGTTATTTACTACTCGCGAGCTGGCAACTCATCCCCGTTGCGCCACAGTGTCTTGCAAGGCCGATCCATCTGTGTAGTCGCGGTGGGGCATACTACTACTACCACTTTTGGACGTGATATTTTGTTAGGTGGGTTGCGAGTATTCTTTTGCATCCTATCTGTTATAAATGTACCTTATATCTGTTATACTCCATCTACCACATGTATATTTGACTAAGAGACGAGACTGAGAGATTTGTATTATATTTGACTGGGTGCCATGCTCGTGTGAGCCGACTTTTGTGTTTTTGTTGTGGATATTGTTTCTTTTCTTATTTTCTTCGCCTATGACGTTGTATATCTTATTATGTGATTGTGTTCCGCCGGATGGCGTTGAGATTGCTCCTAAGTGGGGATGCTTTTATACATATTGTGTTTATGTATCGGTTTGGATCAGTTTTTACAAAAGAGATACTGCCGAAAAAATTTACAATAACACGGCCTCAAAAAGTTTTGGTATAACTCTTTTGCTTCTTAAATTAACACTTTAAACAAAGATTTTATCACTCTACCTTTAATTACGGTTTAAATTCTGGATTTTCGGCTTATTTGAATTAGTTACGCCTTTAGACGCTGCGTGATTTAAGTGTCAGTCACGTTCCATATTTGGATCGTGACAAGCAATCCTTGGGGTACCCACATAGCACCCCCGCGGCTTCTCGGTTCAAACCATGAGCCACGGGGAGTGCAAACATACAAAAAATTGGATTTTCGGGATTGTTTTTGTCCGCGGTTTTTGCGCAATGAAGACAGCGGAATTTAAACATCGTAACTAATTAGTTTGTGTTTGGGTGGCTCTGATACCATGTTAGGGTCAGTCAGCGCAACGGAAACTGGTCGTGGCGCCCATAGGTCTCTCAACATCTACTTTTTACGCAGTCCCCTTGGAACGCACTACAACCCGCCGAACCAATTCGCATGGGGCACCCTGGAGGTAAGAGCCCGCGCTTCGCCACTACTGTTACACAGTGAGAACCCTATGGGTCGGCACCCCTACCTAGTAGCTCTGATAACATATTAGAGTTCCTAGCGCCCTTCCCGCTACAACCACGGCTTTTGCGGAATGAAAATCAAAAATTCAAGAGGCGCTAGAAACTACAAAGCATAGAATCTTAACCAAACACTTAAACTAGAAAAATACAAAGATTTTATCTACTATGAAAGGAAGGTTATACCAAGAGATTGGTGTTCTTCGGTCTTGAACCCTCTTCCTTAACTCCTCGGAGTTTTCGTGATCGAACTTGACCGCCGGTCTTCCCTTTGTCGAAGAGGATCCATCCGAGGGTTTTAGTTCAAGGCTCTAGCTCCACACTAAGATCAAGTAGAGCAACTAAAGATCCTAACTTGCTACACTAAGATGTCTAGAGATGTAGTGAGTTGTTCTAGTGATTTTCTACATCACTTTCCCCCTTGATTCTCAACACATGAGAGTGCGGGGAGAAAGGAGGAGCTCAAGAAAAGGAGAAAGAATGAGAATGGCGAAAATGAAAAATCTCATCCAAAATAATAATGCTAGCATGGTTTTGTTAAAATGATTTTTGCAATATTAAAAACAACCATACTTGAATAGTGGTAGACAAATGAAATACCCTATTCATCCATGCCTCCCACCATTCTCAAGCCATCTCAACCCTCCATCTCATTTTCAATTTCCATAAATGGAAATACAAAAAAAATGAGGTGTCTTCTTTCTAGAATGTCTTTCCGTATAAATACGGAACACACTCCACCGTATATACATACCCGTATTTGTATCAAAATACGAATATCCAAAGAGATAGAATAATACAATGAACACAATACTAGAATATACATATCAAATATATATATATGTAAATTATTAAATCAATACCTGATTTAATAATCTAGCTTAATCCAAAACCGGATAGTATTATCAACCATCTGATCAAAAGTCCGGATAGCCAGTACACTCATTTGATTAGAACCCTGCACGTATCAAAATACGGCTACTGCATCATTTCACTTGAACCAGGAAAACTCTCTACGTGGGACTCTAAAGACTCGACAGTACGTTGACAGGTTTAACCACAAGCACGTCAGCGGCACTAGCGGTACGTAACGACTATCCAAGTACCTGTAAAAAAAGAAGTCTGACGAGCAAGCCATCTGAAGCCTTATTGAGCCTATCTATGACAATTTCCGTACAGTTCGGTCTCTTCGTCTAAGAGTATCGCATACCGGGTCTAAGGTATGGTAAACGTCAGATCTTAATAACCCGATAATTCGCGTCGATGCGGTTCAAGATCAATCCAAGAAACTACTGATCTAACTATCGGTAAATCTCAACTGCTTTGGCCATGTTCTTATGGTGCTGGCCAACCGAACACAGTGTGATATCGACTCCCTATACCGGGAGAGACGAATCTCCAACAATCACTCACTGCCTCCATGTGATTCGGGATTGTACCCAACTAAAACCTCTTTGCACGAGTCAGTAAAGCCGTGGTCGGATAGTAATCTAAATACAGTGGAAACTCGCACGAAACAAATGACGATCTCGGGTTTAAAGACTAATATGTACTTATGTCACCTGAGAACTGCTATCTGACAATATGTATAGTGTCAACTAGAAGTTCTCGGTGAGTCCGTCCAGTGTACTCATCCTCAATGAGCACATGTATACGATTTTAGATGCGAAAGACCAATGGCTGTGGGACCAAACATCGCCCCTCGTCGGGGTCTAGAAACGTATACACTAGTCTACTCCAGAATATCGATGCCCGGTCTCGATACTCCCACAACTAGGAACATTTAAGAATGTGCTCATGGACTACCCAGCCCCCACATGTTTATCGTTATCATAACCCTGGTAGTCAAGCAATAATCCTACGGGCTTTATCAATATGTATTAACGATACGTAATAACAAGTAAAATATATACACATGTTAAGATAAAAACAAACCAAATAGCATACTATCATATCGTGCAAGATTGTCATATACATACATATGTCCAAGCATCCACTACACACACACAATAATGGCCTCTAGGGCATACATATCCAACATAAGGAAGCTCAAGTTCTTTCTCTACTTAAATTCATCGAGATATCTAACAAATAGACTCCAAAATCGAACAAAAGGAAGCCCAAGTTCTTTCTCTACTGAAATATATCTAGAGATGCCGATGAAAGAGTTACCTTTATCCGCAAAGTATAGGACCATGTTATTATCCAAATCTTTCATCAGAAACAAGTTAGTGTACATATTATGTAATACTGCACCATGAGCACAAATATTGACATGATAAGTTGAGAACATAATCTAGCAAGAGTGCACTCCTCACCAGTGATTTTAAGGTGATTTGTAACGTTCATGGTTATATGTGCCATAGTCAACGGTGCGCTCACGAAACTAGATAGGGTATATGATTTTGTTATATTTTTTTCTCTAGCCATCGTTTGTGTCAGAACCATTTCAGCGCTAAAAGTTCATTTGACTCATTCATTTGAGAATTGAGATACACTTTGTCAGATAAACGGACATATAACTCTGTTTCTGTCATTGATAATATTCTCTTGATCATATAGAATGGTAAAGATTTGATTCTGGAGAACTCATAGAGAATATTTAGAGCTAGAAATAAATAAATAATAATAATAAATTCTTGATAAATCTCTGTAGTTGAACCTCTTCCTAAAGAGGTGGATAGAGTTATGTGTAACTTCTTGCCATAATCACCTCCTAATTCTTACCAGGGTTCATTCCAAAGGACTGGTAGGGATAAGATTGCCTTTAAACATCAAAGGAAGCGCTCTTGCAAGTATAGTACTATACAAACAAGGTCAAGCTTCCAGTTAAACAATGTCCGTGTTTAAAATATTTGATTATTTTGTCTATTACATGAGTGAAATAGTCCTGAAGAATTACAATATACTGAGAAATGTCCAATCAAAATATTTTTACAAAAAGGTTGTACCTGCTCCACTCTTACCACCTAGTAAGCATCTCTGAAGTGCAACAGAAAGCTCTGTCGACAGCTCTTCACCGCCTCTGCCCTAACATGATTCAATAAGCATGAATTCAGAACAAATTCCAGCATGTAGAAAAATAGGCATAAAACCCAGTAGATATTAGTTCTTTAGGGAAAGGAATATCAAGTGTATGGTATTTGACAATTTCAGTTTCTGTAGAGCACTGGCAGAGGATTCATGTGCTTGACCCGACGTGATTCTCATGTTGGTTCATGTAGCCTACCCCGTATGCTTGGGATAAAAGGCTCAGTTGTGGTTGACTCTCATTTGAAGCAACAAATGTGAATGAGAGCAGGGAAAGGTACTGGGAAAATGTAAAATCTCTCTCTCTCTCTCTCTCTCTCACACACACACACACCCCAACAACCCCAAAAACAATATTAACCTGACATTTTTGCAGTTGTGTTCATATAGAGGAACTTTACACGATCACAAAGTTCAATTAGCATTATATACTTAATCATATCTGTAATCATATTCATAGGAGACACTTTAAAAGTTTTGCATTATTCTTCGAGTGGTTGTTAACTTTACAATGCATAATGGCATATAGATAGTTGCACATCCCTATCATGAATATCTATAACTGCATATCGATACAAAACAAATACATGAATATTTTGTTTCAACATGTATTAGATACTGAACCAGTTGAAGACCCTGACCTCAAACATAGGAGCTGCTGTCGGGCTGCAGTCAACAAAAATAGCAACTTTGCCTTTGTCAGGTTGAAGAGCGCTCGGTCTCCCGAGTTCCGCCTGCAATAAAGTAACCATCTATAACATTCCGAGAGAAATATGATACCCATACGAAAATTTTCGGTAATGATACCTTAACACTAGCAATCACGTCTGTTGCACCCAGTTTAACTCGAGCCGAACCATTTGCCTATCATTAAATTCAACAAAAATCGAGTATGAAACATTCGATGGAGCTATGAGTGGCTGAAGCTGTGGATTTCTCACCTGAGGGATGACGCCGGTTTCGACCGAAATGGGGCGAAAGTCTCGCCTTTGCCTGCCATCTGATCTCAAGTCTTGAGCGATTCCACCGCGTATGAATTGCTTCTCCCCAAGAGATAATCCCACCATCGTTTACAATACTGAGCAAGTAATAAAAAAATCAAAACACCGATGAATGAAATTAAAAGTGAACGAAATTGGATGAAGATGAAACCCTAACCCTAGAGGAAGGAAAGGGGAAGGCACGTGACCGCTCTCCTTCTTCGCCGCAGCTGCCGCTTCCTTCGCCCTGGCCTCCGCCGCCGCTATCCCGAGCCGTCGAGCTCCCTCGCTTTTGGAAAATGGGGGCGCGAGTGTGGAATAAAAATTTCCTTTCACTCCCCAACAACAAAGCGATTAGGGTTTTTTCTATATTGGACCCTAACACTTGGCTAATTTTAAATACGACCCATAAAACATTTTATTCCCTTGAAACTTCTAACCAGAGTGAATATGTCCTCGTAATTAACTCTCGACTTTCTAGCCCATAAGAGGCAGAAATACCCCACCCCACCCCACCCCACCCACTCTGCTTCTTCTTGCTGCTGGATCCTTTCGGAAATTTTTTTTAAAAAAACGCTCTCGCATAAACATCATACCTTTGATGAACACCTGAAATTTTAATTGCCGCTTTTCGACTAGGTTAGTCAGCTTACAATGTTGAGAACTTCGATGGTCATCGCAACTATCACTGCCATGATATGAGCTAAGAGAAAGTAGCAACTCCGAGGCTTCGAAGAAAATTTAGTTAATAGAAATGGTTAAAAAAAAGATGAAAAAATTATCGCAACCTAACCCAAGTTAGCCCTAAACCAAGCATGTCCATGGTTTAACCCAACATAGGGGGCCGCCTTGGTTAGCATAGAGATTTTAGGCCTTTGTTAACGAGGTTACGGTTTTCAGTATCATGGTTTCAAGGCTAAACTCTGAAAATTGAAACCAAGCCATGTTTGGCAACCAAAAATGGGTTTTCCAAAACGCGGTTTCAAAAAGTTTCGAGAGTTCGAAACCCTGCTTTTTTAACTCCAAAAAGACTGTAGTTTCCTAAAGCTTCAAGAAACCTCTCTATTTTAAACCATGTTTTTAAGCGTAGGCTTAGTTTCAAGGCTATGTTACCAAACGACCATAAACTTTAAAAACCCACGTATTTACAAAACCGCAGCTGCAAACTTAATTGAAACCATCGTTTCATAAAACTTGGTGTGAAAATAGGCTTAGGGGTAGTATTCAGAAAAACCCAATCGATTATTTGAGTTCCATTCCTATTTTTCACCTGTTCGTAAACACTAAGAATCCAATCTTGGACCTAATAAAGTAGAGCCCAAACCCAGCCCATTGCCGCTGTTACTATTAGGCCAGGCAAATGAGACAAGGCGGGTCGATTCGTTTCACGAACCGCCTGACTCGTCTCTCTGGCGAGACGGGTTAACTCGTCTCTCTGGCGAGGCGGGTTAACTCGCCTCACCAGACAGACGAGGCGAGGCGAGTTGGCTAACTCGAAAACTCAAACCGACTGCGTCCGGACGACTCACGAGTCGAGGAGAGGTGAGATACTCACCTGATTTTAGTTTTCAAAAATATTTGACTTAAAAAGTTAAATAAATAGACTAAAATAAATGATAAACAAGTTAAAATTTCCACTAATATAAATCAAATTACAATTAAATAATACAATTTTTTTTTTACATTAAAGACCGAACCCACTCGGGCTGCCTACATATCCCTCATAGTATTGAGCTCAATGAGAGAGAATCGGGTCTACATAGTTCTTTTTCTATTCCGAGCCCACACCATTCCTCACCGCCGGTTGCGGTTCCTCCTCCTCCGGTGTTTGATTACCGCGGTCCTGTAACCTCCTCAGGTAGATAATCCGAGTCCAAACTGATTGCATTTGTTTCTTGACAGCTGCTGCTTCCCGATCTTGTAAACAAATCGTGCACTCCATGGTTTCGTACCCAAAATTGCTTCTCTTCTCACTTAATATCCTGCCGCCTATACTAAAAGCACTTTCTTACGCTATTGTAGACACTGGGATTGTTGGTAAATCACGAGCCATGGTAGAAAACACCGGATACAAATATCCGTGGTTTGCTAAAATATCAATCTCATCTATAGCATAATTTATGTCTAACTCAGTTTGTAAATGAAAGTTCCTAGTGCCATAGCCGCTAACCCGCGGCCAATGCGGAATCCAAACACAAAAATTTTGATGGTACTAGAAACTAAACCCCAAGAATCTACATCAAACACTTAAACTAGAAAAACAACAAGATAGAAATCACAACTTTTGTTGCCTCTTCATTTGCTCCAATTGAATTGAACTCTAACATGCTCTCAAGAGCTCCGGATCGCGCTTGCAAGCCGGTCTTCTTTCGCCGAAAATGATCCACTCAAGGGAACCAATCCAAACTCCATATTCAGCTAATGAAGTAACCGACGTTCTAAACTCGCTGGGAATGGAAAGTGGGGATGTAGAAATATTCAACTATAATTTTCTCTCAAATCTAAATCTTAAGTGAGCAAGTAAAAAAGAAGGAGGAGAGGGTAAAGAAACTTAGCCACGAGCAAGTGTATAAAAGCATAAAAGAATAAAAATATGAAGAATAATAGAATGGCTTCATATTTTTCACAACCATACAAATAAAAATCTCAAAACATTTTGTAATAAACTAATGAAACCCATTCCTCTCTACATGTCTTCAACCATGCTCAATGTCATCTCACCATCCACCCCGTTTTATGAATATTCATAAATGAATATTCACAAATGAGGTGTCCATCTTCTAGAACAAATTCCGTTTAAATACGGAATACTACCCGGCATACGTATCGAAATACATATACATGAATCCGTATAAAATTATGAATAGCCAAGAGAGGAAATGAATAGTGAACAATAATACTATAATACATACATACATACATACATACATATATATATATATGTATAAATTATTAAATCAAAACTTGATTTAATAATCCAGCTTAATCCTAACTCGCTAGTATTATCAACCGTCCGATTAAAGTCCATATAGCCTGTACACATATTTAATCGGACACCTGTATATACCAGCATACATCATCTACATCTGTAATGACCCTAAAATCTCTGTACAAAATTAAATTGTTAGAAAGGGTATTTCAGCATGATTAAGAGTTATAAGTTATCTTTGTTCAATAAAAGCAGGAAATAATTTGTAGCTCACTAGTAAAGCTTCTATACTGCTGTGACATAGCCTGTGTGTTCGATTCCCATCAACCCCATTTATTTTTCATATTTTTCTTGTAAACTTTCCGGAAGTCTAAGAGTTGCATGTGCAATACACGAATAATAGAAAAGTTTCGGAAAAATCAAACGGGATAAATGCGGAGTTAAAAGTGATTAAAACAGGTGGCACGAATCTCGAAGCAACCCACCAAGATCCGAATGTTAGGAATATGTATGCCCTAGAGGCCATTATTGTATGATATAGTGGATGCTTAGACATATATATAGAGGACTTTCTTGCTCGACATGATAGTATGCTATCTGGTAGCTTTTTATCTTAATATGTACACTTGTATTATTATATTGTCTCTTTGATACATGTTAATAAAGCCCTTAGGATGTTTGCTTGTCTACCAGGACTATGATGCAGATCATACTACTGGGATTTGTGTAGTCCACAAGCACATCATTTAACTGTTCTTAGTCGAGGGAGCATCGAGACATGATATCGATATTCAAGAGTAAACTAGTGTGTACGTTACTTGACCCTGTAGGGGGCGATGGTTGATCCCATAACCATTGGTGTTTGACATCAAAGATTGTACACAGGTGCTCGTTAGAGAATGAGTACACTGAACAGGACTCGCCGAGAACTCCTAGTTGGTACAATGCCTATCGTCAGATAGCAGTTCTCTGGTGACACCGGTACATGTTAGTCTGTAGACCCAAGATCATCATAGTGTCTTATGTAGTTCCCACTGTGCTTTGATTTCCTCCCTACCACGGCTCAAAGGAGTCGTACAAACAGGCGGATTTTGGGTACAATCCCGAGTCACATGGAGGTAGTGAGCGATAGGAGGGGTTTCGTCTCTCCCGGTATTGGGAGTTGATATTGCGCTATGCTCGATTGGCTATAACAGCAAGTCCTTGGCCAGGGCTGATGAGATTTACTGGTAAGTATTATCAGTAGTTTCTCTAACCGTTATGAGCCATACATCAGCATGACTTATCAAGTTACTGGGGTATGACAATTCCACCCCTAGACTCGATATGCGACATATTAAACGAAGAGATCAGACTGTATGGTAAGTGTTACTTATAAGCTTCATGGGAGTTTGGACAAACTTGCTTGTAGATTGTTCCCCCAATCTGAGCAAGGCTCATTTAAATTTTGAAAATTCAAAAATCCCTGAAGCAACGCTTCAAATTCCGTGCGTTGCGCAGTGCGCAAGCGGTCCACAGTGCGACACGTGTCTGCGCAGTTGCGCAAGCGCACCGCTGCATGACACGTGTCTGCGCAGTTGCGCAAACACTGTTGCGCAAGCGCACGGATGCGCGACACGTGTCTGCGCAGTTGCGCAATCGCAACTGCGCAAGCGCACGGATGCGCGACACGTGTCACGCGCTGGTGAGTTGCGCAGCAACAGAATGAAAATTTAAGTAAATCTTTTCTGTTCTTCTGTAAAACAGGGACCCTTGGATCAGAAATCCAATGGTGGGAAAATCCCCAAAATTATTCAGGAAAGATTTTGTTAACAAATCCAACAAATTTGTGAGCACTATAAATAAGAGCTCAGGCCTCATTCAAATGATCATCATCAAGAGAAGAATTAACTTCTGAAAAAAAGAGAAGAGAAAGAGCTCTTGAAGATTATTCAAGAACAAAAAAAAAGAGGTAAAAACTTCTTTTGGAAGAAAAGAAAAATCTATGAAGAACAGAGGATAAAAAATGAATAATTAAATAAAAAAAAAAAGAAAGATAAATAGTGCCTTGCACTTGATATGAACTCTTGGTTCTGTAAAATCAGGGAAAACAAGAAGAACTTGTTTTCCTTTGATTCAAATTTAGATCAAAAGTGCTATGCACTTTTGTTCTTAAATCTGGAAAATTCTTGAGTTTCTGCAACTCATTATTTAAAAGGGCCTGGCCCAAATTAAATTGCAATAATAAAAGGGCAAAGCCCTGTTTAAAAATTCTTGAGTTTCTGCAACTCATTATTTAAAAGGGCCTGGCCCAAATTAAATTGCAATAATAAAAGGGCAAAGCCCTGTTTGAAAATTTCTTGAGTTTCTGTAACTCATTATTTAAAAGGGCCTGGCCCAAATCAAATTGCAAAATAATAAAGGGGCAGAGCCCTGTTTGGACTGATTCTTTTAGTCAGGCAAAGCCTAAAATAAATAAAAAAATTTTGGACTTAACCCAATCCTGGCTGTAAGTCCTTAAATTAAATTGATTGAGCAAAATGGCTCTCCCAAACCAATTTACGACCGGTTCGAGGGTACATCTCCGAACCCCTTTGACATCTGTCGTTGTAATTCCTCAACGATGTTAAAGAGGCGACGGGTCCCAACAACCACTTAACTAATATCGGACCGAAACGTCCCTAAACTAAAATCGGACCGAAACGTCCCTAAACTAATATCGGACCGAGACGTCCCTAAACTAATATCGGACCGAAACGTCCCTAAACTAATATCGGACCACCACGTCCCTAAACTGGAATATGGACCACTACGTCCTTAAACTGGCGACGGACCGAGACGTCCCTAAACTAATAATGGACCACCACGTCCCTAAAACTGGCGATGGACCGCCACGTCCTTAAACAAGCGCAATCGATCCCGAACGCTCTTTTGCCGGATCTAAACGGTCCCGTCTAAGTTGATCTTAGCCCCAAATACGGTTAATGTGTCCTTAGATCTTTAAATAAACAATAAAACTCCGAATCAACTTTGGTTCAAGGGTACATCTCTAAACTCCTCTGACGCCTGTCGTTGTAATCCCTCAACGACGTCAGAGAGGTGACGAGTCCCGATGGCCAGATAATTAAATCAATCACTACGTCAAGTCGATCTTAGCCTAAAATAGGACTAACGTATCCTTGACGAACGTTTAAGTTGATCTTAGCCGCAACGCGACTAATGCATCCTTAAACTAAAAACACCAAACCCAAATCTAACTAAATACGGATTTGGACTAAAACACGTCCTACGGGTGACGGCATCACTCAGTCTCCGTATACAATCCACGGGCAACCATAAATAAAACAAATACACACGACATGAAGTGAAATTCTGGAGAAGGAGAAAGTTGTTACCGCGACGCGGTAGCGTAATTAACTACAGGGGCTTGCGCCTGCAGGGAAGAGCGTCCCCACAATCAAAAACCCCTCACCCTGAGGGGGAATCTGACGAAGTCTGCTACATCGGCCGCATCCGTCTAAATCTCTGATACACGGTGTCATAAATCAACTTGGCATCTTCGGAGAGGTGGACGGATCAAACCCAATAGCATCTGCCCCGAACCACAGGCTGCGGACGCGAAGTCCGGGCCGCCGTTCGGAGGGGAACAGATTCTGGCACGCCCGGTGGGACCTCTTCCTCTTTCCACTCCACACTTCGTGTGTCGTCTTCGCGAACCAATCGCGGTTTGTTAAATGGTTGTCTTCGGATTTCAGGTTGCTAAGATTTGGTCTTTTGTCTGGCGCAGAACTCGAGATTCAATGGCCTCCAACTGCACCAGCTGCTCGAAATGCCACTGCAACAGACGCTCCACTTCACCAGGAGGGGTGACGTATGGGCCCCAAGCGGCTTCTTTCCTTACTCTGCCGGTAGGCCAAGTGACCCAAGCCACCACTGGCCTGTTCTTCGGGACCATGGTCCCACCTACAAGCTTCTCTGCACCGATATCCGCACCAGAAGCAAACAAGAAGTCGGTGTTCGACCGGCTCACTGCTACCACGACCCCTGTCAACGGGTCGCCCGCTACTAAGCTGACAGCCTCTGTTTTCACCAGGCTGGGTCAGAACTATAAAGTGGCTGTCCCAAAGAGGGCAACGGCCGCTGCTTCGGAAGCCGTTGAAGCGGCTTCTCCCATCAGAGAGTCGGTCTTCACAAGATTGACGGTTCCTACTCCTCCCCCAGCTGGTCAGAAGGCATCAGTCTTCGATAGGCTGACATCAGCAGTTACCCCACGCTCAAACAGGGGGCAGCAAGAAACCATCTCGATTTCCGAGCCAGTCCCAACGGCTCGTCGTGCGCGACGTCGCCATTGGCAGCGAATAAGGAAGGCAGGGGGCAACTCCCCCTCAGGGCTAACCCCACCTGCTCCAGTGGTGGAGGTCGATGCTGCTGTTCCAACTGGGAACAGCTTTGAACTGCTGAAGAAAGTGAGAAAGAACTCCCCGGTTGCTACATTGAAAAAGTCTCCTCCACCCATGGAAAAAGCTCCGGAGACGAAACAGGAACAGCCCCCTCAACGGCTGTCGTCAAAAATTTATAAAGTTTGGCGGAGGGTTCAAGACTCCGTGATTGACTCAGACCACTTCCGCCGCCAGAAAAGGGCAAGAGTGGGAAAAGACGAGAACCGCCCCATTAAACAGCAGGGGGCAACAAATGCCAGAATGCCCGCTTCAACGGCTCCTTCAACCTCAAAGGTCCATAAAAGGAAGAGGCCAGGAAAAGCTCCCGTGACACTAACAAAGTCTAAGAGCGGTGAACCTAAACGCCCCAAGTCAGGGGGCATAACAGTTCATACGGTCTATATGGCTTCGGGGAAGGAAGAAAGTCGTACTTCTACGGGTCACCGACCGCTTACCCGGTCAGTGACCAAGTCTCAGGAGCAACAACAAAAGCTTCAGGAGATGATGACTACAATGGCTGCACTCACGGGGCCAAAAGAGAATCCTGAGACATCCTTAGATGAACGTCAAGAAGAAGAGACCGACGCCGAGTTCCTTCGAAGAGTACTGGAAAAGAGGGACAAAGAGGCTGCTGAACAAGCAGCCAATATACAACGTATGGGCCTCCTCTTCCAGGACATGATAGGAATGATGATACAACCAGAGCCCCCGACTGAAGAACCCCCGATCGTCCTTGGGGATGATAGGGGAGAAACATCAAACCCTCAGCCCGTTCTATCAACAGCTAGAGATGATACAATCTCTAAAACTGATCTGGACGAATATATAGCCCAGCAGATAAAGGTCCATCACGCGGCTGAAGCAGCCGGCCACGTTGTAAAAACGGGGCGGCCATATCCGGGCTGGTATGACCAAATCAAGTATCCGCCAGGTTACACAATTCCCAAGTTTCATGTCTACAAAGGGACCGGCAATCCCCATCAACATGTTGCCCAGTTCAGGGCGCTTTGTGGTAACACTGGAGGCGACGACAAGCTCTTGCTGCGCCAGTTTGTTGGAAGCTTATCAGATACGGCTTTCGAGTGGTATTCCGAGCTCCCCAACGACTCTATTAAAATCTTTGCGGAGATGGAGCTGCTCTTCACCCAACGCTTTGCAAGTGCCAGTGAGCGTACTCCGATGACGGCGCTGATTAACGCCAGGGTAAAGCCCGGCGAGACGTGGGTCCAGTACGCTATACGCTGGCGTAATCTATGGTCTAAGTGTGAACAGCGTATAGAAGAAGCCCCTGCGGTGGGAATGTTTGTTGGAACCCTTGATTCACAAGCAACCATTTCGCAGTTTATGATGTTCTTCATGCCGACTTCTTTCCAGGCTTTGATCGACAAATTGGCGCAAATGGACCAGATGGGCCATAAACCCCCTCTCCCGAAGCCGGACTCTCGAAACGATAAAGGAAAGGGAAAAGCGATCATCGTCGCTAATGCCCAACAACAACCGAACGACTCGAAGCCGGTTGCTCGTCCAAATAATACGCGCCCATACGTACCCCTTGAGGACAGGATGGGACATGCTTACTCCTTCCCCCGTGATAAAACGAGGAGGTTATTTGAGCTGGCATTGCGCAATAGGCTCATAAATCTGCCAGATCCAAAACGCCCGTCGCAACCAAGTGACGTCAATGAGCCTAATTACTGCCCTTATCATCGAGTGCTAGGACATCCGATCGAAGACTGTTACGTCTTCAAAAATTGGCTTGAGAATCAGTACCGTCAGGGCAAATTTGCGCTATCTGACAAATAGAAGGTGAACCCTCCGCAGCCCCACACCTATAAGGGAACGAATACGCCGGGGGCAACATGCTCCGTCATTGAAGAAGCTCCCTGGGAGGTTGTATTATCAGCCAAAACGAGGAGAATGATAAATGATCTTCAAACCTGTCCAGCGGTCAAGTGGAGGAACCCCTTGGAACCGCAGGTTATTGAGGGGATGTTGAAGCCACGACCGACTCCAAAGGCTGATGGTGGTAGTTCAAGCGTTCATAGCCAGCCGTCAAAATCTTCGAAAAAGAAGAAGAAGAAATCTAAGAAGCCCGTGAAGCCTGGCGACAAGCGCACGGACTTACAAAAGCAAATCGACGCACTGGATGAGTACAACCAAAAGGCGCGGACTCCCATTACGCTCCAAGATTTCCTTGATCACGTCTTTCAAAAAGAGGATGAGGAGGAAAGTTCATCGGATGAATCCGAGGAGTATGTGGCGAGCTGTCATATGATCTCCCATTCGACCACGAACGATGAAGGGACTTCCGGCACTAAAAAGCCGGGGGCAAATACTGAGTCAAGGGTTCCGGAATTATCAATAGAAATGATTGACGCGTTTCTTAGTGAAGCTCGATTGAAAAGTAAAGCTGATCAAGAACGCGAGACGGCTATATTCGAAACGGCCAAGCGCCAGCGACTTGAGGGAGGAGCTGAGATGATCCCACTGGAGCAAAATGCCTCCACCGCTGACAAAAGCCAATTCAAGATAAAAAAGAAGTTCGCTAAGGCCATATCGATGGGCATGAAGCTACCACCCTCAGAAGAAAAAGTTACTAGCATGGTGGAAATGCATCCCTCTTATTGCTTATATCATCAGAAGGTCTCACATTCTACCCAAGAGTGCAAAGCGTTCGATAGATGGTGGCAAGGGTACGTCGCTAATCAACAACGCTTTAAACGGGAAAAGCGTAAGATCCGTCGGGAGCAAAGAAACACGACCAAAGTGCTTGAAAGAACTGCCGGCAACTGTCACATGGTTAACACTACCAGGTCACAAGTGCCTACATTTGGGAGCGACTCTGATGAGGAGCTAGAGCTTGCCCCTCTCTTTAAAGAGTCAACTTCGGGAAAAGAAGAGGAGCCAGTGGTTTGCGAAAATATCCGGCTGCGGAATCGGACACTTCCTGAAAAGAACCTCGGACCCTCGACTAGAAAAGATAAAGGGAAAGAAAAGGTCTCTGAAGACATCGTTTTAGATGACCAAGTTCTGGAAGAGCTAAACGCCAAGAACCCGCCGAAGGGAAGTAAGGTGGATTATAACGTTCTGGCACATCTGAGGAAACTGCCCTCTCAGCTCAGTATCCTTGATGCCTTGTTACTATCAAAGGAAGCCAGAGACTCTTTGATTAAGGCGCTACAAGATCCGGACCAGTTTCAAGCCTTCTTAGCCGAAGAAAAGATGAAAGACGAATTAGAAGAAGTGCACACAGCCGACGTTGCTTTTGGTGATGAAGACCTTCTCCTCGGGACGTGTGAACACAATCGCCCCCTTTATGTCTCAGGATATTGCCATGACATAAAGATAGGTAAAATCTTGGTCGATAACGGATCGTCCGTCAATTTACTCAATGTACGGGTGTTAAAAGAAATTTGCATGAGCATACAACACCTCGCCCGAGACAAGATCACTATCTCCGGTTTCGACTCTCAATCCTCAAAGACTCTTAGATCTGTGATATTGACGCTATGCTTCGGGTTGCTCATCACAGACATCAAATTCCATGTTATAGACGCCAAGACGTGCTACAATGCTCTGCTTGGCCGACCATGGCTACACGAGTACAATATCATCCCTTCTACACAGCATCAGTGCATGAAGTATTCCAGGGATGGCCTCGAGTACACTGTGGCCGGAGAGTTGAATCCGTTCTCCGTGAACGAAGTTCGCAAGTATGAAGATGCCAAATACTTCTTGCCGAACTTCGAAGACACGGAAAGGTGTCACAAATCGGAGAACAAAACTAATGCCACCATCCCTGTCTTCGGCAGTGACACCGAGGAGGAGGATATAATTTATTCAGGTCCATCCCAATCTGCCAGGCCAGGACCATCCGTTCCTTCGCTGATCTTCGGTAGTGATTTAGAGGATGAAGTTCATGCTGTATTCCCTGCTCGACTGTCAATACAAACTTCTGCTGATGAAGAGCGAAGTCTACAGATAGCCATGGTGCCGCCTAGACACCATAAAGAACTGGATGCACTTAATATCTACAGTGTAGAAGAGTTGCGGACATTCTATATCCCTCCCAGAAGAAAGAGAGAGAAAGCAATTATGCTTTACCGCTCTGAAGAAAATAAAGTAGAGAAAGAAATCTGGTATGGAGCAGATCCAACGCTGGACAGGCTTCAACCCATTCGTCTACCTAGGTATTATACGGAAGTCTTGAAACGACTGTTAAAGCGCCAAGGGATACCCTTCGAACAGACTGTTAGGAAGGCCAGATTCTATGACAGGGTTTGGAACGTCCCCGGAACTCAACACAAGCTGCCTAACGGGAGAGTAGAAACCAAAGGGCTTGGGTACATCCGGCCAAAGAAGCGGGAGCTAGTAAACAGCTGTTATGCCATGTATGACTTCGATGAAGAGGCGGACGCTCAATGGGAGGATGCTAATCCTGAACCAGCAAAAGTTCCTGATACAAAACCGCCCAGTCCATCGTCCGAAGACCAGATGAGCAGACTTATAAGGGATGCGAGTCAAAAAGCCCGAGATGATCACGATCGTGAAATGGCAATCTATGAGAAAGCTAAGACACAGCGTCTCCTTCAACAGGCAGTAAAGAACGAAGATGCCGCTCCTTGTCAACCCGCTACAAAAAAGGTTCGACGCGAAAACAAAAACAAGTCGAAAGGCAAGAGAGGCGCTCGACAACCATAAAGCAGAGCTAAGAAGCCACGCATCCGAGAATCGAGCGTTATTGACTTAGCCCTCAGAAAGAAAATGGGTCGAGCATACTCATTTCCTCGGAACAAAACAAGGAAGATATTCGATCTCGCTCTAAAACATCAAATGCTTACGTTGCCAGAGTCCAAGCATCCCGAACAAGCGGGCGAAGTCTCCAACCCAAAGTATTGCTTTTACCATCGAGTAGTGGGGCATCCGCTTGAAGATTGCTTCACCTTTAAGAATTGGGTTGAGAACCAATATCAGCTTGGCAAATTCGCGTTGTCTGACAGTTGGAGGGTAGCGCCGCCGCAAAAGCACGAACCCGAAAACACAAGAATAAAACCAACTCCGCATTGGGATTGGCAGAAAATTCATACCTGTCGTATGATAACGACATTGAGAGAAGAGTCCGAGAACCTGGACAGCCTCCCTTGGTGCCTCGAAAACAGCAGTGATGAGGTAATCTCAGAATTTCCCCCAGCGCCGAAAGAGCTGGAAGATGGAATACATACCACTGCAGATAATCTCAAGAAAATTGAGTTGGGGACGGAAAATGACCCGCGACCGACATTCATCAGCGAGCTGCTATCTGAAGAAAGGGTGGCTGCGTTAAAGGATGTGCTTCTACAGCACAAAGATTGCTTCGCGTGGAACTATTCCGAAATGCCGGGACTAGATCCAGAAATTGCTGTACACAAGTTGGCGATATCCCCGGACATCAAGCCAGTCAAACAAGCGCCGAGAAGAATGCGACTCGAGCTTGAGATGAGCATCAATGCCGAAGTCAAAAAGCTGATAGACTCTGGCTTCAACCAGGAAGTCCAATACCCTGAATGGATCGCCAACATCGTCCCAGTGATGAAGAAAAATGGGACAGTGCGCATATGCGTAGACTTCCAGGATTTTAATAAAGCTTGCCCGAAGGATGATTTCCCAGTGCCAGTCACTGAACTGATGATAGACAATACATCCACTCATGAGGTTTTCTCCTTCATGGACGGCTCATCAGGGTATAATCAAATAAAAATGCATCCAGAAGACCAGAAGCATACAGCCTTCAGGACTCCTCTTGGTATATTTTGTTATAAAGTGATGCCCTTCGGTTTGAAGAACGCCGGTGCCACCTATCAAAGGGCCATGACAAAGATCTTCGACGATCTTATACACGAAATCGTTGAATGCTATATCGACGATCTCGTGGTTAAAAGCAAATCATACGAGGAACATCTCGAACATCTGAAGACTGTATTTCAACGCCTTCGGCAATACAATTTGAAGATGAACCCTCTTAAGTGTGCGTTCGGGGTTTCCTCGGGCAAATTCCTGGGATTCGTTGTTCGACACCGAGGTATTGAAATAGATCCGTCAAAGATTAAAGCGATCATGGAAATGCCTCCGCCGAGGACTCTCAAACAGCTGCGATCTCTCCAAGGGAAACTCGCATACATACGGCGATTTATAGCCAACCTTTCAGGAAAGTGCCGTCCTTATAGCCACCCGATGAAGAAGGGAACCCCATTCGTTTGGGACCAAAAATGCCAAGGCGCACTGGATGAGATCAAGCAATACCTGCAGAACCCGCCATTGTTGGCTGCTCCGGTTAAAGGGAAGCCTCTCATTCTTTATACAACCGCCCTCGAAGGTTCCTTAGGCGCATTATGGGCACAAGAGAACGATCAGGGGAAAGAAAGAGCGCTCTACTACTTAAGTCGAGTTCTGCTGGGGGCAGAAAGCAACTACTCTCCAATTGAAAAACACTGCCTGGCATTGATCTTCGCAATAACAAAGCTTAGGCACTATGCGTTGGCGCACGAGGTCCGTCTTATTTCAAAAGTGGACCCTCTCAAATATCTAATGTCAAAAGCCATATTGACAGGGCGACTCGCTAAATGGGCCCTGCTCTTGATGGAATTTTCGATAACATATCAACCTCTCAAGGCAGTAAAAGGCCAGGCCATCGCCGACTTCCTTGCTGAGCATCCCATACCTGCCGATTCTCCTTTAAATTGCGATTTGCCAGACAGACATGCGTTTGACGCAATCGACAGTAGTGACACCCGTTGGGAGCTTTATTTCGATGGAGCATCTTCCATGAAAAAGCACAAACAAAGTATACCAACGATCAAATCGGGGGTGGGACTCATCTTTGTGACTCCCCAAGGAGGAATAATGCGCTTCGCCTTCTCCTTAACAGAGCCGAGAATGAATAATGAAGCTGAATATGAAGCTCTGATAGCAGGCCTCGAGATTGCCATTGATATGGGAATTGAAAGCCTCCTCATATATGGAGACTCCCAACTGGTTGTCAGTCAAGTGAACGGCGATTACCAAACATGCAAACCGGAATTGGTAAAATACGGTGAAAAAGTGCAGCAATTGCTAACCCAAATTCCCTCCTACACGTTGGAAAGTATACCGCGCGCGGAAAACAGCAAAGCGGACGCACTGGCCAAACTTGCTAAAGAATTGGCTGACGAGAACCTTGATGACGTTAGAATCGTGATACAAAGCCGTCGAGTGCTCTCCCCAGCAGAAATACATCCCAAATCATCCAAACAAAAAGGAGCGAACGAGGAGGCGACCCTGCAAATAACAGACCATGAGAAGACCGAAGACTGGAGAGAAGTCTTCATAGATTACTTCAGGTTCCACCGGATGCCTGAAGAAGCGTCCATAAGACATCAGCTCGTGAAGCGAGCTCTGTCTTTCACCTTCGTCAATGATACCCTATACAAGAGGTTATTCGATTCTCTGTGGCTGAGATGCCTAGGACCTGACGAAGCGAAAAGAGTCGTTCAGGAAGTTCATGACGGACTCTGCGGTTCTCACCAAGCAGGCCCTAAGATGAAGTTGAAGATAAAACGGATGGGCTACTACTGGCCCACGATGATGCAGGATTGTCTGGAATACGCGAGGCGATGTCATTCATGTCAAATTCATGGGGATTTCATCCATCAGCATCCCAACCCACTGCATCCAACAATGGCTAGTTGGCCGTTCGAAATGTGGGGAACTGACATAGTCGGCCCCATCGAGCCAGCATCGTCAAAAGGACATCGTTTCATCTTGGCGACGACTGATTACTTCTCCAAATGGGCAGAGGCGGTACCACTGAGGGAAGTGAAGACGGAGAACATCCTCCATTTTTTCAAAACGCATGTCATCTACCGGTTTGGAACCCCGAGAAGAATCATCTCTGATAATGGGCCAGCCTATCGAAGTCATAAAATTAGCCGTTTCGCACAGCAGCACAATATAGACTGGAGATATTCCTCAGTTTATAACCCGCGAGCTAACGGTCTAGCTGAGGCCTTCAACAAGACCTTGACGAAGATCATGAAGAAAACAGTGTCACGAAATAAGAGAGATTGGCACGAAAGACTGCAAGAAGCTCTTTGGGCGTATCGAACTACATTTAAAACGGCCACAAACACAACGCCATACGCGTTGGTATTTGGGACGGAAGCAGTACTCCCTCTCGAGATAGAATTACCCTCTCTACGAGTGGCAGTCCACTACGAGCTGACAGACGAAGAAAATGCTCACCTTCGGTTTGAAGAGCTTGACGCCCTTGATGAAATCCGGCTTCTAGCACAACAAAATCTGGAAGCCTATAAAGCAAAGATGACGCGCTCATATGAAAGATTGAGCCGCCCGAGGACATTCCACCAAGGCGAACTCGTGCTAGTGGTCAAAATGCCCATGATCCCCAATCGCGCCAAGCGGGGAAAGTTTGAGCCAAACTATGAAGGACCGTACATCATTGATAAGGTCTACCAGGGTGGGGCCTATCTACTCATGGACATGCACGGTGAAAGGCCTTTCAGACCAATAAACGGTCGCTTCCTAAAGAAATACTACGCTTAACGAGTCTTAGTTTAGGTCAATGATAGATGACGACGACTATGTCCGCTCGCTATCTTCCTAAGCTCAAGCTTTATAAGTAGTAGCCAGCCCTATCAACGGCGGACCGAAATGTCCTTAAACTAATAGCAGACCGAAACGTCTTTAAACTAATACTGCAGCATCCTTGGGCTAATGAAAAAAAAAACAAAAAAAAAACGGTATGTCTATAAGCAAAATGGGCGCGGATGAAAACCCGAAGGGGCTCCGTGAGTAAAAACAGCAGGACTACCGGCGAGTGTTTGTGAAAACCTGAAAGGGCGCAACCTCGTTGAAAACACTTATAGGGTCCTCTCGACCTTGTAAGGAGAAACCATCTGCGTGAGATCCTTACGACTCACAAAGGAGCAACACACTTAGGGATCCCCACGATTCCTGAGGAGAAAATACACTTGCGAGATCCTCACGACTCGTAAGGAGAACTCTCTTATGGGACCCTCAGGGCTCATAGGATTTGAAAGTCTTAAGTCACAGAGACCTAAACCTGTGCTTAAGCAAACCCCCACAAACTTCCAATATTGCCCTACAAGTGGTTCAATATTGACCCTTGTATACAATCCACGGGCGTGAATAAACATTTCCCTAACTAAGTCCCATCTGAAGCTAGGGATATGTTTGCATGGCAAACAACCCTTATAAATCCTCTCGACTTACAAGAAGAAAGCCCTCCTGTAGGATCCTTACGACTTACAGAGAAACAAACACTTAGGGATCCTCACGACTCCTAAGGAGAAAATACACCTACGAGATCCCCACGACTTGTAGGGAGAAATACCTTCACGAGACCCTTACGGCTCATGAAGCCAAAAGCCTTAGCCGACAGGACCCTAACCCTGGTCGCTAAGCCTCCTTTGTTCGACAACGACAGAGGCAAATGATGATTCGCTCCTGGTAATATCCCAGTTGCAGCGGTGCTGATGCCGAAATCGGTGTCCAATTTCAGGTTTACGGCGAAAGCCAGTAGGCCGCTCATGCATACGAAATAGCCGAAATGATAGGGCAACTTGCAATAAAAAGCAGCAAGTAAAATGTATGCATGCAAAATAGCCGAAATGATTGGGCGACTCATAATAAAAAGCAACGAGTAAAAATAAAAAAAAATATAGCCGAAATGATTGGGCACCGCGAAAAATAGCCGAAATGTTTGGGCAATCGCGACCTTCGCGATATAAAAGCTGAAATGATAGAGCATCGAGGAAATAAAATAAAACAAAAAATAAGAAATGATAAAACTTCGGCCCTACAGTTAAGATCACATCGATCCCTGTATACAATCCAAGGGCGTAAACAAAGAAGGAACCATACCTCCCCAGCGGATTCCGTCAAACGACGAAACCAAGCCTCAACGGTTCATTTCAACCGAAGAAGCCAGTGACTTCAACGAAAATCCCTCGACTCACGGATACAAACACTCCTTGACGAGAGCCTCCTGCTCCGCGTCGACCCGCAGAGCCACCAGTGCCTCCGTAGGAACCCTCGACTCGTTTCACACCCCAAGGACACAAATAATCCTTGGCGCTCGGGAAACAAATAATCCCGGCAAATTCCTCGACTCACGGATACAAACACTCCTTGACGAGAGCTTCCTGATCCGCGTCGACCCGCAGAGCCACCAGTGCCTCCGTAGGAACCCTCGACTCGTTTCACACCCCAAGGACACAAATAATCCTTGGCGCTCGGGAAACAAATAATCCCGGCAAATTCCTCGACTCACGGATACAAACACTCCTTGACGAGAGCTTCCTGATCCGCGTCGACCCGCAGAGCCACCAGTGCCTCCATAGGAACCCTCGACTCGTTTCACACCCCAAGGACACAAATAATCCTTGGCGCTCGGGAAACAAATAATCCCGGCAAATTCCTCGACTCACGGATACAAACACTCCTTGACGAGAGCTCCCTGATCCGCGTCGACCCGCAGAGCCACCAGTGCCTCCGTAGGAACCCTCGACTCGTTTCAAACCCCAAGGACACAAATAATCCTTGGCGCTCGGGAAACAAATAATCCCGGCAAATTTCTCGACTCACGGATACAAACACTCCTTGACGAGAGCTTCCTGATCCGCGTCGACCCGCAGAGCCACCAGTGCCTCCGTAGGAACCCTCGACTCGTTTCACACCCCAAGGACACAAATAATCCTTGGCGCTCGGGAAACAAATAATCCCGGCAAATTCCTTGACTCACGGATACAAACACTCCTTGACGAGAGCTCCCTGATCCGCGTCGACCCGCAGAGCCACCAGTGCCTCCGTAGGAACCCTCGACTCGTTTCAAACCCCAAGGACACAAATAATCCTTGGCGCTCGGGAAACAAATAATCCCGGCAAACTTCTCAACTCACGGATACAAACACTCCTTGACGAGAGCCTCCTGATCCGCGTCGACTCGCAGAGCCACCAGCGCCTCCGCGGGAACCATCGACTCGTTTCAAACCCCAAGGACACAAATAATCCTTGGCGCTTGGGAAACAAATAATCCCTCGCAAAACTTCTCAACTCACGGATACAAACACTCCGTGACGAGAGCTTCTTTGACTCACATCTTGGGCAGTAAGGATTCAAAAACCTGCTTCCTGAACAAATGGGACCCTGCAAGTCAATCCTAAATGGTCTCTTGCATACTATTCACGGGTCTCACTCTCTGAAGTCGTTTCTCGACAAAGAGGGAAACAACCGCTTACGAGCCCTCTCGACTCGTAAGAGGGAGAAATTCTCTTATAGGATCCTTTCTACTTATGAGAGAAAACCACACTTGGGAATCCTCACGACTCCTAAGGAGAAAATCCACTTACGAGATCCTCTCGATCCGTAGGGAGAAAAGTCTCTATGAGACCCTCACGGCTTATAGGGTTGAAAAGTCTTAGGCAGCAGATCTGAACCTGCGGCATAAGCCATCGTTATTTCTTAAGAAGGCCGGGATACTCGTCCCAATCGTCCGTCAATTATGGTTATTAAGGTGGCGTACTGATAATAAAAGAACGGAAAGACGGAGAAATGACACAAGACATTACAAGATGTGTATCTTTTATTCATAAAAATTGGTTGAGTACATGATACATTGTGCTAAAGAATAAAAAAAAAACATATACATATACTTTACAAAGACAAATGATACAAGGAGAATTATGGGGAAGGAAGCGTCTTGCACAGATGTAGCAATTGCTCGCATACGTCCTTCCATGCCTTCTCCTGATCAGCTGCCACTGCCAGTTCCGCCTCTACTTGAGCCCGCTGTTGCGTGAAGGATGCGAGCTCTTCCCCAACAACCTGCTGAGCTGCTTCTTGGCCTTGGGCATCGCGCTCAGCAGCATCAAGTTTCCGCTTCAGCGCTAGCCCATTAGATATACGCTTGAGAAGACCTTCAAAAACAGCTTTCACCTCAGCAGCATTCGTCCTAACTTCGGCACGAAGGCAAGCGGTCGCGTTTGAAGATTCCTGATGCGCCTTTAGCCGTAAAGCTGCCTTCTGCTCCAAATGGCGGAGATAAGAGATGCTTTGCTCAAGCCAAGCTGTCCGTTCGGCGCTCACGGCCAAAACCTCGGGAGAAGGGCGTGTCAACTCCAACCGATGCAGGCGAGCCTCGATCTCTCTGCAGTGGTTAACCCACGATTCGACGACGCCCTCGTTATGAAAAGTTACGAGCGCCGCCAACATTGGGTTAACATCCACAGCGAAATCTACGGCAGAAGGAAGGGCATCCATGTTGAGCTCTTCGATGTACCCGCTCAACATACCCAGGCTCATTACAGCACCTTTTGAAGACGGGCGTCTCAAGAAAGAACCCGCCGGTGAGAGGACATGAGACTCAAAAGAAATCAGAGCTGGGACAATAGCTGCAAAAAACGAAACATGGTCAAACAATGATTCGAAAAGTCGATGAAAGATCATATAAAAAGAGAGGAAAGGAATATCTGTACCAGTCGCAACGGACGGCAAAGCCGGAGGCGCCGGTGGCAGCACAGGCCTGGTGTCCCGTCCTTCGATCTGAGGCACTGCAATCAGGAAGAGGAAAAGTCAGATACGATCCTATATTCCCTCAAAAGAGACCAAGACAGCACTTACCGGTACCCCTAGAGGGAGAAGCGAGCTCGGATGGGAAGGAGAAGTGTGGGAGCAGCACTTGGTACAGATGATCGAAGAACACTCCTGAAAAGAGCATAGCGATATAACGTTAATACATAAGCTACACGTTAAAAGATTAATGCATAAGTCGTAAATTCATATCTTCCGACATCCGAGATGGCACAAGGGGAGGCTGAGGAGCGACCACCGCCAAGGCAGTGGTTGACGGTGTGCCTTCAAGCAGTGGAGCATCGGCGCTAGCCGCACCTGCATTTAAAACAAAGGCAAACTGGTTAAAAGAGATCGTGAGGTGAAGGACATTGCTCATTTAAAATTTACCCGACAAGTCGCCCGCAGAAATGGAGGCAATCCCTTCCTCCACTGACGGAAGGCCACCGCCTGTAGCTTCATCACCCGACTCAAGGGGAACCGTTGTTATGCTCTCAAGCTCTACAGGCGGCGGGGGACCATAGGCGGGGAGGGCTATGATAGGAACATTGCCAGATTCCTGAGAAGGAGCGTCTAGCTCGTCTTCAGGAATCATGGCCGCCTCACCCGCTGCTCCCTCAGGATCGGCGATTACAGCTGCCTCGTCCATCGGCACCATGAGGTCCCCAGCCTCAAGCACCTCACTCTCTACCGCCTTCGGCTCGGTTGAGACAATCATCTCATCTACCGCCACTTCAGGTGCGGCATCAATGACCCTCTCCGCAGCAGGTTCCTCAATCTCGGCCCCAGGCCCCATGACCCCGACAACGTTGCCCACTGTCGGTTCGGGCTCAGCAAGTATCGCTTCCTCCACTCCCCTGGGCTCGACGGTCGTTTCCGCCTCCCCCTCAGTTGGACTTGACCCTACAAAATGGGATACGTATAAGCCAATAGCTCTACAATTCGTACGACGAGATTTTGAAAGAAGTACTACCTGAAGCAGATTTATCATTGGCGCTCCGAGCCGCGCGCGCCACTTGCCGACGAGCAGTAGACAGGGCAATAGGATGCTCTTCGGAAGGAGTACTAGCGTGAGGAATGGTGCTAGGGCCCGCTCCCGTGGCCAAAGCGGCTTCCCGCGCCTTTGCTTCACGTCTCATCCGCTTCCGCTCTTCTCGAGCCGTTGAGACGGATGCCATCAGAGCTTCCTTGAGTGAAGCATCCTCATCCGTGTAGAGGGATGCCTCCAGATTTTTCAGAGCATCCCTCGTCGTTGCATCAAGCCGAGGCTCTTGCGGTAGCTTCGACGGAGCCGGGGCTTCAGTGACAGGCTCGGAAAGGAGCCTTGCGCCGATTAATACAACCCCTGTAAAGAAACAAGAGAAGGTCAGATTGACTATCATAAAGAGACAACAAAATTTCCGTATAAAAGAAAAAGGGATAAAACATACCGACGCTTGCCAGGGCACGTTTCTCCTCCTCCTCTTGGAAGGTCTTCAAGGAGGCAGCGATAGCCTCTTCAGTGGAGATACCTGTTAAAAATGGAGCAAATGTTAGTTAAATGTAATAATATAAAATGCAATGAGATAACAAATAAAGCGTCTGATGATTACCGGACTCGGCGAGTTTACTCAGCATCGCTTCGAGCCTCGCCGATCGCTCTGAAGCTGCAATGGCGGCAGCCAAATTGGTGTCCGCGGGGTCCACCACAAAGCCTTCATTGCTGCCGTACTCGCATATGGCCTCGGCAGGAGAGGCCGCAGGCTTTGAGCCGAGGATCGCATCGAGGGATAGGGTGGACTTCTTCTTCTTCTGTCCGCCAGCCTTGGGTCCACTCGGAACAGCTTTGCGCTTGGCAGTTTTGGCAGATTCTTTCGGGCGGCGAGTCCCGATATCCGCTCCTGCGCCCGACTCCGGCGATACCGCTTTAACCGTCTTTGTCGGAGCACGGGGCGCCGTTGGTGCATCCACCGTGGTAGGCAGTGGCAATCCACGCGGAGGGGCCAGCACACGTGGTCGATCAGCTCCGGCATCTTTTATCGGGAGGGTGACCTGGGTCCTTGGCTGCAAGGGAGCCTTACGATCACCACCAGGAGGCGCACCCCTACGGTCGACCAGCATGCGTTTCTCCATTAGAATGATTGGGCCCATAGCGTGTGCATACCAGGCCACATATGAATTAAGCATCTTGGGGACACGGCTGGGTTCACTAATGAAGAAATAGGAACCCGTATTAAGCCGTATGAAGTGATGCATCGCATTCCTTACCCCCTCTGGGCCTACCACGGGCGTTTCCAAGAAGGCTTCCATCGGGATCCCCTGATTGTAGCTTGATTGCTGGGCAAATCGATGCGGATTATACCTCATGAACAAAGCCGTCTCATTCTGCCGAAACACTAGGTAGTCCGGCCGAATGGAGTAAAGATGGACGATTTCCCGAGCCTTCAGCACAGAAGCCCCGCCCTTAAACTCGTCACGTAGGGGCACCACCGACTTAGTAGTCTCCGAGCCTATAGTGATGACCTTATCTACGAAAGAAGTCGTCGCTCCGACCAAGTGTGGGCGCAGGAGGAGTCCCCTAGAATCCCGCGGAGATGCAAACACAATTGAGGCCCCGATTAACCGTATGACTCTTGGGAGTCTGTACTTCTCGAAGAATGGAGGAGTCTTGTGGGCGCCAAACACCCCTCGCACGTGCATCTCCATCCAAGAAACGAAGTAATGCATTGGGAAATTAGCAGGCTGTGTCCCAGGATCATTGGCGTCCGCCGCTACGCTGAGTCCATGATAAAGATAAGCTAACCCAGCAATCCCTACCGACAACTGCAGACCGGCCACCATCCGATGTGCCGGGTAAAAGACAGAGGGCCGCATGAAGCGCGGGTGCATAGGGAGCGCAAAGTTGCATAGCCACAAGCCCAGGAACCCAATAAAGAAAGTTTCCCCATCCATGCCGGGGACGGCGATTTCCGAGAAAGCGACGACGGCAGCATTGGGGAGATAGAAAGCCCTCTGGTCATTCTCTGATACGGGTCGGCGATCCAAACCGAAGCCAAAAGGGTCGTCGAGCTGAGCGAACTTCTCGCTCTGCTCTGATAAGAACTCTGGGCGGATAAAGCGAGCAATGAAAGCTGCGAAACTGACGCCCTTGTCTCCCGATTCTAAATGGAGTTCCTCGTAGATCTCCAACACTTTCACCAAACCCGGATGCTGATGCTGAATGGCATTCTCCGGGGTTAAGTCAAATACCACCTGCTTGGTGGCAAAGACATACTCATCAGGAGGAAGCAACTCCTCGTAGTGCTCTCCCCTCATTGGCAGACCTGAAATCTCGGCGAATTCCTCCAAAGAGATAGAAACTTCCTTATCCGCCATCAGGAAGGTATGGGTGGGGATATTCCACTGTTCAACGAAAGCCTTTATCCACCACGTTGGAGGAGAGGGGTACTCAAAGAGCGAGACGAAGACGGATGAGTATAGACCAATCTTCGTTAGGTGGGTCCTCTTCGCCGATAGAATGTACCGGGCCCACGGCAAATATCCGGCGGGGGGTCGTGGGATCATTCCAATGTTATAAGCCTGTCCCCAAGGGCGTGCTTCGCCCTGACAGATTCGCCTCCCCAGAATGTCTATCGCCGGCGGCGGCTGTACGGGGATGGCGCCGATTGCGGGCTGAAGGAGGTCATCAGAATTCCAATTCTTAACCTCCACGGCATACTTCACCGGGGGTTCGTCCGCATAGGGGAGTGTGACTATGGGCTCAGAAGGCGCGGCGGAGCTAAAACTGCGACGGCCTTGGATGATCTGGCTATACCACCTTCCCCACAGGTGGAGCTGTTTGCACTCAGGATCGCGATCTTTAATAAGAGCGAATACCACCCGATCCACTGGCGCATGGGGGAACCCTCCTTCCGAGCGGACGAAGGGAAAAGACAAGTCGTCAGACATGTTCTGTGGAAAGACAAAGAAACATACATCATTAGTGGCCTAACGCTTGGCATTTAAAAAATATATATAAAAACCTCGCTCCACACTGTGATGCAGTGGGTAAGGGACAAAAAGGGGACCCACAAAATCCGGGTGATGCGCATCACTTAATAAGACAATCCCATCATTAGATAGGACTGTCAATTCATAAAAAGGGCCCAATAGAATACACCCATTGGTGGGGAAGTCCCTGGAGACAAAGAGAAAATCTCCTCTTTTAGAGCAAAGCTCTGTCACAGAGTGACACATGTCAAACTCTGGTCCCAGGGGAACAAGATTCCTTAAAAGAGCTTGGCTCTGTGATAAAGATGGAAATATCCATCAAAGGAAAATTAATTTTTGAAAATTAAAAATTAAAAAATTTGGGATCTTAAAGACCCATGAAAACTTTTAAGAGTTCTTTTTTTTTTTAGATCAAAAGATCTATGTTTTGCCAAAAAGCAAAGCCCTGTTCATGGGTTAAGAAACCCTGAAACAGGTTCTTAAGAGCAAGGCTCTATTGGTGAAACCCCAAAGGGGTTTTCCTTAGATCAAAAGATCTATGAGAGCAAGGCTCTATTAATTAAAATTAATTTAATTTAATTTAGGATTAATTTCTTTACCTAAGTTGTTCTAAAAGTTCCAACTTTGGAAGCAAGAGCAAGGCTCTGAAGTTCTTGAAGGCAAGAGCAAGGCTCTGAAAATAAGAAATCTTGAAGATGGTGAAGAGATTAACAAAGACCAAGGGTCTTATTTATAGACGCCTGCGCCCCTTCAACTGACCCTGGCCACCGTTGCGCTTACGTCGCGCCACGTAAGCACAACGGTGGGGGGGCATTTGTTCCCCCAATCTGAGCAAGGCTCATTTAAATTTTGAAAATTCAAAAATCCCTGAAGCAACGCTTCAAATTCCGTGCGTTGCGCAGTGCGCAAGCGGTCCACAGTGCGACACGTGTCTGCGCAGTTGCGCAAGCGCACCGCTGCATGACACGTGTCTGCGCAGTTGCGCAAACACTGTTGCGCAAGCGCACGGCTGCGCGACACGTGTCTGCGCAGTTGCGCAATCGCAACTGCGCAAGCGCACGGATGCGCGACACGTGTCTGCGCAGTTGCGCAATCGCAACTGCGCAAGCGCACGGATGCGCGACACGTGTCACGCGCTGGTGAGTTGCGCAGCAACAGAATGAAAATTTAAGTAAATCTTTTCTATTCTTCTGTAAAACAGGGACCCTTGGATCAGAAATCCAATGGTGGGAAAATTCCCAAAATTATTCAGGAAAGATTTTGTTAACAAATCCAACAAATTTGTGAGCACTATAAATAAGACCTCAGGCCTCATTCAAATGATCATCATCAAGAGAAGAATTAACTTCTGAAAAAAAGAGAAGAGAAAGAGCTCTTGAAGATTATTCAAGAACAAAAAAAAAGAGGTAAAAACTTCTTTTGGAAGAAAAGAAAAATCTATGAAGAACAGAGGATAAAAAATGAATAATTAAAAAAAAAAGAAAGAAAGATAAATAGTGCCTTGCATTTGATATGAACCCTTGGTTCTGTAAAATCAGGGAAAACAAGAAGAACTTGTTTTCCTTTGATCCAAATTTAGATCAAAAGTGCTATGCACTTTTGTTCTTAAATCTGGAAAATTCTTGAGTTTCTGCAACTCATTATTTAAAAGGGCCTGGCCCAAATTAAATTGCAATAATAAAAGGGCAAAGCCTTGTTTAAAAATTCTTGAGTTTCTGCAACTCATTATTTAAAAGGGCCTGGCCCAAATTAAATTGCAATAATAAAAGGGCAAAGCCCTGTTTGAAAATTTCTTGAGTTTCTGTAACTCATTATTTAAAAGGGCCTGGCCCAAATCAAATTGCAAAATAATAAAGGGGCACAGCCCTGTTTGGACTGATTCTTTTAGTCAGGCAAAGCCTAAAATAAATAAAAATTTTTTGGACTTAACCCAATCCTGGCTGTAAGTCCTTAAATTAAATTGATTGAGCAAAATGGCTCTCCCAAACCAATTTACGACCGGTTCGAGGGTACATCTCCGAACCCCTTTGACATCTGTCGTTGTAATTCCTCAACGACGTCAAAGAGGCGACGGGTCCCAACAACCACTTAACTAATATTGGACCGAAACGTCCCTAAACTAAAATCGGACCGAAACGTCCCTAAACTAATATCGGACCGAGACGTCCCTAAACTAATATCGGATCGAAACGTCCCTAAACTAATATCGGACCACCACGTCCCTAAACTGAAATATGGACCACTACGTCCTTAAACTGGCGACGGACCGAGACGTCCCTAAACTAATAATGGACCACCACGTCCCTAAAACTGGCGATGGACTGCCACGTCCTTAAACAAGCGCAATCGATCCCGAACGCTCTTTTGCCGGATCTAAACGGTCCCGTCTAAGTTGATCTTAGCCCCAAATACGGTTAATGTGTCCTTAGATTTTTAAATAAACAATAAAACTCCGAATCAACTTTGGTTCAAGGGTGCATCTCTAAACTCCTCTGACGCCTGTCGTTGTAATCCCTCAACGACGTCAGAGAGGTGACGAGTCCCGATGGCCAGATAATTAAATCAATCACTACGTCAGGTCGATCTTAGCCTAAAACAGGACTAACGTATCCTTGACGAACGTTTAAGTTGATCTTAGCCGCAACGCGACTAATGCATCCTTAAACTAAAAACACCAAACCCAAATCTAACTAAATACGGATTTGGACTAAAACACGTCCTACGGGTGACGGCATCACTCAGTCTCCGTATACAATCCACGGGCAACCACAAATAAAACAAATACACACGACACGAAGTGAAATTCTGGAGAAGGAGAAAGTTGTTACCGCGACGCGGTAGCGTAATTAACTGCAGGGGCTTGCGCCTGCAGGGAAGAGCGTCCCCACAATCAAAAACCCCTCACCCTGAGGGGGAATCTGACGAAGTCTGCTACATCGGCCGCATCCGTCTAAACCTCTGATACACGGTGTCATAAATCAACTTGGCATCTTCGGAGAGGTGGACGGATCAAACCCAATAGCATCTGCCCCGAACCACAGGCTGCGGACGCGAAGTCCGGGCCGCCGTTCGGAGGGGAACATTGATCTTCCAATCGCTCAATACCTGGGTAGCCGTTACGTCCAGCTAGTACCGCTGACGGCTTGTGGATAACTGATGTGATCATTGCCTACTGCTGGTGTATTGACAAGTCTTTAGAGTCCCACACAGAGCTTTCCTAGTTTAAGCGAAACGAAGTCGGGCACATATGTTGATATTGTTGGCTATAGTGCCCTCAGATCAATTATTGGATCGCAGGCATGTGATTGCAATGATTGAGGGAGGACCTATACTGGTAGAACAATCTTACTCGAGATGATAGTATGCTATCTGGTCTGTCTTTATCATCGTGTACATGATTCAGGTGATATTACAAATCACTATTATATGTTAATAGAGCCCATATGATTCTTGCTTGACTACCAGCAGTATGATGGCGATCATATACGTGAGGGTTGGGTAGTCTATAATCACATCCTTAAAGTGTCCCTAGTAGTGGGAGTTTCGAGACTGGACATCGATACTCCGAGAGTAGACTAGTGTATACGGATCGAGACCTCGACGAGGGGCGGTGGCCGGTCTCACAAGCCATTGGTGTCAGTTGGTTCAGCTAAGATGTATGCAGGTGCTCATTGGATTATGAGTACACCAGACGGACTCGCCGGGAACATGGTAGTTGGTATTATACCTATTGTCAGATAGCAGTTCCCTGGTGACATGTGCACAAGTTAGTCTATTGACCTGAGATCGTCATTTGTCTCGTGTGAGTTCCCAATTTGCTTTGATTACCACCCTACCACGACTCAAAGGAGTCGTGCAAACATGTTTTAGTTGGATACAGTCCCGAGCCATATGGAGGCAGTGAGCGGATCGTCGGGGGATTCGTCTCTCCCGGTATTGGGGGTTGATGTCGCGGTGTGCATGGATGGCCATCACCAGAAATCCTTAGCTAAGTTAGTCGAGAATTACTGGTCTAGGATCGGTAGTTTCTCAAGCGGTGATAGGTTTCATACCGACACCGAATGTCAAGTTATTAGGGGTCTGACAGGGAGGTTCTTGTTTATCCAGACTTGCCATCATTGTTGTTCTAGACTATGAGACCCGGCAGGAGGATGAGTATAGGGTCATTCTAAACTAGTTTTAGAAGTGCATGTATATATGACTCTGCTAAGGGGTTGTCGTAGTTAGTGGGAGCAGCGGAAGCATAGTGGACAAGTAGCTTATGTCTATTTATAGACTAAAGCAGGTATAGCAGAGATAGATCATCTATTTTTTTGATGTGACAGTTATAGGCATTGACTTCATCAGAATAGGAGATGGATCTGTTAAGAAGGTATTAGGGTGTGATGTCATGGTATTTGGATGACATACACTCTGTAGGAAGTGAAATTCCTATATTACGATCGGTTACACTGTGGTTTTCACACAGTGGTTTCTCCATATAAGATATGGATATTATATTAGGCATTCTGGTTATTAGATCTATGGTTTTAGATCTAGATTTGGGTAGTTTCCCAATCTGGGTACTTAAACAGTATTCTAAAGGTGTTTTAGAATGGACGACACCTGGTATGGTGGTGTACCTGCAGGTGATGGAGTCACCCTCTATAAAGGTGTCTTACAAACTAAATAGGAGAGGGATGTGCATGATTGGTATATCACTTGCTTAGGCAATTAAGTTAATCATGAGATGTCAAGTACCATACCAGATGTTATTTTTGCACTAGCTGCAGTAAGTTTTTTATATTAATCTAATCATGGAGAAACGTTCGGAAACAGTTTATGAACATAAGTGGATATACTAGGGATTTGGTAACGGCAACCTCCTTGGAGAGACGGTTATCATTCCAGGCTTCTAAGGTGACCTGGATGACAGAGTGACTGTCAGACTTATAGTTTTCCCTCTTTTTAGAGGGCAATTGTTTGGACAGGTGGTCCAAGCGGATACTGAGGTAGGTATGGCGTAGGATACTGATTATGTTGTAACAACTCCAATTTTTGTATGCATAAAATTGATTTAAATTTGAAGTATACTTGGGGTATTTAATATTGCTGTTACCATTTTAAGTATTTATTTTCCCACAATAATTACAAGAACGAGCTTGTAGCTCATTGGTAATACCTTGCACTGCTGAACCAAGCCACCAGAGTTCAAATCCCCTGCCCCACATTATTTTTATATTGCTTTTGTTTTAATTTCTTAGGAAGCCCAACATTCCACACACCATAACTTCCAAAACTTTAACTTCACCTGAAAAACTAAAAACACCAGTGTCTACCCCACGAGACCCCCCACCCTCCGACCGACGAACTCGGCCCGCCGCCGCCGGCCGGAGTTGCCGATTCCGGCGAGGTGTCAACATGAAAAACCTGTCTTTTCGTATTCTAAACTCCCATGCACACTCCAAATAAATGGATCGGTTCCAGAGAATAAATTATACCCCATTTAAACCATTTTTAATGATTTTTCACACCTTTTTCAAATTTTTTTATTTAAAAACCCTTCACCTACCCTACCCTTGGCCTACCCTATAAATACACCCCCTATCCTCTACCCTCTCAACCCAAAACCCTAAGCTCACTCTCTCAAAATTTTCTCAAGAGTTGTGTACTTTGAAAACAAGTTCGCGGCGAAATTCCGGCGACGTTTTTAGGAACAACCGGCGACGAAGCAACGCCTCGGCAACCTCTCTAGTCCCCCCTTCACTACTTTGCCTAATCGAAACCCGTACGTCCCATTCTATCCTTCTTTCTTATTCTCTAAAAATACGAAATTACAAAACCAGACGGAATCGGAACAAATCCGATTTCCGATTCGGTTTTCTATAAAATTTCACTTCTCACCAATTCAATTATGCTTAAACATCTTTATGTTGACTGTTAAACTTTTAACAAACAATTTGGACAAGTTTCATCACATGAAATGATAGCCTTTCCAATTATCGTATATTTTTCACTTAAATACTATAATGTTTCGATTTCACATTTAACCCCTTAACTTTGCTATACATTTAAAGTAGAGCACGAGGTAATGACCTACCTCCACACACACGTAAATACAACCCTAAACGATATCATCAAAACTTAGAATACGATAAAACAATACTTTCATTAAAATACCATATTCTTAATAAAATCATTTCTAAAAGTTTTAGTTTTGATACACTTTTAAATAAATATCTCTTATTAGGAAAACACGATAAGCTGTGGACATCGATCGTTTATCTAAATCTGACTTTGTGGTGTCTAGGCTAGGCAAGTGAGAAAAGGTAACTTTAAAAGGCCCGTCTCACGGTGATTCGTGAGCGGATACCTCCTTTCCTCATTTGTACTTACCTGGCCACAATTGGCAGTGAAGAGGCGATTTGAGGCTTCTTACGACTTGTCGTTTAGACCAATTAGAAACACTACTACAAATAAGGGTTGCCCCTACGGAGATGTGCGTAGGGGCAAAAAAAGACCCCGTAGGTGCAAAGGCCGCAGGTGCAACTTGAAGCCTTGAACTTGCCCCTACGGGCAAAATCTTGCCCCTACGGATTTCTGTGTAGGTCCTGTTGCACCTACGGAGTAGGCCGTAGGGTAAATTTTTTTTTATTATTTACGGTTTTTTAAAATATATTAACTGTACCTACGGACATAGCCGTAGGGCCACATACTACCCCCTACGGATACATCGTAGGTACCTATCCGTAGGGGCAAAATATCAGAAATCCTGATATTTTGCCCTTACGGATAACTCCGTAGGGGCTAAGCAATGGCCCCTACGGATATGTCCGTAGGGGTACTCCCAACCCCTGGTACTGAGATCAGGGGGGAAATATCAGTTACTGCTGATATTTTGCCCCTACGGATATAGCCGTAGGGGCAACATGTGTACCTACGGATTAATCCGTAGGTACACATTATCTGTATTTTTTTTTAAAAAAAGGGCTGCCTGATTTTTTCCCTCCCTGTGCACAATAATATATACATCAATCAAATATAAAATTAATCATCACACAATATATATCGCAGTATTCATAATCACATCTCACGCATATAATATACAAAAGAAACCCAAAAACTGAATATGATATAAATATAAACCAATATCAATATCGTTTCAAAATGCAGTACAATGTGTATGATATAAATAAATACATGTTTCAAAAAATAAGAACCAAAAAGCTACCCTAGCTCGGTCTAGCTCCACCTCTGTATAACGATAGAATAATGCACGCCTGCTCCTCGGTCAATAAACTCTGCAATTCGGCGCGAGCGGGAGTCTGAGCGGCCTGTGGAGCTGGCGATGTGGTCTGCGCAGCCGCCGTCGAGGTAGTCGCTTGCGGAGCCGCGGCTGCGGGAGTCTGAGCGGGCGGTGGAGCTATAGGAGCTGTCTGCGGAACCGCGGCCGATGTAGTAGCTTGCGGAGCCGCAGCCGAAGGAGATGCATGTGGAGACTCGGTCGATGTACCCTGTCACGTCTGGACATAACATGTGTAAGAAGCGTGTAAGAACTGTGTATTATTCGAATTCGTATCATTATTAAGTTATTTCGAAACCCCTTTTGGATATCTAGTTTGGAAAACCGTTGTTTAATTTAATTATATATGTATGTATGATTAATCAAACTTAAGTCTAAAACCAAATAAGCTCAAGCTACGTACTAATTATGGATATGTTGATATCTATATAATATGAACATGATATTTTACTATAAAGTAGTATACATACCAGCATCTCCTTCAACTCCTGAACGGTGGCCCTCAAGCTCTCCAGTTCCTAATGGACACGTCGGTGCTGCTCTCCCCACTCAACGTGAAGTGGATAATTCTTCACGAGCCGGCTCTCATCCCCCATATACCGGCCGAACCTCTCGGCTTGAGGACCGGTATAGCGATAATCAAGGGTAAAAAAGAAGGGGAATGCTGCCTTCCCCTTAGCAACTGTCAGAACATTATATTTAGTACATACTGGTCTATAAAATTGACAAGAAATACCAAAATCAACAAATTCAAAGCCTTACCTACAGAGATAGCAGATGTGCTCCTTTGGTATCTGCATGTATCAAAATTTGAATAATATTAATTAATTTCAGTAGATACATATTAACAAGATAAACTCGCATATAGCGCCGCTTACACATAAGACAGGGAGTGAACAAGCTCTTGTAGATCATCAGGCGCAAATCTAATCTCATCAAGCAGCACATAATAATGAGTTGGACGCGTGGTGCCCTATTTCTCATAAGTGCATGCTGCGTGAATAAATATTGTGTTAATTCCAAACTAAATACAAATATAACAAACTTATCAATTATATAGTATTCAATTTGATTTCAAACAAATACCAAATAAGAATTTATTGTACAGGTCCACGACTTACAATCATTCCCGCATGCGAGCACATATAAAAATCATAGTTTCTAGGATGACAAATTTTATTGTCAACTACCGTCACCACCTACAGCTAGACAATAATAAAAATTACTATCTAAATAAGAGCAAAAGGAATGTGTGTATATTTATGATATAGTATTCTAAATCAATATACATGCACTATATAATATATAAACATACCTGGAGGAGCGGGAGTGGCCTCTGTCCCTGATATGGACGCATCACCAACAACTAGACAATCAAATATTGACAATATAAGTAATTTTGACATAAACGGGCATGAATATCTATAATATTACATTCAAAATGGATATTAGAGAGCGCACCTGCAGTGAGAAGTGGTAAAAGTATCACCCAACAAGGGTGTAATTTAAATAATCAGTTGAAACTCTTGAAAGTCATAGAAGAACCTGACCTGCACAAATCTGATGTATACTTTCCATTGGATACTAAGAAGTCTCTAAAAGGAAAAGCCAATGTGAAAGCCATCATTAGTTCATATCAGAAGATTGATGCTGAAACAGAGAACAAGGAATGTCATTTTCTTCTTCTTCTGCCACATTACTGTCTTCTCCTTCTTCTTCTGCCACATTACTGTCTTCTCCTTCTTATTATGTGCGCGTGCAAATTCAATGAAAGCAGAAACTCCAGTGACAAACTTAGATTGCATACGTTGTTGCCAATTCACATACATCCGGTCCTTAACCCTGACGTACTCATGGGCCATGTTAGACTGTATCATATAAATTGTAGGTTATGATGACTATATTGAGAAATCTAAAAACGGGATGGTTACTGACAAAGGAGAAAATCCGTGTATATGCTTTGTGTGTGCGTTTTTCGTTGAAAAGAATAAATTATCGATAATCAAAGTTAGATTTGAGGATACCCATGTATGAGTTGTATTCTATATATGTGTGTTTCAATTTATGATTTCGCTTAAGTGTAGGGTTGTTTTTACTTAAATGCATACATACACATATATCACATAAACACATGCATATATATCGCATGACCATTTCCTCGTTTTATTCTAAATTTTTAGAGCCGTTTATGACTCTGTTTCTTTCGTTCTATTCTGTTAATGACCATTTCCTCGCTTAAATCAATAATAAAAAGCCTCTGACTTGCGTCATTAAAACAATTCTCACTTCTCCCCTAACCCCAACCCCAATTCTAACCCTAACCCCAGCCCCAGCCCCAGCCCCAACCCCAGCCTAACCCCAACCCTAACCCCAACCCCAACCGCAACCCCCCGCGCGATAGGAAAATAATTTTTAGGTAATGAGCGTAGGGATCGATCCGTGCCTTTTTAATTAAATCTCTATTTAGATGCCCCTACGGATAAGTCCGTAGGTTCTAGGTTTGCGGCTCCGTAGGGGTAAACAACAATTTACGATTTAATATTTTTTAAATTAATATGTAAGGACCGTAGGGGCAACCTTTTGGCCCGAGAGAGATTGTACTGATTTTCTAAGATTAATTAAAGGCGATAGAACAAATCAAATTCACCATGAATCATCATTCTTCAATATAGGAGATACCCCAAGACAACACAAAATGTTGACTTTGAATTACTTTTCTATTCCATTTTATTTGTGTAAATTAACAAGAAAGATAATTGGTATGATCAATATATAAGATAGAAAAATCAACAAAATAAAAGTTAATGCTTGCCTGAGGGGCACCATTTTCATTTGATTCAAGTCGATACTCATGCATAATCTAATCCGTCTTTTGCCCATTTGGTGCTCTACCGATATAATAGACCAAGGTCTTCCTCATTCCAATCAAATTGTGTTTCGAGTATATTGGTTTATCCCTTCCTGTTGCTTTCCAAAAACCAGTTTTTGTTGCTCTATTCGAGCGAGTTCCCGTTGGATATTTCTTATCTTTATGGCTAAAAAAGTGCCATTCACTTTGTTCTTCTGCCGCTATCCTACAATATTCTGCTTGAGTAAACTAGTCAATGAGTAACCCATGTAATGGGACAAGAAATAATAGAAAATCAATCATATACATCACCTTGAAGATCCCATGGCTCAATCTTGTACAAATCTACATCTCTTATGACATTTAGGTCAATTCTTTTGGAAGCTACTTTCTTTCTTAAGTAGTAACCAACGAGTTCTTCTCCGGTAGGGTAGAAACGGAACCCTGGCGGCACATCTGAAAATGTGTTCATAATTGCACAGATACAGCGATCCTGCAAATTAATAATAGAACCATACTAATTAGGCAGTTTATTAGGTTCATAATAAACAAATAGTCTTGAAATAAGAATTCACAGGTTATGTATTATTAGTTCTCTAATATGTACATAAATACGTGGACTAATTTCAGAAGTGTAATATTTATAGAATTAAAAGACCGTTTTGAACATATAAAGTACTTTCAAACAACGTGTTTTTCTATACATATCTTATGTAAGATGTGTAGATCAACTCGTGATCATCCATAAGATACCGCAAAAAAAGATCGAGAACTTGAGAAACACAAACCCGCTATAAGTAATCTTTCTCTCTCTCTCTCTCTCTCTCACAACCTAACCGCCCCCCTCCCTACAACAGAAAAAAAAATCCAACCCCAACACAGTCAACTCGCTCATATACGTACATATACACATAAAACAGAAACTATATATGCAAACGTGCGAAACACATGCAAAATTAGTTTCCAATGATTTAGATTCTAGCCTCACCTGACCCCAAATCCTAGCTCCGTCATTGAAACATGCACATGAAATTAATTAAGAGAATTATCAACTTAGCTCGTAGATATGGAAGAATTTTAACAAGTAATGTCAATGTTCTTGTTATGACAAATATAAATCAGTACTCTTTAGATCAATAGACATGCACAATTCATATTAGAGAAAAATGCAATAATATGGAAATGTTCCACATGTAACTAAATATATGCCTCACCCATGAGTATGTCTTTAAGTAAACTAATATTTTAGATAGTAAATGAATGTCCTAAATAATGCACCCATCATTAATTAAATAGAAACCCTAACTTGGGAAAAACTAAGATATTACAAATTACCATTTTTTTTATCAAATCAATGTTTATCAAAACTCATAAATCCAATAATCCTACAATTTCTTGATATTCGGCTCACCTATAATATAACAATCCATATGCCTAATTAACTAATTAACCTGAAATTTATCGATACAGGGCATCAAGGTATTTCTAGGAGATGACATAAAATTTAGACACATTCATCAGATCACCATGCAGATCAACATGATAGTATGATAGTTCTAAGTTGATACTCTTTTTCATAATTATAAACATAGATCCGTATATAATTAACCATGCTTGATTTGCCGAACTCCTATTGTTAACATGAAACATATGCTTTATATTTAAATAAAAGGGATTTCTTAATTTTTATATTAGAACATTGTACATACCTAATTTCCACTTGAAATCGGGTTTTTCTTTTATCAGTACTCGTTGACATACAGTAACAAACAATGTTTGATTAGAAGGACCCAAGATTTTCTCGATCAACAATAATTTTAGTAATCAAACTAGGCTAAAATTGCTGGAAATTCCTCTCAGGTTTGCAAAATTCAGCAAACCCCAACCCCAACCTAATCCTAACCCCATCCCCAGCCCAGCCCAGACCCACCCCAACCCCAACCCAACCCCAACCCCAGCCCCAGCCCAGCCCCAGCCCCAGCCCCAACCTAACCCTAACCCCAGCCCCAGCCAAACCCCAACCCCAGCCCCAGCCCCAGCCCCAGCCCCAGCTGAGCCCCAACCCTAACCCTAACCCTAACCCTAACCCTAACATAAACTGAACCCGATGCCTAACCCTAACCCTCATCCCTACCCGAACCCTAGCCCTAACATCATCACAATTATGTTTAATTGGAGATTTACTTACCTGTAGACGGTGGAGGAGACGATGGAGACGCTTGGCGGTCGACGACGCACGCAATTGGCGACAGGGAAGAACGAGGGCGGTGGCGGGCCGAGAACGGAGGGCGGTGGCGACGAAGAGAAAATTGGAGACGCAGGAACGAGAGAAAATTTTGGGAACGAGAGGGAAAGAGATCGAGGCGTAGGGCATTTCTGTGGCTTTTTTTATTAAATTCCCATTTAGCTGCCCCTACGGACATAACCGTAGGTTATTGGTTTGCGGCTCCGTAGGGCCAAACAACAAATTACGATTTAATATTTTTAAATTAAAATGTCGGGCACCGTAGGGACAACCATTGGGCCCTACGGCTTAGTCCGTAGGGGCAAGAAAAATCTTCCCCTACGGATTTAATTATCCGTAGGGGCAACTCCATATTGTAGTAGTGAAATAGGCTAGTTGACTTAGGAAACCCTTATCACAACACTAATTTTCTTATACCCTTTTTCTATACAAATTTTTTAAATTAAATTTTTTTTTCAAAATCCATAAAGGGGTATTTTAGCCTGAGCACAAGATATAGGTCATTATTTTATTTTAATTACAAGCCACAAGAATGTAATAACTCCATTTTTAGTGTACAAGAAATTACTTTAAATTTAATGCATACTAGGAGTATTTATTCTTGCTGCTATCATTTTAAATAATTAAATACCACAATAATTACAAGAAGGAGCTTGTAGCTCATTGGTAACACCTTGCACTGCTGAACCAAGCCACCAGAGTTCAAATCCCATGCCCCACATTAATTTTAGATTATTTTTGTTTTAAATTTCTTGGAAGCCCAACAGTCCACAGGCCATAACTCCCAAAAGTTGAACTGAACCCTAAAAACTAAATATACCAGAGGCTACACTAGACGGCCCCCCACCTCCCCATGCCCTGACTCGGCCCGACTCGGGCCGGCGCCGCCGGCCGGACTCGTCCGGACTGCCGAGTTCCCTTCTTCAATGTTGTGTCTCTTCATCTTCTAAAAACCCCTATACACTTCAAATTCCTAGATCGGTTTCAGAGACCTTTGAAATCCACATTTACTCCATTTTAATGATTTTTAATACATTTTTACTTTAAAACCTTTCATATACCCTATTTACTCCATTTTTAATGATTTCATACATTTTTACATTTTTTTATTATTTAAAAACCCTTCACCTATCCTACCCCTACCCTACCCTATAAATACACCCCCTACTCTCTACCCTCTCATCCCAAAACCCTAAGCTCACTCTCTCAAAAATTTTCCAAGAGTTGTGTAATTTGAAAACAAATGCGCGGCGAATCTCCGACGAAATTCCGGCGGAAATTCCGGCGTCGTTTTTAGGAACAACCAGCGACGAAGCAACGCCTCGGCAACCTCTCTAGTCCCCCCTCACTTCTTAGTATAGATCGAAACCCGTAAGTCTCATTCTATCCCCCTTTCTATTTCTCTAAAATACGAAATTACGAAACCCGACGGAATCGGAACAAATCCGATTTACGACTCGGTCTTCTATAAAATTTCACTTCTAATCAATTCAATCATGCTTAAACATCTTATTGTTGACTATTAAACATTCAACGAATAATTTGAACAAGTTTTCTCACATGAAATGATAACCTTTCCAATCTATCGTATTTTTCCCTTTAATACCATCATTTTTCGATTTCACATTTAACCCCTAAACTTTGTTATACATTTAAACTAGAGCACGAGGTAATGACCTACCTCCACACACACGCAAATACAAACCTAAACGATATCATCAAAACTTAGAATACGATAAAAACAATACTTTCATTTAAATACCATATTCTTAATAAAACCATTTCTAAAAGTTTAGCTTTGATACACTTTTAAATAAATACCTCTTATTAGGAAAACACGATAAGTTGTGGACATTGATCGTTTATCTAAACCTGACTTTGTGGTGTCTAGGCTCGGCAAGTGAGCTTAGGTAACTTTAAAAGGCCCGTCTCACGATTCGTGAGCGGATTCCTCCTTCCTTACTTGTACTTACCTGGCCACAATTGGCGGTGAAGAGGCGATTTGAGGCTTCTAACGACTTGTCGTTTAGACCATTTAGAAATAGGGTAGTTGGCTTAGGAAACCCTAGAATCTAAAATACGGAAAATTTACACCTTTGCAAATAAATACCTTTTACTTTATAAAACTGTTTTCTAAAGGATTAGTATTTTACAATCTTTGCAAAGCGCCGCTACAACCCATCTTTGGGGAACCCGTTAGGGATAGTACGGTTTATCGTGCACCCTCGGGCTTAGTAGTGCGAGATTCAGACCTCCGCAAGGAGCATTCGGTCTCGAAAGGTTTAAAATATGACATCTTAAGAAAAATGAGATTTTTGGAATATAAAATATTTATTAAAATTACTTTTGTATGAACATATGTATATTTATCATTTAAATATCTATTTTATTATAATATAAATTTTCCACATTTTTCTAAAAAAATCATAAGAATATATTTTACACTAAAATACCATGAACTTCCAATAAATCAATATTACAAATAAATACCTTTATCTATAAACTAGGACATTTTCACTAGAAATGTCACAACATAAAATCCACCCTCATTACAGCCCTAAAGACGAACAATAAATACTTGAGGTGTATTTTGAAAAGTATATAAAAGTATTTTTACATAAAAACCCCTCAAGTTTTATAAATTACCCTAAGGACCCTAAGAATTATAAGACCTCGATTCACATCCCTGATTGTCTGACTCGGGTTTGAGTCTGATTAATCTGACTTGAATATGATTCAAGTCAATCTATAATCTACAAGTTTCCAATTCAAAATGAATACATGAATCCATGAATACAATTATCAATTTATGCAACTTGACTGAACCGAACCATGGATATATATTCCTTTTACATGATTCTCAGTATTCCATTTACATGACTCTACGGTTATAACCGTTTCCTGATATCATGGTTTCGGTCAGTCAGTCAATTAATCATGCAATCAATACAATTTTACAAGATAACAATACAAACAAGACATCGCGGGGTTTAAGGGGTAAATTGGTACGGAAGATATTAAAAGTGGCACGAGACGGTCAGATTTAAGACACCTAACATGAATCCAGCTGCCGTTGTTCCGGGCCTTCTAACGGAGCCTTGTACTCTATATTCCGTTTGCCCTGGTCTCTAGCATATAGAGACCCCTCTCGTATACACTGGCATTCTTCTGTACCAAGTTACAAACAACAGCATTAATACAACATTACAATAATACAATACAACATTAAAAGTTACTCTCTCTCCTACTCTTTGTCTATTTCTCCCCTATCTTTGGGACTTACCGAGCGACCTGTTCGCTGACGATATTCTATTTCTTTCTTCTTTGAATGTCATCAGGTGGTTTGGACCCGGCGGAGATCGAGCCATCTCAAGAAGACTTGGAGCAGTTTGCTGAAGACCCTGCACTTTAGTTTCATTGTACACTTTTTCTCTCTGTACTTTTCATTTCCTGTTATGCCACTGTTTAGGCATCTTTTTATTTCAGTTGTATTTCCTTTCATGCATTGTACAAAGAATGTTAATAAATAAAAGTTGTTGTTATTTTTACATCTTGTCTCTTGTGTATTTATTTTGCTTAGATACGCTTAGCGTATGTACTTCTGAGTATATACGTAGCGGACCTCGTCCCGTCCCCTTCGCCGTACACTGGGAAGCGGGGCGTGACAACCTTAGAATCTAAAATACGGAAAATTTACACCTTCGCAAATAAATACCTTTTACTTTATAAAACCGTTTTCTAAAGGATTAGTATTTTACAATCTTTGCAAAGCGCCGCTACAACCCATTTTTGGGGAACCCGTTCGGGATTGTGCGGTTTATCGCGCACCCTCGGGCTAGTAGTGCGAGATTCAGAGCTCCGCAAGGAGCATTCGGTCTCGAAAGGTTTAAAATACGGCATCTTAAGAAAATGAGAGTTTTGGAATATAAAATATTTATTAAAATTATTTTTGTATAAACATATGTATATTTATTATTTAAATATCTATTTTATTATAATATAAATTTTCCACTTTTTTCTAAAAATCACAAGAATAAATTTTACACTAAAATACCATGAACTTCAAATAAATCAATATTACCGATAAATACCCTTATTTATAAAACTAGGATATTTTCACTAGAAATACCACAACATAAAATCCACCCTCATTACAACTCTAAAGACGAACAATAAATACTTGAGGCGTATTTTGAAAAGTATATAAAAGTATTTTTACATAAAACCCCCTCAAGTTTTATAAATTACCCTAAGGATCCTAGCAATTAAAAGACCTCGATTCACAGTTCTGATTGTCTGACTCGGATTTGAGTCTGATTAATCCGACTTGAATATGATTCAAGTCAATCTATAATCTACAATATTTCAATTCAATATGAATACATGAATCCATGAATATAATTATCAATTTATACAACTTGACTGAACCGAACCATGGATATATATTCCTTTTACATGATTCTTAGTATTCCATTTACATGACTCTACGGTTACAACCGTTTCCTGATATCATGGTTTCGGTCAGTTAGTCAATCAGTCATACAACCAATACAATTTACAAGATAACAATACGAACAAGACATCGCGGGGGTTATTGGTACGGAAGGTGTTAAAGGTGGCACGAGGTGGTCAGATTAAGACACCTAACCTATATTCCGTTGCTGTTGTACCGTGGCTTAACGGTTCCTTGTACTTCCGTTTGCCCTGGTCTCTAGCATATAGAGACCCCCCTCGTATACACTGGCATCCTTCTGTACCAAGCTACAAACAACAGTGTTGACATAACATTACAACAATAGTTTACACTTTAGAATGTATCTTCTTATTCTGTCTTCTCTACTTCCCTCTTACCTTTGGGACTTACCGAGCGACCTGTTCGCTGACGGCATTCTGTTTCTTTCTTCTTTGAATGTCGTCAGGTGATTTGGACCCGGCGGAGATCGAGCCATCTCAAGAAGACTTGGAGCAGTTTGCCGAAGACCCTGCACTTTAGTTTCATTGTACACTTTTCCTTTCTATACTTTTCATTTTCTGTTATGCCACTGTTTAGGCATCTTTTTATTTCAGTTGTATTTCCTTTCATGCATTGTACAAAGAATGTCAATAAATAAAAGTTGATGTTCTTTTTATTTCTTGTCTCTTGTGTATTTATTTATATTGCTTAGATATGCTTAGCGTATGTACTTCTGAGTATATACGTAGCGGACCTCGTCGCGTCCCCTTCGTCGTACACTGGGAAGTGGGGCGTGACAGGTTTTGTTGGTGGCCCATGCAGGTCAGAGCTGTATGAAACCCTATCATGCAGTTCTGTTCTGCGTGAACAACCTAAGCAATATAACACAAGAAACAGCAACTAAAACATTTTTTACAATTCATGTTCCTTGAATCTTCCAATTTCATATTCCTTGAATCTTATCATTTCATGTACTTGAATCTGTCCTAACCCAAATTTTTCTTCAGGGTTATGGATTCTCCGAACAACACCAGCACCAACGTCAACAACACACCTCCAGCACTACCTCTCACACCAGTTGTTCCTGCGCCACCCACTTAGCAAACAGTGCTACTTGAGGCGATCCGCAGCCTTCTCGAGGGACAGCAACAACTCCTGAACCGTCCCGAGACTGACGCACCGGGGGTAAAGCAATTCAGGGCTTTACATCCGAAGCAGTTCTCCGGAAAAGGAAGCCCTCTTGAAGCTGAAGAATGGGCACAATGCATAGAAGATGATCTGGCAGCAGCTCAAGTGCCAGACATAGCTTGGGTCCGTGTGGCGAAACTACAGCTCACGGACAATGCTCGCAACTGGTGGAAGGCGGAAGAAAGCCGTCTTGTACAGCCTATTGAATGGAAGTCTTTTCGTGAGAAGTTCGACGCGAAATACTTCCCTGTAGCTGCCAGGTTTGCCATGGAGCAGCAGTTCATTCATCTACAACAAGGATCGATGTAGGACAAATCAGTAGATGAATACGACGCTGAATTCACCATGTTAAGCCGATTCGCGGCACATTTAATACCGACGGACGAGATCAGAGCCCTTCGCTTTCAACAAGGACTGGACACGGAGATTCAGGCTGCTCTAGCCACAGGAAAATTTTTGGCTCATGAGGATGCTCTGGAAGCTGCCCGCAGTTATGAGGCAGTGATAAAAGTAAGGGGCAGACCTCAGTTTGCAGGATTCAAGCGCCCTGCCAACCAGATGGCAGGTGGAGCCTCGTCCAGACCACCTTTTGTGCCAAGGCGACCCGGAGTACCGAACCATCGTCCCAGCCCGGCCTTTTGTAACAACTGCAAGAGAGCTGAACATATGATGAAAGACCGCCGGCGAGCCAACCGCCTTTGCTTAGTCTGCGGCTCAGCTACTCATGATATTAGGTCTTGTCCCCAAAGGCAAAACCCAGTTGCTACACCCAGGCCAGCAAACAATTACCCACAGCGCCGAGCCATCCAAGCACCCGCACCAAGACTTGCACTACCTGCACCACCCAGAGACCACAAGCTGCACCACCTCCTCGTCAGTTCCATCAAGCTCAAAGGAACGTTCCGAGGAATGCTCCTCAGGCCAGGAGGAATGTACCAAAGCGCCAGGCTTTCACGATGTTTGTGGAAGAAGCTGAGGCCACTGGCCAAGTCATCACTGGTAAACTTTCCTTCTCAAACTTATCTTTTAGTCTTGGTTATCTACACACTTTCCCTATACGTAAAACATATCCCATATACCTTAGGTACAATCCTAGTAGCCTCACTACCTGCACTTGCACTGTTTGATACTGGAGCATCCCACTGCTTTATGTCGCAACGGTTCGTCCGAACCCATGCGATTCCAGTCTCACCACTTGTATCCAGTTGGAATGTCAGTTTAGGAAATGGCGTTCTAAAGGCAATTATGGGATACGGCTTGTGTCCAGTCGTCGTCTGCAGCAGAGAGTTTTATGCTGACTTCAAAGTACTGGACATACCAAACTTCGATGTGGTTCTAGGAATGGATTGGCTTGGAACTTTTTATGCTACCATCGACTGTCGTCAAAGGAGGGTAGTATTCGAGATTCCAGACCATCTGGTCATCTATTTCAAGAGCGAAGACCGTACCCTGGAGCCAAGTACCTACAAAGCGAAGCCAAGGGAAGCAGTAGTTGCAGCAGCTCAAGCAGAAGAAGAATTAAGACCAGAGGTAGTTCGAGAGTTCGACGATGTATTTACTGACGATATATCAGGTTTGCCTCCCGATCGAGCTCTTGAATTCAGTATTGATTTAGTACCAGAAGCACAACCGGTGATCAAAGCACCTTATAGACTGAGTCCAGAAGGTTTGAAGGAAGTCCGAACACAGTTGGACAAATTATTGGAGAAAGGATGGATTCGTCCCGGCACTTCAAGTTGGGGAGCACCTGTACTACTGGTGAAGAAGAAGGAAGGTTCATACAGAATGTGCATCGACTATAGGGCCTTGAACGGAGTCACTATAAAGAACAAGTATCCACTCCCGCGCATCGATGATTTATTCGATCAGCTAAGTGGATCTTGTGTTTTCTCTAAATTGGATCTTCGTTCAGGTTATTATCAAGTGAAGGTCAAGAAAGCTGATATTCACAAAACAGCTTTCAGAACTCGTTATGGACATTACGAATTTCTAGTGATGCCATTTGGAGCGACCAATGCACCAGCAATATTCATGAACCTAATGAATCAAGTTTTCCGGGAGTACTTAGACAGGTTTGTTGTCATCTTCATCGACGACATCCTGGTGTATTCTAAGAGTCGGAAAGAGCATGCAGAGCACCTATGAATTGTCCTGGAAACTCTTTGACAACATAAGATTTATGCCAAGTACAGCAAGTGCGAGTTTTAGATAAAACAAGTTGGTTTTCTTGGACATATCGTATCAGGAGAAGGAATTTCTGTGGATCCAGCAAAAGTTTCAGCAGTTAGCGAATGGCCTACACCAAAGTCAGTGAAGGATATTCGGAGTTTCTTGGGTTTAGCTGGATATTACAAAAGGTTCATTGAAGGGTTTTCGAAGATAGCAACACCCCTGACCAAGCTCACACGTAAAGATGAGGAATTTGTGTGGTCAGAAGCATGCGAACAAGCTTTCGTAGAACTCAAGTCAAGATTGACATCTGCACCTATTCTCATAATACCGGATCGATCTGGAGGATTCGAAGTGCATTGTGATGCATCCGGTAAGGGATTAGGATGTGTTCTACATCAGCACGGTAAGGTTGTGGCTTATGCTTCAAGACAACTGAAGACTCATGAGCGCAATTATCCGACGCATGATCTGGAGTTGGCAGCCGTCATCTTTGCTCTCAAGATTTGGCGCCATTATTTACTTGGTGAACGAGTGAACATCTACACAGATCATAAAAGTCTGAAGTACGTGTTTACTCAGAAAGAGTTGAATATGCGGCAGAGAAGATGGTTAGAACTCATGGTAGACTTTGACATCAACTTGCAATATCACCCAGGGAAGGTGAACATAATACCTGATGCTCTTAGTCGCTAACCATTATCGATGAATCTCACCGCTCAGTGGAAGCTTCAGCAAGACTTGCATCAGATGGAGATTGAAGTAGTCATGCCAAGTAATGCTTCAAGTTTGATGAATCTACAAGTTCAATCAACCATTGTCAATCAGATCAAGGCAGCTCAAGCAAGCGGTGCTAAGTTGCAAAAGATCAGAGAACAAGTGGAGAATGGACTCTGAACAGACTTCATCATCCATGAAGACGGATCTTTGAGATACGGCAGCAGATTGTGTGTACCAAAAGGTCCTGTACAGAAAGAGTTAATGAAAGAAGCTCACAGCTCTCCCTACTCAGTACACCCTAGAGGTACCAAAATGTACAAAGATCTACGTCAGAATTATTGGTGGTATGGAATGAAGCGTGAAGTAGCCAGAAGTGTTGCAAAATGCTTGGTGTGTCAGCAAGTAAAGACTGAACATCACAGGACAGCTGGACTACTTCAACCGTTACCAATCCCAGAATGGAAGTGGCAACACATCACGATGGATTTTGTGACTGCTCTTCCTCGCAGCACAAAGGGTAACGATACTATATGGGTCATTGTGGATCGACTCACAAAGTCGGCTCAGTTCATCCAATTTCGAGTTGGCCAATCAACTGAGACACTAGCAAAGAAGTACATGGAGGTAATAATCCATTTAAGATTTAAACTCTTCATAATGTACTATCTCTGTTACCCATGAACTCATACAGGAAATTGTGAGACTTCATGGAGTACCGGTCTGCATTGTCTCCGATCGTGACACTAGGTTCCGATCGCAATTTTGGCAGAGTCTGCAAGCAAGCTTGGGAACAAGTCTGAACTTCAGCACGACTTATCATCCACAAACAGATGGTCAGTCGGAACGAACTATTCAGAACTTGGAGGATATGCTCAGAGCATGTATGCTAGACTTCAAAGGATCATGGGAAGATCACCTACATCTTGTGGAGTTCGCGTACAATAACAGCTACCAAGCAAGCATGAGAATGACACCTTTTGCAGCATTGTATGGAAGGAAGTGTCGATCTCCATTAAGTTTGGACGACATCAGAGATAAGGAACTTCTTGGACCAGAGATGATAGTAGCGACCGTTGATGTGGTTCGTACTATCAGGGAAAGGATGCGCATAGCCCAAGATCGACAGAAACACTGGGCTGATGTGAAGAGACGACACTTGGAGTTCCAGCCAGGAGATCATGTATTCTTGAAGATATCTCTGAATCGCGGAGTGATCCGATTTGGAAGACGGGGTAAATTGAGTCCGAGATACATTGGACCGTTCGACATACTCGAACGAGTCGGTGAAGTGGCATACCGCTTAGCACTTCCACCCTCATTGGAAGGAGTGCATAACGTGTTCTACATATCCCAACTCAGAAAGTATGTGAGCGACCTCAGCCACGTTCTTGATCATTCCGAGCTCACTATACAGCTCGACTTATCTTGTGAGCAACAGCCTGTGGAGATCCTTGACAGGAAAGTAAAGATACTTCGGAACAAGTAAATTAACTTGGTCCGGGTAATGTGGAGGAAAGACACTCCAGGAGAATTCACTTGGGAAATGGAAGATGAAATGCGTGCAAGACACCCTCACCTCTTTGTAAACTAGTCTTCAAATAAAAGTTGTAAATTTCGAGGACGAAATTTTTGTAAGGAGGGTAGATTGTAACAACTCCAATTTTTGTATACATAAAATTGATTTAAATTTGAAGTATACTCGGGGTATTTAATGTTGTTGTTACCACTTTAAGTATTTATTTTCCCACAATAATTACAAGAAGGAGCTTGTAGCTCATTGGTAATACCTTGCACTGCTGAACCAAGCCACCAGAGTTCAAATCCCCTGCTCCACATTATTTTTATATTGTTTTTGTTTTAATTTCTTAGGAAGCCCAACAGTCCACACACCATAACTTTCAAAACTTGAACTTCACCTGGAAAATTAAAAGCACCAGTACCTACCCCACGAGACCCCCCACCCTCCGAACGACGAACTCGGCCCGCCGCCGCCGGCCGGAGTTGCCGATTCCGGCGAGGTGTCAACATGAAAAACCTGTCTTTTCGTATTCTAAACTCCCATGCACACTCCAAATAAATGGATCGGTTCCAGAGAATAAATTATACCCCATTTAAACCATTTTTAATGATTTTTCACACCTTTTTCAATTTTTTTTATTTAAAAACCCTTCACCTACCCTACTCCTAGCCTACCCTATAAATACACCCCCTACCCTCTACCCTCTCATCCCAAAACCCTAAGCTCACTCTCTTAAAATCTTCTCAAGAGTTGTGTACTTTGAAAACAAGTTCGCAGCGAAATTCCGGCGACGTTTTTAGGAACAACCGGCGACGAAACAACGCCTCGGCAACCTCTCTATCCCCCCTTCACTTCTTTGCCTAATCGAAACTCGTAAGTCCCATTCTATCCTTCTTTCTTATTCTCTAAAAATACGAAATTACAAAACCGGACAGAATCGGAACAAATTCGATTTCCGATTCGGTTTTCTATAAAATTTCACTTCTCACCAATTCAATCATGCTTAAATATCTTTATGTTGACTATTAAACTTTTAACAAACAATTTGGACAAGTTTCATCACATGAAATGATAGCCTTTCCAATTATCGTATTTTTTTCACTTAAATACCACAATGTTTCGATTTCACATTTAACCCCTTAACTTTGCTATACATTTAAAGTAGAGCACGAGGTAATGACCTACCTCCACACATACGCAAATACAACCCTAAACGATATCATCAAAACTTAGAATACGATAAAACAATACTTTCATTTAAATACCATATTCTTAATAAAATCATTTCTAAAAGTTTTAGTTTTGATACACTTTTAAATAAATACCTCTTATTAGGAAAACACGGTAAGCTGTGGACATCGATCGTTTATCTAAACCTCACTTTGTGGTGTCTAGGCTAGGCAAGTGAGAAAAGGTAATTTTAAAAGGCCCGTCTCACGGTGATTCGTGATCGGATCCCTCCTTTCCTCATTTGTACTTACCTGGCCACAATTGGCGGTGAAGAGGAGATTTGAGACTTCTTATGACTTGTCGTTTAGACCAATTAGAAATAGGCTAGTTGACTTAGGAAACTCTAAAATCTAAAATACGGAAAATTTACACATTTGCAATTAAATACCTTTTACTTTATAAAACCATTTTCTAAAGGATTATTATTTTATAATCTTTGCAAAGCGTCGCTACAACCTATTTTTGGGGAACCCGTTAGGGATTGTGCGGTTTATCGCACACCCTCGGGCTAGTAGTGCGAGATTCAGACCTCCGCAAGGAGCATTCGGTCTCGAAAGGTTTAAAATACGACATCTTAAGAAAATGAGAGTTTTGGAATATAAAATATTTATTAAAATTATTTTTATATAAACATTTGTATATTTATCATTTAAATATCTATTTTATTATAATATAAATTTTCCACCTTTTTCTAAAAATCACAAGAATAAATTTTACACTAAAATACCATGAACTTCAAATAAATCAATATTACCGATAAATACCCTTATTTATAAAACTAGGATATTTTCACTAGAAACGCCACAACATAAAATCCACCCTCATTACAACTCTAAAGACGAACAATAAATACTTGAGGCGTATTTTGAAAAGTATATAAAAGTATTTTTACATAAAACCCCCTCAAGTTTTATAAATTACCCTAAGGACCCTAGCAATTAAAAGACCTCGATTCACAGTTCTGATTGTCTGACTCGGGTTTGAGTCTAATTAATCCGACTTGAATATAATTCAAGTCAATCTATAATCTACAATATTTCAATTCAATATGAACACATGAATCCATGAATACAATTATCAATTTATACAACTTGACTGAACCGAACCATGGATATATATTCCTTTTACATGATTCTTAGTATTCCATTTACATGAATCTACGGTTACAACCGTTTTCTGATATCATGGTTTCGGTCAGTTAGTCAATCAGTCATACAACCGATACAATTTACAAGATAACAATACAAACAAGACATCGCGGGGTTTAAGGGGTAGATTGGTATGGAAGGTGTTAAAGGTGGCACGAGGTGGTCAGATTAAGACACCTAACCTATATTCCGTTGCTGTTGTACCGTGGCATAAACGGTTCCTTGTACTACACGTGCCTCTAGTCTCTGGTATATAGAGACTCCCCTCGTATACACTGGCATCCTTCTGTACCAAGCTACAAACAACAACATTAACATAACATTACAACAATAGTATACACTTTAAAAGATATCTTCTTATTCTGTCTTTTCTACTTTCCTCTCACCTTTGGGACTTACCGAGCGACCTGTTCGCTGACGGCATTCTGTTTCTTTCTTCTTTGAATGTCGTCATGTGATTTGGACCCGGCGGAGATCGAGCCATCTCAAGAAAACTTGGAGCAGTTTGCCGAAGACCCTGCACTTTAGTTTCATTGTACACTTTTCCTTTCTGTACTTTTCATTTTCTGTTATGCCACTGTTTAGGCATCTTTTTATTTCAGTTGTATTTCCTTTCATGCATTGTACAAAGAATGTCAATAAATAAAAGTTGCTGTTATTTTTACATCTTGTCTCTTGTGTATTTATTTTGCTTAGATACGCTTAGCGTATGTACTTCTGAGTATATACGTAGCGGACTTCGTCGCGTCCCCTTCGCTGTACACTAGGAAGCGGGGCGTGACATAAGTTCAGTGGACGATACAGTCTAAGAAGTTTGCTGGATTTGGAGTTCCTTAGTGAACTGGATCCCATCAGATATCCAGACATATTCTAAGACAGGTATTGCTCATTTCGGGAGATGGTTTTCTCCACGAACTTGAGATAAAGAGAGATATAGAAAGAAATATTGGAACGAATCCACTCACTGAGACTATTTCTCGAACACAATAGTTTTACAAACGAGCTTTGTGAAACTGATTAGTAGAGGAGTTGGGTGTTCGGTATTACACGGGCTGTGAGTATGCGACACCGCAATAATTAGCCTTAAGTGGAAGTGGGAGATTGTTGGCTATAGTGCCCTCAAGTCAATTATTAGATCGCGGACACGTGATTGCAATGATTGAGGGAGGACCTATACCCATAGAACTGTCTTACTCGAGATAATAGTATGCTATCTGGTTTGTCTTTATCATCGAGTACATGCTTCAGGTGACATTACAGATCACTATTACATGTTGATAGAGCCCATAGGATTCTTGTTTAACTGCCAGCAGTATGATGACGATCATATACGTGAGAGTTAGGTAGTCTATAAGCACATCCTTAAAGTGTCCCTAGTCGTGGGAGTTTCGAGACTGGTATCGATACTCCGAGAGTAAACTAGTGTATACGGATCGAGACCCTGACGAGGGGCGGTGGCCGGTCTCACAAGCCATTGGTATCAGTTGGTTCACCTAAAATGTATACAGGTGCTCATTGGATTATGGGTACACCGGATGGACTCGCCGGGAACATGCTAGTTGGTATTATACATGTTGTCAGATAGCAGTTCATTGGTGACATGTGTACAGGTTAGTCTATCGACCTAAGATCGTCATTTTTCTCGTGTGAGTTCCCACTGTGCTTTGATTACTACCCTACCATGGCTCAAAAGAGTCGTGCAAACATGTTTTAGTTGGGTACAGTCCCAAGCCACATGGAGGCAGTGAGCGGATCGTCAGGGGATTCGTCTCTCCCGGTATTGGGGGTTGATGTCGTGGTGTGCACGGATGGCCATCACCAGAAATCCTTGGCCAAGATAGTCGAGAATTACTGATCTAGGATCGGTAGTCTCTCAGGCGGTGATAGGTTTCATACCGACACTGAATGTCAAGTTATTAGGGGTCTGACTTTATCCACCCCCTAGACTCGATATGAGATACTCATAGACGAACGGACCGGACTGTACGGATATTGTCACTGTCAGGCTCAGTAGGGATTTCAGGATGAGTTTGCTCGTCGGCCTCCCTTTCGCTCAATACCTAGGTAGCCGTTACGTACAGCTAGTGCCACTGACGTGCTTGTGGTTAAACCCACTGCCAGCGTATTGACGAGTCTTTAGAGCCCCACACAGAGGGTTTCCCTGGTTCGGACGAAACGTTTTAGAGGCCTTATGGTTTTATGGCAGGATTCGATCATATACGTGCACTTATGCACGGATCATGATCGTACGGATAATACTAGTGGGCTTTGGTTTAAGCCGGATCCTAGTATTATATTGTTGGATTACTTTCGTCTCGTTGTATTCATATTCAGGTTGAATACGGATGCGGATATGTATATACGGATGAGGGGTATTCTTGTAATTCATTACAAGATTTATTTAGTTGATGACATTTTCTTTTTGGATTAAACATTTAGTTTAAATGTTTATTGTGAGGTGGAAAGTGTGAGTGCAAGTCTTGGCTCTGTGCATTGATTCATAGTACATGTACTTGGTGACTCATGGTATTGGGTCATGTGTTGAATCATTGTGACATGGATGGTTTTGGTTTTGCTAAGATATTTTGGTGTGGGATTTTTGTGAGAAGGTGGCAGCTCATTTTCAAGCGTGAAATTTCTTTAGTTGCTCATGAGCTCACAAAATATCACACACATTTTAGCAAAGCCAAAACAACTCATGAAAAAGAGCAGCTACTTCATTTTCCTCACTTGCTCCTTTTCTTTTTCTTAAGCTCACAATCTTCACCTCATGGCATCTTCTTCAACCTCCATCCAATCCCTCTCATGAGTTGAGAATCCTTGGATGTTTTGAGACAAAGTATTCACTCGTACTCTCTACTTCATCTTGGCTGTCTAGGCCAGCAAACTAGATACCCGAGTTGCTTCGGTTTTGAGACGGGAGCCCGTATTACTAACCCTCGACATGGATCTTCTTCGATGTGGGGAGACCGGAGAGCAAACTTGATCGAGGAAGCCGCGAGGAGCTTGGGACAGAGGTTGAAGACCGAAGGACTCAGATCATTCGGTATAACCTCACTAAACTCCTTTACATATAGCTAGTGTAGGGTTAATGGTACGATCCGGGAATCGGGTTCTGTTAGCGCCGGTTTTTTAAAAGTTTTTATTCCGTATTTGGCCACGGATTGATGGCCGGGGCGCTGGCGCAACCTAACATGATATCAGAGCCAACCCATTAACCCTATACTAACTCATTGCGATATTAGAAATCCGCCGTTTTTGTCGTGCAAAACTGCCGACAAAAACAGTTCCAAAAACTGAAAGTTTGAGATATTTGCACACCTTGCGGGCTCACTGTTTGAACCGAGAAGCCGCGGGGTGGTGCATGGGAACCCTGGGTAACCTCCAGGGGGACCGAATGGCTGGACCTACTCTCCAAGACCACCACAAGGTGGTCTTGGCTGTGGGGAGCAGTTTCGGGTCTGCTTCACCCCATGGCCACCTTGTGGTGTCCTCAGGGGTGAGGTACCCTCTCTAGACCCTTCAGCTCGAAGTTAATTTCATGCTCTAACTCCCCACGAAGGTTCAGGCGCGTTTCGTTTTGATTCAGACTTCCGAATTGGCTTAAACGGTCGGTTTTTGGAACTTTAGCTCACTGTTTTTTTCATGGTTCTGGAAATTGGTTTGGTTTGCTAATTGCGTGAGTAATTCTAATGTCACGGTTTACAGTACATACATTACGATCTGCGATCGTGAATGCCATTAGAGCGGTACAACTTGTCTAATTGCTATATTTCTTTTAGACGGATTTGCGAACGTGACATTCACGTTGATGTTCTGTGTTGTGCTGTGTTTATTGCGGAATCGTCGTGGTGGATAGCCTAAGTGCAATGTTAGTACAGTTTAGTCTTATTTGTACATTTGATATCGCGGGGCGAGCGCCTGACTCATGGACTGCCATCACTGCCTTCTTGTATATTATTTGTTTGGGACACGACTGGGTGGAGGTCGATGTCACCGTTGTACTTATTTTCTTTTCTGTACTAGGATTACCCGGCGGTGGAGTGCACGGATAGCCGGGTTCTAGAGGGAAACGGGCCCGTATCTCATGGCGTTGAGACGGAGGGGGCCTCACTCTAGAATTGGCGGGCTATTCGCCTCACTCGTAGGGGGTACAGGTTGACCCAAGGAGGAGTGCTCAGGTTATCGGATTCCGTGAAGTGTCGGGTGGCCCATTCACTTTGATGAAGGGGGCTGCCTCACTTCTGGTTTTAGCGGGTAACTTGCCGCACTCGTAGTGGTCTAGGTTTTCATTCCACAGGCTATCCACACAACCAGGGGAACATCGGGTTTCAGTTGTGGCTCAAAGGAAACCAGGGGCTCCCAGATTATCAGTATTGTTCTGTGATACTTATCGCTTATTTGTGATGTTGCATTTATCATACCTGGATCAATTATAATGTATTGTTATATATATACTAGTAGATGTTGTATATATTTTGTATCCGCGCTAGTCCAGTCCTCGCTCTGTCGTTAGTTAAGTAACCTAACGGGTGATGACGGGACCCAGTGGCGAATGGGGAAGGCATATACGTACATCATATTTTCGTTCTTTTCTGGTGTGATTAATTGATGGTACTGCATTGATTCTGATCAATGCAAGGAAAACAAACCTATATGATATTATTGGAACAAATTTTTAAAATCTGTTATTATAAGGATGTTCTCTTTTGTTTTGCACAGTGGTATTCGGTTATGAATATCCAGCACCTCATTCGACGAGGCAAGGGATGAGATCCCTTCACCGGGAGTGATCCCTTGGGCAGAAGTTTGCGTCAGGGTAATAACTTCACTATAGTCGATTATTTTTTGCTTTGCATCATGGTATTCAGTTGGGAATATCCTGCACCTCATTCCACGAGGAAAGAGCCGAGATCCCTTCACCGGGAGTGACCTCTTTAGCAAAGCTTCTCGCACTATATATTTGTAAAGTTATCCGGTTCCTTGAACGATATCAAGTTCATTACGTTAAAGGTTTTTCGCCAAAAACCATTCATATCCCTCCGTTATTTCAGATGAGTAGCACCTAGTATTCATGCTATGTTTTTTGGCCTTAGTCAAGGCATAGTGTATGGTAACCGTTTATTACTTTTCTGTTGCATAGATAGATACGTTGGTTTGGGACAGTCGTACAACCTTGTTGGCCTTAGTCAAGGTCATAAGAGCATGGGGTAAAAATTCACATCGGGAGTTTCAAACATACAGAAAACTTGCCAGGCATGCGCATACTTTCTGGAGTGTGATAACGTGAGTGGATTCCATCAGGTTATCATACGATGATAGTTGAATCCCGATACCCACTGATGAGTTGGTTTACTCCTCGGGTGATTTTAGATGATCCCGACTAATTCTTCTTTCAGGTTTGGAGAAGAATTTGAGGATACAGTGGGAGACATCCTGATTAGATAAAATGATTAACCATTCTGATCTAAGTTAGAGTGCACGCAGAGTGTTTCTTTTCTCTCTCTCTCTTTGGCAGCGACCATGTCCCGACCCTAGACTATAACTCAGTAACCAAGTTAACCGAACTTTCTTAAAACACTGGCCTTTAGATTGTCAGAGTTGCATACATCATTTTCACTCCTTCTTTTACCCTTTGATTTTCTTCGGAACATTCTGTATCACTACGAAGATCCGCATTTATTGGATATGACCATCGTATAGTTACATACGAACTCGAATAAACTTGTTTCAGATTCGAGAATGGTTTCCTGTTCTGGAGAAATTGAATAGGACTATTCAGTTGTCTTTTCCTTTTACCTTCTCTTAGGTTGTGAGGGCTTCTAGGATTAGGAGAGAGTACACCTATTGCGCTTATTAGATAGTCTTCTTCTAAACCATAGGCAGGTGCCGAAAGGTGGGGAAGGAAGAAAACCAATTAGCCTAAGTGTGGTGTACAGGAAGTAATAAGTAAAGACAAATAAAGGGATTAGAAAGAGAGCAAAGTAAATTGCGACTGCTATCATTCATGACCAAACCGTGTATATCATCGCCACTCCTACTTCTCCTTTGAATTTCTCCAGAACACCCCGTATCACTACGAAGATCCACATTTATTGGATAATCTATCGTATAGTTACATACGAATTCGAAGGAACTTGTTCCAGTTCGAGGATGGATTCTGGTTCAGGAGAAATAGAATAAGGTTTATTCAGTTGTCTTTTATCTTTACCTTCTTTCAGGTTGCGAGGGCTCCTAGGATTAGGAGAGTACATCTATTATGTTTATTGGATAGTCTTCTTCCAAACCATAGGCTGGTGCCGAACCATAGGTTGGTGCTCGTACTATATTCTGTTTACTTGTGACTTCTCCAGTTTTAGACAAGTATTTCATAGAAATGCAAGGTCCAAGTTTTGAGAAGTTATAGGTATAAGAATAAAGTAGAGAACCATGTGTTGCAAGTATCAGGATTCTTCAAGGTGATCGAAGATGTAGATACTTGTATTTGGTATTCAGTTGATAGCAATGGTTTTGAGAACTTGCTTCTCTTTCAGGTTACTCATATTTGGATGCACTCCTAGTTGAGTAATGTTGATTGGCCTCTCTCCATTTAGTTGACATGCACTGGAGACAGCTGCGTGATTTGAATCTGGTTCCAATTAAATCAGTGCCTTTGTTTCTATATTGTATATAGAATGGTTCGTATCATAACGATGTTAAGGTATATGGAGTTGTCCGGCTTATGCTTAAAACATGAATCTGGATAACTCAAGGCACGTTTCAGTAATGGCAGTTTGTGGGTTATCCCGGGCTATGATGAGGGTTAACTTTCTACCATCTGGAAGATCAATAGTGATATTGTTCTTGACTCTCCACAGTTTTAGTAAAATGGACTCTTTAAGAAAACAGTAGTGGGAGTATAGTAGAACTGGAAGTGATTCCAGAACCACAAACGATTACTGAAAATTTAATAGAACCTAAAGATTTAATCGGGTTTGACATTCCATTAGCCACTCCGCAGATATGGTGGGTAACCTCAGGCACCCGAGAGGTACTTCGGTATCCTCAAAGACGGTGATAGGGAGGTTCTTATTTATCTAGACTTGCCATCATTGTTGTTCTAGACTATGAGGCCCGGCAGGAAGATGAGTATAGCGTCGTTCTAAACTAGTTTTAGAAGTGCACGTGTATATGCCTCTGCCAAGGGGTTGTCGTAGTCAGTGGGAGTAGCGGAAGCGTAGTGGACAAGTAGCTATGTCTACTTATAGACTAAAGCAGGTATAGCGGAGATAGATTATCTATTTTTTTTTATGTGACAGTTATAGGCATTGACTTCATCAGAATAGGAGATGGATCTGTTAAGAAGGTATTAGGGTGTGATGTCATGGTATTTGGATGACATACATTTTGTAGGAAGTGAAATTCCTATACTACGATCGGTTACACTGTGGTTGTCACACAGTGGTTTCTCCATATAAGATATGGATATTATATTAGGCATTCTGGTTACTAGATCTATGGTTTTAGATCTAAATTTAGGTAGTTTCCCAATCTGGGTACTTAAACAGTATTCTAAAGGTGTTTTAGAATGGACGACTTCTGGTATGGTGGTGTACCTGCAGGTGATGGAGTCACCCTCTATAAAGGTGTCTTACAGACTAAAGAGGAGAGGGATGTGCATGATTGGCATATCACTTGCTTAGGCAATTAAGCCAATCATGAGACGTCAAGTACCGCACCAGATGTTCTTTTTGCACTAGCTGCAATAAGTTTTTTATATTAATCCAATCATGAAGAAACGTTCGGAAGATGTTTATGAACATAAATGGATGTTCTAGGGATTTGGTAACGACAGCCTCTTTAGAGAGACGGTTATCATTCCAGGCTTCCAAGGTGACCTGGATGACAGAGTGACTGTCAGAGTTATAGTTTTCCCTCTTTTTTGAGGGGCAGTAATTTAGACAGGTGGTCCAAGCGGATACTGAGGGAGGCATGGCGCAGAATACTGATTAAGTTCAGTGGACGATACAGTCTAAGAAGTTTGCTGGATTTGGAGTTCATTTGTAAACTGGGTCCCATCAGATATCCAGACATATTCTAAGATAGGTATTGCTCATTTCGGGAGATGGCTTTCTCCGCGAACTTGAGATAAAGAGAGACATAGAAAGAAACATTGGAGCGGATCCACTCGCTGAGGCTATTTCTCGAACACAATAGTTTCACAAACAAGCTTTGTGAAACTGATTAGTAGAGGAGTTGGGTGTTCGGTATCACACGGGCTGTAAGTATGCGACACCGCAATAATTAGCCTTAAGTGCAAGTGGGAGATTGTTGTCTATAGTGCCCTCAAGTCAATTATTGGATCGCGGGCACGTGATTGCAATGATTGAGGGAGGACCTATACCCATAGAACTGTCTTACTCGAGATGATAGTATGTTATCTGGTTTGTCTTTATCATCGTGTACATGCTTCTGGTGACATTACAGATCACTATTACATGTTGATAGAGCCCATAGTATTCTTGCTTTACTACCAGCAGTATGACGGCGATCATATACGTGAGAGTTAGGTAGTCTATAAGCACATCCTTAAAGTGTCCCTAGTCGTGGGAGTTTCGAGACTGGGCATCGATACTCCGAGAGTAGACTAGTGTATACGGATCGAGACCCCGACGAGGGGCGGTGGCCGGTCTCACAAGCCATTGGTGTCAGTTGGTTTACCTAAGATGTATACAGGTGCTCATTGGATTATGAGTACACCGGACGGACTCGCCGGGAACATGCTAGTTGGTATTATACCTATTGTCAGATAGTTGTTCCCTGGTGACATGTGTACAGGTTAGTCTATCGACCTGAGATCGTCATTTGTCTCGTGTGAGTTCCCACTGTGCATTGATTACTACCCTACCACAGCTCAAAGGAGTCGTGCAAACATGTTTTAGTTGGATACAGTCCCGAGCCACATGGAGGCAGTGAGCGAATCGGCAGGGGATTCGTCTCTCCCGGTATTGGGGGTTGATGTCGCGGTGTGCACATATGGCTATCACCAGAAATCCTTGGCCAAGGTAGTCGAGAATTACTGATCTAGGATCGGTAGTCTCTCAGGCGGTGATAGGTTTCATACCGACACTGAATGTCAAGTTATTAGGGGTCTGACTTTATCCACCCCCTAGAATCGATATGCGATACTCATAGACGAACGGACCGGACTGTACGGATATTGTCACTGTCAGGCTCAGTAGGGGTTTCAGGATGACTTTGCTCGTCGGCCTCCCTTTCGCTCAATACCTGGGTAGCCGTTACATACATCTAGTGTTACTGACGTGCTTGTGGTTAAACCCACTGCCAGCGTATTGACGAGTCTTTAGAGCCCCACACAAAGGGTTTCCCTGGTTCGGACGTAACGTTGTAGAGTCCGTATGGTTTTATGGCAGGGCTCGATCATATACGTGCACTTATGCACGGATCATGATCGGACGGATAATACTAGTGGGCTTTGGTTTAAGCCGGATCCTAGTATTATATTGTTGGATTATTTTCGTCTCATTGTATTCGTATACAGTCGGAATACGGATGCGGGTATGTATATACGGATGAGGGGTATTCTTGTAATTCGTTACAAGATTTCTTTAGTTGATGCCATTTTCTTTTTGGATTAAACATTTAGTTTAAATGTTTATTGTGAGGTGGAAAGTGTGAGTGCAAGTCTTGATTTTGTGCATTGATTCATAGCACATGCACTTGGTGACTCATGGTATTGGGTCATGTGTTGATTCATCATGACATGGATGGTTTTGTTTTTGCTAAGATATTATGGTGTGGGATTTTTTGTGAGAAGGTGGCAGCTCATTTTCAAGCGGGAAATTTCTTTAGTTGCTCATGAGCTCACAAAATATCACGCACATTTTAGCAAAGCCAAAACAACTCTTGAAAAAGAGCAGCCGCTTCATTTTCCTCACTTGCTCCTTTTCTTTTTCTTGAGCTCACAATCTTCACCTCATGGCATCTTCTTCAACCTCCATCCAATCCCTCTCATGAATTGAGAATTCTTGGGTGTTTTGAATCAAAGTATTCACACACACTCTCCACTTCATCTTGGCTATCTAGGCCAGCAAACTAGATACCCGAGTTGCTTCAGTTTTGAGGTGGGTGCTTGTATTACTAACTCTCGACGTGGATCTTCTTCGATGTGGAGAGACCGGAGAGCAAACTTGATCGAGAAAGCCGCGAGGAGCTTGGGACAGAGGTTGAAGACCGAATGACTCGGATCGTTCGGTATAACCTCTCTAAACTCCTTTACATATAGCTAGTGTAAGGTTGGTACGATCCGGGAATCGGGTTTCGTTAGCGCCGTTTTTTTTAAAGTTTTTGTTCCGCATTTGGCCACGGATTGATGGCCGGGGCGCTGGCGTAACCCAACAGATATGTGCGGGAGCCTGATTAAATACGAATATGTGATACCGTATTCTAATCTGGCGACATTTGATATCGTTAGGTTATATATAATATAACCGGATTATTAAATCAAGTGTTGATTTAATAATGTGATATACAGATAAATAATATTAGTCGGTTATATATGATATAACCGGATTATTAAATCAAGTGTTGATTTAATAATTTGATATATATTTATATATGATATAACCGGATTATTAAATCAAGTGTTGATTTAATAATTTGATATATATTTATATTTGATATAATTATATATTAACTAAAATTAAGCTCACTAATTATTTTCTTTTCTTATATATATATATATATATATATATATATATATAGTCGTCCCTGCTTAGGGGGGCGGTAAACGTCAGTCCCCTAATAGCGGTACAAGTCGTGTCGGAGTGTAGCCCGGAACACCCTGAGAAACTACTGGTAACACTACCAGCAAGTCTCGCTTGTCCTCGTCAGGGACGACTATGTGTAATGGCTCTCTTAGACACAGCGCGATATCAACTCCCAATACCGGGAGAGACGAATCCTGTCTAACCGTCACTGCCTCCAAGTGCTTCGGGACTGCACCCAACTACTACCTATTTGCACGCTCAATAGAGCCGTGGTAGGGTAGTAATCTAAGAACAGTGGGAACACACTTGAGGCGAAGTGACAGTGTCAAGTCAACGGACTAAGCTGTACTCATGTCACCTGGGAACTGTTAACTGACGATTGGTATAATACCAACCAACAGTTCCCTATGAGTCCTGTCTAGTGTACTCGTAACCTAACGAGCACCTGCATACTATCTCCAGTACGACGTACTGATGGCTGTGGGACAGACCATCTCCCCTGCTGGGACGAGAAGCGTATGCACCAGTCTACTCTGGAGTATCGATGCCCTGTCTCGATAATCCTACGACCGGGGACCAAAATAAGGATGTGCTTATAGACTACCCAGCCCCCACTAGTGTGATCGCTATCATAACGCCGGTAGTCAAGCAAAGATCCTAAGAGTTCTATCAATATGTTTTTAGCGATATGTTAAAAGAAACATATACACATATTAAGATAGATACAAACCAAGTAGTATACTACTATATCGAGCAAGACTGTCGTAAACCCGTGTATATATCCCAAGCTTCCAAAATGTATTATGCATACTAGTACTATGCAATAATGGCCTCTAGGGCATACATATCTAATAGCTTGGGACCTAAAGAAGCATAAAGAGTCGTTCAAGAAGTTCACGACGGACTCTGCGGTCTCACCAAGCAGGCCCGAAGATGAAATTGAAGATCAAACGAATGGGTTATTATTGGCCCACGATGATCCAGGACTGCCTCGAGTATGCGAAGCAATGCCACTCGTGCCAGATTCATGGGGATTTTATCCACCAACATCCAAATCCACTACATCTAACGGTGTCTAGCTGGCCATTCGAAATGTGGGGAACTGACATAATTGGCCCCATCGAACCAGCGTCGTCCAGGGGACATCGATTCATTTTGGCGACGACTGACTACTTCTCCAAATGGGCAAAAGCAGTACCGCTGAGGGAAGTGAAGACGGAGAATATCCTCCATTTCTTCAAGATGCACGTCATTTATCGGTTTGGGACTCCGCGACGGATCATATCCGATAACGGGCCAGCCTACAGAAGCCATAAAATTAGCCACTTCGCACAACAACACAACATAAACAGGAGATACTCCTCAGTTTATAATTCCCGAGCTAACGGTCTAGCTGAGGCTTTCAACAAGACCTTAACAAAGATCATAAAGAAGACGGTGTCTCGAAACAAGAAAGACTGGCACGAGAGGCTGCAAGAAGCTCTTTGGGTGTATCGAACCACGTTTAAGACGACCACGAACACAACGCCGTACGCGTTGGTATTCGGTACAGAAGTAGTACTCCCCCTCGAGATAGAGTTACCCTCTCTACGAGTGGCAGTTCATTACGAGCTGACGGACGAAGAAAACGCTCACCTTCGGCTTGAGGAGCTTGATGCCCTTGATGAAACCCGGCTCCTGGCGCAGCAAAATCTGGAAGCTTATAAAGCGAAGATGACGCGCTCATATGAAAGATTGACCAAGGCGAGGACATTCCGCCAAGGCGAACTCGTGCTAGTGGTCAAAAGACCTATGATCCCCAATCGCGCCAAGCGGGGAAAATTCGAGCCAAACTATGAAGGCTCGTATATCATAGACAAGGTCTACCAGGGTGGTGCCTATCTACTTATGGGCATGCATGGTGAAAGACCTTTCAGGCCAATAAACGGTCGCTTCCTGAAGAAGTACTACGCTTAACGAGTTACGGCCTAGGTCAATGATAGACGACAATGACTATGTCCGCTCGCTATCTTCCTAAGCCCAAACTCTATAAGTAGTAACCGGCTTACTTTACAACGGACCGAAACGTCCTTAAACTAACGACGGACCGAAACGTCCTTAAACTAACAGCGGACCGAAACGTCCTTAAACTAACGACGGACCACTATGTCCTAAAACTAGCTGTTGACCGAGATGTCGATAAACTACGGTGGATTGCAGCATCCCAAAGCTGATACTAAAATTAAAATAAAAAGAAAGAAAGAATAAAAAAAAAACGGTATGTCCATAAGCAAAATGGGCACAGATGAAAACCCAAAAGGGCTCCGTGAGTAAAAACAGCAGGGCTACCGGCGAGTGTTTGTGAAAACCCGAAAGGGCGCAACCTCGTTAAAAAAAAAGAAAAAAAAAGAAAAAGAGAAGACGGCATGTCTATAAGCAAAATGGGCACGGATGAAAACCCGAAATGGCTCCGTGAGTAAAAACAGCAGGGCTGCCGGCGAGTGTTGTGAAAACCCGAAAGGGCGCAACCTCGTTAAAAGACACTTACAGGGTCCTCTCGATCTTGTGAGGAGAAACCACTTGCGTGAGATCCTTACGACTCACAAGGGAGCAACACACTTAGGAATCCTCACGATTCCTAAGGAGAAATTACACTTGCGAGATCCTCACGACTCGTAAGGAGAACTCTCTTATGGGACCCTCACGGCTTGTAAGATTTGAAAGTCTTAAGTTACAGAGACTTGAACCTGTTCTTAAGCAGCCCCCTCCACAACCTTCGATATTGCCCTACAAGCGGCTCATATTGACCCTTGTATACAATCCACGGGCGCGAATAAACATTTCCATAACCGAGTCCCATCCGTGACTAGGGATATGTTCACACGGTAAACAACCCTTGTGAGTCCTCTCGACTTATAAGGAGAAAACCCTTTTGTAAGATCCTTACGAATTACAGAGGAACATGCACTTAGGAATCTTCATGATTCCTAAGGAGAAAACACACCTACGAGATCCTCACGACTTGTAGGGAGAAATACCTTTGTGAGACCCTTACGGCTCATGAAGTCAAAAACCTTAGTCGACAGGATCCTAACCCTGTTCGCTAAGCCACCTTTGTTCGATATCGACAGAGGCAAATGATGATTCGCTCCTGGCAATATCCCAGTTGTAGCGCTGCTGATGCCGAAATCGGTGTCTAATCCCAAGCTTGCGGCAAAAAGCTAGCAAGCCACACATGCATACGAAATAGCTGAAATGATGGGGCAACTTGCAGACAAAATCAGCAAGTAAAAATATATGCATGCAAAATAGTCGAAATGATTGGGCAACTCGCAATAAAAAATAGCGAGTAAAAAATAAAACAAATAGCCGAAATGATTGGGCAACTCGCAATAAAAAGCAGCGAGTAAAAATAAAATAAATAGCCGAAATGATTGGGCACCGCGAAAAATAGCCGAAATGATGGGGCAATCGCGACCTTCGCGATATAAAAGCTGGAATGATAGAGCATCGCGGAAAAAAATTTTGAAATTTATGCCCTACAGGTGATGTTACATCGATCCCTGTATACAATCCAGGAGCGCGAACAAAAAAGGAATCACACTCCTCCTCCCCAGGTTTCATCAGAAGAAGAAGCCAAATATCGATGGTTCACAGACAACCTAGAGATCATCTCAACACTCGTCTCATTACAGCAGACACAACATCAAGCAAAGCGGAACCGCGACAACTCCCAGCTCCGTGACTGGGCGGCGTACAGCTGACAGAGAGTCAAATTCCGACTTCGTGAAGTACAGACGAAGTCAAAAATTCCTGATCACGTGGAATGCGGATAACGTCACTCTTTGACCCCGTGGAAAACGTCCAGAGCGGAGCCTGGTCCTCGCCGAACACGGCAGTGAACCCGTGGGAAGCATCCAGAGCAAAATTCCTGGTCACGTAGAACGCGGATAACGTCACTCTTTGACCCCGTGGAAAACGTCCAGAGCGGAGCCTGGTCCTCGCCGAACACGGCAGTGAACCCGTGGAAAGCATCCAGAGCAAAATTCCTGGTCACGTAGAACGCGGATAACGTCACTCTTTGACACCGCGGAAAACGTCCAGAGCGGAGCCTGGTCCTCGCCGAATACGTCAGTGAACCCGTGGGAAGCATCCAGAGCAAAATTCCTGGTCACGTGGAACGCGGATAACGTCACTCTTTGACCCCGTGGAAAACGTCCAGAGCGGATCCTGGTCCTCACAGAGCACGGCGGTGAACCCGTATGAAGCATCCAGAGCGGAGCCTGGTCCTCGCCGAACACGGCAATGAACCCGTGGGAAGCATCCAGAGCAAAATTCCTGGTCACGTGGAACGCGGATAACGTCACTCTTTGACCCCGTGGAAAACGTCCAGAACGGATCCTGGTCCTCGCAGAGCACGGCAGTGAACCCGTGTGAAGCATCCAGAGTGGAGCCTGGTCCTCACCGAACACGGCAGTGAACCCGTGGGAAGCATCCAGAGCAAAATTCCTGATCACGTGGAACGCGGATAACGTCACTCTTTGACCCCGTAGAAAACGTCCAGAGCGGATCCTGGTCCTCGCAGAGCACGGCAGTGAACCCGTGTGAAGCATCCAGAGCGGAGCCTGGTCCTCGCCGAACACGGCAGTGAACCCATGGGAAGCATCCAGAGCAAAATTCCTGGTCACGTGGAGCGCGGATAACGTCACTCTTTGACCCCGCGGAAAACGTCCAGAGTGGATCCTGGTCCTCGCAGAACACGGCAGTGAACCCGTGTGAAGCATCCAGAGCGGAGCCTGGTCCTCACTGAACACGGCAGTGAACCTGTGGGAAGCATCCAGAGCAAAATTCCTGGTCACGTGGAACGCGGATAACGTCACTCTTTGACCCCGTAGAAAACGTCCAGAGCGGATCCTAGTCCTCGCAGAGCACGGCAGTGAACCCGTGGGAAGCATTCAGAGCGGAGCCTGGTCCTCGCCGAACACGGCAGTGAACCCGTGGGAAGCATCCAGAGCAAAATTCCTGGTCACGTGGAACGCGGATAACGTCACTCTTTGACCCGTGGAAAACGTCCAGAGTGGATCCTGGTCCTCGCAGAGCACGGCAATGAACCCGTGTGAAGTATTCAGAGCGGAGCCTGGTCCTCGCCGAACACGGCAGTGAACCCGTGGGAAGCATCCAGAGCAAAATTCCTGGTCACGTGGAACGCGGATAACGTCACTCTTTGACCCCGCGGAAAATGTCCAGAGCGGAGCCTGGTCCTTACAGAGCACGGCAGTGAACCCGTGTGAAGCATCCAGAGCAAACATCGGACTGTGGAGTCCTTAAAATCCACGGACTATGATGTCCTTAACCTCGACCGTAATTTCTTAAAACTAACGATCAACCATAATGATTCTAGACCGATTTTAACTTGGTTCAAGGGTACATCTCTTCACTCCTTTGATATTTGTCGTTGTAATTCCTCAACGTCTTCAAAGAGGTGATGGGTCCCAGTAACCACACATTTCATGGACTGTGGAGTCCTTAAATCCACGGACTATGATGTCCTTAACCTTGACCGTGATGTCTTAAAACTAACATTGGACTGTGGAGTCCTTAAACCCACGGACTATGATGTCTTTAACCTTGACCGTGATGTCTTAAAACTAACATTGAACTATGATGTCCTTAACATTGACCGTGATGTCTTAAAACTAACATTGGACTGTGGAGTCCTTAAATCCACGGACTATGATGTCCTTAACCTTGACCATGATGTCTTAAAACTAACATTGGACTGTGGAGTCCTTAAACCCGCGGACTACGATGTCCTTAACCTCGACCGTAATGTCTTAAAACTAGCAACTGACGGTGGAGTCCCTAAACCCATGGACTATGATGTACTTAACCTCGACCGCGATGTCTTTAAACTACGGTACCCTGGAAAACATCCAGAGCAACCCCTGACCCCGTGAAATACGGATAAGGGCAACTGCACCCAGCACTTGCGGGTCCTCACGACCCGTAAGGAAGCAAATTCTCTTGTGAGATCCTTACGACTTTCAAGGGAAAACACGCTTAGGAATCCTCACGATTCTTAAGGAGAAATTACACCTACAGGATCCTCTCGACCTGTAGGGAGAAAAACTCTTTATGAGACCCGCACGGCTCATGAAGTTCAAAAGTCTTAGGAGGCAGATCTTAACCCTGAATCATAAGCCATCGCTTCCCTGCAAAGAGATCAAGATAGACCATCCGCAGAATACATTCAATAAAAAGGGACACGCCATTGAGAAGAAAAATGTCTTTTATTCATAAACCAAAGTGGATACAAAGTACAATTCATGAAAGAACAAAAAAAATATACTCTCATTCAGGAGTATGTACAAAAAGAGAAAAAAAAGGGGATATACAAGTCTTCAGGCCGGCGGGCGATTTAGCGGAGTGGTTAGCTCATCCCTTTTCCGCTGGGCCTCGCCTTCGTGGTTCAATATCGCCAAAAGACGGGCTTCCGCCTGAGCCTGCTGGGCCTGATACGAGGCACGCCGGCCTTCAAGATCTTTCTCGATAGCCTTGTGAGCCTTAACCCTTTCGCAAGTGAACACGACAGCTTTATCGAGGGCCACCACCTCTTTGATAGACTCTTGAAGTACTCGCCAGAGTTCATACGCTTTGTTGGATTTGGCCGTAAGGTTGGCTTGGAGCTCGTTCAGCGCCTTAGAGGCCAGCTCCCTCTCCGATAATTTACGACCGAGCCTCTTCCCGCACGACACCATGTTCGCCGCGCACCGCTCTATCAGACCCCACAAGCCCGCTCTCGCAGCCACAGCCTCTGAAATATGACATGTACGCTCAAGACTGTATAAATAAGGCTCCATTTGACGGCAATAGTCGATCTAAAACACGCGCACATCACCTGATATGGGAGGCAACAAGGGAAATCTCCGATGTATATCCTATCAAGCATGCATTTGCAACTATATGAATATTCGAAAAGAAATGATACCCGAAGCCCTAATGTGCATGCAATATAATGATAGTGCTAGCAATTAAAGAAAGTTCTCATAGGAAGAATATGAAGCTCATTTACGCAAGCAAGACACACGTACGAGTACCCAACAAACACGAAAATTCAACATAAAGCATGCGACAACTAATGATAAAAAGAGTACACTAATTTGAATATACTACGCTAGCGGGAAAAGGTCACCAAATAAGGAATCAGTAGCACAAGGGTTAACAAAACAAAGAACAAAATTCTCCATCTCCCTCTCTGCTTTTTCCAACACATCGAAGCGACGGTTCTCGCGAGGAGTCGCTCCCCACCGATTGGCGCCATCTTCGTTTGCAAAAGCAGACATAATAGCCCGCCGGGCTCTTATTTGGCCCAACAGGTGAACCGAGCAATCTTTCAGAGCCTGAGTAATCAGGCACGCTTCGTGAAAACACTCAAGCTTGTCTTCAGCCGCGTCAAGCATCGCCAGGGTCATCTCCACTGGGTGAGGAAGGATGTCAGCAAACACGGCAGCAAGAATCATCCTGAGCCACAGGGATCCCATTGGAAGGGGGCCCCTACGGATCAAGAGTTCATATGTCGCTGAATCACATTCGTCGTCGGTAAGAAGGGGATCCACCAGTCGTGCAGCAAAGCGAGGAATCATCTCCTCGATAGGTACTTCCCATGGCTATTGACGAGCATGGGGGCGGTTGCAGGCCATGGCACTCAGTTGTTTCCTCAAGATAAACCACACTAAATTGAGAATAGATTTCTCTGTGAAGAAAAAAAGGCCATGGCCTCAGGTTATAAAGAGGGGCATTAAATGCTGCGCACAGAGAATATTGCATGGTGGAACTATTTCCGAGGCCCAAAAAAGGGAAGGCATTGGAAATCAAGGAGATAGAACTATTTCCAAAGCTCATTTTCAGCATCTAATGTTGTGCACAGAAAATATGGCATGAAAAACTAAACAGCACCATCAAAAAGGCCCCACGTGCGGAGCACGTGAGCACCACACTTGATGTGCATTGAAAAGTGAAATAGCGCCTCACACACCAAACACATCAGCAACAACAATGACAAAATGACAAAATCCCATAAAGGAGGCATGCAAACACAGAAGGGCACAATAAAACTTATCACTCATACTTTAAAAGTTCATACAAAAATAAAAAGAAACGATTACAACGGCAAGACCTCAGATTCGGGGCATAGATTGAGAAACTCAAAAGTGACTTTGTCCAAGATCTTCCAGGCATTTCGAACCATCCTAGTATGTTTTCTTTCGCGATCACAAGCGTCGGGATCCTCACGGATGTCCTCCACCCTCCGATAGGAAGCAAGTATGGCCGATTGCTGAAAAGCCTGGTGCAAGAGATCAATGAGGTTGTCTCGCCTTCTCTTCGAGATTAGGCTCATCAGATACACCGAATGCACCTTATCCTCGGCGGCATCCAATGCCCTGAGCGGTACGCCGGTGCAAAAGAGAGGGAGCGCCTCCCAGATCGCCAGCACGATGAGTCTCAAAAGAGAAGAGCGACGAGAGAGTAGCTAACCGTTGTACTCGTCGAAGTGGCTCATGACCTCAGCACACTGAGCGTTGGTGAACTCCTGGTTCTGGCTGCGGCCCAGTGCGTGAATATTTCCGTAAGAAATGATTTCGTCATGATCATACCAATGGGCATCCATAATACCTGAAATAAAGATCATGAAAATTCATTACAAACTTCTTCTTCTCGGATGTGAGAGAGACAACTCAGGGCAAGAAAACCCAAGAAGTCCCCTGGGAAGAACTAAGTTCTTCATAGGAATTAAATTCCTTTTTGAAAAAAAGGAATTAAATTCCCATAAATTCTTTCCCCATAGCCAGAGCTTTTTATGATGGAATTAAACTCCATGGGAAAGACAAACACCACCACCGATCCCTAAAGGTTAAAGAAACCCTAAGAGATTCTACTGTTTGAATGTTAAATGGTTTTCTGTTCTCGCTAAAGAACTTAAAGGAAAATGGGTTCTTGATTAAAGGGAAAGCCCTTGGTGTGGATTTAAAATCCAATGAAGGTTTCTGTGAAAGTTCTTCGATCGTTCAAAGATCATTACCTGAAGAGAGGGTCTTTCTTCAACAGAATTAAACTCTGGAAAATTTGCAAGACAGAGAACTATGCTCTGAGAAACGAGAATTAAATTCTCAAAAGAAAAGATAGCCAAAGGAGGAAGATGGAAAGAGTGGAGGCGCTTTTGAAGAGACCTCTGCATTTATAGGATGTGATGGAAACGCTTCATCTTCCCGATTCCTTAGATAGATCCAACGGTCACAAAAGTGACAGCGTTGCACTCACGTGCAGACACGTGAGAACAACGCTGTGGGGGCATTTGTTCCCTGATTAAAAATCAGGAAAAAACTTCAAAAGAGGCATCACGTGCTCACACGTGACCAATGGTCACGTGTTGGCAAGTGATGGTTAAAGCAGCGGCACAAAACAGAGCACAGAAGAGGAGTCCATTCGGGGGGTCACGTGCTTACACGTGACCAAAGGTCATGTGTCAACACGTGACTGGCTTTAAAAGCCTTACGGTTTAACAGGATTAAATTCTAAAAAGATCATTTAAATATTTCCAAAAATGGAGAAGAATTATGGAGAACCGTTGGATTAAGAATCCAAGGGTGATTAAATATCACCAATTTATGGAAAAATCTTGGACAAGAAAAGATTTCCCCTAAATCTCACCAAAATAACAAATAGAATATCTTTGGATTAAAACATCCAACGGTGAATAAAATTCACCTAGTAATCTAAAAGCTCAGATTAATGATGAAGACAAATCAAATCTTTCAGTGAGAGATTTGCTAAACAAATTGATTCTTTTCCTCCTCCTATAAATAGGAGTCGAGAAGGGAGAATTAAAAAGGAGGAGAGACAGAATTTTGGAGAGAAAACTTTGAAGAGAATTTTAGCATCTTGAAAATTCAGAAAGAAAACCCTAGGTGAGAAAAAGAAAGAGGATCAAAACTTTAGAAAAAAGAGAATTTAATTCTCAAAGATCTAAGAGCTTAACTCTTTTGCAGAGAACTTAGTTCTTTCTCTGGTTGAAGATCTGCAAAGTGCACATCTCCCCATAAGTTGAGAATTTAATTCTCATCGGGTCGAGATCCTGCCATGCATATCTAAAACTTAGAGGAAGAATTGAGTTTGGAGAATTAAATCTTCCAAAATTATAGGAATTTAATTCCTCCAAGATAAAATTTGGGTTTAACCCTATATGAGAATTCAATTCCCAAAATTATAGGAATTTAATTCCTTCAAGATGGACAGAACTAGGGTTTAACCCTAATTGAGAAATTAATTCTCTCAAGCTCGTAGGAATTTAATTCCTCTTAAAATGAAATTAGGGTTTCACCCTATGCCAGAATTTGATTCTTTACATATATGGGAATTTAATTCCTCCAAAAGGAAAATTAGGGTTTAACCCTACCTAAGAATATAATTCTTCCAAAGAAAATAGGAATTTAATTCCTCCAAAGTTATAGCTAGGGTTTAACCCTATGAAGAATTTAATTCTTAAAAAGATAAAGAGATCTTCAAACAGGCAAGAACCAGGGTCACGTGTCCCCACGTGACCCCTGTGAAGATCCACAGAAAAGAACTCGGAGGCAACGCCTCACGTGCTCCACGTGACCCCTGAAGCACGGAAAGAAAAAGCAAAAGAAATAGAAGCTCTGGGCGCTCTCACGTGTTACCACGTGACCCCTTGGAAAATCAGCACACAAATCCCCGTCACGTGTCAGCACGTGATGCTCCAAAATCAAATATAGAAAGTATTCAATACTTTTTTGCAGAACAGAATAAGGGGAATCTGGTCCCACCTTCGGGCGCTCTCACGTGTCCACATGTGACCACTTTTTCTTTAGTGTGTTGACACTAATTAGATATCTTTATTCCCAGTGTTTAACACTGATTTTTCTTAATGTTTAACACTAATTTGAAAACCCTATTTGCAGTGTTTAACATTGATTATTTTCTAGTGTTTGACACTAAATCGAAAACTATATTTCCAGTGTTTAACACTGATTGTCCTTTTAGTGTTTAACACTAGTTTGAGAATTCTGTCTCTAGTGTTTAATACTTTTGTTATTTAGTGTTTAACACTACTTTTAGCCAAATTGGCTAATCTTTCAGAGGCAAAGCCTTCCCTTCAATTGAACCTCAAAATTGAATAACATCCAGAGCTATAACAGAAATGTTATCAAGCCCCTCAAAACTTTTGTGGACTGGAACCAGACAAATGTCAAACAGTCCAACAAAGGGCCAGACTTAATTGGACTTAGCCCAAATTGGCCATAAGTCCTCAATCCAGACTTAACTGAGCCAATGGGCTCACAATATAATTAATTGGTCTTGGTTCCAAATTGGGCTACAGATCATTTAATCTACCTTGGTTCAAGGGTACATCTCTTCACTCCTTTGATATTTGTCGTTGTAATTCCTCAACGTCTTCAAAGAGGTGACGGGTCCCAACAACCATACATTTCACGGACTGTGGGATCCTTAAACTCATGGACTATGATGTCCTTAACCTTGACCGTGATGTCTTAAAACTAACAACAGACTATGATGTTCTTAACCTTGACCGTGATGTCTTAAAACTAACAACGGACTATGATGTCCTTAACCTTGACCGTGATGTCTTAAAACTAACATCGGACTGTAGAGTCCTTAAATCCACGGACTATGATGTCCTTAACCTTGACCGCAATGTCTTAAAACTAACATTGGACCACAATGTCCTTAAACTACCTATCGACCGCAACGTCACTAAACTAAACAATAGAGCCCCCAATTACTCTTTTTTTTGGATCTAAACGATTCCGTTAAGTTGATCTTAGTCTGAAATTAGACTAACGTATCCTTAACAAACGTTTAAGTTGATCTTAGCTTCAAATAAGGCTAACGTGTCCTTAAACACAACCCCCAAACCCAAATCTAAGAAAGATACGGATTTGGACTAGTCCACGCCCTACGGGCGACAACATAACTTAGTCTCCGTATACAATCCACGGGCAACCAAATATAAAACAAACACCCACGACACGAGGTAACCATATGGAGAAGGAGAAAGTTGTTACCGCGATGCGGTAGCGTAATTAACTGCAGGGGCTTGCACCTGCAGGGAAGAGCGTCCCCACAATCAAAAACCCCTCAAGCGAGGGGGAATCTGACAAAGTCTGCTACATCGGCCGCATCCGTTTAAACCTTCGATACACGGTGCCATAAATCAACTTGGCATCTTCGGAGAGGTGAACGGATAGCACCTATTAGCATCTGCCCCGAATCTCAGGCAAGACGTTCCGTCGCGCCGTCTTTCGGAGGGGAACAGTGACCTCCATAGCATTAAACTGGTTTGCTTATATCCAGCAGTCCCAGAGAAAAGGCATCACGTGTTGGCACGCGAGCTGATGTTCAGAAATGTCACATGTGGTACGTGACCCCTATGAAGTTAAGCCCAACAAAGAGCATCACGTGCTGACACGTAAGCTTCTCTGACCTGTTATTTGCTTTAGGAAGGCCCCTATATACTTTGTATATAGATGCTCATGTGTTTGCACGTGAGGCTTAATTTCAGCCTTAATTGTCAAGCGCAATATAATCTTTGCTCTAAGGCGCATCATGTGTGGGCACGTGATGCTCTATTAGGGGAATTTTTCCCATTGCTTTTTTTATATTATTATTTATTTATTTTATAAGGGAACAGGGGCTATGTTTTCCCGAAGAGGACGAGGAGCTCGCCACAAAGGCCAACCAAATCCAGCTCAGAAGCGGCAGGGCTCTACCGCCAAATCAGGGCACAACCCAAAAGGAAAAGAAAAACAAGTCGTTAATGAAGAAGATGGCAGAGAGCCGGCTCATGAAAACTCAAGTCCTTTCTCAGTGGATGTTCAGTTGATAAAACTGCACATTTGTATTACATTTTTCCTACCATTTTCATATTAAAAAAAGGACTTTATTATAATATATTATACATATGAGGGTTTATGTGTAAAAACACTATTTTCCATGTGTTAATATATTTTAATTAACATTTGGTAGAAAAATGTATGCAAATAAATTCATTGACCAAATCCTAGTAGAACTAAGTCTACTAAATATTATTTAAGATTATTGTGCAGAATTTTCCAAGTTGTTATGCAGAATATATCAAAGAAATCAAGCTGTTGAAGAAGACTTGCCTAATTAAGAAGCAAAACTTAGAGACCAAGTCTGGAAGCAACCGAGAGAAGATTTTTGAATTCTAAAGGTGCCTAGGATTGCCACATGTCACAAGAAGAAAGCCCAAGAATTTTGATCAAGAGATCCTCACCTTTGAGCGCGGATCCGCGGCCAAACCCCCCTTGGGCCGCGGATCCGCCGCACTTCTAGGGAATTGGGAAGCAAGATTTTTTGGCATAAATCTATGAAGAATTTTACCAACTTTTCAACAATAAGATTCTGGCTTTGCACTATAAAAGGGCACCGAGAGCCTCTTGGAAAAGTTATCAAGCCGACGCGATCACGAAGCCCCAGACGCTCACGCATCCAGGCTGATCATCAACGGTTCATCTACCTCCTTGGAAGAGATCGAGAAGCAACTAGTTTTGTAATCATTTTTTAAGGAATCAAAGTGTAGATTGTTCAAGTTGATTAATAAAGGTAGTTGTTTTATTTAATTCTTTTGCATTTTACATTATGTTTTCCCTCTCTTTCTTTTCATCTTCTTCTCCCAACATGCGCGAGTAATTCTCCGCTTGTTAGGGTTCGTAGGATTAGGGTAGGCTAATGGATGATGAACATCCCTAAACCCTTTTAAGTCCTATAAAGTTTATGAACTTTATCAAAAGAATCATTAACATCCTAATCGGGCGTGCTAGCAATTCTTTGCTAGTTCCGACCGCGATTAGAGATTAGATTAATGATTGTTTTGGTAAAGGCTAGATTTGAACGGAGTTCCGTGTCGAGATAAGGGTTAAGAGTGGGATTCCTTTTCCCTCCAGAAACCCTAATCTACACGCATCACCGTCGTTCTAGTTTTAAATCTATTAATGGATAAAAAGGGTAACTTTTAAATAATCGTCCATGACTACTAAATCCTAACGAACCCTACAAGCCTTCTTATTATATTATCTACATCTCTAAAATAATCTAGATCTATTTTTGCATTCTTGCTTAACGTAGATCTAGAAACTTTTCACAAAATTCTTATTTCCTCCTCTCTTTCAACACATCTAAAGTAAAAGTAAAAGGTTCCACGTTTCCCTGAGGACGACCCGTACTCACCTCGGTCTAGCTACACGTGACACCGTTATTGATTGCGGTTAACTACAAACAAAAACAACTTTTTTGTATCAATCAAATGGCGCCGTTGCCGGGGATACGTGCGTAATTTTTTATTTTTACTATTTGTCTTGAATTCTTAGACGAGCCATATCATTATTAACACAAAACTGCAAATTGCATATTTAACGATTCGTGCGTAAATTTTTGCAAGGAGATCTAGAGTCACAGATTTAAGGAGAACAGGAAACAGAGACATTTTTAGAGATCCAGAGGAGCACAGAAGGCTATACAAAAAAATTTCATCAACTGTTCCTTCTGCCACGCGGCGGAACCGCGGCATAAAGGCACCTACTGCGGCGGAAACGCGGCAGTTTAGAGGGATCAACGCCACATAATTCTCTGGTATCTTTCTTAACTCCTTCTCTCTCTCCTCAAATCCAATAAAATCTATTTTCTGCAGGATTCTTTGCAAAATTGCGCCGCTCAAAAATCTTTTTGCAAAAGTTTTGTGATTGGTTTTGTTTTGCATATTTAATACGGATTTCTAAGGGGCAAAGACCAAATCAAGATTAGGTGGGGATTTCATCACCCTTCCTAAGCCCCACAAATCACAAACCGAGCATATAGATCAACCCTTCATTAATTTAAAAAATATCTAGACCAGACTCTAAGGACTGTCGCGCTCAATAAGGACAGAGGAAGGTCGTGGGTAATCCATTGTTTATCCGTATTATTTTTGTAGTGCCTAGGCAAGTGTGTCGAAGGCTAGTGGTTTTTAATTAGGCCCACGACGTGGTTCCTTCCCACTTACCTGGCACTTATCTGGCTACAAGGGTAGTACGGAGGCGGTAGAGGATTGATCCTGCGGCTTGTCCTTTGGAAGTCTAGGAGCGGTCTAGAGACTGGACCTAGGTGACCTTAGTTCTAGGGTTGCTTGTGCATCTTAGGGAGATTTGTCTTGAGTCCCACTTTTTCAAAACAAGCCAATTTTAAATCACACACACGCTGCCACTTGTACTAAACCCGCTTAGTGCATGCTCGGCTGGACACGGGATCCTAGTGCCCGTCTTGTCCGCGTTCCTGCTATCGACGCCGAAGTCGGTACTTCTTCATCTTCTTTTCCCCCACCACACACCACATCGACCGTGATGGACGGCACTCCATCTAATTATAACACCACACTGCCACCGCCCGCAGGTGAGCAGAATCCACCGCGCATCTCTCTCCAAGAGAGATGCTATCCTATTCGTGGTCCTCTTCCCACTTGTCTATCTCTTCCACCACCTAACGGGGATAATTTCGAAATTAAACCCCACTACATCAATCTGCTACCCAAATTTCACGGGCTTGAGTCGGAAGACGCGTACGTTTTCATCACCAAATTCGAAAACGTATGCGCAATGATGTGTACTTCACAATTGACCTTAGATGCTATGCGCTTACGTCTTCTCCCATTCACACTGTGCGACTTGGCAGAAAAATGGCGTTATAATACTGCCGCACACTCTATCGCTAATTGGGATGAATTCGTCGTAGCATTTCTTAAGAAGTTTTACCCAAATCATAAGACTGCACATGTTAGGAGCGAGATCAACCAGTTCACCCAGCTTCCCAATGAACCATTTTGGAAGTGCTTTGAACGTTTCAAAGATCTGCTTGTCCAATGCCCCCATCATGGAATACAAAGATGGGATTTATGTCGGATTATATATGAGGGCATTAATCCAGCGACATAGCAGATGCTTGAAACAATGTGTCAATGCAATTTCATGTCTAAAGATGACGGTGAAGCATGGAAATATCTGGAAGACCTTGCTGAACACACGTTGCAGTGGGAAAGCGTAAGACCACCTTCAACTAAGGGAGGTATTCACCAGCTCGACGTTTCTATTGCAGTAAAAGCCGAAATGGCAGCGATACAGAAGAAACTCGACGCTATTGAAAACAAGTTCTCATCTTTCTCCCTAAATCAGGTCACGCTTCCTAAGACCGTCTGTGGTTGCTGTTCGGATCCTTCACACTTAACGGAAGAATGTCCTATGAATGCATCGTTTCAAGCTAATGCTGCTTTTCAGCAGCGACCTAGAAACGATCCTTATTCTTCCATATATAATCAAGGATGGAGGAATCATCCTAACTTTGCTTGGAATCAAAACCAACAAAGCAATTATCAAAGACCTCCTCCACATCAACCACAACCACAGAATCAGCCCCCCTTTCAGTCACAGAATTTCCAAAATCCGGCCAACATTTCTACACCACAAGTGGCCGGTACTGACAACTCACTTGCACAAACTTTGGATATGTTCATGAAACAATCCATGCAAAATTCGGCTGAGATAAGGTCTTCTATTGATACCCTAACGAAAAACTCCTCCTCCCATGGTGAGAGTATTAAATCAATAGAAAACCAAATCGCACAGTTAAACGCCGCAATGAGTGCGAGAGAGAAAGGGAAACTCCCATCTCAACCCATACCTAATCCTGGCCACTCACAGAGTTATAATGTGAGTGCTGTTACCACGTTGAGATCGGGAAAAGTGCTGAATGACCGAGTGGGTGAGCAGTGTGATGATAGTGACACCAATGATACCCCAGCTTCTTCTTCTTCCCCTAATTCGTCTAGTCTCCCACCTTCATCCGAGCCTATTCTCCGTTTTCCCCAAGGCTCGAACATTTTGCCGAATCTATCTAAGTCGATTCCCACTCCAATTTTGGGATCGAATCCATCCCCACAGTCTTCTCCACAAACGTTGGACCCAAAACTTATTGATCAAGCACCTTATCCAAACAGGTTAAGGGGCAACAGACCAAGTCCACAAATGGAGAAGATTGAGGAAATTTTTAAGCAAGTTAACATAAACATTCCTCTCCTAGATGCTATTCAACAAGTTCCGTCATATGCGAAAATCCTAAAGGACTTGTGCACTAGGAAGAGAAAAGTTCAAGTACCTAAAAAAGTTTTCCTTGCGAGTAATGTGAGCACAGCTTTTACACAACAACTTCCCAAGAAACGAAAGGACCCCGGAAGTCCTACAATTTCAATTTCTATTGGGAGTAAAAATATCAATCGTGCTCTACTCGATTTAGGTACTAGTGTTAACTTGCTTCCGTATTCTGTTTATGAGCAATTAGGGATCGGAGAGTTAAAACATGCGCATTGCACTCTTCAGATGGCCGATCGATCTATCAACCAACCTAGGGGTGAGCTAGAGGATGTGTTAATTAAAGTCGGGGAATTCATATTTCCTGTGGACTTTATCGTTATTGATACACAACCTGTGGCAAACCCACGCAATCAAATCCCGGTGATACTCGGTCGACCTTTTTTGGCCACTTCCAACACAGTAATTAATTGTAGAAACGGCTCTATGACCCTATCTTTTGGAAAGAAGTCAATTGAGCTTAACATTTACAGGTTGGGAAGTGAACCCTCCGAACCCTATGCTCATGTGTGTTCTGTCGAATTAATGGATGTCGACAGTAGCGAATTTGATCAACCTCATAATTCTGACTCTTTTCATATGTCGTTGTTTGACACGGACTCTTCCACCGAGTTGTCCGGGTCAACATCTAACGCTGATGAGGAACTTTTTATAGAGTCGGACGATCCCCCCATTTTTTCTGATGACATTATTCTTCGGGGTATCGATGAAAACTTTGAAGAAATTTTCGCTGATGAGCTCGCATTTTTACAAGACACGGGTGTTGAGATAAATCAAATCCAAGATGAAGAAATTGGACCTCCACCCCTTCTTTTGGACAATCAGGATAATGCGAGAAATCCATCATTACTATCACCGTGTCGTCTCTCCAAATTGAGACGCAATTCTTTTCCATTACACCTCTTATCACCTCCCCACTTCTTCTTGTCCAAAGGTGACATGTTCTTCCACCAACCTTGGTGCTTCATCGATAAAATTTTTGAATGGTTGGTGTTGACCTTCGGTCTTTGCAAAGCTTGGCATTGACCAATAACCTTGACCCCCTCATATGATTTTAAAAGATTAAAATTGTTTAACTCAAGTTTGGGGGAGGGTGGTATATTTTGGCTCTTGAAAGAAAATGATTTTTACAAAATTGTGAGCCTAAAATAAGTTTGGGGGAGGATTTTCACTTTCATATATTCTTGCCCCCATTAATAATTTCCTCCCAAGTCTACAGATTTTTTGTGCTTAATGGATGACATCAGTGAGGACACTGCTGTAAACAGGTTTGGGGGAGGTTTATGCTTATTTACACATCAATTTGCATCATATTTTGCATAAGCACAACATTTTCAAAAATTAAAAAAAAAATTTCTTTTATAACAAAAGAGTTGAAAGTGAAAAATTACATCCAAAAGATAGGAATAATTTAAGAAAACCAAGAAAATTAGAAGTTTTCTTACACGAACTAGTAATAAATAGTTATGAGCTGTTGTCCCAAGGGTTAGTAAGATGAAGGAAGTCACTAATCTGAGGATAAAAATAAGTCTGAAAAATAGTTTCTATTCTGGAAGCCGAACATTTGAATGTTGATACCCTACTATATGCACTTACACACGTCTTGAAACTCGGGATAGTAGAGGATACCTTGAAATGCTCTTGTCTAAAAGCCAAAGTATGAAGGAAATAAAAAAAAATGAAGAAAATGGTGAAAAGAAAAAAAAATGAACACTGGTTTTGTTATCGCCAAGACAGCAATAAAAAAATATAGCGAGGGTGCCTCTTCACCTAGTGCCCTAAGGCCAACTGGTCTGGGAGTCACTGCTAAGCCTTAGATGGTGCAAGACGAGGAAAATATTATCACCTAATCAGCAAGCACATAAGTAATCGGTCGGTTAGTACCTCAAGAAGTATTAACGGTCGCATGAAAAGGTGTGAGCAAACCTAAGTATTCATCAAATTAAAAAGTACTAAGGTAGATGGACAAGAGTATGATAGCTTGAATTGAATTCTCCGAGTGTAGGGATGTTCTTAACACACACGTGGGGTTATATGATCAATGTTTGGATGAAAGGTAGGAATGAAAAATAAAGACGATGTTTTATTGAGGGATGATGTGATTTCTAACATTTTTTCATGACTATTAAGATAGGGCTCATGACAACTGAAAAGCTAGTATAGTTGGAAACTCTTATTTTCAAAGTCTTTCTTTTATGGTTCTTATCTTTATATGTAAATTTCACCATCTCTCTTTTGTTATAGAATTTTGTGGGTGTAATCCGCTGAAAACCCTCAGGAGACAACACTCCTCCTACTAGGGACACCTAGAGGTTTAACGGCTTGTTGCACGTGCTCAGTGCAATCGTGTCTTCCTACGAAAGTGTGCTTAGTTTTCTCCTTTCTTTTTCTCTTCTTGAATAAACTAGTTTGCTCGGGACGATCAAAGATAAGTTTGGGGGTATTTGTTCAGTTGATAAAACTGCACATTTGTATTACATTTTTCCTACCATTTTCATATTAAAAAAAGGACTTTATTATAATATATTATACATATGAGGGTTTATGTGTAAAAACACTATTTTCCATGTGTTAATATATTTTAATTAACATTTGGTAGAAAAATGTATGCAAATAAATTCATTGACCAAATCCTAGTAGAACTAAGTCTACTAAATATTATTTAAGATTATTATGCAGAATTTTCCAAGTTGTTATGCAGAATATATCAAAGAAATCAAGCTGTTGAAGAAGACTTGCCTAATTAAGAAGCAAAACTTAGAGACCAAGTCTGGAAGCAACCGAGAGAAGATTTCTGAATTCTAAAGGTGCCTAGGATTGCCACATGTCACAAGAAGAAAGCCCAAGAATTTTGATCAAAAGATCCTCACCTTTGAGCGCGGATCCGCGGCCAAACCCCCCTTGGGCCGCGGATCCGCCGCACTTCTAAGGAATTGGTGTAAATCCCCGTTTTCTTTCTACATGAAATTTCCTATTTTCTGAATTCTGGTGATTACCATATTCTTGACTTCATATATTTTTAGTTGGTTGTTTAAACCCTATTTTTCCAGCTCTTTTGAAATCAAATCTTTAAACAAAATCCTCAACTCATTTTTCCTTTCGCAGCCCACACTCTTTATAAACCCCCTTAATAAATTTTTATCAGCCCATTTCCTTTAATCTCCCCACAGCCCACTTCCTTTTTATAAAATTCCTTCACAAAACAAAAACCCCCGGGGCCTCCCACCATCACTCAGCCCACACACATTTTTCTTTTTAAAACCCTTTGTTTTAATTTCCCGGCCCATTTCCCTGCGCTTAACCCTGCAGCCCACGAGAATTTATTTTTAGAAAGGAATTCTTTTATTTTAGTGCCGGCCCACTCCATTTTTAACCCAAGCCCGCTCACTCACCCTCCACTGTTCTTCTTCCCTCAAAATCCCAACGGCTACATTCATTAACGCGCGCGCGCGACACGCCTCCCCCGCCGTCGCCCACGCCCTCGCCCTACCGTTGCCCCCACGTTGTCAACCTCGTCGCCCTCATCTCTCTCGTACTCACAAACTCCTCACCTCTCTTCTCTACATTCACTGAGCCCAAAAAAAAACCGAACACCCAAACTTTCTCTCGAGCCATTGACACCTCCACCGCCGGCGATCATCCCACCTCGTCGTTCGAGACACGACGACTACCACTCATCCTCTACCAACCCTCTCCCTTCACGACTTCTCCCTTCTTCAACCGAGCCCCTCTCAAATATCCCCTGCACACAACCCACTTCGACCAAGCTCGGCCACCTTATCCCCTCGACGACGACGAGCCACCCCACTTCACCTGAACCACACCTGTAGCCCTCAACACCCTCAGCATCACCCTCATCTCCCTAGACCCGACCCTCACTGCTCCCCATCTCTCCAAATCTAAAAAAAAAAAAAAACCCATTTTTAAATTTCACCCCCTCACTGTGAAACTGCACCGTACACATAGCCGGAGCGCCGCCAACCGACGCCGACCCCAGCACACCCCGGGAGACCCACAGGGCACCATTCTAGATTTCCAGCAGGCACAAAGACGACTCCGGAAACTCCGACGTAAAACCCGTGCTCGATCGAGGCTCGCGCGAATTTGTTCCGCGGCGTAAGACGCGCGTTCGTGACGACACTGCTGCCGTACGATCCCGAGGCGTTCTCCAGGCAAGTATTTACTTGCTTCATGCTATAATAATAGTGTAACCCACCTAGATCATGTAGTTTACAAGCTTTCCGATTTCCTATACGTGTTAAAACCTAAATGCTCGATGTTAATTACTAATAGAAAAAATGTCTAATTTGACGGCAACCGATACGTTCTGTTGGCCCTTTGAATGTTATATAACGTGTGTGAAATTTGCTGGAAAACGCGATTGTTTGTAACGAAAATCGATACCCCTAAACATGTCGTTAAAACTGGAATTTCCCTCGTAACTGAAAACGAATAAAATCACCATAAATCATACACATATTGGAAAGATGCGTTCGAGGGCTTAAATCGAAGCCGACTCGACGAACTTTAATACTATGTAGAATTTTAATGTTTTCTGTTCTGAAACCATGAAGATATTTGGATCGGAACACGACTCTGGACTGCAGTCCAGAACGTTTCTGATCAGTGTGTTCTGTCTAAGGTCCTGCGACCCCGTATTTCCTGAAATCGCATGATACGGAACTTTCAGTAGTTATAATATATACCTGTTAGTGAAAGAAAACAAGTGGTTCCATTTCGATTCATCGCATTTTGTTATTTTAAACTTATTTTAAAAGGGCAGAACGTAAAGCTGTCCAGAACACTTTCTGAAATGACATTTGAGATTGAACTGTGTATAACTTTCAACGTACAGATGCGATTGAAGATCCGTCTGTTGCGTTGAATACTTTATCGAGAACCCTAAATTTCATTTAACTGTGACATCGCTAAATTCTGAGCCCAACTGGGTGTAATTCGTGTCGCGAAACAGATGTTCAGTTCTGAAATTGAAATTCCAGCCGCGAACACTTAAACTGAAACAGTTATATCTTGAAAACCGAAATTCCGATTGAACTGAAACAAATTTTGATGAATCACTGACTGATTGTTCTATATATCTTACCTACATCATTTTCGCTGAATTCGTAACATATTATCTGTGCAATTTATTTTAGTTCATGACATGCATGCTAATTCGTAACATACAAAGTTTATTGGTAGCATATAGTACATATATCATACCCTTGTCATTTACACAGTGTTAGTGCGTGTGGACATTGCATCATCGTGCGTGATAGATGTTGGTTTAGGAGTGACGAGTACACCAATGGAAAGTGAATATTCGTGATAGTGATTGATACAGTGGACAGTGATGAAACCGTGCCTTTGGTATACTCGTACACAACTAGATCAATATCTTAAATAGTGTAACCTGGGGAAAAAGGGGAAATCAAAGTGGAAAGAGTATCGTATTTAGCGGGACCGTGTTTAGAGGATGATCATTCGAACCGTGATACTTATACGTGTAGGACAGGATCTAGCGATCCGGCTGACAGGGTTATGTCCCGGGCATGTGGGCCGTTGTCTCGGGTATGTACGAGACTCCTGTTAAACATGATCCTCCTTCCACTGTGTGATTTCAAACATGACCTAGAGACCGATAGGGACACATAACATATTCTGCATCATATTGTGACATAGTGTTTACTTGCATTATTCGCATACCAGTATTACCTCATTTACCTGTTTCATCTGAATATAATAATGGTTATTTGTGTCGCTCTGACGACCTGAGTATGCATGCTCAGATTCCGCGGGAAGACCAGCACAGGAAACGGATCTATCCTTTGAGTTCACGAAGATATAGTTTGGTGTATCTTCTGCATTTACTGCTTTCCATAAGAGAGATTGTGAGATTGAACTTGGTTAGTTATCTTTCTTATTATCTGTGATCTGTGAACAATGAAATTTTAATGTAATAAATTAGTGATGTGATTCCTTTAATACTGTGCTTTATTTACTGATTACCATGTAGTGCTAGAAGCCGAAGTATGACTACGGCGGGATGATTCCTTGACCGTAGGAGCATGGCTGGCCTAGTCATCCCTCGTTTTCCGTATTTTGGGAAGCGGGGCGTGACAATTAGGAAGCAAGATTTTTTGGCATAAATCTATGAAGAATTTTACCAACTTTTCAACAATAAGATTCTAGCTTTGCACTATAAAAGGGCACCGAGAGCCTCTTGGAAAAGTTATCAAGCCGACGCGATCACGAAGCCCCAGACGCTCACGCATCCAGGCTGATCATCAACAGTTCATCTACCTCCTTGGAAGAGATCGAGAAGCAACTAGTTTTGTAATCATTTTTTAAGGAATCAAAGTGTAGATTGTTCAAGTTGATTAATAAAGGTAGTTGTTTTATTTAATTCTTTTGCATTTTACATTATGTTTTCCCTCTCTTTCTTTTCATCTTCTTCTCCCAACATGCGCGAGTAATTCTCCGCTTGTTAGGGTTCGTAGGATTAGGGTAGGCTAATGGATGATGAACATCCCTAAACCCTTTTTAGTCCTATAAAGTTTATGAACTTTATCAAAAGAATCATTAACATCCTAATCGGGCGTGCTAGCAATTCTTTGCTAGTTCCGACCGCGATTAGAGATTAGATTAATGATTGTTTTGGTAAAGGCTAGATTTGAACGGAGTTCCGTGTCGAGATAAGGGTTAAGAGTGGGATTCCTTTTCCCTCCAGAAACCCTAATCTACACGCATCACCGTCGTTCTAGTTTTAAATCTATTAATGGATAAAAAGGGTAACTTTTAAATAATCGTCCATGACTACTAAATCCTAACGAACCCTACAAGTCTTCTTATTATATTATCTACATCTCTAAAATAATCTAGATCTATATTTTTGCATTCTTGCTTAACGTAGATCTAGAAACTTTTCACAAAATTCTTATTTCCTCCTCTCTTTCAACACATCTAAAGTAAAAGTAAAAGGTTCCACGTTTCCCTGAGGACGACCCGTACTCACCTCGGTCTAGCTACACGCGACACCGTTATTGATTGCGATTAACTACAAACAAAAACAACTTTTTCGTATCAATCAGTGGACTACAATGTCTTGGCCCATCTCCGGAAGCTTCCATCTCTTTTGAGCATCTACGATGTCTTGGTCCTATCTAAGGAGCTTAGGGATATTCTCATTCACGCTTTACAAAACCCGGAGCGGTATCAGGCTCCCTTTGCGGAAATTAATATAAAAGAAGCCCAGTATGCTCTGCATGCCTCTGTAGTCACATTTAAGGACGAAGACTTACTACTGGAAACGGCTGAGCATAATCGGACGCTTTACGTGACTGGGTACAGTGACGGAGATCATATTAATCGCATATTGATTAATCCGGGATCCTCAGTGAACATCATGAACTTGCGGACTCTGAAGAGTTTGTCAATGGACATCCGACACCTGTCAAGGGAAAGGATTGTCATTCAAGGCTTCAATCAAAACTGTCAGAAAGTTCTGAGGTCTATAGCTCTGCCAATCAAATTTGGGGATCTGCAAACCGAAGCTAAGATATACGCGATCGACGTTGACACGTCTTATAAAATTCTCTTGGGGCGGCCGTGGCTCCACGATTACGATATTGTTCCGTCAACTCTCCATCAATGCATGAAGTATACTAAAAATGGCGAAGAAAGACGCATTGACGGAGACATCCAGCCGTTCGGTGTGCATGAAGTCCGATATGAAGATTCTCGGTACTTTGTGAACCTCAAAATGTTAAGCCACAACTGACCGAGGACAGAGCGGCCCCAAAAACTCAAAGGCAAATCTAAGCCGGTTGTATACAAAGAAATGCATGGCCTATCCCCTGAAGTGGCTATACATTAGATGGATATATCTCCTGATGCCAAGCCTGTCAAACAAGCTCCTCAAAGAATGAGAAGGGAGCTGGAAGAAAAGGTCATCGAGGAAACTAAGAAACTTATCGATGCTGGCTTCATCAGGGAAGAGAAGTACGCAGACTGGATCGCATGCATTGTCCCAGTAAAGAAGAAAAATGGGTAGATCCGGGTTTGTGTCGATTTCAGGGACCTTAACAAGGCATCCCCTAAAGATGATTTCCCGCTTCCGGTCATGGAAACGATTATCGATGACACCTTAAATTACGAGCTGTTCAACTTCATGGACGGTTCGTCTAGGTATAATCAAATAAAAATGTCGCCTAAGGATGAGAAGCATATAGTATTTCGAACCCCGATCGGCATATACTGTTACAAAGTGATGTAGTTCGGACTGAAGAACGCATGTACTACATATCAAAGGGCAATGACCAATATCTTTGATGACCTAATCCTTAAAGTCGTCGAATGCTATGTTGATGATCTGGTCGTCAAGACTAAAACCAAGGCTGATCACATCCAAGATCTTAGGACCGTTCTCACTAGACTAGGGGAATACGATCTGAAGATGAATCCTCTAAAGTGCGCTTTTAGCGTGTCATCAAGAAAATTCCTGGGCTTTACAGTCCGACATCGGGGGATCGAAGTTGACCCATCCAAGATAAATGCCATCATGGAGATGCCCCTTCCAAAGAGTCTGGCGCAGCTAAGATCTTTTCAAGGCAAGGTTGCTTATATACGAAGGTTTATCTCAAATTTATCGGGGAGATGTAGGCCCTTCTCAAAGCTCATGAAGAAAGGATCTCCTTTTGTTTGGGATGCCGAATGTCAAGAAGCGTTCGAAAGCATCAAACAGTACCTATTGCACCCTCCAGTGATTGCTGCCCCTATTCTAAATAAACCGTTGATTCTCTATACTGCTGCGCTAGATGAGCCACTCTGTGCACTCCTTGTCCAGAACAATGAGGAGGGAAAAGAAAATGCTCTCTACTACCTCAATCGAACTCTAGTCGGGACGGAACACAACTATTCCACGATCGAAAAGCAATGCCTGGCTCTGATATTTGTTGTGAAGAAGCTGAAGCACTATCTGCTCTCTCATCGGGTTATGCTGATCTCCAAGGTCGACCCGCCCAAACACTTGATGACTAAAGCAAGCCTAGCCGGTAGAATGGAGAGATGGGCTGTCATGTTGCTTGAATTTGACATAATCTATAATCCCCGGAATGCAGTAAAAGGGCAAGCTCTCACTGACTTCCTTGCTACTCATCCCATACCAGAAGGGTCTCCGCTCAATTGTGAGTTACCCGACGAACAAGTGCTGCACCTCGAGGATGATGAGCCATGTTGGGAGCTCTACTTCGATGGTGCCTCATCAATAAGGTGCTCCGGCAAATCAAGCATCCCGCAGATAAAAGCAGGGATAGGATTGGTGTTCATCACGTCATCGATGGGAACCCTACGACGTATTTTGCTCTCACCGAGCCTTGCACCAACAACAAGGCTGAGTACGAAGCTCTGATAGCTGGTCTGGAGCTCGCCATAGAAATAGAAATCCTTCGGCTACGGGTTTACGGTGACTCTCAGCTTGTCGTCAACCAGGTAAGCGGAGACTATAAGATATACAAACCCAAGTTAGCTCGATATAGAAGCTGAGTGGTGGAACTCATGAAACGGTTCACTCACATTGGACTAATGAAAGTCTCTAGGGCGTTGAACGGAAAATCCGACATACTCGCTCGCCTAGCTAAAGAGCTAGTTGATCCTGACATGGACAAAATTCTAATCAGAGTCAGAAGCCGGTAAATTTTGCTTCCAGTCTCTTTGCATGAAGAAGAAACCATAGAACAAGAAAACAATCATGCCGAAAAGGCTTCGATCATTCAAGACGAGCCTGATTGGAGAGAACCCTTCATAGAGTACTTTCAATATGACAAGCTACCCGAAGAAAAATCTACGAGGATTCAGCTGAAGAAGAGAGCTCTCCGATACGTGTTTGTAAATAATACGCTATACCGCAGATCATATGACCAACTCTGGCTCAGGTGCCTGTCATCGACCGAAGCCCAAAAAGTCATGAAAGAAGTTCACTCGGGCGTCTGCAGGGCTCACCAGTCCGGCCCCAAAATGCGGCTTCAGATCAAACGGCTTAGATAGTACTGGCCCACCATGATAAGGGATTACGAAGAGCATGCAAAGAAATGCCATCTCTGCAAAATTCACGGTGATTTCATTCATAAGCATCCCAATCCGTTGCATCCTACGGTGGCGTCGTGGCCTTTCGAAGTTTGGGGCACCGACATAATTGGCCCAATTGATCCCCCGTCATCCAAAGGCCACATGTTCATATGGGCCGCAACTGACTATTTCTCCAGATGGGCTGAAGCTGTCCCACTAAAAGAAATCAAGACAGAAGATATTCTGACATTCTTCCGGCATAATATTCTATACCACTTCGATACACCAAGAAGAATCATTTCTGATAACGGGCCTTCTTTCAAGAGCTTCAAAGTTTCAAGGTTCGCTACCCAACACAAGATAGACTGGAGATATTCCTCCATCTATAATCTAAGGGCCAATGGGCTAGCTGAAGCCTTCAATAAAACTCTGTGCAAGCTCCTGAGAAAAAATGCTTCAGCCAACAAGAGAGACTGGAATCTCAAACATCACAAGGCGTTGTGGGGCATATCGTACCACACGCCGTACTCCAACTCAGTCCACTCCATACTAATTACTCTTCAGAGTGAAGGCGATCCTCCCTTCGAAGTCGAAATTCCAAGCTTAAGAATGGTCGTTCAGCACGAGTTGACAGAGGAGGAAAATGTGCTCCTCCGGCTCGAAGAGCTCGATGCCCTCGAAGAAAAAAGGCTCGTAGTACAGCAAAATCTGGAGCTATACCGAGCCCAAATGTTACGGGCTTATGACAAGATGACCCGTCTCCGTGCTTTTAAGAAAGGCGAATTGGTGTTGGTCTTCAAAAGACCGATCATCCCCAATCGACATGCCAAGGGAAAATTCGAGCCAAACTGAGAAGGACCATACGTCATCGAGAAGGTGTTTGATGGAGGGTCCTACCAGCTGCTAAATGCCGAGGGAGAAAGGCCCATGCCCCCATCAATGGCCGGTATCTTAAGAAATACTATGCGTAAATGCTCCAAGTCGCAGACGAATTGAGCACACCGGCCTTACGGTCTGGATCATACATCCTGTAAAACCGTATACAATCCACGGGCAGAAACAACCCCTATCTCTCCCAAAGTCCTACCGGCGATACTACATTTAAAGTCCCACCGGCCTTAAAAAAAGGTATGTCCACAAGTAAAACGGGCACGAATGAAAACCCGAATGGGCTCTGTGAGTAAAAACAGCAGGACTGCCGGCAAGTTTGTGAAAACCCGAAAGGGCGCAAGCTCGTGAAAAGAGATGAAATACACCCGCAAAGTCCTCTCGACATTATGAGGAGAAAATCCCCGCGTGAGATCCTTACGACTCACAAAAGAGCAACACACTTAAGAATCCCTACGATTCTTAAGGAGAAATACACCTGCGAGATCCCTCGACTCGTAGGGAGAAAATGCTTTTATGAGACCTTTACGGCTCATAAAATTGAAAAGCCATAGATGATAGGGATTTAAACCTGTCTTCTGAGCCATCGCTCCCCAACGGGCAACGACAAATGATGAGTCGCTCCTGGCATTTCGCTTCAGTGTTAGTGGTGCTGATGCTGACCAAAAACCCAAATCCCAGGTCTTCCTAACGGCAAATGAGAGTCGCTCCTGGCATTACGCTTCAGTGCTAGCGGTGTTGATGCTGGCCCAAAACCCAAATCCCAAGTTTTCCCAACGGCAAATGATGAGTCGCTCCTGGCATTGCTTCAGTGTTAGCGGTGCTGATGCTGACCCAAAAACTAAATCCCATGCCCTCCTGAGGCAAATAATGAGTTGCTCCTGGTATTATTCCAGTGCAGCAATGCTGATGCCGACCCAAAAACCAAATCCCAAGTCCTCCCGGGGCAAATGATGAGTTGCATGATCAGTTTGACCCATCAATCGGAGGTTCTCTCGCTCTAAAAGTGAGGGGTAATTAACGGCAGCTTAGTCCGTGGCCACCGGAGATTCGGATACCCACAATCAATAAACCCTGCCTACCCTAGGCAGGGAGAATCTGTAGTACGCCTGACAAGCGTGTGCGTATTCCCATCTCAATGGGGTGACGAAAAACACCCTACAATATACAGATAAAAAATATTAGTCGGGTATATATGATATAACCGGATTATTAAATTAAGTGTTGATTTAATAATTTGATATATATTTATATTTGATATAATTATATATTAACTAATATTAAGCTCACTAATTATTTTCTTTATATATATATATATATATATATATGAAGCATGGATTTTCTATTTTGAGAAAATAGATTAAGAGGTGGAAAATGGGAGATATTTTGGGCATGGGTGTGAGGTATGGCTCATTCATTTCTTTATTAGTTTGGCTTCATTATTGAAGCATGGTAGCTATTTTATATTGAGAGATATTCCATGCTTCAATAAGTGAGGGTTTTATTGAGCCATTTTTCATTCTTCACTCACTTGAGTTTTTTCCTTAGCTCATTTTTCTTCTCCTCTCCCATTATCTTCTTCCTCTTCCTCCATTGCCCTAACCCTCATATGAGTTGTGAACCCTAGGGCATTAGAGCATTTTGTAAGCTATTAAAACCTACTTCATCATCCTACTTTAGATTAGCCATTTAAACTAGGGTGTTTTTTCCACTAATGAAAGATTGGTGAAGAGCTATCTTGAATTAGAGGAGTTTCGGATGGATCATTTTCGACACGAAAATCGCGAAGGAGCTCGTTCATTCTACATGGAGCCTAAAGGAGTCGTAAGGACCACTATCTGGAGCTATAGAAGTGAAGGACTTGATCTTCAAGGTTGTAATCTCTTTCACTTAAATTAGATCTTTTCATATCATCGCCATAAACCCTAATAATCTAGTTAGATCTTTGGTTAGTGTAGCTTAGCACCAAGAAATTTTTAAAATTGCATGCTTGATGCCTGTTCCCCTCCGAATGGCGCGGCGGAGACGGCGTGAGGACGCCTTGCCTGAGATTCGGGGCAGATGCTATTTGGTTTTATTTGGCTACCTCTCCGAAGATACCAAGTTGATTTATGGCACCGTGTATCGGAGGTTTAGACGGATGCGGCCGATGTAGCAGACTTCGTCAGATTCCCCCTCGTTTGAGGGGTTTTTGATTGTGGGGACGCTCTTCCCTGCAGGCGCAAGCCCCTGCAGTTAATTACGTTACCGCATCGCGGTAGCCACTTTCTCCTTCTCCAGAATTTCACTTCGTGTCGTGTATGTTTGTTTTGTTTGTGGATGCCCGTGGATTGTATACGAAGACTAAGTTATGTCGTCGCCCGTAAGACGTGGATTAGTCCAAATCCGTATTTTCTTAGGTTTGGGGTTTTGGTTCGAGGATACGTTAGCCATATTTGAGGCTAAGATCAACTCAAACGTTTGTTAAGGATACGTTAGTCTAATTTGAGACTAAATCAACTTAACGGGATCGTTTAGATCCGACAAAAGAGCATTTGAGGGCTCTATTGTTCCAGTTTAGGGACATGGTGGTCCATAGGTAGTTTAAGGACGTTTCGGTCCATTGCCAGTTTAAGGACATGGTGGTCCATAGGGTAGTTTAAGGACGCATAAGTCCATTAGTTTAAGGACGCATAAGTCCATTAATTTAAGGACGCATGAGTCCGTGGGTTTAAGGACCCCCACAGTCCATATCTTGGTTTAAGGACGCATAAGTCCATGAGTTTAAGGACCCCATAGTCCGTGTTGATGTGTGGTTGTCGGGACCCGTCACCTCTATGACGTCGTTGAAGGATTACAACGATAGGAGTCAGAGGAGTTCGGAGATGTACCCTCGAACCGGATGTAAATTGATTTAGGAGAGCAGCCGTGCTCAGTCAATTTAATTTGAGGACTTACGGCCATGATTGGGCTAAGTCCAGTTGAAAAATGCTCAACGTTTTTATTTGTCTTTGGCCTTTTAGGCCTTGTAACACCCGAGCCCAGTGCTACTAATTTTAGTTACTGTTTGAGCGTAGTGTGGTACTCATTTCACTTATCTTGCTTGATTATTATTTACTGTAAATTTTACCCGGCAAATTCATTTCTGCATATAAAAATTTATGGCATCTAAAATAAAATTAAAAATATTCATCTTGGCCTACTTGACACCCCTAACCCCGTTGTAGCGTCCGTGCGTCGTGTTATCGTCCCGTTCAGTGAAACGGGCGAGTTTGGACGGCTACGCGCACGTACGTGTGTCCGTTTTAGGGGTATGCTTTTTGATTGTAAAACACTTCATTTTCACTTTTGGATCCCGCTTAAAATTCTATTAGTACAATTTCAAATTTTTGGACTCGACCCGAGCGCGATTTGGAAATGTTTTACTTTGCGCCAAAATCCCAATTTTAATATATTTAAACCGGCATATATTTTCCTTAACCTTATAATATAATACTGTTCACTTAAAATTTATAAATCTTTATTTTAAAGATTTTCCTAACCTCTAATCCCCCTCAACCAATCGCGATCCTCCATCCCGTGGGCCCTACCTCTTTACTCTCTCCCCCGTCTCTCTATCTCTCCTCTCTCTCTTCCGTATATCTCTCTCTCTCTCTTCCCCATATCTCTCTCTCTCTCCTCCACTCTTATATTCTTTCTTCTTCACGCAGCAACCCACGTTAACCCATGCAACCCTAGCCGCGCACCCCTCGGCGCCGACGATCACCTCGTCGTCGCCTCCCGCCATCATCCTCGTCATCCTCTTCTCCACCACCTCACCTTCATCTCCTATCTCCAACCCCGGCAACCTTCACCGGAGAACCCGAACCCATCTCATGCAACCCTACCGCCGTCTCCCTTCGCCGCCGCAGCCCCAACGCCGACGCCCTCTCCTCCATCGCCTACTCTCCTTCCTCCTCACCTCAACCGAGCATCCCTCTCCTCGCCATCTCCTCCTTCTTCCTTCGTTTACCCGAGCCTACGCCTGCACCCTCAAGCCCCAACCGAGCCCATCGCCGGCGGCCTTTCGTCGTCGCCCTCCGCACCGCCGTCACCCTTCTCACCTCCTGAACACTCCAACACCCCCCCAACCATCTCCTCTTCTCCATTCTCTACACCTCCTACCCGAGCCGACCCCAAACTCTTCCAAACAAACCTTTTCGCCGGAGCACCGATCCATTGCCGTTGACATCACCACCCCCTCTGCAAACACAGAGCACAAGCACGGTAAGCCTTCTTCTTCTTTCTTCTCATTCTTCTTCCTTCTTCTTCATTCCTCATTTTTCTCCATTATTGAATGCTTGTTATCTGTAGTTCGCCGGAATCCGGCCGTGCCGGCGACGTGTCCCGACGTTCCAGCGCGGTACCCCGACCCGTGTGGCTTCACTGTTCGTTGTTTGGGTTCATTCCGTGAACCGTGCGCCCGTTGTGAGTTTTTCCCCGACGACGTTTCACGTTCCGTTTTCCCGATTCGCGACCCGTCGAGGCAAGTAACCCTTCCTACATGCTAAACAATATTTACTTATAATTAATGACACCTTAAAACCCGCAATTTAACTTTGGTATTATAATTTCCCACTTTTTCATGTACAATATTGTTATATATCATTTTACCTTTAAACTTGGAACCTACAGTTTGCAATTGAACCTAATAACCACATTTACCTGGTTAATCACATTTTTAATATTGACATAGCTTATGGCATTTATCTCTATAGTTTTGTTCCATTCGGACACTCGTATGCATTTTAACCTGTAATAGCTGTATTGAACCTTTATATAAATCATTGCACCTCTAAAGTGCTTAAACTTGTTAACGTGATTAAAAGGCCATAATTGTCATACTGCATTCGCATAACATTGAAATCATCTCTGTGACACAACTGACAACTGTACTGCTAATTCAGTGAATCTGCCTATTGCTTACTTCATTGCTTATCTCATGTTGTTGATACCCATGCTTGATTATATAGCCGATTGTGAGTACACCTATGATATCGCTTGCTTCTTGAACTGTCTTGCTACCTACACATTGATTGACCCGACATGGTACCGTATACTGCTTGACTTGACATGATATACCATGACCTGATCCGTTACCTGATCTTGTGTCTAATACCAACAAACCTGACATGTAGTCCTCATGGACCGTTCCTGTTGTCTATCCAGACAAACCTGTTTACCTGATCGTGTGTTGGCATTAGTTTCTTGATTTCGGGATACCTGACTTGACTTGCACATATAACTTGGGGGTATGGGGAAATCAAAGGTGAAACCTGACTTGTAACTCGACAGTTCATTACCTGTCCTGAGTGTATACATTCATGTTTTGTGCCTAGCGGCATGTCTCGGTTTCAGCCAAGAATATTGTGGCCGTGGTCCCGGGTATGTACGGGATACTATCGAGTGTACACATTCATGTTTTGTGCCTAGCGGCATGTCTCGGCTGCAGCCGAGAATATTGTGGCCGTGGTCCCGGGTATGTACGGGATACTATTGAGTTACATCGATGATTCATCAATTTGGTTTCAAAGACTTTAGAATAGAGAACCTGATAGAACAGTTTAGTTTACTCACTGTACAGTACCCTGCACTGCTCTGATTTATATTATTGTTACCCTTGCTTATTCATGTTTATATTTGCATTACCTGTTACCATGTTTATTATTTTATCACTTGATGACTTGACGTGCTGACGTCTGGGTTTTGTATGGCCAAGATTTTTCTACCTTGCTGCAGACTGATTAGGAGTTTTGCCGCTGTTAGACGAGCGGTGAGATTCCTGTCGGTACGTAGTTTCACTCCAGGTATATCATTTATTGTATCTTTTGGCTTCCGCATATTGTTATCTCTTGACTCTTTTGCTCTGGCTTATGGACATGTACTAGATAGTTAGTTTACTTTTCCTGTTCTTGATATCTCCACAGCCGTAATGTGACTGTGGAAGGATTTTTCCTATCCACAGGTAGCATGGTTGGCTATGTCACGTGCTCACTTTAGCGTACTTTGGGAAGCGGGGCGTGGCATGGTTCTTTTGGTACCAGAGCCATAGGATAGTCGGGTTGATTCTTTTGTAGTTGGGTATTGTACCCAATACACGAATCAGAATACCGTGTTTAGGAAACATGTCCTGCCACCTTGCCATTTTACCGTTCTTGAATCACATTCTTCCTGATTATATCTTTTACGATGTGCAAACTTCCTTTGCATATCGACTCGAAAACCTGATTCCTTGTTATCTCTAGGACTTAGGCGACTTGGATGGAGTTATGTAATTGTGGCTATGATACCGCGGCATAGTTACTATGCGGCGCTCTATTTAAGTATCTTGGAGTTCTATCCTTGATTTATATTTCGAATCTATCATCATGCAAATGTTGGGTGTTTGATATGGCCGGTAAGAATTTGAAGACGTACCAAAGGCGTGGACGAAGCCGCCATGCTTGGAATGATAAGAGGAATGCCGGAGAATCAAAAGAAACAGACCGAGCTGATCCAGCAGCAAGCGGACTCGTTTCAAGAAGGTTTGCAGATCGTTCAGCAGTCTGTGAACAGTGTGGGAGCTAAGCCAGTTGACCGAGTAGGGACCGTAGCAGATTTCAGGCATTTGGGTCCGTCTACATTTACTGGTTTGGTGGAGCTGTTGCCAGCGGAGCAGTGGCTAGTTGATACAGAGAATTTGCTTGTTGCGACACAGATTCCAGATGTGAAAAGAGTTGAAGTGGTACGCATTCAGCTAGTGGACTACGCCCGAGAATGGTGGCCTGTGGAGGAGAACCGTTTGCCCAAGCCGATCAAGTGGGCGGATTTTCAAAGAGTTTCCTGGAGAAGTTCTTCCCGCATACCGCACGGGAGGAAATGGAAGAGAAATTCATCGGGCTAAAGCAGAATGGAGCAACCGTAGATGTGCATACCGCAGAATGGACAAGACTCGGTAGATTCGATGGACCTTTAGTTGCCAACGTTGCAGACAGGGCACGGAGGTTCATGCGCAGCTTGGACGTGGACATCCAGAGGTAGATTGTCTCCCTGGGTTTGACCACTTTCTCACAAGTACTTGCGGCAGCCCGAGAGCAGCAGAGTTTATCTGGGATGAAGGGGAGTTTGCAGCAGACATCAGTTGCGGTAAGGAAGCAGTTCTGTCGGGCCAGTCGAGTTTAGGGCTAGGCCGACAAACAATATTCTTGCATCAATGGAAGTGATGAAAGTGAAGAGCCGGCTGTTGTTCGCGATTTTATGGACGTGTTTGAAGATATATCGGGTTTACCGCCGAAGCGAGACGTAGAGTTCGCAATTGATCTTATTCCTGGTGCAACGCCAGTATCCGAAGCGTATTATCCAATGGCACCAGTAAAGTTGGAAGAAGTCAAGAAACAGGTTGCAGAATTGCTTGAAAAAGGTTGGATTCGAAGCAGTAACTCGCCTTGGGGAGCTCTAGTTCTTCTAGTAAAGAAGAAGGATAGCACAAGAAGGATGTACATCGACTATCGAGAATTAAACCGGGTGACTATTAAGAACAAGTACCCTATCCCTCGCATTGGAGAACTTTTGAGCAGCTTAGTGGCGCGGGGGTATTCTCGAAGCTGGATTTGCGATCCGGATATCATCAGGTTCGAGTGAAAGCAGAAGGTATTTGCAAGACGGCGTTTCGAACTCGGTATGGACATTAAGAATACTTAGTGATGCCCTTCGGAGTAACAAATGCGCCGGCAGTATTCATGGACTTAATAAACCGAATCTTTTCACCATTCTTGGACCAGTTTATTGTGGTGTTCATTGACGATATTCTGGTTTACTCGAAGAGTTTTGAAGAGCATGCTGAGCATTTGAAGATCGCACTGCAAACGTTGAGACAAGAGAAGTTATTTGCGAAGATGAGTAAGCGCGAGTTTTGGCTGGAAGTAGTAAAGTTTCTGGGGCATGTTGGCAATGGAATTGCCGTCAATCCAGAAAAGATTGCAGCAGATCGAGATTGGCCGATTCCAAAGAATGTTGCGGAGATAAGAAGTTTTCTTGGACTCGCTAGAAATTACAGGAGATTTGTGGAGAACTTTGTTCGTCTGGCGGAGCCGTTGATCAAGCTTACACACAGGGAGGTACCTTTTGTATGGACGGATAAGCGTGCATTAGCTTTCGAGACGTTGAAGCAGAAATTGATAACTGCCCCTATTCTGACCGTGCCAGACAATTCCAGAGGATTGGTGATTCACAGCGACGCATCTGGGAAAGGATTGGGATATGTTTTGATGCAGCATGGGAAGGTTGTAGCGTACGCATCGAGACAGTTGAAGACCCATGAGAAGAATTATCCAACTCATGACTTGGAACTTGCGGCTGTGATTTTCGCTTTGAAGATTTGGAGACACTACCTTTTGGGCGAAAGGGTCGAAGTTTTTACTGATCATAAGAGCTCGAGTATTTGTTCACACAGAAGGAGCTTAATATGAGGCAGCGTAAATGGTTGGAGCTGATGGCTGACTACGATCCTGATCTTAAGTACCATCCGGGGAAGGTTAACGTTGTGCCGGATGCGCTTAGTCGGTTACCAGCAATTCAGGTGTTAACTACGCAGAAGGAGTTCGTTGCAGATTTTCGAAGATTTGACTTGGAGGTTGTGCTACCGCATTCTTCGGGACAGTTGATGCAGCTGCAAGTACAGTCATCGTTGATCGAGAATATTAAAGCAGCACAATCGCAGGACCCTAGACTGCAAAAGTTTCGAGGACAGGTTGAAGCCGGACTACGAACAGATTTATTGATCCACGCAGATGGTTCGTTGAGGTATGGTAGCCGTTTGTGTGTACCAAAGGGAGATACTCGTGAAGAACTTTTGAAGGAGGCACACAGTTCAGCTTATTCTGTGCATCCAGGAGGCACAAAGATATACCGAGATATTCGACAGCATTTATGGTGGGAAGGCATGAAACGGGAGATTGCTCGCTTTGTGGCGAAGTGCTTGGTATGTCAACAAGTCAAGGCTGAACATCAAAGGGTTACTGGTTTATTGCAACCACTTCCAATTCCTCAGTGGAAGTGGGAACATATAACCATAGATTTCGTGACGGCTTTACCGCGAAGTCCAAAAGGCAACAATGCTGTGTGGGTGATTGTTGATCGTTTGACCAAGGCAGCTCGCTTTATTCCTTTTCGGGTTGGTCAATCAACAGAGGCTTTGGCAGAGCGGTACATGCAAGAGATTGTAAGATTGCATGGAGTACCGGTGAGCATTGTGTCCGATCGGGACACTCGGTTCTTATCATACTTTTGGCGGAGTTTACAGGAAAGTTTGGGGACTCGATTGAAGTTTAGCACAGCTTATCATCCTCAAACTGATGGTCAGTCGGAGAGAATGATCCAAACTCTTGAGGATATGTTGAGAGCATGCATGTTGGACTTCAAGGGTTCTTGGGAGGATCATCTACATTGGTGGAGTTTTCTTACAACAACAGTTTTCAGGCAACCATCCAGATGGCTCCATTTGAAGCATTGTATGGCCGTAAGTGCCGTTCACCTGTTTGCTGGGATGATGTCGGTGAACGAAGATTATTGGGACCAGATTTGGTTGTGCATACAGTTGAGAAGGTTAACACTATCAGAAATCATTTGAAGGCAGCACAAGACCGACAGAAGAATTGGGCAGACACGTCAAGAAGACCTCTAGAGTTCGCCGTGGGTGATTGGTATTCTTGATGATATCACCGATTAGAAGGGTGATTCGTTTTGGAAGTCGAGGAAAGCTTAGTCCTCGATTCGTTGGACCCTTTGAGATCTTGGAGCGTGTTGGTGAGGTAGCGTATCGTTTGGCGTTACCGCAGTCCTTGGCGAATGTGCACGATGTGTTTCACGTATCTCAACTCCGTAGGTATGTTCGAGATGAAACGCACGTATTGGATCATTCGGGGCTAACAGTACGAGAAGACTTGACTTTTGAGGAGCGACCGATGGAAATTGTGGATCGAAGGGAAAAGGTTCTTAAAAACAAGGTAATCCCTCTTGTGCTTGTTTCTTAGGGTAATCGCTCGCATGGAGAGTCCACTTGGGAACGAAAAGATGAAATCCGGCGGAAGTTTCCTCACATTTTCTTATAGTTTCTTGTTTGTTTATCCTATCTTGTTCTTGGAATTTCGAGGACAAAATTCTTTTTGTAGTTGGGTATAATGTAACACTCGAGCCCAGTGCTACTAATTTCAGTTACTGTTTGAGCGTAGTGTGGTACTCATTTCACTTATCTTGCCTGATTATTATTTACTGTAAATTTTACCCGGCAAATTCATTTCTGCATATAACAATTTATGGGATCTAAAATAAAATTAAAAATATTCATCTTGGCCTACTTGACACCCCTAATCCCGTTGTAGCGTCCGTGCGTCGTGTTCTCATCCCGTTCAGTGAAACGGGCGAGTTTGGACGGCTACGCGCACGTACGTGTGTCCGTTTTGGGGGTATGCTTTTTGATTGTAAAACACTTCATTTTCACTTTTGGATCCCGCTTAAAATTCTATTATTACAATTTCAAATTTTTGGACTCGACCCGGACGCGATTTGAAAATGTTTTACTTTGCGCCAAAATCCCAATTTTAATATATTTAAACCGGCTTATATTTTCCTTAACCTTATAATATAATACTGTTCACTTAAAATTTATAAATCTTTATTTTAAAGATTTTCCTAACCTCTAATCCCCCTCAACCAATCGCGATCCTCCATCCCGTGGGCCCCACCTCTTTACTCTCTCCCCCGTCTCTCTATCTCTCTCCTCTCTCTATCTCTCTTCTCTCTCTTCCGTATATATCTCTCTCACTCTTCCCCATATCTCTCTCTCTCTCTCCCAATCTTATATTCTTTCTTCTTCACGCAGCAACCCACATTAACCCATGCAACCCTAGCCGCGCACCCCTCGCCGCCGACGATCACCTCGTCGTCGCCTCCCGCCATCATCCTCGTCATCCTCTTCTCCACCACCTCACCTTCATCTCCTATCTCCAACCCCGGCAACCTTCACCGGAGAACCCGAACCCATCTCATGCAACCCTACCGCCGTCTCCCTTCGCCGCCGCAGCCCCAACGCCGACGCCCTCTCCTCCATCGCCTACTCTCCTTCCTCCTCACCTCAACGGAGCCTCCCTCTCCTCGCCACCTCCTCCTTCTTCCTTCGTTTACCCGAGCCTACGCCTGCACCCTCAAGCCCCAACCGAGCCCATCGCCGGCGGCCTCTCGTCGTCGCCCTCCGCACCGCCGTCACCCTTCTCACCTCCTGAACACTCCAACACCCCCCAACCATCTCCTCTTCTCCATTCTCTACACCTCCTACCCGAGACGACCCCAAACTCTTCCAAACAAACCTTTTCGCCGGAGCTCCGATCCCTTGCCGTCGACATCACCACCCCCTCTGCAAACACAGAGCACAAGCATGGTAAGCCTTCCTCTTCTTCTTTCTCATTCTTCTTCCTTCTTCTTCATTCCTCATTTTTCTCCATTATTGAATGCTTGTTATCTATAGTTCGCCGGAATCCGGCCGTGCCGGCGACGTGTCTCGACGTTCCAGCGCGGTACCCGACCCGTGTGGCTTCACTGTTCGTTGTTTGGGTTCATTCCGTGAACCGTGCGCCCGTCGCGAGTTTTTCCCCGACGACGTTTCACGTTCCGTTTTCCTGATTCGCGATCCGTCGAGGCAAGTAACACTTGCTACATGCTAAACAATATTTACTTATAATTAATGACACCCTAAAACCCGCAATTTAACTTTGGTATTATAATTTCCCACTTTTTCATGTACAATATTGTTATATATCATTTTACCTTTAAACTTGGAACCTACAGTTTGCAATTGAACCTAATAACCACATTTACCAGATTAATCACATTTTTAATATTGACATAGCTTATGGCATTTATCTCTATAGTTTTGTTCCATTCGGACACTCGTATGCATTTTAACCTGTAATAGCTGTATTGAACCTTTATATAAATCATTGCACCTCTAAAGTGCTTAAACTTGTTAACGTGATTAAAAGGCCATAATTGTCGTACTGCATTCGCATAACATTGAAATCATCTCTGTGACACAACTGACAACTGTACTGCTAATTCAGTGAATCTGCCTATTGCTTACTTCATTGCTTATCTCATGTTGTTGATACCCATGCTTGATTATATAGCCGATTGTGAGTACACCTATGATATCGCTTGCTTCTTGAACTGTCTTGCTACCTACACATTGATTGACCCGACATGGTACCGTATACTGCTTGACTTGATATGATGTACCATGACCTGATCCGTTACCTGATCTTGTGTCTAATGCTAACAAACCTGACATGTAGTCCTCATGGACCGTTCCTGTTGTCTATCCAGACAAACCTGTTTACCTGATCCTGTGTTGGCATTAGTTTCTTGATTTCGGGATACCTGACTTGACTTGTACATATAACTTGGGGGTATGTGGAAATCAAAGGTGAAACCTGACTTGTAACTCGACAGTTCACTACCTGTCCTGAGTGTACACATTCATGTTTTGTGCCTAGCGGCATGTCTCGATTTCAGCCGAGAATATTGTGGCCGTGGTCCCGTGTATGTACGGGATACTATCGAGTGTACACATTCCTGTTTTGTGCCTAGCGGCATGTCTCGACTGCAGCCGAGAATATTGTGGCCGTGGTCCCGGGTATGTACGGGATACTATCGAGTTACATCGATGATTCATCAATTTGGTTTCAAAGACTTTAGAATAGAGAACCTGATAGAACAGTTTAGTTTACTCACTGCACACTACCCTGCACTGCTCTGATTTATATTATTGTTACCCTTGCTTATTCATGTTTATATTTGCATTGCCTGTTACCCTGTTTATTATTTTATTACTTGATGACTTGACGCGCTGACGTCTGGGTTTTGCATTGCCCAGATTCTTCTACCTTACTGCAGACTGATTAGGAGTTTTGCCGCTTTTAGACGAGCGGTGAGGTTCCTGTCGGTACGTAGTTTCACTCCAGGTATATCATTTATTGTATCTTTTGGCTTCCGCATATTATTATCTCTTGACTCTTTTGCTCTGGCTTATGGACATGTACTAGATAGTTAGTTTACTTTTCCTGTTCTTGATATCTCCACAGCCGTAATGTGACTGTGGAAGGATTTTTCCTATCCACAGGTAGCATGGTTGGCTATGTCACGTGCCCACTTTAGCGTACTTTGGGAAGCGGGGCGTGACATGTCTGTACTAGGGCTTTGCCCCTTTTTAATAGTGCACTGAATCTTGTTTTATTTGGGCTCTGCCCTTTTATAAATGATGCAGAGCATATGCTTTGTTTGGGCTCTGCCCTTTTAATGCATTGCATTTTTATTTTGTTCGGGCTCTGCCCTTTTAATGCATTGCATTTTATTTTGGCCTGCTAGGCCTTTTTGATTTGGGCCTGGCCCTTCAGTAAACAATGCAGTGCATTTGTCAGGCGCTTTGCGCCAATCATTGAGCGCAAGCGCTTGTGGTGGTGACACGTGTCACGCAAGCGCAGTGCGCTGCGCCAGTGCGCTGTGCTGCTGACACGTGGCGCGCTCTGGTGAGTTGCGCCAATTTTAGAGAGCACCGCTCTATCTTAAAAGCACATAGCGCAAATGGTTCTGGTACTGACACGTGGCGCTCTCTGGTGGCTTGCGCCAACCCAGGAGCGCAACAGTGCAGTTTTGCAAGTGCAAGGCACTGTTTCAATAACTTGATCCAATTTTGGATTCAAGAAAAGAATTTTTAAGATTCCAGAACCAATGGTTCATAAAAAGTGCAAGGCACTATTGTTATTTGTTTCTTATTGAAGATCATTGATCTTGTTCTTAGATCAATGATCTATTCAGAAGAAATTCTTCTATTTTAAAGGGTTTTTTTGTACCTTTTTCTTGAGTTTCTTTTCAAGTTTCTTCAGAGTTGAAGTTCTTGATGATTCTTGATGTTGATGATGTTTTGAGTTGGGGTCTAGGGGTCTTTATATAGTGCCCATAGATTTGTTAGGTTTGTTAAAGAGATCATTCTCTGAGTGATTTGGGGAATTTTCCCCACCGTTGGATCTTTGATCCAAGGGCTTCTGTTTTACAGAAGGCAATCTTCTTGTTTTAACAAGAACAGAAGGATCTTACTAGAATTTTAATTCTGTTTGGCGCAAACGCCCCAGCGCGTGACACGTGCCACGCAGCGCAGAGATCAGCGTAACTGCGCTGACACGTGTCGCGCAGCGCACTGCGCTTGCACAATTGCGCTGACACGTGTCGCGCAGCGCAACTGCGTTTCCGCTGACACGTGTCGCACAGCGCTTGCGCTACTGCGCTTGCGCACCTGCGCTGACACGTGTCGCGCAGCGCAGCGCTTGCGTAACTGAAGCGTTGCTTTCTTTAATTTTTGTTTTAAATAGAGCCTTGCTCTGATTGGGCGCGCTGCCTTGGGCGCTGCGCTGACGTATCAGCTTTTGACACGTGGCGCGTTGCGCGCAGCGCAAGAAATTTGAAGCGTTACTTAAAATTTTGAATTTTTGAAATTCAAACAGAGCTTTGCTCTGATTGGGGGAAACAAATGCCCCCCACCGTTGCGCTCATGTGGCGCGCACGTGAGTGCAGCGGTGGCAAGATCCTGACCGTTAGATCAACTCAGGAGTTGAAGGGGCGCAAGCGCCTATAAATAGGACCCCTGGCCCTCGGTAGATGATTACCATCTTTTAAGAAATTTGATTTTCCAGAGCCTTGCTCTTGTTTTCAAGAACTCCAGAGCTTTGCTCTCATTTCCAAAGTTAGAAAAACTTTAGGTAAAATTAATCTTAGATTGAATTAATTTTAATTAATCTTAACCAACAGAGCCTTGCTCTCATAGATATTCTGATCTAAAGAAAACCCCTTTGGGGTTTCACCAACAGGGCTTTGCTCTCAAGAATCCATAGATCCACAGAGATCTTGTTCAGGGGTTTTAACCCATGAACAGAGCTTTGCTCATGGATCAGAATGTAGATCTTTTTGATCCAAAAAATGAAGAACTCCTAAGAGTCTTCATGGATGTTTTAGGATCCCAATTTTTTTTTTAATCTTTTAGCAGTTTAAAGAAAATTTTTCTTTTAATAGATTTTCTCATCATTACCATAGAGCTAGGCTCTTTTAAGGAATGTTATTCCCCTGAGACCAGAGTTTGACAAGTGTCACTCTGTGACAGAGCTTTGCTCTGAAAGAGGAGATTTTCTCCTTATCTCTAGGGATTTTTATTATTAATGAGAATATTCTCTTGGGGATTAACTGACAGTCTCATCCAATGATAGGGTTGTCTTATTAACTGATGCATTGTCATCCAGATTTTGTGGGTCCCCCTTTGGTCCCCTACCCACTGCACTGCAATGTGGTGTAATTAATTTTAATTATTTTTTTAATTTAATTTAATTAATTAATTAATAATTTTATTATTATTTTTTTTTAAAAAACGCCAAGCGTTGGAATTACAACACTAACGGATAATTTTGTCCCCTTGCAGTGAACATGTCTTTCGATACCTCATTCTCGTTTGTTCGTTCGGAGGAAGGATTCCCCGAAGCACCCGTAGACCGTGACGTCCTAGCTATGATCAGGGACCACGACCCGGAATATAAGAATCTTCACCTTTGGGGGTCGTGGTATAACCAAATCATCATGGGTCGACAGAGCTTCTCGTGCGCAGTACCGTCAGAGCCTATTACGGCGATTCACTATGCCATCCCACCCTCGGGGCAGTATGCCGTGGAGATGGTTGATTGGACTTCAAAGGGCTTTCTTCATCCTGCTATAGATGCAATTCCGGTTCAGCGTCCTATGGTTTTGGATATCCTGGGACGCCGTATTTGTCAAGGCGAGGCGCAACCTTGGGGGCAATCATATAACATAGGTCTGATCCCCAGCCATCCGATCGGCTATTTGCCATGTGCTCGCTACATTCTGTCGGCGAAGAAGTCGCAGTTGATAAGGCTGGGGTTGTACACTGCAGTTTACGTTTCCCTCTTCCAATATCCCACGCTTCCCACCTGGTGGTTTAAGGCTTTTTTGGAGCAGTGGAACATTCCTACTCACACTTTCCTCGCAATGGACCGGGAAGTGTCGATTTCTTTGGAGGAATTCACAGAGGTCTCCGGCTTACCGGTTATAGGGGAGCACTATGAGGAGTTGCTTCCTACAGACGAGTATGTCTTCGGTGCTAAGCCGGCAGTAAGGGGCCTCACTCCGGAGAATGCTGTTCAACATCAATTTCCAAGTTTGATCAAAGTGTTGAACATCTATGAGGTCCTTTTTATCGAATGTGGGAGCCGCGGAGTTAGCTTCGAGGATTTCATCGCTCGATTCCTTCACCCAAACGTCCTCTCGGCAGAAGCTGCTAAGTTTGCCACCCTTGATGACCCTTTCGGTCTAGGTTTGGATAACCTGCCGGCGAAGGAAATAGACCAAAAGGGCTTTTTCCTTCCTAACTCCCCAACTGTGTCTTTTGCGGAAGTTGCAGCCCCCGGGATGGACGAGGAGGCCTTCTTCTTAGGATTTCTTGGGCTATGGCTGAGTTGGTTTGCGCTCCCGATGCATTCTCGCCATATGCGGCCCTCTGTCTTTTACCCAGCTCACCGGATGACCATTGGGGTAAAAGTGGCTGTTGGGATTGCCGGCTTGGCACACCTGTATCACGGCCTCAGTCAAGCGGCGGATGCTAATGAGCCTGGGGTACTGCACGTGATCTTCCTGATGCATTACTTCGTATCATGGCTCGAGCTACATACATTGGGCGTCTTCGATATGCACAAAAGGCCCTCGTTCTATGACAGGTGTAGTTTCCCTCGGATCATACGACTGATTGGCGCCTCAATTGTGACTCCATCGCCACGGAGTGCCAGGGGTTTGCTCCTTCGCCCCTACACCGTTGGAGACGGGGTGTCTTTCATTGATAAAGTGTTGACTATTGGAAAGGCATCTACCACTACAGTGCGACCATTGCAAGACACTTTCAAAGACGGGGCCTCAGTTTTGACGGCCCGGGAGACCCTCCATCTATATTCTATTAGACCGGGTTTCCTGGTGTTTAGGCAGAACGGTGCAGCGATTTTCATGAGATACAACCCGCATCGTTTCGCCCAACAACTGAGCTACAACCAAGGGGTACCATTGGAGGCTTTCCTATCGGAACCTGCTGCTACTGAAGAAGGGATGGAGAACGCGCTGCATCACTTCATGCGTCTGAACACAGGTTCTCATTTTTTTATCAGCGAACCGGCTTGCGCCCCACGACTCCTCAATGCATATACAGAATGGTATAATCACTCGACGGGCGCCGTTATAAAGGAAGAAAAGCGATTGCTGGTCGACCGTAAAGGTGCGCCTCCAGGTAGCGACCGCAAAGCTCTTCTGGTGCCAAGGACCCCGGTAGTTCCCCCGCTGAAAGATGCTAGAACCGGACCACCGCATGTGCAGAGTCATCCACGCGGATTGCCGCTTCCCGATACTGCGAATGCACAACCAGCGCCTTGTGATCCAGTGGAGATAGTAGTTGTGGTTTCGCCGGAGTCTGGTGTGGGCGCGGACATCGAGACCCGCCGCCCCAAGGTGCTTGCAAAGCGCAAGTCGATCCCGGGTGCACCTAGGGCTGGTGGGCAGAAGAGGAAAAAGAAGTCGCTCTTCGCAGCTGACGTTGCGTTCGGTCAGGTACCCCACGCTCCCTATAGCGAGGGCCTGGGTGAGTACGGGACCAACAGGGGATTAGTTATGCCGCCGGATGACACGGACTTGGCGGCCGCCATCGCAGCTTCAGAGCGATTGGCGAGGCGCGACGCGTGGCTAGCTAAGCTCACGCAATCGGGTAATTACTAGTCGCATTTTTTGTTGCATCATATCTTTATTGTTGCCTTTGACTAACGTTTTCCCCCTCTTTTCGTGAAACAGGCATCACCACTGAAGAAGCCATTGCTGCTTCTCTCAAAACTTTCCAAGAGGAGGAACGACTCAGAGCGTCCTTAGGCCTTGGTACATTTTGATTCATCAAGTCTTTTATTCTCCTTTTGTTATGGTCGATCTAATCCCTTTTTTAATCACAGGAACCACAGTGCCGGTCCCGCCAGGTGACGCGGAGACCCTTCCCGGGCCAGCCGCTGATGTTTCGGCCTCTTCGGGGTTACCGCGAGAGACCCGACTTGAAGAGCCGATGAGAGATGCCTTAAAAGCTCTGGAGGCAACTCTAAACGAGGACGACGACACCTTGATGAAGGAAGCGTCGAAAAGGTCCATCGCGACGGCCCGGGAGGAGAGGAAGCGGTTGAGGCACGAAGCGAAGGCACACAGGGCTGCTTTGGCCATTGGAGCGGGCCCGAACACCGTCCCTCGTGCTGATACTCCCTCAGAAGAGCCCCGGTCTCCTTGTCTACAGCTCACAGGCAGGCGGTGCGCGCAAATAGGGAGGCTAACGATAAGTCCACCTCAGGTAATATTCTTTCAAAATTTTGTTGTAAGAATAATAAATCTGTCGGTTCTTATATATTCTGTCCTGCAGGGCCAAGTCTAACCGAGGGGGAGGCGGAGACCGTCGAACCTGAGGGGACATAGGAAGAGGTATTGGTCGAACCCGAGCCGATGGCGGACGACACAACCGGGATTGCCGGGCCCGAGCTAGTGGCTGACGAAATGGTCACGTCCACTATGCCTGAGCAGGTGGCCGATGCCGAGCCCGAGGTAGCAGCGGACAGAGCGCCTGAGACCGATGACCCCGTAGCAATGGTGGACGAGACATCCGCGACTGCTGAGCCCGAGGGAGTAGCGGGTGAGGTGGACATGATTCCTGAGGAGGAGCCGACCGCTTTTTCTCAAGAGTCTGGCAATGCTCCGATCATTGCTCTCCCCGCCTACGGCCCTCCGCCGTCTCCTGGCCTCGCGAGCACGACGACGGCCCCCGTGGAGTCTGGGGATGAGGCCACGGGTGGTGGACTTATGTTGATGGAGGAGGGAGACGCCTCCGTCTCGACTGGAGGCTCATCAGGTAAATTTCGGATTACTGTCCTTTTTTTTATCTTGCAATCTTTCCTGACAGGTTTATCCTTATTTTTTTAACGCAGGTGCGGCCAGTGCCAATGCTCCATTGCTCGAGGGAGCGCCGTCAACTACTGCCTTGGCGGTGGTCACCTCTCAGCCCTCCCTTGTACCATCGAAGATGTTGGAAGGTATGGGTTTGCAACTTATTAGTTTTATCTTTCAGACGCATAATTTATGTACTAAAGTCGTACTGTTGTGTCTTTTCAGGAGTGCTTTTTGACCATCTTTATCAGGTGTTGCTCCCACACTTCTTCTTCCCATCTGAACTCGCTTCTCCCTCTAGTGGCGCTGGTGAGTATAGTTTCCTACTGATATCTTTCTTTTTCAGTGATGAAATTATTTCTAACTTTTTCTCGTCCTGATTGCAGTGCTACAAATCGAAGGAGGGGATGAAAGATCGGCCGCGCCACCGGCCCTTCTGGCCTTGCCACCTGCTGCAGCTGGTATAGCAAACTATCGCATTGATGACCCCTTTTTTTGTCTTTCTTAAAGTGTCATCTAATCGTATCTTGTTTTTTCAGCTGTCGCTCCGATCTCGGCGCCCTTCGAGCCTCGTGTCACAATGCCGGCAGGCCCTTTCCTGAGACGTCCGTCCTCGAAAGGCGCCGTGAATAGTCTGCACATGTTGAGCGACTACATTAAGGAACTCGACGTCGAGGCTCCTACGTCTGCCGCAGATTTTGCTACGGCGGTTAACCCAATGCTGGTGATACTCGTAAACTTCCATAACGAGGGCATCGTCGCGTCTTGGGTTAATCACTGCAGGGAGATCGAGGCCTGCTTGCATCAGCTGGAGTCGATGCGTCCTGCTCCTGAGGTTTTGGCCGTGAGTACTCAACAGACAGCATGGCTCGAGCAAAGCACTTCTTATTTCCGCCATTTGGAACAAGAAGCAGCTTTAAGGCTGAAGGAATGTCAGGAGTCTTCAAGCGAAACTGCTCGCCTACGTGCTGAAGTTGAGGCGAACGCTGCCGAGGTGAAGGCTGTCTTCGAGGGCCTTCAGGAGCGTATCTCTAATGGGCTAGCACTGAAGCGGAAGCTTGATGCCGCCGAGCGTAATGCCCAAGGTCGCGAAGCAGCTCAGCAGGTCGTTGGGGAGCAGCTTGCATCCCTCTTGCAGCAACGGGCTCAAGTGGAGGCAGAACTGGCGGTGGTGGCCGATCAGGAAAAGGCGTGGAAGGAAGTGTGCGAACAACTGATAGGGCTATTTAAGACGCTTCCTTTCCAGTAGCTGCCTTTGTATCAATACACTTGTAAAAAAATTTCTTTTTTTAAAAAAATAATATGTATCCATTCTTTATTCTTTTGTACGATTCACCTTGTATTTGATTGAAGTTAATAAATAAAGATACACATTTTTCTTTGCAATGTCTTATATGCTCTTTTGCTTTCTCCCCTTTCTCTTATTATCGGCGTGCTGTCATAACAAACACGGTTGACAGATAATAGAGTAAACATCTTAGTTTTTTTTAAGAAATAACGATGGTTTAGGCCGCAGGTTCAGATCTGCCGCCTAAGACTTTTCAACTTCATGAGCCGTGAGGGTCCCATAGAGACTTTTCTCCCTACGGATCGAGAGGATCTCGTAGGTGTATTTTCTCCTTAGAAATCGTGAGGATTCCTAAGCGCGTTTTCTCTTATAAGTCGTAAGGATCCTATAAGGGAATTTTCCCTCTTACGAGTCGAGTGGACCCGTAAGCGGTTGTTTCCCTCATTGTCGAGATTCGACTTTGGAGAGTGAGACCCGTGAATAGTATGCAAGAGACCGTTTTAGACTGACTTGCAGGGTTCCATTGCTCAGGAAACAAGTTTTTTTAATCCCTGCTGCCTGAGGCTTTATCTTGCAAGTTGAGACGAATCGGGAATTTCTCACGGAGATACTGGTTTCTCAGCAAGCCGACGCGAATCAGGAGGCTCTCATCAAGGACGCTAGTTTCCCTGAGTTGAGGTATTTGCCAAGGACACTTGTTTCCCTGGGTTTGAAACGAGTCGAGAATTTCTCGCGGAGATGCTAGTTTCTCTGTGGGTCGACGCGAATCAGGATTTTCTTCGTCAAGGACACTGTTTCCCCAGAGTCGAAAGATTTTGCCGAAGACACTGGTTTCTTCGAGGTTGAGACGAACCGGGAATTTCTCACGGAGACACTAGTTTCTCTGCGAGCCGATGCGAATCAGGAGGCTCTCATCAAGGACGCTAGTTTCCCTGAGTTGAGGTATTTGCCAAGGACACTTGTTTCCCTGGGGTTGAAACGAATCGATAATTTCTCGCGGAGACGCTAGTTTCTCTGCGGGTCGACGCGAATCAGGATTTTCTCGTCAAGGACACTGGTTTCCCTGAGTCGAAGGATTTTGCCGAAGACACTGGTTTCTTCGGGGTTGAAACGAACCGGGAATTTCTCGCAGAGACACTGGTTTCTCTGCGAGCCGATGCGAATCAGGAGGCTCTCATCAAGGACGCTAGTTTCCCTGAGTTGAGGTATTTGCCAAGGACACTTGTTTCCCTGGTGTTGAAACGAATCGAGAATTTCTCGCGGAGACGCTAGTTTCTCTGCGGGTCGACGCGAATCAGGATTTTCTCGTCAAGGACACTGGTTTCCCTGAGTCGAAGGATTTTGCCGAAGACATTGGTTTCTTCGGGGTTGAAACGAACCGGGAATTTCTCGCGGAGACACTGGTTTCTCTGTGAGCCGATGCGAATCAGGAGGCTCTCATCAAGGACGCTAGTTTCCCTGAGTTGAGGTATTTGCCAAGGACGCTTGTTTCCCTGGGGTTGAAACGAATCGAGAATTTCTTGCGGAGACACTAGTTTCTCTGCGGGTCGACGCGAATCAGGATTTTCTCGTCAAGGACACTGGTTTCCCTGAGTCGAAGGATTTTGCCGAAGACACTGGTTTCTTCGGGGTTGAAACGAACCGGGAATTTCTCGCGGAGACACTGGTTTCTCTGCGAGCCGATGCGAATCAGGAGGCTCTCATCAAAGACGCTAGTTTCCCTGAGTTGAGGTATTTGCCAAGGACACTTCTTTTCCTGGGGTTGAAACGAATCGAGAATTTCTCGCGGAGACGCTAGTTTCTCTGCGGGTCGACGCGAATCAGGATTTTCTTGTCAAGGACACTGGTTTCCCTGAGTCGAAGGATTTTGCCGAAGACACTGGTTTCTTCGGGGTTGAGACGAACCGGGAATTTCTCGCGGAGACACTGGTTTCTCTGCGAGCCGATGCGAATCAGGAAGCTCTCATCAAGGACGCTAGTTTCCCTGAGTTGAGGAGTTTGCCAAGGACACTTGTTTCCCTGGGATTGAAACGAATCGAGAATTTCTCGCGGAGACGCTGGTTTCTCTGCGAGTCGACGCGAATCAGGATTTTCTTCGTCAAGGACACTGGTTTCCCTGAGTCGAAGGATTTGTGGTGGTCTTTCAGGTTTTATATAAGTTACCGTCAAAACCGTGAAGCTAGGAATTTGGTCTTCGCTTAGTTCACTGGCACTGCGTCTGCTGTATCGAGACGAATGTTGCGGTTGTCTCTAGGCTGTTGGCGAACCGCCGAGAGTTGGCTTAGCTTTCTGGCGGAGCCTGTTGGGAAGGTGTGGTTCCCTCTTTGTTTGTGCCCTTGGAGTGTATACATGGATCGATGTGATCTCAACTGTAGGGCAAAGGTTTCATTCATTTTTATTGTTTTATTTCCGCGATGCTCTATCATTTCAGCTTTTATATCGCGAAGGTCGCGATTGCCCAATCATTTCGGCTATTTTTCGCGGTGCCCAATTATTTCGGCTATTTATTTTATTTTTACTCGCTGCTTTTTATTGCGAGTTGCCCAATCATTTCGGCTGTTCTATATGCATACGTTTTTACTTGCTGCTTTTTATTGCAAGTTGCCCCATCATTTCGGCTATTTTGTATGCATGTGCGGCTTGCTGGCTTTTCACCGTAAACCTGAAATTAGACACCGATTTCGGCATCAGCACTGCTACAATTGGGATATTGCCAGGAGCGAATTATCATTTGCCTCTATCGATATCGAACAAAGGTGGCTCAGCGAACAGGGTTAAGATCCTGTCGACTAAGGCTTTTAACTTCATGAGCCGTAAGGGTCTCACAAAGGTATTTCTCCCTACAAGTCGTGAGGATCTTGTAGGTGTGTTTCTCCTTAGGAATCATGAGGATTCCTAAGTGTATGTTCCTCTGTAAGTCGTAAGGATCCTACAAGAGGGTTTTCTCCTTGTAAGTCGAGAAGACTTATAAGGGTTGTTCATCATGCGTACATATCCCTAGTCACGGGTGGGACTTGGTTAGGGAAATGTTTATTCGTGCCCGTGGATTGTATACAAGGGTCAGTATTGAACCACTTGTAGGGCAATATCGAAGGTTGTGGGGGTTGCTTAAGCACAGGTTTAGGTCTCTGTAACTTAAGACTTTCAAATCTTATGAGCCGTGAGGGTCCCATAAGAGAGTTCTCCTTACGAGTCGTGAGGATCTCGCAAGTGCATTTTCTCCTTAGGAATCGTGGGGATCCCTAAGTGTGTTGCTCCCTTGTGAGTCGTAAGGATCTCACGCGGGTGGTTTCTCCTTACAAGGTCGAGAGGACTTTGTAAGTGTCCTTTTAACGAGGTTGCGCCCTTTCGGGTTTTCACGAACACTCGCCGGCAGTCCTGCTGTTTTTACTCACGGTGCCCTTTCAGGTTTTCATCCGTGCCCATTTTGCTTATGGACATACCATTTTTTTATTCTTTTTATTCTCTTCTTCTTTTTTTTTACGAGGTCGCGCCCTTTCGGGTTTTCACGAACACTCGCCGGTAGCCCTGCTGTTTTTACTCACGGAGCCCTTTCGGGTTTTCATCTGTGCCCATTTTGCTTATGGACATACCGTTTATTTTAATTCTTTTTATTCTCTCTTTTTTTTACGAGGTCGCACCCTTTCGGGTTTTCACGAACACTCGCCGGTAGCTCTGCCGTTTTTACTCACGGAGCCCTTTCGGGTTTTCATCCATGCCCATTTTGCTTATGGACATACCGTTTATTTTTTATTCTTTTTTTTAATAAATATATATATATATATATATATTTTATTTATCACGTCAGCCTAAGGATGCTGCGGTAGTAGTTTAAAGACGTTTCGGTCCACCATTAGTTTAAGGACGTTTCGGTCCATCCAGGCGAAGGCTGGCTACTGCTTATAAAGTTTGAGCTTAGGAAGATAGCGAGCGGACATAGTCGTCGTCATCTATCATTGACCTAGGCAGTAACTCTCTAAGCGTAGTATTTCTTTAGGAATCGACCATTTATTGGCCTGTAAGGACTTTCACCGTGCATATCCATGAGTAGATAGGCTCCACCCTGGATGACGTGCTTGGCGCGAGTGGGGATCATAGGCCTTTTGACCACTAGCACGAGTTCGCCTTGGCGGAATGTCCTCGGCCGGGTCAATCTTTCATATGAGCACGTCATCTTTGCTTTATAGGCCTCCAGATTTTGTTGCGCTATGAGCCGGGTTTCATCAAGGGCATCAAGTTCCTCAAGCCGAAGGTGAGCATTTTCTTCGTCCGTTAGCTCGTAGTAGACTGCCACTCGTAGAGAGGGTAACTCTATCTCGAGGGGAAGTACTGCTTCTGTACCGAATACCAACGCGTATGGCGTCGTGTTCGTGGCCGTCTTGAACGTAGTTCGATATGCCCAGAGAGCTTCTTGCAGCCTCTCGTGCCAGTCCTTCTTATTTCGGGACACCGTCTTCTTCATGATCTTTGTCAAGGTCTTGTTGAAGGCCTCAGCTAGACCGTTAGCTCGCGGATTATAAACCGAGGAATATCTCCAGTCTATATTGTGTTGTTGCGCGAAGCGACTGATCTTGTAGCTTCTGTAAGCTGGCCCGTTATCGGAGATGATCCGTCACGGAGTTCCAAACCGATATATGACGTGCGTCTTGAAGAAATAGAGGATATTCTCCGTCTTCACTTCTCTTAACGGTACTGCTTCTGCCCATTTGGAGAAGTAGTCAGTCGTCGCCAGGATGAAACGATGTCCCCTGGACGATGCTGGTTCGATGGGGCCGACTATGTCAGTTCCCCACATTTCGAATGGCCAGCTAGCCACTGTCGGGTGTAGAGGATTTGGGTGTTGATGGATGAAGTCCCCATGAATTTGGCATGAGTGGCACTGCTTCGCATACTCAAGACAGTCTTGAATCATCGTGGGCCAGTAGTAGCCCATTCGTTTGATCTTCAACTTCATCTTTGGGCCTGCTTGGTGATAACCGCAGAGTCCGTCGTGAACTTCCTGAACGACTCTTTTCGCTTCATCAGGTCCCAGACATCTTAACCACAGAGAATCAAATGACCTCTTGTACAGAGTATCATTGACGAAGGCGAAAGACAGAGCTCGTTTCATAAGTTGATGTCTTGAGGACGCATCTTCGGGCGTTCGACGGTATTTGAAGTAGTCTATAAAGACTTCTCTCCAATCCTCGGTATTTTCCCGATCTTTTATTTGCATAGACATTTGCTCGGTCGCTCCCTTTTCTTCGGATGATTCCGGAGATATTTCTGCTCGGGCAAGTACCCGACGGCTTTGTACCACGATCCTTACGTCATCGAGGTTCTCGTCAGCCAGTTCTTTAGCGAGTTTGGTCAACGCGTCTGCTTTGCTATTTTCCGCGCGCGGTATGTTCTCCAAAGTATAGGAGGGAATTTGGGTCAACAATTGTTGCACCTTTTCGCCGTACTTCACCAACTCTGGTTTGCACGTCTAGTAGTCGCCGTTTACTTGACTAACGACCAATTGAGAATCTCCATATATGAGGAGGTTTTCAATTCCCATGTCGATGGCGATCTCGAGGCTTGCTATCAAAGCTTCGTATTCGACTTCATTGTTTGTCCTCGGCTCTGTTAGGGAGAAAGCAAAGCGCATTATCCCCCCTTGTGTGGAGTTACAAAGATGAGTCCTACCCCCGATTTGATTATAGGGGTACTTTGTTTGCGCTTCTTCATGGAAGATGCTCCATCAAAATAAAGCTCCCATCGGGTGTCACCACTGTCGATCGCATCAAACGCATGTTCGTCTGGAAGATCGCAATTCAGAGGAGAATCGGCGGGTATCGGATGCTCAGCGAGGAAGTCGGCGATAGCCTGGCTTTTCACTGCTTTGAGAGGTTGATACGTTATCGAGAACTTCATCAAGAGCAGGGCCCATTTAGCGAGTCGTCCTGTCAATATGGCCTTCGACATCAAACATTTAAGAGGGTCCACCTTCGAAATGAGACGGACTTCATGCGCCAACGCGTAGTGCCTGAGCTTTGTTATCGCGAAGATCAACGCCAGGCGGTGTTTTTCAATGGGGGAGTAGTTGCTTTCTGCCCCCAGTAGAACTCGACTTAAGTAGTAGAGTGCTCTTTTCTTCCCCTGGTCGTTCTCTTGCGCCCATAATGCGCCTAAGGAACCTTCGAGGGCGGTTGTATAAAGAATGAGGGGCTTTCCCTTGACCGGAGCAGCCAATACTGGCGGGTTCTACAGGTATTGCTTGATCTCGTCTAGCACGCTTTGGCATTTTTGGTCCCAGACGAACGGGGTTCCCTTCTTCATCAGGTGGCTGTAAGGACGACACTTGCCTGAAAGGTTGGCTATAAATCGCCGTATATACGCGAGCTTCCCTTGGAGAGACCGCAGCTGTTTAAGAGTCCTTGGCGGAGGCATTTCCATAACCGCCTTGATCTTTGACGGGTCTATCTCAATACCTCGGTGTCGGACGATGAATCCCAGGAATTTGCCTGAGGAAACTTTGAATGCGCACTTGAGAGGGTTCATCTTCAAGTTGTATTGCCGAAGGCGTTGAAATACAGTTTTTAGATGCTCGAGATGTTCCTCATATGATTTTCTTTTAACCACGAGATCGTCGATATAGCATTCAACGATTTCGTGTATAAGGTCATCAAAGATTTTCGTCATGGCCCTCTGATAGGTGGCACCGGCGTTCTTTAGACCGAAGGGCATCACCTTGTAGCAGAATATACCCAAAGGGGTCCTGAAGGCGGTGTGCTTCTGGTCTTCGGGATGCATCTTTATCTGATTATACCCTGATGAGCCGTCCATGAAGGAGAAAACCTCATGAGTGGACGTATTGTCTATCATCAGTTCGGTGACTGGCACTGGGAAATCGTCATTCGGGCAAGCTTTATTAAGATCCCGAAAATCCACGCATATGCGCACTGTCCCATTTTTCTTCATCACGGGGACGATGTTGGCGATTCACTCAGGATATTGAACCTCCTGGATGAAGCCAGAATCGATCAGCTTCTTGACCTCGGCGTTGATGCTCATCTCAAGCTCGAGCCGCATTTTTCTTGGTGCTTGTTTGATTGGTTTAACGTCCGGGGATATCGCCAATTTATGCACAGCAATTTCTGGATCTAGTCCTGGCATTTCGGAATAGTTCCATGCGAAGCAATCTTTATGCTGCATAAGCAGGTCTTTTAACGAAGCCACCCTCTCTTCAGACAGCAGCTCACTAACGAATGTCGGTCGCGGGTCATTCGCCGTCCCCAACTCAATTTTCTTGAGGTTATCCGCAGTGGTATGTATTCCATCCTCCAGCTCTTTCGGTGCTGGCGGAAATTCTGAGATCACCTCATTGCTGCTGTTTTCGAAGCACCAGGGAAGGTCATCCATGTTCTCGGGCTCTTCTTTTGATATCGTTATCATATGACAGGTACGAATTCGCTTCCAAGCCCAATGTGGAACTGGTTCTGCTCTCGTGGCTTTGGGTTCGTGTTTCTGTGGCGGCGTTACCCTCCAGTTCTCAGACAGAGCAAACTTGCCAAGCCGATACTGATCTTCAACCCAATTCTTAAAGGTGAAGCAGTCCTCGAGAGGGTATCCTATCACTTGGTGATAAGGGCAATAGTCCGGGTGTGAGACTTCGCTTGCTTGTTCAGGATGTTTAGACTCCGGCAGTGTAAGCATCTGATGTTTTAGAGAGAGGTCAAGTATTTTCATCGTCTTGTCCCGAGGAAAAGAATATGCCCGACCCATTTTCCTCATGAGGGATATATCGGAACTGCTCGATTCTCGCTTGCGTGGCTTCTTAGTCCCGCTTTGTTGCCGTTGAGCGTCTTTTTCGCGTTTCGACTTGTTTCTGCCTCTGCGTCGAGCCTTCTTTATAACAGGTTGACAGGGAGCGGCATTTTCATCTTTCACAGCCTGTTGGAGGAGGCGTTGCGTTTTGGCTTTCTCATAAATGGCCATCTCACGGTTATGATCGTCTCGGACTTTTTGACCAGCTTCCCTTATAAGCTTGTCCATTTGCTCTTCGAACGACGGACTGGGCACTTTTGCATCAGGAACTTTTACTGGTTCAGGATTAGCGTCTTCCCATTGAGCATCCGCTTCTTCATCGAAGTCATGCACGACGTAGCAACCGTGGAGTAGCTCTCGTTTCTTGGACCGAATGTATCCAAGCCCGATTGTTTCCACTCTCCCATTAGGCAACTTGTGCTGAGTCCCGGGAACGTTCCAGACTTTGTCATAGAATTTGGGTTTTCGAGCGGTCTGTTTGAAGGATATCTCCTGGCGCTTTAACAGCCTCTTCAAGCCTTCTGTATAATATCTGGGCAGACGGATGGGCTGAAGCCTGTCAAGCGTAGGATCCATACCGTGCCAGATTTCTTTTTCCACTTTGGTTTCTTCAGAGCGGTAGAATAGAATTGCTTTTTCTCCTGGGAGGGATATAGAATGTCCGCAGCTCCTCTACACTGTAGATATCAAGTGCATCCAGTTCTTTATGGTGTTTAAGCGGCACCATGGCGACTTGCAGACTTTGCTCTTCGTTAGCGGACGTTTGTATTGAAGGTCGAGCAGAGAATACCGCATGGACCTCATCTTCCGAATCGCTGCCAAATATCAACATGGGAGCAGACTGTCCCGGCTTGTTGTGTTGGGGTGGACTCGAGTAAATCATCTCCTCTTCCTCCTCGGTATCACTGCCGAAGACAGGGATGGTAGCATTAGCTTTATTCTCCGGCTTGTGACACCTCTCCGTGTCTTCGAAATCCGGTAAAAAGTATTTGGCATCTTCATATTTGCGAACCTCGTTCACAGAGAACGGGTTTAGTTCTCCCGTCACGGTATTCTCGAGACTATCCTTAAAATACTTCATACACTGATGTTGTGTAGAAGGGATGATGTTGTACTCGTGTAACCATGGTCGGCCGAGCAGAGCATTGTAGCATGTCTTGGCGTCTATGACGTGGAACTTAATGTCCGTGACGAGTAGCCCAAAGCGTAGCGTCAGTATCACAGACCCAAGAGTTCTTGATGATTGGGAGTCGAACCCGGAGATGGTGATCTTGTCCCGAGCAAGGTGCTGGATGCTCATGCGGATTTCTTTTAACACCCGCACATTGAGGAGATTAACGGAGGATCCATTGTCGACCAGGATTTTGCCTATCTTTATGTCATGGCAATATCCTGAGACATAGAGGGGGCGATTGTGTTCGCACGTCCCAAGGAGAAGGTCTTCATCGCCAAAAATGATATCGGCCGTGTGCACTTCCTCCAATTCATCCTTCATTTTTTCTTCGGCCAGAAAAGCTTGGAATTGTTCCGGCTCCTGTAGTGCCTTGATTAATGAATCTCTCACCTCTTTTGATAGTAAAAGGGTGTCAAGAATGCTGAGATGCGAGGGTAGCTTCCTCAGATGCGCTAAGACGTTGTAATCCACCTTATTTCTCTTCGGCGGGTCCTTGGCGGCTAGCTCTTCCATGACTTGGTCATCTAGGGCGATATCCTCAGGGACCTTCTCTTTTCCCTTATCTTTTTTATTTGAGGGTCCAAGATTCTTTTCGGGTAGCGTACGATTACGCAGCCGGATATTTTCGCAGACCTTCGGCTCTTCTTCTTTTCCCGAGGTGGACTCTTTAAAGAGGGGGCTAAGAGCCAGCTCCTCGTCAGAATCGCTCCCGAATGTAAGCATTTGTGATCCCCCGACGTTAACCATGCGACAATTGCCGGTAGTTCTGTTAAGCCCTTCGGTTGTATTTTTCCGCTCCCGACGAGTTTTGCGCTTCTCTCGCTTAAAATGTTGTCGATGAGCAACATATCCTTGCCACCATCTGTTGAAAGCTTTGCACTCTTCGGTGGGGTGCGAAATCTTTCGATGATACAAGCAGTAGGAGGGGTGCATTTCCACTTTACCAGTAATGCTTCCTTCAGAGGATGGTAGCTTCATGCCCATTGATATAGCCTTAGCGAACCTTTTCCTCTTCTTGAATTTGCTTTTATCCGCGGTGGATGTATTTTGCTCCAGCGGGAGTGTCTCAACTCTTTCGTCAAGTCGCTGGCGCTTAGCCCTTTCAAATATAGCCGTCTCGCGTTCCCGATCAGCTTTACTTTTCAACAGAGCTTCGTTGAGGAATGAGTCAATTACTTCATCTGATGGCCCCAGAATTTTTGGTTCAGGATCTGCCCCCAGCTTTTCAGTGCAAGGAGTTTCCTCGTCGTCCGTGAACGAATGGGAAATCACATGACAGCTCGCTACGTATTCTTCAGATTCATCCGACGAACTTTCCTCCCCATCTTCCTCTTGAAAGACATGGTTGAGGAACTCTTGGAGTGTAATGGGAGTCCGTGCTTTCTGGTTGTATTCCTCCAGCGCGTCAATTTGTTTTTGTAAGTCCGTACGCTTGTCGCCAGGCTTCACGGGCTTCTTGGATTTCTTCTTCTTCTTCTTTGAAGATTTGGACGGCTGGTTGTAAGCGCTTGGGCTACCACCATCGGTCTTTGGGGTTGGACGCGGTTTCAACATCCCTTCAATGATCTGAGGTTCCACAGGGTTCTTCGACTTGATCGCTGGGCATGCTTGAAGATCTTTCAGCATCCTCTTTGTCTTGGCTGACAGCACAACCTCCCATGGGGCTTCTTCAATAAGAGAGCACATTGCCCCCGGCATATTCATCCTTTTAGAGGCGTGAGGTTGTGGCGGATTCACCTTCCATCTGTCGGATAACGCGAACTTGCCCTGTTGGTACTGGTCTTCAAGCCAATTTTTGAAGACGTAGCAATCTTTGATCGGATGACCCAGTACTCGGTGGTAGGGACAGTAGTTAGGCTCATTGACATCATTTGGTTGCGACGGACGTTTTGGATCCGGCAGATTTATGAGTCGGTTGCGCAACGCCAGCTCGAATAATCTTCTTGTTTTATCTCGGGGAAACGAGTAAGGACGTCCTAGCCTCTCCTCAAAGGGTACGTGCGGACGCATATTATTTTGACGAACAACCAGCTTCGAGTTGCTCGGCTGTTGTTGAGCATTAGCGACAACGATCGCTTTCCCCTTCCCCTTTTCATTTCGGGAGTCCGGCTTTGGAAGAGGAGGTCTATGGCCCATCTGATCCATTTGCGCTAGCTTTTCGATCAGGGCCTGGAAGGTAGTCGGCTTGAAGAACATCATAAATTGTGAGATGGTTGCTTGCGGATCAAGGGTTCCCACAAACATACCCACTGCAGGAGCTTCTTCAATGCGTTGCTCGCATTTTGACCATAAGTTCCGCCACCGTATAGCATATTGGACCCATGTCTCGCCTGGCTTCACCCTGGCATTAATCAATGCCATCATCGGGGTGCGTTCACTGGCTCTTGCAGAACGCTGGGTAAACAACAGCTCCATCTCCGCGAATGTCTTAATAGAGTCGTTTGGGAGCTCAGAATACCACTCGAATGTTGTATCTGACAAGCTGCCGACGAACTGGCGAAGCAACAGTTTGTCATGACCGCCAGTGTTGCCGCAAAGCACCCTGAACTGGGCAACATGCTGGTAGGGATTGCCCGCCCCCTTATAGACGTGGAATTTGGGTATTGTATAGCCCGGCGGGTACTTGATTTGATCGTACCAACTCGGATATGGTCGTCCTGTTTTTACGACCTGACCGGCTGCTTTAGTCGCATGATGAACCCGTATTTGTTGGGCTATATACTCGTCCAAGTCAGCTTTGGAGATTGTCTCCTCCTTGGCCGTTGACAGGGCTGGTGGAGGATTTGACATTTCTCCCCTATCGTCTTCAAGGACAATCGAGGGATCTTCAGCTGGAGGATCTTGTTGGATCATCATCCCCACCATGTCTTGGAACAGGAGGGCCATACGCTTTATGTTGGCTGCTTGTTCAGCAGCCTCTTTATCCTTCTTCTCCAATATCCGACGAAGGAATTCAGCGTCAGTTTCTTGCTCCTGGCGTTCATCCGAGGACGCTTCAGGGCTTTCTTTTGGCCCAGTGAGTGCAGCCATCGCGGTCATCATTTCTTGGAGCTTCTGCTGTTGCTCCTGCGCTTTGGTCACCGATCGCGTAAGCGGTCTATGACCTGTGGATATGCGGCTGTCCTCTTTACCAGATGCCATGTAGACGGTATGAACTACGATGCCCCCGGACTTAGGGCGTTTGGGTTCACCACCTTTGATATTCGCCGCAGGCGTGGGGACTTTCTCCGGCCTTCTTCGCTTGTAGGCCATCGAAGTTGAAGGGGCCGTTGCTTTGGGCACCCAAGTGGTGGTCGTCTTTCGTTGCTTGACAGGGGGATTTTCTTCCTGCCGACCTTTCGACTTCTTGTGCTGGTGAGAGAAATTCGGATCAATCACCGATTCTCGGACTCGTCGCCACGTCTTGTAGATCCTGGAGGACAGCGATTGAGGAGACTGCTCCGGCGTTTCTGCTTCCACGGCGGTCTCTACCGGTGGAGGAGATCTTTTGAGCACCGCAGTTGGCGAATTTCTGTGTACCCTGTTTAGCAGCTCAAAGCTGTTCCCAGTTGGAACAGCAGCATTAACTTCCACCGTTGGAGCTGGCGGAGTTATCCCAGAGGGGAGTTGCCCCCAGTCCTCCTTATCCGGCGCCAGTGGCGTCGTCGGGCGTGACGAGTTGTCGGTATTGGTTCAACGACAGAGACAGCTTCTTCTTGCCCCATGTCCGAATGAGGCACTGCTGGTGCCAGCCTCTTAAAGACTGAGGTCGTCCTTTGAGTAGCGGTATTCAATCTGTCAAAGACAGATCCTCGAGCAGGGCAGGAGTGGGAATAGTCAGCCTTGCAAAGACTGACTCTTTGACAGGAGAAGCCGCCTTGGCGACTTCGGGAGCAGCTGTCTTCTTTGGGATGGCCTTCTCAGGTATCATGGGCTTTTTGGCGGGCTCTTTGGAGTTCAGGCTCAGTCTGGAGAAGACCGAGGAGTTGGACGACCCGTTGAGAGGGGCCGTGGGAATAGCAAGTCGATCGAAGACCGACTTCTTTGAAGCTTCCGGTACGGGCACAGGGATGGTGAAGCTTGCTGGCGGGAGCATGGTCCCAAAGAACAGGCCAGTAGTAGCCCGAGTCACTTGCTCCACAGGCATAGTAAGGACGGAGGCCGCTTGAGGCCCATATGCTACTCCTCCAGGTGAGGTGGAGCGTCGGTTGCATTGGCACTTCGAGCAGTTCGAGCAATTTGAGGCCATTGATGCTTGATTTCTGCGCCAGGCAAAAGACCAAATCTTAGTAACTTGAAATCCAAAGGCAACAATTAACAAACCGCGATTTATTCACGAAGACGACACACGAAGTGTGGAGTGGAAAGAGGAAAAGGTCCCACCGGGCGTGCCAGAATCTGTTCCCCTCCGAATGGCGTGGCGAAGACGGCATGAGGACGCCTTGCCTGAGATTCGGGGCAGATGCTATTTGGTTTTATCCATCTACCTCTCCGAAGATGCCAAGTTGATTTATGGCACCGTGTATCGGAGGTTTAGACGGATGCGGCCGATGTAGCAGACTTCGTCAGATTCCCCCTCGTTTGAGGGGTTTTTGATTGTGGGGATACTCTTCCCTGCAGGCGCAAGCCCCTGCAGTTAATTACATTACCGCATCGCGGTAGCCACTTTCTCCTTCTCCAGAATTTCACTTCGTGTCATGTGTGTTTGTTTTGTTTGTGGATGCCCGTGGATTGTATACGGAGACTAAGTTATGCCGTCGCCCGTAGGACGTGGATTAGTCCAAATCCGTATTTTCTTAGATTTGGGTTTGGGGTTTTGGTTCTAGGATACGTTAACCATATTTGAGGCTAAGATCAACTCAAACGTTTGTTAAGGATACGTTAGTTTAATTTGAGACTAAGATCAACTTAACGGGATCGTTTAGATCCGACAAAAGAGCATTTGAGGGCTCTATTGTTCCAGTTTAGGGACATGGTGGTCCATGGGTAGTTTAAGAACGTTTCGGTCCATTGCCCGTTTAAGGACCTGGTGGTCCATAGGGTAGTTTAAGGACACATAAGTCCATTAGTTTAAGGACGCATGAGTCCGTGGGTTTAAGGACCCCCACAGTCCGTATCTTGGTTTAAGGACGCATAAGTCCATGAGTTTAAGGACCCCATAGTCCGTGTTGATGTGTGGTTGTCGGGACCCGTCACCTCTCTGATGTCGTTGAAGGATTACAACGATAGGAGTCAGAGGAGTTCGGAGATGTACCCTCGAACCGGATGTAAATTGATTTAGGAGAGCAGCCGTGCTCAGTCAATTTAATTTGAGCACTTACGGCCATGATTGGGCTAAGTCCAGTTGAAAAATGCTCAACGTTTTTATTTGTCTTTGGCCTTTTAGGCCTGTACTAGGGCTTTGCCCCTTTTTAATGGTGCATTGAATCTTGTTTTATTTGGGCTCTGCCCTTTTATAAATGATGCAGAGCATCTGCTTTGTTTGGGCTCTGCCCTTTTATTGTATTGCATTTTTGTTTTGTTTGGGCTCTGCCCTTTTATAAATGATGCAGAGCATCTATTTTGTTTGGGCTCTGCCCTTTTAATGCATTGCATTTTATTTTGGCCTGCTAGGCCTTTTTGATTTGGGCCTAGCCCTTTAGTAAACAATGCAGTGCATTTGTCAGGCACTTTGTGCCAATCATTGAGCGTAAGCGCTTGTGGTGATGACACGTGTCACGCAAGCGCAGTGCGCTGCACCAGTGCGCTGCGCTGTTGCGCTGCTGACACGTGGCGCGCTCTGGTGAGTTGCGCCAATTTTAGAGAGCAACGCTCTATCTTAAAAGCGCATAGCGCAAGTGGTTCTGGTACTGAAACGTGGCGCTCTCTGGTGGCTTGCGCCAACCCAAGAGCGCAACAGTGCAGTTTTGCAAGTGCAAGGCACTGTTTCAATAACTTGATCCAATTTTGGATTCAAGAAAAGAATCTTTAAGATTCCAGAACCAATGGTTCGTAAAAAGTGCAAGGCACTATTGTTATTTGTTTCTTATTGAAGATCATTGATCTTGTTCTTAGATCAATGATCTATTCAGTAGAAATTCTTCTATTTTAAATTTTTTTTTACCTTTTTCTTGAGTTTCTTTTCAAGTTTCTTCAGAGTTGAAGTTCTTGATGATTCTTGATGTTGATGATGTTTTGAGTTGGGGTCTAGAGGTTTTTATATAGTGCCCATAGATTTGTTAGGTTTGTTAAAGAGATCATTCTCTGAGTGATTTGGGGAATTTTCCCCACCGTTGGATCTTTGATCCAAGGGCTTCTGTTTTACAGAAGGCAGTCTTCTTGTTTTAACAAGAACAGAAGGATCTTACTAGAATTTTAATTCTGTTTGGCGCAAACGCCCCAGCGCGTGACACGTGTCACGCAGCGCGGAGTTCAGCGTAACTGCGCTGACACGTGTCGCGCAGCGCAGCGCTTGCGCAACTGAAGCGTTGCTTCCTTTAATTTTTGTTTTAAATAGAGCCTTGCTTTGATTGGGCGCACTGCCTTGGGCGCTGCGCTGACATATCAGCTTTTGACACGTGGCGCGTTGCGCGCAGCGTAAGGAATTTGAAGCGTTGCTTCAAATTTTGAATTTTTGAAATTCAAACAGAGCTTTGCTATGATTGGGGGAAAAAATGCCGGTTAAAACCTTATGGTAGTGTTAGGATTCACCGACCACCCGTTTCCTCATTTGGCTCGCCACCGACGATCGAGATGGCTCCAATCGCCTCCGTGCTTTGCACACACACTCCTTCAGCTCCCCTTTACTCCCCTGCACTGTTTGATTTTCTTGCAATTAAACAGAGACCCTTCAATTCCTATATCTTTTTAATCAAATTTTTAATTCTCATACCCTAAATTCTTCATTTTAAATACCACTTCACCCTTCAGCTCTCTCCCATTCTGAAAATTCTATCAAAATTCTTCCAAAATTTTCTAAGTGCAAGTGGAGTTAAGTGGAGTTAGCGACCAAGTTCTTTTCGTTGAATATCGGAGTTGTTCCCGGAGCTACCGCGACGCCACGACGCCCTTTCCCTCTTCCTTGCTCTTTTCTCGACTCTCTAAAACTATATGTCTCTTCTCTCTCTAATTCTTTTCATCTCAAATCGTCTTCTAAAAGCACATCGACAAAGTGGAGTTAGCTCCGATATAATTTCCTTTTAAACTTTTTTAATCCACTTAATAAGCAAATTAGGTCAAACTAATATCCTAACACTACTCTTAACCTTATTCACATCATTTAGCTTTTAGTGTAATAAATTTTTCCATGAGAAATAATCAAAAAATGAACTTTTCAGAAAAATACCATAAGCTTTAGTATAACCGTTATTTCGATAATTATTATATACACTTTTAGGAAAATTTCACGGGGTAATGACCTACCCTACACGCACGCTATAGTTTCATAGTATGATATCTAAATATATGGTTAAAGAATAGGTTTTACATTAAAATACCATATTTTTACAAAAAGGATTTCTTTTAATCGATATTTTTGAATTCTTGGCAATTACGCCTCTTCAACTCTCGTTAGGAGACCCGTTAATGGATGGCGCCGATTATCGCATATTTTTGGGATAGTAGAGCGAGATGCAGAACTTCTCACGGAATATCCGGTCTCGAAAGAAAATAAAAATACGTTTTTTAAGAAATACAACTTTTTTTTTAAACAAAACTAAACTTTGGAAAAATTTATATAAAACTATGAATACATATTTTCAATAAAAACAAATTGTGAAAGTATATTTTTAAAATAAAAGATTAAAGTTTTAAATGAAAATACCATCAAGTTTCCAAAAGAAGCAGTTTTTATTAAAATACCATAAACTTTTGAAAGCTAGGTTTTATCACTAAAATACCAAAAAAATTAAAAGTCGTGTTCATGAAAACTCTAAATATTATAAATCACACTCGGAGCTTATTTTTAAACAATATTAAAGTATTTTTAACAAAACCCCCTCGAGAAATGCAAATAATATAAATACAAAGTAAACAACAATAATAAATGTTTAAGAACTCTATATTAATATAGATTTAAGCGGTCTCATTTCTCTTGAGTCCTAGAGAGCTAGAGAAAATGAGTGCTTGCCTATTCAGGTTATACAAATTTAACAGAGTTATCATTGACAATTATCTTGGAAACAGTCACAAATCCTGCCGTTCATGTACAGCAGTTGTCCGATTACTTCCGAACTTAAGAAATTCAAGAATTTAATGCGTTCATAAGATACTGACTCCAACATGAGTCCAAACTCAAAGCAGAATCCAAAATCAAACACAAACTTGAATACTTGATCATGAACTTGAACACTCGAATTCAAATATCAAACTTGAACTTGAATATCCAAACTTGAACTTGAATACTTGAATCGACTTGATCGAACCATGAATATAACTTGACATAAACTTGACATGAATACTTGAATACATGATTACATTTTGAACATGAAGCTGTATATTTTTTATATTCATGGATTCGGCCAAGACCTATAATCTTGACCATACAATACAATACGCGGGGATAAAATGGTAGACTGGTACAGAACGTATATTGTGGCACGAGAGATCACTTAAAAGACACCTACATGAATTCACGTGTCGTTGTCCCGTAGGTTATGACAGGGCCTTGTACTACATATTACTATAGTCTACGGGGTTAGATGGACTCCTCTGGTATACATGGATGACTTTTTTTATCAAACTACAAATAACCACGCTAGAATAACTATTTTATACTTGCGAATGATCATATACAACTTTACCTGTCATTATTCATTTGATTTCTTTTCACATTATATATTATCTTCTCTTGCTTCTTTTGGGACTTACCGAATGCTAGTTCGCTGACGACATTCCTCCATATTTTCTTTCTTTGGAATGTTCGTTAGGAGGACCGGACTCTAAGGACATAGAGCCGAGCCAGGAGGACTTGGACCAGTTTGTTACTCAGCCAGACTACTAATTTCTTTCTGTCTGTACTTACTTTCATTATGCCATTATTTAGGCATTTGCATTATTATTGTATCTTTTATTTTCATATAGTTGTATGTAAGGTTGAATGTAAATAAAATTGCTGTTTCATTATATTACTCTTGTCATTCTTACACATTATTATATTTCTTAATTAAGCTTAACGTATTTTCATAATGAATACGTTGCGGGCTTGCCACACCACCGTTTCCGTCTACTGGGAAGCGGGACGTGACAACATCATATCGTCTGAACCGGGAAAACCCTCTGTGTGGGATTCTAAAGAATCGTTAATACACTGGCAGTGGATTTAACCACAAGCATGTCAGCAGTATTAACTGTATGTAACGGCTACCCAGGTATTGAACGAAAGGAAGGTCGATGAGCAAACTCATCAGTACCCCTATTGAACTTGTCCGTAACAATCTCCGTACAGCCCGGTCTGTTCGTCTAAGAGTATTGCATCCGGGTGTAGGGGGATGGATAAAGTCAGATCCCTAATAACACGATAATTCGTGTCGGTGTGAAGCCCATCACCCACTGAGAAACTACCGATCCAAATCAGCAAATCTCGTCCACCTTGGCCAATGATTTTTAGTAATGCTCACCCGTACACAACATGACATCTACCCCCAATACCGGGAGAGACGAATCCCCGACAATCCGCTCACTGCTTCCATATGGATCGGAACTGTACCCAATTAAAAGCTGTTTGCACGGCTCCTTTGAGCCGTGGTATGGAAGTAATAAAAAACAGTAGGAACTCACACGAATAACAATCTCAGGTCGACAGACTAATTTGTACTCATGTCACCTGAGAACTGTTGTCTGACAATAGGTATAAACTCATCTAGCATGTTCCCAACGATTCCGTCCTGTGTACTCACCTCCAGTGAGCACCTGTATGCTATCTTGGTGACTAACTGACACCAATGGCTGTGAGACCGGCGATCGCCCTTCGTCGGGGTCAAGAAAAGTATACGCTAGTCTACTCTGGAATATCGATGCCCAGTTATGATATTCTCACGATTAGGGACGTTTAAGAATTTGCTTATAGGCTATCCAATTCTCACAAGTGTGATCGCCACAATACTATCGTCTTGAATAAGACTGTCCTACCCGTATAGGTCCTTCTTCAATCATCATAACTGTCTGCCTGCGATTATAATACACTATAGCTAGTAATAAATATATTGTTAATTCATTTAAAGATGACGTTGATGAGGCCACTGAGCCTCGTACCCTTTTCGACTGTTGAATAAGTGCAAAGGCTGGTGTCAAAACATGTGAACTGGTTGTGACCGGCACTCTAGTTCCAACAATAGAAAATCGTGCAACATATAAATCAAACACTTCATTTAACGTACGTTTAACGGTGTTAATATAAGCATCAATATCTAAATTATGCCCCATGCATCTATAGAACCCCTTTAAAAGAGCCTCCAAATCTTCTAATTTAATCCCATGGTCCATTGTCGAACACAAACTATAAACAATTGGAATTTCAGAGTAATATTTAAAAATCTTAGTTAACATAGCAAGTATCACGGGATGAAGTATCTCATTAGTACAATGATTAGAAAAGCATTGAGCTATATTATACAACTCAGAGACAATAATATGAGAAGTGGGGTTATAAGTAGCAGAAAAACACTCAGTTGCTATTTTAAAAGTTATAAGAAAATCTTTGAAAAGTCCTGCAATCGCCCAATGATCACCTGTTAAGTAGTTTTTTACAGGTATTTGCCCATTCCACGTATTACTAATAATTCCACTGGTTTTTAATGCAGTACGAAGTATGTCATATGTACCATTTCACATAGTAGCCATATCTTTTCTAAAAGTCGGCCTTAATTCTGCAGCTTAGCATCTAGCTTTATATTTAGATTTTCTTTTTCCAGAATTTTTAATAAACCTACATGCATCTTTAATTATTTGAATATTTGAAGAACATACTTGATATGCATCCGGTAGAACAAGATTAAGTATATGGCATGCACATCAAATATGAAAAAAGCAACCAGTGCAAATTGTTTTGCACAGCCTAATAAGTTCACTAACAGCAGAATTAGTGTTACCAGCACTGTTGAAAGAAATAGAAATTTTTATTTACGCATTGATATTTAATATAATAGGTGGAATAAATTAGCCATCCATACCGATTCAAACCCAGGTCTCCTCCCCCAAACTCCAACACCCCCATCATCGGGCTACTCCAAGCCCCTATTTACACATTGGTATTCTTTTAAAACATATCTAATTTCAGAGATATATTAAACACATTATGCGGGAATTGAAACTGTCTAAAACCAATAATTCTTTTTCGTAAATATCAGTCAGAATCTATTCAATGTGCGGTAACACAAATCCAGGAAAGTTCCCCTTTATCAGTCCAAATATCAGATATTAAAGAAATACTGGTATCTAAAGAAGCAAGAGCAGCAATTAATAATTGTTTATCTTCGGCGTAGAGCGGAAAACAACGATTTTTTAGCGCACTCCTCGGAATCCTCTTGTATCTTGATTGTAATGTCCTTTGAACGCACCACTCAAAACCTTGGTTTTTTTCCGAATCCGAGAATGTGTTTATCTACCATAACAAATGTTGCCATTTCTTGAACATCTGTATCATGATTATATTGAAAAAGTCCTTCCCTGGAAATATTTATTTGTGATTGTGTGGAGAAAGAACCGGCTGTGCTTTCTATATGTTTTTTTTACATGTTTATGTAAAGTAACGGTGCCGGTACCGTCCTTATGTTTATACGGAGCGACACAATATTTGCACACCGCACATCTAACTCTTTCCCTACGTTTAATAGTAAACTGTTCCCAGACATTATTACCAAGTGCATGTTTTTTAGCTTCTCTAGATATGGGTGTGATTGTGGGTTCTTCTGCTTGTGTTTGTAAATTAGGATTGGGTAGTTGGGAATGATGTGTATTGGATGAACCCTTCGTAATAAAAAAATTTAACTAATTAAAAAATCAAATATTAAATATTATTGATACCGATTTAATCACAAGAAGATAGCTAAATTTGTAAAAGCAAGAATAGCTAAAATGTTGTAATTTATAGCAGAGCAATTGAGAAGAAGAGCAGCAGAGCGGAGCGTCAAAGATTCGGAGCCGTGATAATTGAACTTGATTTTCAATTTTTGATGCTTGAATGTTGAAACCTGGGAGAGATTTTTTTTTTCAAATCCGAGAGAGAGAGATTTGGTGTGAGATGAAAAGAGTGTGGGGTTGTATTTATAGAGATTTCAAAATTTCCAGTCGCAACGAAGCGAGGCGAGACGAGTCGTCCAAATTCAACCATTGCCGAACATTGCGTGGGTTTCGAGGCGAGGTGAGACGAATTCGAACGTTGGGTATGGAGTTCGAGACGAGGCGAGGCGAGTTGAAACGACTCGGGATGATTTGGACCGTTGAAACTCACCAACGGTCAGTCAGGCAAGTCGACTCGCGAGTTGATGAGACGAGACGAGCTAATTCACGATTTAAACGAGGCGGCCGCAACGAAACAACATTGGGTTTTTCACAAACCCACTCGCTTCGTCGGGCTCGTGCAGACGAGGCAAGTCGACTCACCGACTCGCCCACGTCAGCAACGTGGCGAGTAAAATGCACCTCGTTGCGAGGCGAGGCGATTAGTCGACGACTTGCTTCATTTGCCAGGCATAGTTGCTATATACACTGGGTGCTTACTAATTGGATGCGAAAAAACAAAACAATGACCGATTTTTCTAATGAAACCAGAGGTAAAACACTGTGTGATGCACGGGAGAACTTTGCAAATCTACATTCCTATATATGAAAGAAGCTCTTTGTTCAAAATGGGAATAAAATCAATATTTGTAAAATTTTGAAACTTTTTGTACGTCTACAAATCTTCCAGCAAAAGATATTTTTTATTCAAATCTTCTCGTGAAAAAGATTTTGTTTGAAAGAAAGTGAATGCTAATGGTATTTATTTGTAATGAATAAAATGCATGATATTTGTCTGAGAAAGGGTGCAAGTATTTATCTTGAAAACTATGAAATTTCACGGGATTGATTTATGAGGAACAGAGTCAATGGTATTTATCCGAGAGACAGTGGAATTGTATGGTATTTATCTGTAAGCAACAAAATACGTGGTATTAAACTGAAAAATAGTGAAAGTCAATATTATTTATTTGTGAACAATAAAGTCAATGGTATTTATGAGAGAAAACGTAGAAAGTCTTTATTCATAATAAACAAAATTCATGGTATTTATGTTAGTAAACGTTGGAAGTCCATGGTATTTATTTGTAGTAAACAAAGTCCGTGGTTTTTATTTGTAATAAATAAAGTCCATGATATTTATGTGAGAAAACTTTGAAAGTTTATGGTATTTATCTGTAACAAACAAAGTCCATGTTATTTATCTGAAAAATTGTGAAAGTTCATGGTATTTATCTGTAAATAATATCGTTAATGGTATTTATCTGAACAGCACTGGAAGTCAATGGTATGTATTTGTGAACAACAAAATCCATGGTATTTATGTGAAAAACATTTCCATGATATTTATTTTTTGTAAAGTCTTGTGTTTATCTGAAAAATATTGAAAGTCCATGATATTTATATGTAACAAACAAAGTACATGACATTTATATAAAAAAACACTTAAAGTCAATGGTATTTATTTGAAAATGATGTGGATTTTACGGTGAAAGGACACAATTGGAATTAAAACAAAAAAAAGTGGGCTTTAGTATCTTGCAGAGACAAACACGAATCCACTATAAAAAGGCGCATACCCTCCACGTCCTCACGAATCCAAAAGCCTCTATTAAATTTTACACGAGCGAACCCTCTTTTTATTATTAGTCCCAACCCACAACCCATAACAAATTCGAAACCCACTCAATCTCGTCGGATCCGAAAATCGAAGCCACCAAAAATAAACAGAAAAGGACGCGAAAAAGGAAAAATCCCCAAATTGAAACCCTAACCCTAACCCTAGCGGCCACCAGCGATGGGATTAGAATGACGGCGAAGGCGGTGGATCTCTCCGCCCAGGCCCTCAAGGCGCTCTCCGAGCGATGCCCCTTCGAGACCGAGGAGTTCGTCTCGAGGTCCCCCACGCTGCCGTTTCGGGTCTCGAGGCACCTCTCGAGTCGGAAGAAGTTGAAGAAGGCGGCGGCGGCGGCGGCGACTAATGGCGGAGGAGAGACCGCCGATGCCTCGGCCGCGGCGGCGGCGGCTGGCCCGCAGCTTTCGAAGCAGTCGAAGGGGGGGACTTGGTGGGAGGAGATGGAGGTTTACTTTCGGCCTATCTCCGAGTCTGACATCGAGAGTTTGAAACCTAGGCCTTTGCCTGACTCTTGCTTCTTTATTCCAAAGATTGAAGGTACTGAAGTGGGAGTGAGTTTGAACTCAGTGAGCGAAGTCGAGGAGAAGAGTGAGAAAGCTGAGGATCCTATGGAAATAGACAGTGTTGATAACTCTGTAGCTAGCACATTACCAATTAAAGAAGAGAAGGAGGGGGAGGAGGAGGAGGATGAAGGCTTGTCGTTGAGTTGGGTGGTGGGTTCGAAGCATAGAGCGATTCTCACCACACAGCGGCCTAACAAGAAACGGAAGTTGCTGGGAAGTGATGCTGGGCTTGACCAGCTTGTGGCACTTCCTCACTCGGATGCGGGTGCTGTCGTTTGTGATGTATGTTGCTTGGGAGAGACTGAAGGGAAATCGAACAAAATCATTTCTTGCAGTCAATGTCGCGTTTTGGTGCATAAAAGGTGTTATGGGATGCGGGTTGTTGATGGGTCATGGGTTTGTTCTTGGTGCGAGCATTTGAAGGGGATGGAAGATGAGAAGAGAGGAGAGAGGCCTTGCTTGCTTTGTTCGAAGCAAGGTGGTGCTTTAAAGCCAGTTGGTGGGGACCCTAGAAATGATGGGAAGTTTGCACACTTGTTTTGTTGCCTGTGGACACCTGAGGTGTATGTGAAAGACAGCAGGGCGATGGAGCCTATTGTGAATGTTTGGGGAGTACCAGAGATGCGGAGGAAGTTGGTTTGCAATGTGTGCAAGGTGAAGCATGGTGTCTGTGTTCGGTGCAGTCACGGTAAGTTTCTATACGTTGAATATGTTTTTTTCCCTTTCCCTTTTGATATCTAATTTATATGAATCCCTAGCGATCATCATGTTTCCTGTTTTCTTCTAAAAAACTGTTTCAATTCCATGGCGTGGATTGTGATTAACCTGTGGTTTATGTTTATTAGCCGATATTTTTAATATGACATATGTCACCGGCTCACTATGTTTAACGCTGTCACTTATATGTTGTGTATTTGATTTATTTTTTTTCATTGTTCTTCATCTGTCTCTGTAAGTCATTAGGGCCAATGACATTGTCTTATTTGCACCTGCGAATTCTTAACCATGTAGCTTAGTTCCTGAGAATTATTTCATTCAGTTTTAGCAGGTTAACAATTGAGTACTATTTGATTGATACTTTCATAATTGTAAGAAGCCACATTGCTACTTGATATTGTTGGAATCATCATAAACGTTTGTGGATCTATCTGTCTAGTGTATATATACTTTTATATTGATAACCCGATCCGTCAGGTTCTGACCAGTCATATGCGGGCAGGATCTTTCCTGACGGTAGACTGATTTGACCTAATTGCCACCCCTACATGCAGATTTCTAAGTAACCTCATGAAAGTTGGGTTCTAATCCTCTACAGTGATGACACATCTCTGGAGAGGCCAGTAAAAGAATTATAGCTGTCCAGTACTTGTCCAGAAGATTCAGACGGCTATAAGACCTTAACCATCAACAAATATGGGTACCACAGTCCCGTTCTCCCTTACTTTCCACCTAAGTATTCTTGCTTCCCTTTATATTTTCCAATTTTCTCCTTCAGTCTCTTATCTGATTTGCTCTGATATCCCTCTCTCTCTCTCTAAGGGCCTGTTTGGTTGCAGGATTATGGAATTTGGATTCCAAAATAGTACGGTTGAAATTTCTTGATTTGGTAATTTGTTGTTTGGTTGGTTTTGGATTTCTAGTATTGGATTTGTAGATCCTTGTAATCTTTGTTTGTTTGGTGAAAAAAAGTGGGATTTGGATTTGAGGATTTTAGAGAGAGATAGATAGAGAGAGGATTATTAAATAAATAAAGTACACGGATCCCATCTAAAAGTACAATGAATAGTGTCAAATCCTTGAAAATCCTTGAAAATTTTTAGGATTCAAGAATCCTTGTTTTGTGATGGGCCCTCCATAAAACACAAAGGAATCCTAGAAATCCAAATCTATCAACCAAACACAAAATTAGGAATCCTAGGATTCCACAATCCTAGGATTCCACAATCCAAACAGTAAATCCAAATCCATAATCCTGCAACCAAATAGGCCCTAAAAGATTTCTCAAAAGGATTGAGCTTTTAGCCAAATGGCTGACAGATCTGTTTAATAAGATTTGGCAGACAAAAAAGATGCCAAATGAATGGAGGAAAAGTATCCTTGTACCTATCTACAAGAACAAGGGTGACATTCAAAGTTGCTCAAACTACCGTGGAATAAAACTGATGTGTCACACCATGAAACTTTGGGAGAGAGTGATTGAACACAGGCTAAGAAAGGATATTAAGATAACAGAGAATCAGTTTGGGTTCATGCCTGAACGATCGACGACAGAGGCTATTCATTTGCTTCGTCAACTTGTCTAGCGTTTTCGAGAGAGGAGAAGAGATTTGCATATGATATTTATTGATTTAGAAAAAACGTACGACAAGGTACCTAGAGAGGTATTATGGGGGATAATGATGAAGAAGGGGGTCCCCGTCAAGTATATTGACATAATCAAGGAAATGTACGATGGAGTAGTGGCAAATGTCAGAACTTGCGGCGGCTTAACGAGTGATTTTCCGATTACTATTGGTTTACATCAAGGATCTGCATTAAGTCCATTCCTGTTTACCATCGTGATGGATGAGCTTACTAGAACTATCCAAGATGAGGTACCTTGGTGTATGCTATTCGCTGATGATATTGTTCTAGTAAATGAGACGAAAGCAGGGGTTAATGCCAAATTGGAATTATGGAGGCAAACATTGGAATCTCGGGGATTCAGATTGAGCAGGTCCAAGACAGCATATATGCAAATTTAGTAGCCAGAGAAGTCAAAACCATATTGGTATAACATTGGAAGGGCAAGAGATATCACCGAGCGACCGGTTTAGATATCTAGGTTCCATCATCCAAAAGAATGGGGAGATCGATAGTGATGTTAATCAAAGGATCCAAACTGGTTGGTTGAAATGGAGGAGTGCAACATGGATTTTGTGTGATCGTAACTTTCCGTTAAAATTGAAAGGGAAGTTTTATCGGAGCACTATTCGGCCTGCCTTATTATATGGTACAGAATGCTGGGCTCCTAAGAAGCATCATACACAGAAGATGCACGTAGCGGAGACGCGCATGCTTCGTTGGATGTGCGGTAACACTAGAAAAGATAAGGTGCGAAATGAGGATATTCGTGCAAAAGTTGGTGTAGCACCTGTGGAGGAGAAGATGCGGGAAAACCGGCTAAAATGGTTTGGTCATGTGCGACGCAGACCTATGGAAGCACCGGTTCGACGAATAGATACTCTCGATATGGGCAATGGCAAAAAGGCAAAAGGGAGACCGAAGAAAACATGGATGGAGGTGATACGAAACGATATGGTTGCTAAAGGACTCAATGAAAGTATATTGTTCGATAGAAGTGAGTGGAGACAGAGTATTCATGTGCTGGACCCGGCGTGATTCTCATGTTGGTTCATATAGCCTACCCCATATGCTTGGGATAAAAGGCTCAGTTGTTGTTGTTGATTGAGCTTTTAGCCCCGATGGACCCACTAGCTTAGGAGCAGCAATAGCCCTGGGGGAACCCACTATCTTAGGACCGGCGATAGCTACTTAGCATAGCATGTTTTCTAAAAAGATGAATATGAGACCATTCTTTAAAGAGCTTTCATCGTAACATAAATTCAACAAGATCGATTATCTTCAGAACCCCATTTTCATTGATTAATTATTCATTATTCCACATATGAGAGACCACAACACAATTTTATGAGCTAAATAATCGCATTTTTTTGGATCTTAATTCAAACATTCTGGAATTAAACATCCAATTACATCAAGAGTCACACTTGACTTCTTTTACACGCTCTCAACTTGAATGGAGGTTTCATTTGCTAGTTTTGAGTCCACTGGGAAAGATATTCCAATTTATCAACTTTAAATTCTGTCTGATTTAATTGATGCATGTGGGTGAGAGACTAACTAGCACAAATTTAGCGATTCGAGTCGGATTCGTAGATTCAGAACTTTCCAAAAATCAAGGATATGATTCGTTGGGATACGCTAAGTTTTTTAGCCAGTACACTCTCACACAACTACAAAAATCTATCATTTTAGCAAGTCTAAATTAAGAATACAAATAATTTGTTACTGTTGATTAGATAGTTTGTGTCTTAACAATTGATGCATGTACTTAAAATTAGAGTACAATTTAGATTTTAGAATGTGCGAATGGAGTTCCTCAACCATACTTGATGAATTAGAAAAAGAATATGATATGAGTACGAATCCGATATGGATACGTCTCCTCGACTATGAAACCATGCTACATAGATGAGAGTTTTTTTTGTTTTTTTAGAAAGAAATGGAGATGAATATTTCAAGGTAGCATCGAGCATGAGCTCTGAAAGAGAAAAGGGGGAGGGGGGATTGCTTCTACTGGGAAGTGGGAATTAAAGGATCGTGTGACCCACGTTCATTGATGGTTAAGGTCTTATAGCCGTCCAGATCATTTGGACGACCATAATTGCTCTAGACGGCTATAATTCCTCCACTGACCTCTCAAACCATCAGAGCAACTCTGCATATTGCAAAAGAGAACTAAATGTAAGTATATAGATTCGAGACATGTATTATTTAAAGTAAAATCGTTGTTCAAGTGGGGGCGTGTGCCCCCTCAACCTCATGAATGGATCCGTCCTTGCATGTGTTGCTATAATTTGTTTAACTAGTCCGCGGTTTCCAGAGATAGGTAGATGATGTGTATCTAGCGGTGGCGAGGACTTGCTTGTAGGGCTCGTCGTTGATAAACAACACATTGAATTTCCAGCTCATCATTCGATTATCTCCGCATATTTTGGTTGTACTGATGAGGAGGTCCTATATGCGTGTGTGTACACATGTTTGCTCGTGACTCCCAAGTTACAAGATGAAATACTCTCGACTCAGCAGTCAAGGGATTCGTAGAACAGGCTCTTTTGCAACTGGATTGTCATCTGTTCCCTCCCATGCTTATCATCTTTGGTCACCGTTGTGAGATGATATTATGCTCACTATCACATAAAACTGATAATAGTTAAGTGCAGCTATCTTGATGAACCATTGTCATCTGCATCCCACTACCCATTTACTGCTATTGCCCTCCTGATAGTTCAGAGTTCAGACAACACACACATACTATGCCATGTTTAACAAAATAAATTGCAATTTTTGCTGATTCTAAGGTTCACATAGCTCTGTATTTCAAGCTGTTAATATGTTTTTTCTTCTTGAGGCCTTGTTATGTTTTAGGTGAAGTCATATGTGTTTTGGATATCTTTCAGGAACATGCAGAGCTGCTTTTCATCCTATATGCGCAAGGGACTCGAGACATCAAATGGAGATCTGGGGGAAGTTTGGATGTGATAATGCAAGTCTTCTTTGGGTTCCTTATTTTCATTTTTTTTATTTTTATCTTTAGAATCTTTTTTCCTGTTTGATTGTTGGGTAGAGGATTTTTACGTGATTGTCTTCAAAACTGTGTAGGTTGAGTTGCGAGCTTTTTGTTCGAAGCACTCAACTTCTCAGGATGTTGGCAGTGCCCAGCGCACAAGAAACTTTACCCAGACTGTTTCTCAGGATGTTGGGAGTTCCCAGTGCACAAGAAACCTTACCCAGTCTGTTGATGATGAATTTTCAGTTGCCAAACCTCTACCCGCGCCTCTGCTGCCAAAGAAGATACCGAAATTAAAGTTCAGTCGCAAGAGTAAAGAGAAAAACATGACATGCGCGGAAGTGACAAGTTCAATTTCTAGTGAAGTGGTTGAAAACAACGCATTTCATGAACAAGATGCTTTGGCTACTAAGCTGAGCCCAGAAGATGGCCATATGCAGTCAAGTAAGAACCTAGATACTTTAGTTACAGAGAGAAACAGCAGTTTGCCAGACTTCTCTAATCTTATTCCAGTTGTTAAAAAGGTGATGTGAACTTTATTGTTTTTGTTATTTTAGTACGTACGTACCACTATGTATTCTAATGAACTTGTATTTAAACTTCAATTGTTGTTCAGTTAATCAGTCGAGGTAAAATTATTGTTGGTGATGTTGCATCAGATTTAGGCATTTCTTCCCATTCCTTGGAAGTAGCTCTCATGGTATTCTCGAGTGCTGTTTGTTATTTACTCATTTGACGTCCATATTTCTCATGTTTTACTCATATAACTTTCATTGGCAGGGTGAAATCTCTTCCATCCCAACCGAACTGAGATTGAAAGTCGCCAAATGGTTTCAAGAGTCTATATATATGCCTGCTGCTCTAAAATTTAGAAATGGCTCTGCAATATCAGCAAGTAGTTTAGCTGCAAGAGTTGGACTCCCAAATGCCCCTGATGTATTAGGTTCAGATATTTCAGGCAACATCGAAGTTGCACATCGCGACAATGCTGCTGTTTGTTCTGCTAAGTCATTATCATCAGATAGAATAATGAACAACCATACACGGGCTTTGGAGGAACATAAGACAGCCTGTATTTCTGTAGAAAAAAATGAACAAAGTTCTAACGGGGAATTGGTAGATGAAATTAGTCATGTTCCGGTTATTCAGACAAATGACATCATGGAAGATAATTCGGGCAATATGTCTCCGTTTCAGGGCCAACACCAATATAGAGATCTAGGTGATTCAGAAATGGTAAGTTACTCTTCTTTCCTGCATGCATTTTTAATCATTATCTTTTCTAACTTGTGAGTAATTGCTGATATACATGAAAGTTTTTCCATAGGTGTATGCTGTGTATTGGTTATATGGATCAGCAACAACATAACAGCTCCTCTAAATCAAACCTTGGGGTCATTATCCTAGAAATGTTACACAATATAACTGACCAATTCTATGATGTTCCTTGACCTGTGTTCATTTAAAATAAATGTTCAGTAAGTGTGTTATAATTTCAGTGTTGCACATGATGTAGGCTTCATCTTGTTTTCTTCGGTTAGAATTTGGATTAGTGGTGTGCGAACTTACCCTTCCAATCTATATATGTTTGAAGTTGATAACACTTTTTACATCCATTTATAATTTATTATTCAGACCTTCTTCTCTTTTTTTTCCTTCCTTTTTTAATTTAACAAATTTTGGATATTGCACACAACTACCTAGCAGTATTCAGTTGCAACATTGCATTCTCCAATAATGTCTAGACAATTGTGCATATACTGTACTGAGCCTCGAATTCATACATATTTAATTTTTTTTATATTTATAGATACATGCATTGAATGGTTTCTTTCCAGTTTCCAACTATTCCATAACCTCCATTTGTTCATTGGATCAGACATGCTTGGTGATGAGTGTTATGATTAGTTGCTCTGGCATCTTTACTTTTTTGTATCTTCCTTAAATAAGCTATTGTTTTTCTTAATCTCAATTAGATTTTACCCAGGACGTTGCAGGAATTTGAAGAGAGGGAGGGAGGGATAATCACGTGTTCATTAAATTATTGATGCAATTGAAGTTCGAATGTTTTATATAGCATGTTGAATGGTTTTAACATACATGTTCTGGAGTGCAGCCCAATTACGGATAATGAATTTTGAATTGTTTGGGGGCGAAAATGGGTGGGTATTAGTAGTGAGGAGTGTCTAAGAGTACCTTTAGTGGGAAGTTAGGATCATCATTGAGTTGAAGGTTAGCTGAGACAGTTTCTCGCTTGTCTTTTTTATGTGTATGGAAATCATTTGCTTTTTGAGCCGTGTCACCGGTAACAGCTGGTCGTTGAATAGGCAACTGAATTTCCTGGAAGAGAACATTTATTGATTAGTCAAGATTATCATCTACATGGGCACCTGGTTGAGACAGTTTCCTCCTTATATTTATCTGGGAGCTTTTTCACCTTGGTTTCATGAGTTTAAACTGTGCCGCCAAAATGGATGGTTGTAGGTTGTTGACCAGCCAACTGCTATCATTACTCTCTGGAAAACCACTCCGTTCCTTTTCACATTATAAACTACATTATTCTTTACTGTTTCTTATAAATGTTTTTTCAATAAAAAAATGTCTTCATTTTTTCTGAGCATCTTTTACCTTTTTCAATAGCTTTTCTGTTAGTGTCCATTTATGCAATCCTTTCTTGGCTCAAGTTTTGCTCTAGAATTGCAACTCCAGTCTTTCTAGTTTTGCTATATGTTCTGCATAAAGGCCATATTTCTGTCATTTTATTTAGTGTTTCCAAATTTTTGTTAAATAACAAAGTCATGGGATGTTTTCCTATTTTTGCATATAGTATATGTTTTTCTAGCTCAGTCTTATTTAAATGTGGTAAAGAATTATGTTTTTTCATGAGATGCAGATGTTATTGCCTGTTGCTTAAATGCTGATGATACTTGACAATATTTGGGTTCTTGTTTCATTATGTCTGAACGCATCATCCAGCATTTCTACAAGTTGCTTTATCAGTATAACTTTCTCTGCGGCATGAAATATAATTTTCTTTTACAGATATCAATGAAAATTACTTGATTTGTTTTATTTGGTTTTTGTTAGATAACTGAAGATGCCTGTACATTTCCAAATTTGAGTTCTCAGATTCGACCTCCTGAAGTGGAAGGTATGCCTTGTGGAATCTATCTTCTCTATTAGGAGATATCTTTTATACATGAATACATCGATCATATCGAGTTTCACATGATTTTGTAGTTTTATTTGATTCCATGTGATGCTTTAATGTTTGCTTTTATGTTCCCTTTCTATTTAAAGCTTCATTTCCTGGTCTTTTTGCTTTAATTTCTACATTTTAAGATGAGAATGAGGTCATACGTTTCATATATTTTTCTTATCACGTTCCGTTTGTGCTGTTATATATAACATTTTCTTACCATATTCTTGTTAAAGGTTGTTGTTACCGGATTTTAGTGCTTCTATGCTGGAAACATCGGACTCTTTTCTCTTTAGAATCGTTGAACTATCGTGGAAATGCTGTATCTTAGAAACATCTTATGCCAATCCTTCTATAAAATCAACATTCCAAATATGCCCTTAATGCTGTTTGCTTTTATTTGATTCAGAGTAATCAGATTTCTAGCATGTGTTTTGACAGGAAATTTGACCACAGTTCAAAAGGAGTGGTCTGAGACACAGCATGAGCCAGAGTGTACAGTTGATTTTGGCCTTTCTGCGAAACTGGAAAATAATCAAGCTGATGAGGCTAATTTCCGTCAAGAAGATGCTGCAAAGGGAAAAAGGTTAGTTTGCCATCATTTCAATGGTGATATGATGGCTTCTTCTACTATTGATTACAAATTTTTCCGTTATATTTGCTTCTGAAGGGCCTTTATAAGTACTGCAGTTGTGTATTTAAAATCACCTTCCCTCTGTAGATTATAGTAGTCCCAAAATCTAAATAATTTTTCTACTTGTAATTTGCTCCTATACAGAAGTTGCGGATCATGCTCTAGTTATGTTCATCCATCCATCCAGAAAAGATTGATGCAAACACAGAAGGGTGTGCCTTTTATGGGGGAAACCATAGATTCTTACTCTAATGGTACACTATTGTTCTACTTGTGCATACTTATAATCCTCATGCTTGCTATATATGTTTTTTTAAAAATTATTGCCCAAGTGCTAATTTTTTGATTGGCAGGTCATATCGAGGACAGAATGTCATCTCCCAAAGCTACCGACTCATGCAATCGCTCCTCATCACCTGTTTGCAGTGATTTGGATCGGATACATGATTCTGAACAGTTCAAGCAGATTGCTACAGCCAAACAAATGGGAATATTGGAGTGTTCTCCTGAAGATGAAGTAGAAGGAGAAATGCTCTACTTACAGAACAAGTTGCTTAATAATGCTTTTCAAGTCAAGCATAGTTTAGGTTAGACAAGGGAACCATGTCAATGAATCTTGTTTGTTTAATTTATTTTTATTCATGAATTTAGCACCAACACTATAAAATATTCCTTCATTAAGTGGTGTTATATGTATACTTTCATGCAGAAGATTTATTAGGTAGGATAGTAAAAGGACTTCCTCAAGAACTAGATGCTCTGAAGCAGCGGCAATGGGATTTGGTACTTCTTAATCAATATCACCGTGAAGTGACCGAAGCGAAGAAATGGGGAAGGAAAGAAAGAAAACACCGAGAAGCTCAGGCTGTGCTTGCAGCAGCAGCAGCAGCAGCTGCAGCTTCTTCTAGGAACCCATTGCTAAGAAAAGATGGAAATGATGAGGTTGGCTCTCCTCATGTTGAGGTTCTAATCTCTCTCTCTCTCTCTCACACACACACACACACACACACACACATGTGCGTGCGTGCGGATGTATGTACGTGTGTGTGAGGTGTGTATATGTTGTGTGTGAGCCTGATTACATACATGTGGATCATCTATTTTGATGGCTCACTGTTAGATAAATAGATAATAACCTAAGGAGTCATCCTGGGGCCACTTTACCCCAAACACGCGCGCACGCACACACACATAAGGCTAATGGGTTAAGGCGCCATTTTTAGAAGTTTTCCTACTCTGGCAGTTAAAAATCAGTCCACCACTTTTCGGAATGATTTATTGTATTCATCTCTCTCCATACATACATATACACAAATATGCGTGTGTTTGCGTGCGTGCACACATTAATGCGCCATTCCTAAGGTCACCACCTAGCTATTTATTTAAGGAGCTGACATAAAGTCTCATCGTGTACCTTCTGAAAAATAGATGATCCCCACGGTCTCAGATACTTTTTAGCCACCGTTCAAGTTGTTTTATATGCTCTATAATCGATATATTATTTATTCTACTTACTACCTTTATATACATGTTTGAGAGTTATCAAATTCACTATAGTTTTTATACACAACCAATTTAGAACCTGCATATTATGGATGCTGTAGATTATCTATTTAGATGGTACACCATGAGATTTTAGGCGAACTCTTTAGGTAATTGCATAAGAAGTCACCTTTGGAACCTGCATATGTGTGTGCTAGACTGCTAGTGCATGCTACCCTACTTTATAATGTATGTCCTGTTGTGCGTTGGTATGAGAGCACTCATTTATGTGTGTACATTGTGCTGTTGTTTTTGTGTTAGCGTGACACATTTCTCTCTTCAGTTAAGATAAAAATGCCTTAATTTATTCTTTGCATCGTCTGCAGAGTCCTCAAAATGTTAGTTCACTGCCTGGGAGAGCTTCTAGACAGTCTCTAGCGAGGCCACGGTTGAAGGAGACCCCAAGATCTGCTATTGTTAATGTTTCACCCGATAAACATTCTAGTATTTTCCAATTGCCAGAGTTTTCAAAAGAGAACTCACTGTCGTGCAACATCTGTAGGCGGTCTGAAACATTGTTGAACCGGATATCTGTTTGTTCAAGCTGCAAGGTATATGATATTTCCCTACATGCTACCCAACTTATTTCTTTTATCTCATCCGAATTTGTCATTATAGAACTTTCTTGACAGCTTGCCGTTCACTTGGATTGTTATCGCAAGCTTAAAGATCCAGTTGGTCCCTGGAAGTGTGAATTGTGTGAAGAGATGTCACAGTTAGGAAGCCCTAGAAATCAAACAGTGGAGTGTGGTTTGTGTGGTAGTGGTACTGGTGCTTTCCGAAAGGCAACAAATGACCAATGGGTTCATGCTTTCTGTGCGGAGGTATTAGAATTTATCTATTCTCATCTCTTGTTGTATTGTGTTGAAATATCCTGTTTGCAAATATTTGTCTCTAATGGGTTCATTTTGCAAATATTGTCTTCCTAGTGGCTGTTGGAGTCAACATTTAGAAGGGGACAAGAAAATCTTATAGAAGGAATGGTAAGCTCATAAATCTTGAGTAGTTTTAGATTGTTTCCTTAATCATTTACTGTATACTGCTCGCAGAAAACTTGTAACTTGAGAAAGGCCACTTTTGGCTTGGTAAATTTGTTCTATCATTTGACTTTGACCTTCTTGTTGTTCAGGATGTCATTTCCAAAGAAAAAGATTTGCTCACCTGCTGTATCTGCCAGCAGAAATTTGGTTTTTGCTTGAAGGTTAGATTTGCTGCATTATTACGCTTTTTCTGGTAATATGCAGGAAACAAATTTGAGGATATTTTCACTCTGACTTCACTGTTTTCCTCGTTCTTAATTTCCTGCAGTGCAGCTATGGGCATTGTCAAGCTGCATTTCACCCGAATTGTGCTAGAGCTGCTGGCTTCTACATGGATGTAAAGACCACTGGTGGCAGGCCTCACCACAAGGCCTATTGTGAAAAGCATAGTGTGGAGCAGAGACAAAAGGTCATAGTTCTTTGATTTCATATTTTGCTTAAATCCTGACAGATTGGGACCAATATCCTTCATTTCCACACAGTTGATTTGATTTTTTTCCAACTTTCAAGGCAAAGGACATATTTCTTATTTTGTTGGTTATGTTTGAAATTAATAGCATGCTTTTATTCAAAATCCACAGGCTGATAATCAAAAATATGGAGCCGAGGAGCTGAAGAGCCTAAAACAAATACGGGTATGTGAATGGATTTGAAATGTGTCAGATTTAAAAGAGAACTGTCACTTTATAAGCATAAACGTTTGAGAATCTTGAGTATATGTTTTGAGGGGAAAACCCCGAAGTTTCTCGCGTGACATTTTATTCATTTTTTGCAGCTTGAACTAGAGAAAGTACGCATACTTTGCGAGCGAATTGTCAAAAGGGAAAAAGTAAAGGTATTTGGTTTACTTAAGTCAAATCTTATTGATGGATTTTACTTTATGCAATGTTTTACTTGATTAGATATATTATATTCATTCTGGATATATATTTAACGAGGGAAATGCTTCTGTTGTCTACGATTTTAGAGTTTTACCTTCCCTTGGTGATAGCAAATGAATTGTAAATTAACATTTTTAAATCTGCGAAAACTGTGAAAAATACACACATCGTTATCTTTGTACAATTAAGTAGCTCCCGTTGTAGTTTCTAGCAATAGATCTCCCGATTAGCTAGAATTGGAAAGTTCGCATTGAAGTGTCCAGTCGTGTTTTGATAGGTTTACATATTAGTAACCACATATTTATAATTTCTTGTAATTATCTTTCCCTTGAAAACTTATTCCTCTCCTTCCAAATGTGTCATTCTTGCTAAATAAACGAGCTTGTTCTCTTTTAATTTCGTTACAATATCCTTGGTTTCCTCCGGTAGTGCATCGTTTGTCCCTCGCTATCAGTTTTAATGTACAAGAATCGAAAAGATTAGTTGTGCCTCTACTAATCTAATTTCTGCATGAGCACACCCAGTGTTGTAAAATGCGTATAGTGCAGCCACATATGCGCATGCAGCCACTTGGCGCATGAAAACGGCCGTATTTTTTGATATATGCGGTAAAATTGTTTGCTTGGTGCATAAAAATTGTTATGCGGCCGCATATAACACACTAACTTAAGCATCGAGTTGGGTTATGATGCGGGTATTTTTATTATACGCGTATCTAAACCCAATAACTTAAGGGCAACTATAAAACCTTAAGAGGTATCATAATGAGGTTGAAGACGGTGATGAAGCAAAGGATCAAGGTGATGCGGAGGTGGACTCGGAGAATGAATACGAAGAACTTCCTCCTGAACATTTAACGACACCGATGAGTGATTGGTCGAATCATTGGACAATATTGGCTTTAATCAAATGTATTTTTGGCTGGTTTGTGATGATAATGATTTAATTGCCTCTTTTGAAGTATTTAGTACTTGTGATGATTAACGAACTATTCTCATTTTGATTTTTCATTCTTAGAAATCAATTTAGTGTTTTGCTGTGAATTTATAATGAAATTGCATGGATTTACGTATAGTTGAGATGTGTGTCTTTTTGCATTATTATCATGAAATAAGTTAATGACTTATTGTTCATCAATATTCATAACATTGAAATTAGGGACACAATATTTTGTATACATTACTACATGTTTAGTATTTTTTCATTTTTTAATCATGTATATATATTTGGATTTCATTAATTTAAATAACGCGAATCGCATATGCGATCGATCATAGCTCGCATATGCGCTATGCATTCCTCAAGCGTATGAAATCGCATATGGCATTCCATAACATTGAAGTATTGAACCCACCCCTTTTAATCTGTCATAGGTTGTTGGCTTGGCATCTTTTTTCCTTTACAAGTAATCTTTTCAATTCTATGATTTACCACATAGGGTTTTGAGCTGATATTAGCTGCCTCTGCCATATTTTACGGGTCTACCCACCTTAGAATGCTTCTGTGTTCACTGACCAAGCTGTCTCCGATGCGAAGTGCTAGAAAATGACCATGCTTGTTACTTTGCACCTCCAGCTATCAATCTTTATTGGTTTATTGTATGGACCTGAGGCATTGCTTCCACTGTGCATTACTCATTGAAGGACGTTGCTTTGAACCGTACCATCTTCTAACTATAGCGTATTTCATCAAATGTTTCCATAACGTACAATATTATAAACTTTTTTTTAATCCTGCCAACAAGTTTCTTGCTAACTCAGATGATCCCAACAAGGTAAATAAATGACCAGCATGATGATAAAAGAGGTTGGTCTGAGTAGCTCTCGCACTTTATTAACCCCAATTTTAATATCAAGCATTCTGGTTTTATATAATATCTCAATCTTACTCAAGTGCTAATCGCCGAAACATTCCGGTAACCTATCATGAAATGCATACTAGCAAGATGAATAATGCCATCGTGAATGACAAACTATAAAAGGAGTGTCCTGGGAACGTTTACAAATTTAACAGCACAAGAGATTTTCTTATTTATAGTTTTTATTACAAATTTTGAATTTTTTTGAATCTAGGAATAAATCACTTTCCAATATTTGAGGTTGCAAACAATACTGTGTTCTAAAATTAACTAGGAGTAAATTTGGAATTACAAAAGGGAACTCGTGTGTATAATTTGTGTAAGGCGTATTAAATTCAAATCATGCATATTGTTTTTTGATATTTTGGAACTTTCTAATAGATCAGTTTTCAAACTTGGGTCTGGAAACAATTTTCCTGCTAAGTAAATACCGTGTATTTGTCATCTAAATTTCTGTTTCACTATTATATTTCCCATCCTTAGATATGTCCTGACAACATTCTTTTTAGCATTCGGTGCATCCCTTCTCTGAGGTTATTTGACTCTTGCCATTAGGTTGTGCCATAGATAAGAAAGAATAATGGTTCTTCTGCTTAATCTCTCGTCACTATTTTAGAGATCCTTTTAGTCACATGTTATATAGAAATATTACTTTTTTTAGTGGTGTGCTTAAAGTAACTGTTATATTTGTATATCTAGTCTAGTTCTCTTTTGCATCTCGTTTAATGTGCTGCGTTATACCACAATAACTACAACAAAGGCTTTGCCGAAATGTTTTGTGGTCGGCCGCAATGAATCCAGCTCATAAACTGCCAGCTTCTCTGTTGAAATTTCTAGGTGGTTAACCAGTGCAATTCATTACATATGGTTTCTGTGGCTAGACAATTGGATGGATGTTTTAATTGTGAATTATTGAATATTTTTCTGCTTTACGATCTTTTGAAGCCCATTTATAAAAAAGAAGAAGAAGCCCATTTCTATGATGTTAGATGAGATTAAATGTCTAAACCCACTCCATAGACCGTGGCTGGGCGTGTGTCCATGCTGAATAATATGGATTGAAAGTACTGTCAGCAGTATTTAGCATCTCTTTCTTCCAAATTTGTTATGTTAGATTCTTCTGTCATAGTAATTGTTATCTCTAGTATATAGATGCTTGTTGGTCAGTTTTGAAGTATCCATGCATGTGTTCTAACTTGTTAGTTTTTATCAGAGAGACTTGGTTCTTTGCGCACATGACATACTTGCTTCAAGAAAAGATCATGCTGCTTACTCAACACATGTAAGAGGTTCATTCTGTCCACCTGGAGCCAGCTCAGAGTCTGTGACCACTTCTCTTGATAACAAATCGTTCAGTGAAACAATCCAAAGATCTGAGGATATTACTGTAGACAGTGAAATTTCTGGCAAACGCAGGATTAAGATATCCATGGATTTGGGCCGGAAAATTGATGATAACTCCACATCCCAGCCTTCATTTAAACGGAAGATAGCTGATAGGACATCATGCTCTGGAAAGCAGCTTCCTCATAGAACACAGACTGTATCTTTCCGAAACTCGGCATGTGATGGAGAAAAAAAGTTCAAGGCAAGAAAGGTAGTATGATAATTCTTTGTTTTATGTTATAAATATATCTAGTTAGACTTGCATAACCAACAGAACGTGCTTTCTGTGACATCTAGGAGCTTAATTAACAATGACTGCATCTACAAATTTTTCAATGCCACCTGGGAGCTAAGCGCACATATGCTTTTTGTTGGTTAATCTCTCTTGTCTCTCTTTACTAAGTTCATTATGAGCTATCTGAAAGCTTGTCGATTTCAAGACGCCTTCAGAATTTCCAACTTGCACATTGCATTTTTAGTTAATTGGTTGATCAATCTGTTTGTCTTTGATGCTTCAAAATTTTGTTATTATAGTGCTTTTCATATACAGAATCTCCTAAAACGCAGATGCAGTTGGACTCCTGTTTAAATTTGCATAATTCTCTTAAGGCGATTTTAGCAAGACTCTTGTTTTTTTAAAGCCAAGTTCTCGAGTTTATTAAACATATTTATAATCTGGAGTATGCTTTTGAATATTGTATTTATATTATTTCATTTATCCTTTTTATTGCTTCTGCAGAACCCAGAAACTTTTCACAAAGAGGTAGTGATGACTTCTCATCAGGCATCAATGCAGAACCGACGCCTTCCTAAAGGTTTTGTATATGTTCCTATTGATTCTCTCTCTAAAGAGAATCAAGAAGTTCATGAATCCCCGTGTCATGAACCCGAAGAGCCTGGTGGGTAAATTATAATAAGTCTATTGGTTCTTTCAGTCTTATTAGTTGTGTTGGCCATGGTGGTTATCCCCGATTTGCAATTTAGAACTGATCAGTTTTCACCTATGAATCTACTGTGGATGAGGAGGAGCAAACGGAAAAGGGGATAAGGGCATATTTCATGTACTCTTTCACACAGATGCAATTGTTAGTCATAAAGTTTTGATATCAGCTTTGTATATCTGAGAGCAATTGTACAAAGGGTGAGCTAAATTTAATTGATCTATTATGATGGAGGGGTTGTTTGGTTTCCCAAATCACAAGCATCTTTGCTGCCCCAGAGGAAGTCTGGGAGATAAATTGCTGTTGCAACATTATACAAAAGAATATAGGTTTTCTCCAAGTGATCTGTAAAATTCTTACCATCTGTGAATACTTGGTCATTAATTTGGATTTTAGGGATTTGCGGGCTCATTCATAGGTTTACTTGTGCTGTATTTTCTCAAATGGGGTGTTGCTGAGCTTAAATGAGCACTGCAAAGTATGCTTCGTCATCTCATTTATTATATAATATGTATGCTGTACAAGTTTATGGTTTGTCGACATTTTTTCCCCTTTCACATTTATGATTCTTCTTTAGTTTCAATATATTCATAGTCAACAAGGTCAATTTTCCGCTAAGTGTTGTATACTGTTGTCGCTAGCTTATTATTGTAGAATTCAAAGACCAGCATTATGATGGCGCATATTTGTTGCTGTTGAGTGCTAGTCAACTTGTTGGTGTTACTATCGAGGTTCTATTATCAAGGTCATGAAGCTTCACAGGTGATGGTGGGTTGCAAGAATTGCTTTATGGACATTGTTTTCCCCCCTCTCTATACGTGTTTCTGATGATGATTTTGTTCTTGGACATTGTTTTCCCCCTCTCTATACGTGTTTCTGATGATGATTTTGTTCTTGCAGCTGGAGGCATATTTGTTGACCGACAAGAGCATGCTTGAAGACTTGCAGTTGGCAAGATTTGTCTCCTATCTAATGAGGGAAGATAAAGAAGGTATGATGATTTGCTGCTTCTTGTTTCAGTTATCATAGGAAAGTAGAATACAAACCTGATGTATTAGAAAAAATCCTTTTGAATCTTTATTCTTAATCATCTTAAAGTCAGTAAAGATGGCAGTCTTTCCCTTCAATATTGCTTTGGGTTTCTGAAACAGAAAAATAATAACTAAAAGGAAATTTCGCTGTGAGAAAAGAAGATGATGAACTAAATTTATAACGTTTTCATGTGCTTTCGGTGAAGGTAAGCAATGCAAATGAAAGTACTTTTGGTTCAGTCTTGATGTCCTTTGCGCAAGCGTCCAAGAGGAGCATCTAGTATTTCATAGTCTTCTAATTTATTCATTAATGTTCATCCAATTGCAGCTACTATATGTTTCTGAGAATTGACAAGTGAGTTTATCTAACTGCCTGCTGTTTTTTTTAATCTCAAACTCGAGAATGTATGATTCATTTCACCGGAAAAAGATTCCGCTACATTGTAGGTGCCCTTTATTGACATTATACCAGTATGAGGATATGGAGTTGGTTAGTGTCGCTGGCTGCAGCATTATGAAGAGAAGGTGCTTGAAATTATGAAGGCCACTTCTAGGATAGTTAATACCAACTCTTAGATCTTTTTTTAGTTCAGGAGAATCTGAAGAGTTGCATTCTGATTAATGAGCTCAAACCATATGATTATAAATAATTACTGGGCTTCTTGTTAATTATCTGTAAATGAACTTGCAATATTGAATCGTCTTATTCGAGTCTAAAATTGGTACGAGGCTGTTGAAATTTGAGCAGTCTTGGACGACTATGAGTTATGGAGTCTGGTTTTATATTTTTCCTTGATGTGTGATCTTTTGGTAGACCCAAAGGAGTGCTTTAAATAGGGTGATGTTCTTCCCTTTGATACAGTGATACATACATTTCGTTAAGAATTATTAAACTATATGGCTTGTTATTAAAGAATGAGTTGCTGGATAATGATTCTTTATTTTTTTCCATTTTTTTTGCCTTTTTTTGTGCAATTGTTTTATTTTGGTTAACCATACCCTGTTTTTTGGGCTTTAATTCCACAAAAGTTCCAAATTCTTTGCCTCCGTTACAAAAAACTACAAAATTCTCTTGTAAGTATGAGAAACCATTGCTTTGAAAGGTTTGTGGTGGATTCTTGCAATTATTGCTGCCATGGTGAACTTATTTATGGTAGATTTTCATATTTTTTGATAGTTTGGTGGTAGGTTTTTGTGTATTTGAATTTGGCAGTTTCTCTTAATTGGGTCAAAGCATCTGAAAGTCTTTGGGAATCAAAGCCTGTTTTTAGCTTGGTTAGAGTTTATTGTACTAGGATTGATAGTACCTTATATCAATTATATTACAAGGCATCAAATATATGCTTTCCTAATTTATAATACCATCTCTACCGTTATATTACAGTCTTATCATTAGAATAGACTTTCCTGTTGCGTATAGGCGGATTCTGTCAAAATGTAGTAGTAAAACTAGTTATACTTTGCTGTTTGTTTAGGTGGTTTGGTTATGTTTTATTTTATATTCCAAATTTCAATTTTTGGAAAATTGTTTCTGAACCCAGCTTCTTAATTTGATTTGTTTTTAAACTCTAAAAGGTTTCAAACTTATGAAATAACCCAAAGTATGTTATTGAACAGCTTCTAAACCCAAACCTTGATTTGCATGTATTTGTGTATATATTGTCAATAATATCTGTTTGTTTTAAGTGGTTTGGTCATGTTTTATGGTGGAGGGAGAGGATAGACAAGTGGCGGAGGGGGAGCCGATGAGGACTTTGGTGGCGGCCTAGTGGGGGTTGAGAGAGAGAGAGAGAGAGGGAGAGTCAGTCAGAGATGCTTTGCATGGTGGGGAGGTTTCAACAAAGTTTAGTGGGCTTAAGGGTTTTACATCAAGAAAATAAAGCCAAAAAATCCATGAATATATATGTGATACAGAGTGGATTTCATATAGGCCAACTAAGAAACTTATTGGGTACAGAGTGGATCATGTTATCCGCCATCTAGGTTCTTTCATCTTTATATTCAATAAGAGGCTTAGTAGCCAACGTGGCTTCATCCAGCCCAATACCCACCCCTTCGAGTGGTTCTATATATATATATGTGATATACAGTGCTAGGGTTAATTTAATCTAATTAAGAGAACGAGGGATTTAAGAGATTGTTAGGGTTTGAGCTGCCTTCTCTTCTCTAAGTTCTATTGAGGGTTGACTTGCGAGGTGATCACGTGTTAGATTCTCACTCATCAAGAGTATGGTTTCTTTTCGACTGTTGCAAGAAGGCGAAGGTCAAAATCCGTTGTGGCAACGTGGGCGGGGGTAACGATCCACGACTTTTAGGTTAAGATAAATTAGGCAATTCTTGCAAAACCTTGTGTATAGATCATCTTTTTCCGCTGTCATGATTTGATGTTATGATTTATGCACCTATATGCTACATTGGTGTCAGAGCTTAAATGCCCACGTTTGTACTTCGCAGTTAGATCTATATTTAAAAAATTGTAGCAATTCAAAGTTGCATTTTTTTTTATCTAAAAGTTAGATCAAAATTTTTATTATTTTTTATAGATCTACAATAATTAGGGTTGACGGAAATAGATCTTTAGATCTATTTATTTTTTTCATTGATCATACGTCGCCGAAATTAGCTCTAAATTTTGTGACATTGTTACGAATATACAATTTGTTTCTTAATGTGAGAATTGACCATGGATCTAAATTATGATAATATTTTTTTACTAAAAATTGAATCTTGTTTGTAAATTTTTGTTGAAATTTTATGAAGGCTAGGCTTATTTGGAAAAAAAAACACCAACCCTAATTTCTTTGGAATAAAATTGTGGGATTTTTTAAATTTTGGTATGGACCAAAATAATTTTTTTTTTCAAAAGAACATTATTATGGATTTAATGAATTTTTTTTCTGGATATTAAAAAAAAGGGAAGAAAGGCAGGGGCAGCAGCGGTTGCGCTACTCCTGCGAGCGGGGATAGCAGGAATAGCAGCCGCAGTGCGTGCGCAAGGCTCAGGCGCTAGGTCGCATGAGCTCGGGTGGTTTTTCGGATCGAGCCGGGCTTGGAATTTTTTTCTGAGATAGGCTCGGTTTCAACCAAATTAAAAAAAGAAAAAAAAGAAAACAAATCAAATAAATTATTTCTTATTTTTGGAAATTGTTTTCCCACTTAAAGATTTCTATAGGGTTATGAGGTTATACTATTTTAACTCTGCGGGTTATATTTTTTGAATTTTTTTTCCTTCTTCACCAAAAGTTTTAAAATTTTATTCTCACATAAAATCCTGGAGATTGTATGGGTAGTTTGGTCCAGTAGGAGCACCCAGGGCACATGCCAATTTCATGAGAAACGAAAACCCTAATAAAAATGGATAAGATTAAATATGGTAGTTTAATAAAGAGTGAAATTTGTTAGATTGTTTTGTTGCATATTGTAATGTGCATAGCATACTTAATGAATAAAGATTCATGCTGCATTCATTAATAAAATCTGACAAGTTTCAAGTGGGAGATTTCGTAATAGAAGCGTGAATTAAAATTCAACTGCTCTATCTATTCCGCTTTTAAAAATCTTTAAACCGTTCTTCAATTATTTTAACAAAATTTTAAATTTAATATTTTTGAAGGATGTTGTTAGGGCCGTAGGCTTTTTTTTTTCGGGGTATAAGTTTATTATTGTTGTTAAGATGGGTTGAAAACGAAGCGTTTTTTAGGAAAGAATGATACTCTAATAAAAACCAATAATATTATATTAACGCACTTAAAATGAATTTTTGTCTTAAACAGATGGTTTCTAAAACGATTATTGCCGATCTCACCAAGGGCGACAAGCTAAACGGTGATAATTTCTTTGACTGTCGTCGAAAGATCCGATTCCTATTGAATGAGCAAGAAATGCATGACTGTACTGAAGTAGAAATGTCTCAACTGAAGCAGGGCTCCACTCAGCTGTATAGGAGGGCTTCGGAGGAGTACAAGAGCTGGGTCCAGAAAGATCGTTCGGCGCGGTATATCATGCTAGCCGCGATGAAGAACGATCTCATCGTTGAGTTTGAGAACTATCCGACAACGAAGAGACCCTGGGAGGCTCGCTTTGGACATGTCTCACCGATACGGATCCGGGCGCCGACTATCAAGTTGGATTCATGCAAGATGACTGCAGGGCAGGACATCAAGTTTCATCTTCGTGTGATGACATCGATGATCAGAGATCTCAGAATTGCTGAAGCTGCACTCAACGGGAAACAAATTCAGGCCGTCTTTCGGGCTCTGCCCGATTCCTGGGATGATCTCAAACTCCTTGTAAGCCATGCTGAGAACGTGAATACGTTTGAGGGCGTAAGAACTAAAGTTAAGCTTAAAGCGGAGGGTAGGAACACTCTCAAGGCTAAGAAACCATCATCCTCAGCTATTGCAACTGAAAGCTCCTAGCCGAAGGCCAAGAGGCCTAGACTCAAAGGGTCCTACAAGGAATTGAACAAAGAGGCGAATGGTGAAAATGCGAAGCCCAAGAAGCCCGTGAAGCGCGGGAAAAAATCAGCTAAGAGGAATGCATGCTTCAACTACGGGCAACCAGGTCTCTTTGCTCGTGATTGTAAGGGGCCTAGAAAGACAAGCTCTCGCTCTTCTCACTATACAGTATTAGTTGCTAATACAGTGATGATGGCCGACACTACAAATTTGTGGATTGTAGATTCGGGTGCCACGGACCACATCTTTAGAAACAGGGAAGGGTTCATAGAGTACAGGAGATTACCCGTCGGGAGCCGGAAGATTTACATGGGGAACAAGTCGTATGTCGAAGTGCAGGGCATTGGGACTTATCGGCTACCTACTAGTTCAGGGAACGAGTGGATTCTTCATGACGTTTTATATGCTCTAAGTATGTGGTGGAACCTTTTATCAGTGATTAGGCTAGTTAGCGTAGGATTTGACGTTTTATCTGAGAATAATTCTGTAAAACTTATTTTAAATAATTCTCTGTTTTGTGTTGGACGCCTTATAAATGGCCTTATTATTTTGGATTGTGATTCTTTTGCTAATAAATATGCTTTATTTGCTTATTCGTATGCTGTGAATTGTTCCGTAGATGAATCTATATTATGGCATAGAAGGTTAGGTTGGGAAAGATAGGATGACAAGACTTTCCAGGAGCGACTTACTTAGCACACTTGCTAAGGTCGACCTGTCCACGTGCGAGTATTGTCTCACAGGTAAGGCTACTAGGAGGCCATTCGGAATGGAAAAGAGAGCGAGTGCTCCATTGCAACTTATTTACTGTGACATATGCAGACCAGTCAACGTGAAGGCATGTGGCAGTGCTCCTTATTTCATTACCTTCATAGATGATTACTCCCATTACGAGCACGTGTTTTTGATTTTCCACTGGTCTGAAGCCTTGGATTGTTTCAAGTGCTATCTCAGCGAATTGGAAAATCAATTTATCAATAGCATTAAGGCCTTGCGCACGGATCGTGGTAGAGAATAGTTGTTGGATCAGTTCAGGGAACTGTGTGAAGAGACAGGGATCGTCAGACAACTGACGATACCCCACACTCCGCAATAAAATGGTGTTGTAGAGAGACAAAATAGGACGTTGCTGGATATGATTAGGAGCATGATGTCGCATACCAATCTTTCTATATCGTTTTGGGGAGATGCGCTGATGGCAGCAGCTTATGTTCTTAACCGAGTACCTTCTAAATCGATTTAGTTCACACCCTACGAGTTATGGACGGGAGATAAGCCAGTGTTGGATCATTTACGTCCATGGGGTGCGCTGTCTATGTGCCCAACACTTCATGTCGGTATAGAAAGTTAGGCTATAGAGGGAAGAAGTGTATATTTATATGCTATTCCAAGCCCTCTAAGGAATATGTGTTCTTAGATGAGCATGACGATGAGACTGCGACCGAGAGTCACGAGATGTCGAATTCCTCGAGGAGGAATTTTCGCACAAAGGCGAAGTAGCGAGAGATTTGGGGTTGTACGAATTTAAGAAGACCGTCGGTCATCCAGAATTGAAAGAGGAATTGGTTTCTCTACCGTTTAGGGACAATGGGAGTGAGATACCGGCATATGAATCGGGGCCATTTGTAGAATCTCAACCACCTCATAGATCGTCTCGTGGACAAGTACATCTTCGACACTTCGAGATCGAGGGGGAAGCGTTCATGATTGTGTTGCATTATGTTGCGGAACCCAAGTCCTACAAGGACGCTATTTCAGGACCTGCAGCGGAAGAGTAGAAGGCCGCGATAAAGGAAGAGCTTGAGTCCATGAGGAAGAATCAAGTCTGTGGCTTGGTGGATCTTCCTGCCAAACGCAAGACCATTTAAAATGAGTGAGTTTTCAAGATTAAGCGGAAGACGGATGGGACAATCGAGCGTTGCAAGGCACACTTGGTGGCGAAGGGGTTCACCCAAAGGAGTGATGTGGACTATGATGAGTCATTTTCCTCGGTGGTGAAAATTGTCTTCGTTTGCCTAGTTCTGGCTTTAGTAGCACAGATGGATCTTGAATTAGTCTAGATGGACGTTTAGATAGATTTTCTCTATGGAGAACTGGAAGAGGAGATCTATGTGGATCAGCCCACCGGTTTCAAAGCCAAAGGCCTCGAGTGCAAGTTGTGCAAATTGAGGAGGTCTATTTATGGCTTGAAATAGTCTTCTAGAGTCTGTATTTTCGATTTCATAAAACCGTACTGGGCTATGCTTTTAAGATGATCGATTAAGACAATTGTGTCTATCTACGACAATCTGGTAAGAGTTTCGAGATTCTATTGTTGTATGTCGATGATATCTTGCTGGCAGGGAATAACATGAAGACCATAAATGCCACTCGGAGTTGGCTGTCCTCCACCTTTGAGACGAAGGACATGGGCGATGCCCGGTTTGTGCTTGGGATTCAAATTCTGAGGGACCGCTCCAAGAGGACTCTAGGTTTGTCTCAAGAGACTTACTTTAGGAAAGTCTTGGAACAATTTGGCATGAATGGTTGCAAATCCATTGGAACCTCGATTGCAAAGAATCATGCGCTAAGTCTAGAGCAGTGTCCCAAGAACGAAATGGAGAAAAGACAGATGCAGAATGTTTCTTATAAGAGCGCTATCGGAAGTCTCATCTACGCTATGGTGTGTATGAGACCCGATATATCTTATACAGTGTGACTGATGAGAAGATATCAGTACAACCCCGGTGTTGCTCATTAGAATGGGGTGAAGCGGATCTTGCGGTACTTAAGTGGGACATCCCACTATACTTTGTGCTATGGCGGATTAGACACTCGCATGTAGGGCTATACAGATGCTGACTGTGTCGGCGATCTGGATGAGCGAGCGTCCACATCAGGATATACTTTCTTACTAAATAGCGGGGCCATCTCTTGGTGCAGTAAGAAGTAGGATTGCATTCCCTTTCCACCATGGAGGAGGAATACGTGGTGGCCTGTGCTGCTGCATAAGATGCAGTTTGGTTACACAGATTCTTGGAGAATCTGACTATAGTGCCACATACGAAGGATATGGTGATTCTTAATTGTGAAAGCATGTCGACCATTGCATACTCGAAGGATCCGAAGTACCATGGCAAGTCAAAGTACGTTCAGATTCAGATTCGGTACCATTTTATTAGGAGACATGAGAAAGAGGAAGTCAAGCTGCAGTACATCCCTACGGATCATATAGTCGCGGACCCACTGACAAAAGAAATTGCCAAGGAGCGTTTTTAACAGCATACTAGAGCCTTATGGCTACTTCCTTGGTGACGACCATGTTTTTTGACATGTAGTGATTTTTTATTATGTTTGACATTATTCATTTGTGAGTGACAACTTTATAGATGTATACTTTATGATTGATGGTGTATTGCTTTCTTTTATCTGAGATGGATATGTCTATTTTGTTTGAATATTTCTGGCATGGAGTACAAATTTAAGTGAACAAGGTACATGAAGTGTACGGAGCATATGATGTGTGCAGGGTACACATGTAATAAAAATACGTTAGCAGGTAGAAACTCTCTCACACACGAGAGACCCCTTTTATGCTAGTGAAGCATACGAAGGTGAGACTAAGTACAAGACTTCATCTGCTCGGAGCAGTGACCGTATTGTTGCATACTGGGTATGGCGATAGTGGGAGCACTTAACAGAGTTGTCCTGACTGGTTCAGAATAAGGTTGCGATGTGCCATATGCCGAGTGTTTAAAGTGGTTATCCCATGGCCACTTTACATGTTTTACATATAGCCGGACTAAGGGCCTGACTCGTCGCACAAGGTGCGAGCTTTTCGGGAGATCCCAGGCACGTTGCAAACCGATATAGCTAGGTAATTCAATCACAGGGTGATTGGACTTAGGTCTGTATATGCTCTCAGGAAGAGAATTTTATACCGTAGCACGTTACCATACGACGTGCGCAGAGACCGTGCACATAAGAAGGTCGAGGGATGAATCCCATCTCTCTCACCATGTGGGCCCTTATGACGAACTTCTTCACGGAAGGACGGGAGGTCAATATACCCTTAGTGATACTGGGTTGTCTGGGTAGGCATGTTATGAGCGTCCGCTACTTTGGCTGCTGTTTCCTACTGCGATGATTATATACCGCACATTTGGGGCAGTGTCAGGAAACCAGGTAAATAGTAGACCTAGTTATTCAGAGCCGGAGGAAGATCCATTGGGATGTCTCCTGATTGTATCGCATGGCTAACACTTATCGACGCCACGACAACGAAGTTTAAGAGTGCGATGAATCGAGAAACTACCGTGGTGTTCAAGTACACTTCCGAGAAAGATCGAGGGTACTTGGGCAGACATGCCTGATCGGATCTAGGGTATGAGAATTCACGATTTTAACATATATTTGGTTTATACTGTTTTTCTTTTAGGAAGATCTTTGTGTCGGCTCTAACGGATCTGGCTGCAAGGATATCCGCTTGCAGGTTCTCAACAGTCCACCTTCCACCAACATGTATGGATATGAACAAGGATGGAAAATGAGGTTCTCAAGGAGACAATTGACTCAGAGAGTCAACGGTTCAGGGAGTCGGCTCAAGGCCACTGGAAAGGGCGGGTATTGGGCCGGGTGAAACCCAATAACCAACATACTCTCACTCGCACCTTCGAGTGGGCGCCGTCGTTAATTTAATCTAATTAAGAGAAATGATGGATCTAAGAGATTGTTAGGGTTTGAGCCGCCGTCTTCTCTTCTCTAAATTCTATCGAGGGTTGGCTTACGAGGTGATCACGTGGGAGATTCTCACTCATCGAGGGTGTGGTTTCTCTCTGGCCGTTTTAAAGAGGCGAATGTCAAAGTTCGTTGTGGTAACGCGAGCGAGGATAACAATCCCACCACTTTTGGGTTAAGATAATTCTTATAGAACCTTATGCGTAGATCTTCTTTTTCCGCTGCCATGATTTGATATTATGATCTATGCACCTACATCTACACTTATATTCAATCAGAGGCTTGGTAGCCTACGTGGAGTCTATCACATGGATATGAAAAATATTACTCTTTTTGACTGCTTTGGAATGAAAAATACTTATCTTATCAGGAACATGATGGTGGAATCCATATAGGCTATATGGATTTTCATTGAGTAAAAAATGAGCATTTTATTCACTACATAAAAAATTGCACTTCCTACCTCATCTTGTAGCGAATAAGTATTTGAATTCTAGTGCATGGGTAGTAAAAGTATCTCTCTCCCAAGGATGGGTTAAAGGGATTTTGAGAATTTACTCAAAGTCAAAACACCATTCAATTCCACAGATCCCTTGCTCCAATTTCTCGTGGGGCGAGGACCTGGCTTCAATCCAAGCCCTTCAAGTCAAGACGTCAGTGCTCATGTGGGATAGTCACGTGCAACTCAACGTGCCTCCTAAGTTCTGGAATTATTTGGCCTCAAAGCCACTATTTACAAGAAGTAGAAATTGTTTAGAGTTAATAAAAAAGATATAAAATGGTTTTTAGCATATTCATAAAGCTTACAATGTTCTCTCTCTCTCTCTCTCTCTCTCACCCCTTAGATGGATACATCTGAATAAAACACATGCCATTTTTCAATACTGAAATGTGTTAATTAAGCTTGATATGCATTGCCGCATAGTTTGATAATTCGTTAAGAAGCTTAGTGATTTTTATAAAAGAAAATTAGTCTTTTAAGAGAAATGTTCAATTTAAAAATGTACTTGGAGGAAAAAAGAAATCGATCACGGTCCCATAACACAACTAGGTGCAAGCTCAAGAGTGTAAACACTACTACAAATAGGGGTTGCCCCTACGGATTTATCCGTAGGAGCAAACAACTGCCCCGACGGATATATCCGTAGGGACAATAAAATACCATGTAGGTGCAAACGCCGTAGGTGCAAGTCTTAGCCTTAAACATGCCCCTACGGTCAAAAACTTGCCCTTACGGCGTAATGTGTAGGTCCAGTTATCCCTACGGATTAGGCTGTAGGGACAAAAAATTTATTTAATTTATCGGTTTATAAAATAAATTAGGTGTCCCTACGGACTTATCCGTAGGGCCAAATAGTTGCCCCTACGGATAAGTGCGTAGGTCCGGATGTATAGGGACAAAATATCAGGCAACCTGATATTTTGTCCCTACGGATACCTGTGTAGGGGCATTTGTTTGCCCCTACGGATATATCCGTAGAGACAAGTATAACCCCTACTACTGAGATCATAGGGGCAAAGACGGTCCCTACGAATTAATCCGCAGGGGCAATGTTGGGCCCTACGGATTAATCCGTAGGTACATAATATCAGGTTTTTTTAAAAAAAAGGGCTGCCTATTTTTTTCTCGCCCTGTCCACAATAATATATACATCATATATAAAATTAATCAACACGCAGAATATATATCGCAGTATTCATATTCACATCTCACGCATAATATACAAAAGAAATCAACAAGCAGAATATGATTTCAATATAAACACGCAAACACCACCAATACCAATATCGTCCAAAATATAGTACAATATGTATCATATAAATAAATACATGTTTAAAATATAAGAATCAAAAAGCTACCCTAGCTCGGTCCAGCTCCACCTCTGATAAACGCCATAATCTGGCGCGCCTGCTCCTCGGATATACCCTGAGTCAATAAATCATGTAATGCGGAGTGTGCGGGAGTCTGAGCGGGCTGTGGAGCTGTAGGAGTGGTCTGTGCAACCGCCGTCGAGGTAGTGGCTTCCGGAGCCGCAGCTGCGGGAGTCTGAGCGGGCAGTGGAGCTATATGAGCTGTCTGCGGAATCGCAGCCGAGGTAGTGGCTTGCGGAGCCGCAGCCGAAGGAGATGCATGTGGAGGCTCGGCCGATGTACCCTGTCGCGTCTGGACCTACGTGTGTAATAAACGAGTAAGAACTGTGTATTAGTCGAATTCGTATCATTATCAAGTTATTTCGAAACCCCAATTTATGTATACTTAGGGACTTAGGCCTCGTTGGATATCTAGTTTGGAAAACCGTAGTTTATTTTAATTAGATATGTATGTATGATTAATCAAAGCTAAGTCTACAACCAAATAAGCTCAGGCTACGTACTAATATTGGATATGTTGCTATCTATAATATGACATAATATTTTACTATTAAGTAGTATACATACCAATATCTCCTTTAACTCCTGAACGATGGTCTTCAAGCTCTCCAGTTCTTGCTGGAAACGTCGCTCACTGGAGACGGAGGAAGTAATTGCTGGAGTAGAGTCCAACCTCATATGGGCCCTGCTAGGGCCCAGTCCTCGGCCTCTCTCCCAACCTCTGTGGTGCCACCCGTGTGCGGCGTTCAGGACTGGGGTCATCAGCATCGGATCGTTCTGTCCAGTAAAATCGATCCCCGATGCCTCGGCCTGCTCAACCACCCGCTCCTACACCCACATTAACCAGTAAAATATAAGTATATCATTTAAATTTGAATCTTTCAAAACTAAAATTTCAAATAGGGGTTGAATAAATATTAACACTTGCGCAATACTCCTGGGTAGCGGCGTCGGGGTATCGAAACTCGCCCATGGCTGGATCTGTCGAGGTGCCGTGGACGGTAAGATATGCGGACAGCACGCTCGGTGTACCACCTTGCGCCAGGGTCTGAGCTCTCTGCAATATTAGAAAATAACTCTTAATATTAGATATATTAGAAAATAACTCTTAATATTACATTATACCACAAAGGCCGGTCTATTGTAATTTACCGATAACTCCATGGCACGAGTAATATTTCTCGAGCCACCTGTATAAGTGGGGCGACCCCTCTTCACCGACTTCCTATTCTCTTTATTTTGATCGGCCTGTTTCTGCACAACACATTCACATTTAGTTTTTTAATTAAGCAACACAAAAAAATAAATTATATACTAAATAATGAATTACATTTAAAATACATACCTGTTTGTGATGAGAGTCGAAATATTCGCACAATAGAGGCCATGTATCTGCGTCGACTCTCGCAAAGGCCGGAGTAGATAGGAGGGCCGCTCTCTCTGCCTCGGGGGTCGCCATCCACAGGGAATAGCAGTCGGTCTTCAGCTCATTCCTGTTGTATCGGACCTTCGTCTGCATGTTCTTCATCAGGCCATTGTACAGAGCGTGAAGATCGAGCACACTCCCAGGGTGATCAGGGTCGGGTACAGGCTGAAAATCGTAATCCAACTGAAAATACAAAAAAAACATTGTTATTAGATTGAAAGTGTTAATAATAAATATATTGGATAAATCAAATGAAAATATATATTAATACCCGAGCCTGATCCCAGAAGAGGGCGAATGAGCGCCGGTGCTGCCACTCAACGTGAAGTGGATAGTTCTTCACGAGCCGGCTCTCATCCCCCATATATCGGCTGAACCTCTCGGCATGATCGCCGGTATAGCGATAATCAGGGGTAAAAAAGAGGGGGAATGCTGCCTCCCCCTTAGCTCTGTCGGGTCTCAGCCTATGGGACTGATTCGGGCCTCCAGTCCCCCTCTCGGGATGGGGAGGCCCTGCGTCTGCAAGAAATATCAAGACAATCAATATTAAGACAAAGTTGTATTAAGAAATTAAGGTTTAACGAAAATTGAAGTGTGATATATACTTTCGGTGACTAAAGCACGAGTCTGGGCCCGGGCAGCAGCACGAGCGGGACGATAGTTCCTCCGGTGAGGAATAGCCGGTGACCCGGATGTGGATGCATCTCCAACTAGAATATAAATATCGATAAAATTATATGGAGTTCATGTTTATTCTTAAAGGATATGTAAAATGAATAAATATTTTATATTTATTCATACAAATCTGCAGACTGAGCGGAGGGAATGGAAGTGACGTGAGTGGCCTCTGCACCAGACGAGGACGCACCACCTTTAATTAGACAATCAAGTATCAGCTATATAAGTAATTGCAAAAAAAATGCGTATATCAATAATATAACATTCTAAATCAACATGTATACACTATAGGATATATAAACATACTCACAGGTATATGATATATAAACATACCTGGAGGTGCGGGAGTGGCCTCTGTCCCTGATGTAAGTACGTAAGAGCAAAAAGAATGTATGTATATTTATGATATAGCATTCTAAATCAATATACATGCACTATATGATATATAAACATACCTGGAGGTGCGGGAGTGGCATCTGTCCCTGATGTGGACGCATCACCAACAGCTAGACAATCAAACATTGACAATATAAGTAATTTTGACATGAACATGCATGTATATCTATAATATTACATTCAAAATGAATATGCGTGCAATATACCTGGAGGTGTGGCAAAGTCCACACGGAAGGAGGCATCCGAAGGGGTCTCCGATCGGGGTGCAAGACCGGCCCTCTGAAGCTCCCTACGCAGCTCTCCGGGCGGCATAACCGCTTTGCCTCTGCCTCTGCCGGTGCCGCGGCTGGTGCTCCTGCCGCCCCTCGCTGCTCCCGTCATCGTCATTAAATCTAGATAAACGGTTTGTGGACGCATTAGACAATCATTACAAGTATTGACTATATATGTATAGATCGTAAAATGTGAAGTAATAATATAACATTACTGATAACCTTTTTCGTTTCGTGGGCGCATTAGACATATCTACTTGGATTTCATCATCGATATCATTTCTAACCCACGTAACTTCATGATCAGCCGAAGATAACCCGTCTTTCGAAACAGACAGTCAGAGCACTCTAAGTCTTCTCTCTTCTTCATCCTCATCGCTGTCCTCGACTTCTAGGACATCGTAGACATCCCTGGATTTCCAACGGCATACGACACTCCACCCCGGATGCTTCAAACACTGTGAGTAGTATACTTGGAACGCTTGGTTCGGAAAGATAAACGGATCTTCCTGACCGTAAAATCGAAGTGTGTTCACACTGGTCAATCCATATTCATCTTTCCAAGTCCCAAGATTGCTTCTCCACTTATCCGTATCGGTTCGCGTATCGTACCAAGTACACTGGAAAATATAAAAGGGTTCTGATCGTCCGGGATAGTGGATGCCGAGTATACAATTTAAGTATCCATAATAAATCACACCGTCCGATCCTACCGTCGCAATCCCACTATTCTGAGTGGTTCTAGATGTTTCTATGTCCTTAACTTCGAATTTGTATCCAAGGACACCGAATCCTTTATAATATGCAACCTCCATACTAGGAAATTGAGCTAAACATCTTGAATCACTCTCAAATGATGCAGACAAGTTCGGATCGTGGATCTAACAAAACAAATTTTACGACAAATATATAACGATATAAGTTTAGATTAAAACTGATAGCAATAACATGTTATTCGAATAACTTACATGATCTACAACCCAATCGCAAAAATTATCCTGATGATATTTTTCCAATCGTTCATCGTTCCAATCAGGATGCCCCTCACGTACCTCGTTAAAATGAATTCTGTTTTCGACAATAAATTATGACATTAATATTATATCATTTCATACACACACAAACACAAATATAACAATTAATCCAAAAAAACTTACTCTCTAATTTTTTCAAGACATGCGTAATTAAGCAAGATAAACCGGTATATCTTGTTGATAAATATAGTGTCTACTCTCTTATAATCGGCTTTACCATATGGCCCGTCTTGAATTCTTTGAGGCCGGTTAAGTCTCGTCTCAATGTTCTCGTCCAGATAGCGGGAACAAAATGTGGTTGCTTCATCAAGAAGACAACCTTGCATGATAGAACCCTCTGGTCGATTTCTATTGTGTATATACTTTTTAAGAGTGTAGAGGTACCTAAAGAAAATATGTTGAATAAATAAATACGGGCATACAAGACAACAATAATTTTAAAAATTACGCGAAACGAAAAATTCCACGTACCTCTCAACGGGATACATCCATAGATATTGTACCGGTCCGGCTAACTTAGCCTCAGTTGTAAGATGAACCGTCAGGTGTATTATGATATCGAAGAATGACGGTGGGAAAATACGCTCAAACTTGCAAAGTATCAACGCAATAGAATTTTCTAGTTTATCCAGCGTCACAACATCCAGTGTTTTAGCACACAACTCTCTGAAAAAACAACATAGGTCGTTGATTGCTAGACCAACCGATTCGGGGAGAGAAGTCCTGAGGGCTAATGGAAGAAGGTACTCCACGATAACATGGTGATCATGACTTTTCAGCCCATCGATCTTTCCTTTCACAATTTTTATCTTCTTGCTGAATGATCCTGAGAAACCTGTGGGAACTTTCAAATCATACAACACCTGCAGGAATCTTTTCTTCTCCGGTTGTGACATATGATAAGCGGAATTGGGAAGTACAAACTTACCTGGTTTACCCGCTACTGGTCTAGGGTGCAATTCACTTCTTATTTCCCACTCCTGTAGATCCATCCGAGCATTCAGGTTGTCTTTCGATTTCCCGTCTTTACAAAGAAGCAAGTTGAGTATGTGCTCTGATACTCCCTTCTCTATATGCATGACGTCCAGACAATGACGCACTAAATTTGTTGACCAGTACGGAAGCTCGAAGGAAATGCTTAACTTGTTCCAAAATGGTGGTTTGACCTGTTTTGTCGGATCTATCCCGAAGGTCACATTATTGTAACCATCCCACTGAGCAGTCACGTCCTCTCCGGACAATGGGGATGGAGGTCCAAGAAGCTCTTGATGACTATCAAAGTGAACAATGTCTAACCTGTAGGGGTGATCTAGAGACAAAAAACGTCGATGGCCTCAATAACAAACCTTCCTACTAAAATTCAAGAATTTTGATGTTGTGTGTTGATGGCAATGAGGACATGCTTTGTGACCATGTATGGACCAACCTGATAGCATTCAATACGCAGGAAAGTCATTAATTGTCCACATTAAAGCCGCACGCAGTATGAAGGTTGTATTTGTGTTTGCATCGTAAGTCTCTACACCATTAATGAACAAAGATTTTAACTCATCGATCAGAGGTCGGAGATAGACGTCGATATTGTTTCCCGGTGAGTTTGGTCCGTCGATAAGAAGAGGCATCATAAAGTATGATTGGTCCATAGCCAATCAAGACGACCGATTATAAATTATCATTACAACGGGCCATGTGCTGTGACTTCCAGCCATATAGTTGAATGGGCAGAAGCCATCACTAGCCAGTCCGAGCCTGACATTGCGAGGATTGCTACTGAATATTGCGTGCCTCCTATCGAAATCCTTCCATGCCGGTGAATCTCTTGGATGACTCATTTTTCCATCTTCACTTGGAGGAGCACGGTGATGCCAAATCATTGCTTCGCCTGTTTTCTTGCACCTAAATAGCCTCTGCAGCCTCTGTGTTATGGGAAAGTATCGTGCTATCTTGAGAGGTATATCAGGCTTCTTATCAGAATCTTTCGGCTTATACCTGGCCTCTCCGCATGTTGGACACTCTTTCAAATCTAAATTCTCTTTCCGGTACAACACGCAATTTTTAGGACATGCTTGAATCTTCTCACACTTCAGACCCAAATCAGACATCATCTTCTGGGCTCCGTACCAGCTGTCGGGCACGTTATTTCCCGGGGGCATAGAATCTTTCAAGAACGAATGAAGCATTGTGAATGACTTGTTGCTCCATCCATTTAGGCACTTAATCTGGAAAAGTTGGACGAACCATGAGAGGTTGGAATACTTTGCATTCTCATAAATTAGTTTTCTAGCATCATTCATAAAATTTTCATATTTATCCGCACGCGGTCCTTGACCGGAAGGAATGTCATCTTCGGTACGAATAGATTCACCTAGGGCAGCCTCTACCATATCCTCCATTTCTTCTGATGGAAAGAAATTACCTTCTTCTTCTTCTGCCGCATTACCGTCTTCTCCTTCTTCTCCTGCCGCATTATCATGTTCTCCTTCTTCTTCTACCGCATTACTGTGTTCTTCTCCTTCCCCGTGATATTTCCAAGTTGTATAAAATCTAGTAAAACCATATTTTACGATATGAAGATCTGCCAATTCTACTTTCTGCCAGTACTTATTCCCACATCTATCGCATGGGCAGAAAATCTTCTCTATCACGATCTTATTATGTGCGCGTGCAAATTCAATAAAAGCAGCAACTCTTGTGAAAAACTTAGCCTGCATACGTTGTTGCCAATCCACATACATCCAGTCCTTAACTCTGACATACTCATGGGCCATGTTAGACTGTATAACATATAAATTGTAGGTTATGATGACTATATTAAGAAATCTAAGAACGGGATGGTTACTGAAAAAGGAAAAAATCCGTGTATATGCTTTGTGTGCGCGCTTGTCGTTGAAAAGAATAAATTATCGATAATTAAAGTTAGATTTGAGAATACTCATGTATCACAGACTATGCTCTTGGTATTGCTTTGTTTTTCTCTCCTTTCCTATCTGCGAGAGGAGGTGAATAGAGGTCAGACAGGTAGAGTCCGACAGGGCAGTTAGTTTATGCATAAGTGAAAGGAGGGGTTCAATATCGGGAAACAGAGTCCAACTCCCAAATGTCGTCTCGACGATTGTTAGTATCGAGTTATACCGTCCGATATTTAACAACCTTCGTATAGTTCTATGTCACGACGAATATCGAACGTATGTTAACCGATAGACGGGGACTAAGTGGCGCTTTGAGTTTCATATATGAGTATCGATGAGAATATGAAAGTTTCATATTATCATCGAGTATCATATATTTGTTTTAACTTGAACATCTTGAATCACTCTCTAATGATGTGTTTATTGTGTATTCTTGTTGTATGTGTGTGTTTCGGCTGTCGGGGGTAAGGCTTCTATCCCATTAAGAATGTATAGAGCGAACACCCATTCGCTTGTGCTTTCAACCGTTTCGAGTAAATTTCGGCAGCACCTCCCCGCTGTTCTCCGAATACACTGTAATAGAATAGATAATCATTTCAAAGCTGTGAAACAATGTTGAAATGAACATCTAATCTATCTTTGTACATGGAGAACCAGCGGAAAGGTACCGACGAAATATCTCGAAACGGATGAAAACACAAGTGAATGATGGTGTTTGCTTTATACATTCCTAACTTGTCCACACGGGATAAATCTATCGGTTATCATACGATCGAATCTTCTCGTCACATAGACTATACGACGGTTGTTAGTATCGAGCTATATCGTCCAAAATTTAACAACCTTCGTATAGTTCTATATCACGACGAACATCGAACGAATGTTAACCGATAGACGGGGACTAAGTGGCGCTTTGAGTTTCATATATGAGTATCGATGAGAATATGAAAGTTTCATATTATCATCGAATATCATATATTGGTTTTAACTTGAATATCTTGAATCACTCTCTAATGATGCGTTTGTTGTGTATTCTTGTTGTATGTGTGTGTTTCGACTGTTGGGGGTAAGGCTTCTATCCCATTAAGAATGTATAGAGCGAACACCCATTCGCTTGTGCTTTCAACCGTTTCGAGTAAATTTCGGCAGCTCCTCCCCGCTGTTCTCCGAGTACACTGTAATAGAATAGATAATCATTTCAAAGCTGTGAAACAACGTTGAAATGAACATCTAATCTATCTTTGTACACGGAGAACCAGCGGAAAGGTACCGACGAAATATCTCGAAACGGATGAAAACACAAGTGAATGATGGTGTTTGCTTTATACATTCCTAACTTGTCCACACGGGACAAATCTATCGGTTATTATACGATTGAATCTTCTCGTCACATAGACTATACGACGGTTGTTAGTATCGAGCTATACCGTCCGATATTTAACAACCTTCGTATAGTTCTATATCACGACGAATATCGAACGCATGTTAACCGATAGACGAGGACTAAGTGGCGCTTTGAGTTTCATATATGCGTATCGATGAGAATATGAAAGTTTCATATTATCATCGAATATCATATATTGGTTTTAACTTGAACATCTTGAATCACTCTCTAATGATGCGTTTGTTATGTATTCTTGTTGTATGTGTGTGTTTCGGCTGTCGGGGGTAAGGCTTCTATCCCATTAAGAATGTATAGAGCGAACACCCATTCGCTTGTGCTTTCAACCGTTTCGAGTAAATTTCGGCAGTACCTCCCCGCTGTTCTCCGAGTACACTGTAATAGAATAGATAATCATTTCAAAGCTGTGAAACAACGTTGAACTGAACATCTAATCTATCTTTGTACACGAAGAATGTAACAACCTAGTTCATTTATACCAATTCCAGTTCTCGTATTTCCTTAATTGTGGTATTTTCCTGATTTATCATGTTTTGGGTGCGAATAGTATTTTACATTTTACTTTGCATTCGACCCGACCCGCTTGCTTGAACTTATTTGATTCATATTTATGAATTATCCTGACTTTTTACGTAGACTGGTGCATTTTCATGTTTAGTGCATACTGGCATTTGCATTTTTACAATATAACATTTTAAGTCACATAAAATATTTTAAAAATACATTGCATGGCCTGTATGATACCCCTAGCCCCGTGGTAGCATCCGCGCATCTTGTTCTCGTCCCGTTCAGTGAAACGGACTTGTTTGGATGGCTACGCGCACGTGCGCGCATCCGTTCTTGGGTGTATGCATTTTTTGTTATCCGGACATTCAATTTTTTATTTTGGTCGACATGTATATTTTTCGTATTTTAAAACTGAATTTTAGACCCGACCCGGACATGTTTTGGACTATGTTTGTATTTACCAGAATATCAAATTTTATTTATATAATATTAATTTTATAAATTGATACAAATTAAAATTTAGTTAACTAATAAAAGATTTTTTAAATTTGAATCTAAACTAATTTCCTAACAAACTAACAGCCCCTTTCTCTCTCTCTCTGCTCTGCATACAAATATTTATATATATTTTATTTATTTATTTATTTATTTATTTAATACGCAGCCTCTTCTTCTTACTTCTTCTTCTTCTTCTTTCTTCTTTCTTTTTCTTGATCTTATTTCTTGATTCCGGTGATCACCGCCGGAGCCGTGCTCATTGCTGACGATCCGAGTGATCCAGTGAACGTACCTGACTTGTGTGATCACTCTCGTGCGTTGTTTGGAACTGTCCCGTGTGCCATGCGCGCGTCGCGACATTTCGCCGACGAAGGACGTTCCGTACACATCCGTTCTTGTTCCGTCTAGGCAAGTTAATCTTGCTACATACTATATAACTCATTATATACCTATTTAAATAAATATCACACTTGTATTTTAAATCAAGTATCGCATGTTTCATATTACAGCCTTTCGACGTTTCGTTTACATTTGTATAGTGCATTTCAGATCTAGGGCATGCAAACCAATCTTAATTACATGCTACATTACTTTAGACGCATCTATTTTAACAATGGAATACCTGTATTTAGAATCATGCACCCCATATTTAGTTTTATAACTTTTCGATGTTCCGTTTGCATCCATTCATATCATTTCAGATCTAGGTCATGAAAACTTATCTTGTTATATACTATACTATCATATACTGTATCAAATTGAATAGTTACATTTCATATTGCTTAGTTATATGTTCCGCATTTGTTAGTTTATCATTTTACGATTATGTGATACCCGTTTGCATCCATATCATTTAAAATATATATCGTCGTAATATTTCTTATTATTATCTTTAATTAGTTTATAATCTGCATTTTATAATGTTATACATTTGAAAATATTATAGTTTACACATGAAACGTCATCGCAAAGCGGATACGACAAATCTGAAATTTACTGTACACCTTACCTTATAAAATTCATTATAAATCATAGGAAAATCATTAGTATACGTTCTTTAGTTCGTTACGAATCTAACTCAGAATAATATAACTCTATGAAATATTTACTTGCAAAATAAATTGTTTAAATAACGTAAAATGCAAATGAAAATGTCTCTAAACTGCTGTCCAGGGAAATTCCAGCAGCAAACTTTCAATTTCGAATGTTCATAACTTTTTGTAGGGACAACCTGAGATGCTTATACTTATAAAAATAAAAACCTTATTGAATTATCTTTGTTTTTGTATAAAACACGTCCCCTTTGGAGAACGTTTGTTATTTTTAAGCTATTTTACAAATCAGGGTGACGCTGAATTTCTGAACGGAACTTTCTTGTGCATGGTTAATCAATACCACTTTTATAGTTATTAATCGGTTTGATTATATTATCCATGTTAATATTATTATATCAAAATCTATTTAATAAATTATAGTGCTTGTGTTTTAATATTCAACAAATTTTACCGATTTACAGTTTTATAGTATCCGTCTGTATCCGTACGGTTTATTACATATCTAGTTGCACACCGAGACCATATTATTTCATGTTACTGTTGTATTAGTACACCATACTTGATAATTGTGCATCCTACATAGTCATGAAGTAACCCCTGACAAAATATTTGTGCATCCATGTTTTACCGTGCATCCGTACTTGCTACAGTTTTAGTATGGGCATCCGCTTGACACATGTTCACTACCTGTCATGACCTGATATACTACTGCTTGACTTGATACCTGATACACCACTACTTGACATGACTTCGTACATGTACACTACCTGACATGACCTGATATATCACTACTTGACATGTTGCCTGATCCTGTTTCTAATGCCGACAATCTTGACATGTTGTCCCGATGGACATATCCTGTTGTCTGTACAGATAAACCTGTTCCTGCTTGATCTTGTGTTGGCATTAGTCTCAGATTTATTAATACCTGACTCACACACATAACTTGGGGGTATGGGGAAATCAAGAATGTAGCCGAACGTAACTCAAAGGGCTATTATATCATTTTACCGTGGTCCCGTGGGGGAATGAACGGGACATAGACTCACAGTCTATTACATCATTTTACCGTGGTCCCGTGGGGAATGAACAGGGCATAGACCGATGGGTTACAATGAGGATTACATTCATTGATTTCGAATAATTTTAGAGTAGATCACCCTATAGCACAGTTTAGACTACTCACCGCACTTCACCTGTTTATATCCTGTTCACTGATTTATATTCATGTTACTATTACTCGTTATTGATGACTTATTACTGTTCATACTCATGCCTGCATGACTTGTTACCCCCTGATTATATTATTGTTGATATTATGACGCGCTGACGTCTTGGTTTTGCATGGCCCAGATGCTCTACCTTTGTCGCAGGCTGATCAAGAGTATTTCCGCCGTCAGGCCGAGCAGTGAGGATCCTGTTAGTATCCAGTTAGTTATTTACTTACTTTCCAGATGTTATTGTTATTTGGATTTATTGCTTCCGCATATTATTTCTTGACTCATTTATTCTGGCTCATGGACATGTACTAGATAGTTTATTTACTTTCCTGTTCTTGATATCTCTACAGCCGTAATGTGACTGTGGAGGGATTTTTCCTATCCATAGGTAGCATGGTTGGCTCTGTCACGTGCCTATCTTAGCGCACTCTGGGAAGCGGGGCGTGACAGAGAAACAGCGGAAAGGTACCGACGAAATATCTCGAAAAGGATGAAAACACAAGTGAATGAAGGTGTTTGCTTTATACATTCCTAACTTGTCCACACGGGACAAATCTATCGGTTATCATTCGATTGAATCTTTTCGTCACATAGACTATACGCCGGTTGTTAGTATTGGGCTATACCGTCCGATATTTAACAACCTTCATATAGTTCTATGTCACGACAAATATCGAACGTATGTTAACCGATAGACGGGGACTAAGTGGCGCTTTGAGTTTCATATATGAGTATCGATGAGAATATGAAAGTTTCATATTATCATCGAATATCATATATTGGTTTTAACTTGAACATCTTGAATCACTCTCTAATGATGCGTTTGTTATGTATTCTTGTTGTATGTGTGTGTTTCGGCTGTCGGGGGTAAGGCTTCTATCCCATTAAGAATGTATAGAGCGAACACCCATTCGGTTGTGCTTTCAACCGTTTCGAGTAAATTTCGGCAGCTCCTCCCCGCTGTTCTCCGAGTACACTGTAATAGAATAGATAATCATTTCAAAGCTGTGAAGCAATGTTGAAATGAACATCTAATCTATCTTTGTACACGGAGAACCAGCGGAAAGGTACCAACGAAATATCTCGAAACGGATGAAAACACAAGTGAATGATGGTGTTTGCTTTATACATTCCTAACTTGTCCATACGGGACAATTCTATCGGTTATCATACGATTGGATCTTCTCGTCACATAGACTATACGACGGTTGTTAGTATCGAGCTATACCGTCCGATATTTAACAACCTTCGTATAGTTCTATATCACGACGAACATCGAACGTATGTTAACCGATAGACGGGGACTAAGTAGCGCTTTGAGTTTCATATATGAGTGTCGATGATAATATGAAAGTTTCATATTATCATCGAATATCATATATTGGTTTTAACTTGAACATCTTGAATCACTCTCTAATGATGCGTTTGTTATGTATTCTTGTTGTATGTGTGTGTTTCGGCTGTCGGGGGTAAGGCTTCTATCCTATTAAGAATGTATAGAGTGAACACGCATTCGCTTGTGCTTTCAACCGTTTCGAGTAAATTTCAGCAGCACCTCCCCGCTGTTCTCCGAGTACACTGTAATAAAATAGATAATCATTTCAAAGCTGTGAAACAACGTTGAAATGAACATCTAATCTATCTTTGTACACGGAGAACCAGCGGAAAGGTACCGGCGAAATATCTCGAAACGGATGAAAACACAGGTGAATGAAGCTGTTTGCTTTATACATTCCTAACTTGTCCACACGGGACAAATCTATCGGTTATTATACGATTGAATCTCCTCGTCACATAGACTATACGACGGTTGTTAGTATCGAGTTATACCGTCCGATATTTAACAACTTTCGTATAGTTCTATGTCACGACGAATATCAAACGTATGTTAACCGATAGACGGGGACTAAGTGGCACTTTGAGTTTCATATATGAGTATCGACGAGAACATGAAAGTTTCATATTATCATCGAATATCATATATTGGTTTTAACTTGAAAAACGTGCCGTTGAAACAAGTTATTGTTCTCCACCTTGCACTCTCTTAACAATGGTACATGCATTAAACAACATATAAGAGCTATCTATAACAACTCTAAACTTTCAACTGTTACATGGGTTCAACAAAAAGGTTTTTGATATAACAAACACAACCTTCCTTATTTTTTTTGGAAACATAAATCAAGGAAAAAATAGATTTTAGATGGTGATAAAAATACCAAATTCTTTCATTGTTGGGTTAATGTCAGAAGATGTCAAAACAGAATTACAAAGTTGTAAAATGTAGAAGGCATTTGTTTTGAGGAGCATAAACAGATTGTTCATATGACAGCTTCTGATTTTGAAAAAACTTTTACTTCACAAAATATAAATGCAGAATTTGATTGCAGACATATCATTTCTAATATGATTTCAGACATATCAGGTTTAGGGTTAGAGCTTAGGGTTAATTTGGGTTAATTAGAGGCTATGGTTAATTTTGGTTAATTATTGATAATTTAAAAGGGTTATAGTGTTGGTTAGGTTTAATTAGATTAATTTGGGTAAGTTTACTTGAAACAGCGCATTCTGCCTATATGAATGATTAAGTTTGTATAATCTTCACACGCGTGTTTTCATATATGCTGGCCATCTTGAGGGTGCATGTAATATTTTTATTTTTCTCTCAAATTGTAATTTGCATATATCATGAAATCTTGCCCCTGGGTAAATGTTTAGGTTTAGGGTTTGTCACACCCCGCTTCCCAGAGTGCGCTAAGATAGGCACGTGACAGAGCCAACTATGCTACCTGTGGATAGGAAAAATCCCTCCACAGTCACATTACGGCTGTAACGATATCAAGAACATGAAAGTAAATAAACTATCTAGTACATGTCCATGAGCCAGAATAAACGAGTCAAGAAATAATATGCGGAAGCAATAGATCCAAGTAATAATAACAATCTGGAAAGTACGGAAGTAACCGAACTAACTGGATCCTTACTGTTCGGCCTGACGGCGGAAGTACTCCTGATCAGTCAGCTGCAAAGGTAGAGGATCTGGGCCATGCAAAACCCAGACGTCAGTGCGTCATAATATCGATAATTCTAAGCAAGCAGGATGTGATGAAATATGCAGGCATGAAGTATGAACAGTAACAAGTCATCGGTAGCAAGTAAACCGTAACATGAATATAGATCAGTGAACATGATATAAACAGGTGAAGTGCAGTGAGTAGTCTAAACTGTGCTATAGGGTTATCTACTCTAAAGTTATTCGAAATCAATTAATGTAATTCTTATCGTAACCTATCGGTCTATGCCCCGTTCATTCCCCACGGGACCACGGTAAAATGATGTAATAGACTGTGAGTCTATGTCCCGTTCATTCCCCACGGGACCACGGTAAAATGATATAATAGCCCTTTGAGTTACGTTCAGCTACATTCTTGATTTTCCCATACCCCCAAGTTATGTGTGTGAGCCAGGTATTTATAAATCTGAGACTAATGCCAACACAGGATCAAGCAGGAACATGTTTGTCTGTACAGACAACAGGATATGTCCATCGGGACAACATATCAGGATTGTCGGCATTAGAAACAGGATCAGGTAACATGTCAAGTAGTGATATATCAGGTCATGTCGGTAGTGTACATGTATCAAGTTATGTCAAGTAGTGGTGTATCGGATATCAAGTCAAGCAGTAGTATATCAGGTCATGACAAGTAGTGCACATGTGTCAAGCGGATGCTCATACTAAAACTGTAGAAAGTACGGATGCACGGTAAAGCACGGATACACAAATATTTTGTCATGGGTTACATCATGACTATGTAGGATGCACAATTATCAAGCATGGTGCACTAATACAACAGTAATATAAAATAATATGGTCTCGGTGTGCAACTAGATATGTAATAAACTGTATGGATACAGACGGATACTATAAAACTGTAAATCGGTAAAATTTGCTGAATATTAAAACACAAGCAGTATTATTTATTAAATAGATATTGATATAATAATATTAACATGGAAAAAATATTCAAACCGATTAATAACTATAAAAGTGGTATTGATTAACCATGCACAAGAAAGTTCCGTTCAGAAATTCAGCGTCACCATGATTTGTAAAATAGCTTAAAAATAACAAATGTTCTCTAAAAGGGACATGTCTTATACCAAAACAAATATAATTCAATAAGGTTTTTATTTTTATAAGTATAAGTATATCAGGTTGTCCCTACAAAAAGTTATGAACATTCTAAATTGAAAGTTTCCTGCTGGAATTTCCCTAGACAACAGTTTAGAGACATTTTCATTTGCATTTTACGTTATTTAAACAATTTATTTTTAAAGTAAATATTTCATAGAGTTATAGTATTCTGAGTTAGATTCGTAACGAACTAAAGAACGTATACTAATGATTTTTCTATGATTTATAATGAATTTTATAAGGTAAGGTGTACAGTAAATTTCAGATTTGTCGTATCTGCTTTTCAACGACGTTTCATGTGTAAACTATAATATTTTTAAATGTATAATATTATAAAATGCAGATTATAAACTAATTAAAGATAATAATAAGAAATATTATGACGATATATATTTTAAATGATATGGATGCAAACAGGTATCACATAATCGTAAAATGATAAACTAACAAGTGCAGAACATATAACTAAGCAATATGAAATGTAACTATTCAATTTGATGCAGTATATGATAGTATAGTATGTAACAAGATAAGTTTTCATGACCTAGATCTAGAATGATATGAATGGATGCAAATGGAACCTCGAAAAGTTATAAAACTAAACATGGGGTGCATGATTTTAAATACAGGTATTCCATTTATTAAAATAAATGCATCTAAAGTAATGTAGCATGTAATTAAAATTGGTTTGCATGCCCTAGATTTGAAATGCACTATACAAATGTAAACGGAACGTCGAAAGGCTGTAATATGAAACATGGGATGCTTGATTTAAAATGCAGGTGTGATATTTATTTAAATAAGTATATAATGAGTTATATAGCATGTAGCAAGATTAACTTTCCTAGACGGAACAAGAACGGATGTGTACGAAACGTCCTTCGTCGGCGAAATGTCGCGACGCGCGCACGGTACACGGAACGGTTCGAAACAACGCACGAGGGTGATCACGCAAGTCAGGTACGTTCACTGGATCACTTGGATCGTCAGCGACGAGCACGGCTCCGGCGATGATCACCGGAATCAAGAAACAAGATCAAGAAAAAGAAAGAAGAAAGAAGAAGAAGAAGTAAGAAGAAGAGGCTGTGTATTAAATAAGGAAAGAAAAATTAAATAATTAAAAAATATATAAATATATATATATGCAGAGGGGAGAGAGAGAGAAAGAGGTTGTTAATTTGTTAGGAAATTAGTTTAGATTCAAATTTTAAAAAATCTTTTATTAGTTAACTAAATTTTAATTTGTATCAATTTATAAAATTAATATTATATAAATAAAATTTGATATTCTGGTAAATACAAATATAGTCCAAAACATGCCCGGGTCGGGTCTAAAATTCAGTTTTAAAATACGAAAAATATACATGTCGACCAAAATAAAAAATGAATGTCCGGATAATGAAAAATGCATACCCCCAAGAACGGATGCACGCACGTGCGCGTAGCCATCTAAACAAGTCCGTTTCACTGAACGGGACGAGAACAAGATGCGCGGATGCTACCACGGGGCTAGGGATATCATGTAGGCTATGAAATGTATTTTTAATATATTTTACATGACTTAAAATGTTATATGGTAAACAATGCAATGCCAGATAAAATGCAAGTATGCAGTAAACATGAAAGTGCACCAGTCTACGTAACAAGTCAGGATAATTCATAAATATAAATCAAATAAGTTCAAGCAAGTGGGTCGGGTCGAATGTAATGTAAAATGTAAAATACTATTCGCACCAAAAACACGATAAATCAGGAAAATACCACAATTAAGGAAATACGAGAACTGGAATTGGTATAAATGAACCAGGTTGTTACATTATACCCAACTGTTTTCTGATTTAAAATCAGAAAAGCTTATGGGAAAAGCTTCAGAAAGAGGGGCCACGTGCTTACACGTGACCAACAGTCACGTGTTGACACGTGACATATAAAAGCAGCGGAAAAGGCACATTGATTCCCTGATCAAGTCAAAGAAAAGGTTCCCTGATCAAGTCAAGGAAAAGGCTTCAGAAGAGGTCACGTGTTGGCACGTGACGCTCAAAGGAGAGGACTCGTTCTCCAGTTGAGTCAAGGAAAGGGGCTCCCAACAGGGGTCACGTGTTCACACGTGACCAATGGTCACGTGTTAACACGTGATGACTAAAACAGCAACCAGAAGACAGCGCAGAAAGAAAGAGGATTCTTCATTCCAAAGAGGGTCACGTGTCCACACGTGACTATGGGTCACGTGGTCACACGTGACCGGCTTTCAAAGCCCATTTTGACGACAGAATTAAATTCTGAAGGAGATTTAAATCTTTCCAAAGGAAAGTGACTATCTGGGGCCGATCAAATTAAAGATTCAGAGATGATTAAATATCATCTATCTATGGAAAATCTCGAGTTTGGAAAGATTTCCCCTTTAAATATAACAGAAATAACAAAGGAGAATCCCTGGATTTGAAATCCAATGGTGAATAAAATTCAACCAATAATCCAAAGGTCCAAAACGAATGATGGATGCAAATCAAATCTCTTAATGAAAATTCGTCAAAAACTAATTGATTCAGCTGCTTCTCTTATAAATAGGAGCCAAGAGACACAAAAAAGGATATACGCAGAGGGAAGAAAAAGAAGAGAGCTCTGATACTTGGAGGAATTTGGATCTTCTGCAAAAGAAAACCCTAGGTAAGAAAGGGAAGGCTTTCTGAAAGAAAGAGAATTTAATTCTCAACAGAGTTTAACTCTGATATATAAAACAGAAGAACATATTTCTTCTCTCTTTGATAGAGGATCTGCAAAGTGCACATCTCCCCTTTAGGTTGAGAATTTAATTCTCAATGGGTTGAGATCCTGCCATGCAGATCCAAAACATAGAGAGGGAATGCAAGCATGAGAATTTAATTCTCGCAGAACTATAGGAATTTAATTCCTTTAAAATAAAACTAAGGCTTGACCCTGTGTTATGGGAATTTAATTCCTTCAGAACAAAAAGAAATAGGGTTTGAACCCTAATTAAGAACATAGTTCTGTTGAAACAGCAGGAATTTAATTCCCTTAATCATAATTCTTTAAAATGGGAAGTTTAATTCCTTAAAAAGATTTTATTAGGGTTTAACACTCTTCAGTTCTTCACATATATGAGGAATTTAATTCCTATAGAAATTTCAGAGTCTAACTCTATTCAGAATATAAATCTTCGAAAGGAAGTAGGAATTTAATTCCTCTGAAATTACTGTCAGGGTTTAACCCTACGAGGAATTTAACTCCTGGAAAAGATTAACAAGCCCTCTAAACAGCATACATAGAGGCAGGGTCACGTGTCACCACGTGACCCCCCAAGAGATCTACAAAAAGCCCCTTTAAGGCAGCACCCCACGTGACCCACGTGACCCCCGGCAGAAGCTTTAGCATACAAGCATTTAAATGCCCGTCACGTGAGGGCACGTGATGCTCAGAAAGATGCAATAATCTCAGCGGAATAAATGAGGGGAGGGCGCTCTCACGTGTTGCCACGTGACCCCTCTTGCCTTAGTGTTTAACACTAAATTGGAACCCTCGAATCCAGTATTGGAATGCTGTTGGGCCTTAGTGTTCAACACTAATCAAAGAATTTTATTCGCAGTGTTCAACACTGATTACCTTAATATTTAACACTAATCTGAGATCTCCATTGCCAGTGTTCAACACTGATCTGTTTTAGTGTTTATGATCATTTCAAGGCCTTGTTGCTGGTGTTTAACACCAATTATCTCTTAGTGTTAAACACTAACTTGTCAACCTCATTCCCAGTGTTCAACACTGATTGCTCTGTAGTGTTTAACACTAGGCTTTGGCCCGATTGGCTAAATGGATAGAGGCAAAGCCTCTCCTTCAAGAGACCAATAGAAAGCCAATATTCCAGACCTGACTGGACTTAGCCCAAGCTGGCCATAAGTCCTCAATTCGTAATTAACTGGGCTAATGGGCTCATAACATAATTAATCAGTCTTGACCCCAAATTGGGCCAGGGACTACTCAAGCCATTCCGGTTCTAGGGTACATCTCTTCACTCCTTTGATACTTGGCATTGTAATCCCTCAATGTCTTCAAAGAGGTGACGGGTCCCGATGACCACTCATGATATGGACTGTGGGGTCTTTAAACCCATGCAAAATTCCTGGTTACGTGGAACGCGGATAACGTCACTCTCTGACCCCGCGGAAAACGCCCAGAGCGGAGCCTAGTCCTCGCCGAGCACGGCAGTGAACCCGTGTGAAGCATCTAGTGCAAAATTCCTGGTTACGTGGAACGCGGATAACGTCACTCTTTGACCCCGTGGAAAACGTCCAGAGCGGAGCTTGGTCCTCGCCAAGCACGGCAGTGAACCCGTGTGAAGCATCCAGAGCACATACCGGACTGTGGAGTCCTTAAACCCATGGACTACGACGTCCTTAACCTTGACCGAGATGTCTTAAAACTAGCAATGGACCGCAATGTCCTTAAACTACCCACGGACCGCAATGTCCCTAAACTAAAACAATAGAGCCCCCTATATGCTCTTTTGTCGGATCTAAACGGTCCCGTTTAAGTTGATCTTAGCCTCAAAGATGGCTAACGAATCTTTAAACCTTCAAGCAGACTGGACTACGAATCCCCCCAATTAACTCTGGCTCGAGGGTACATCTCCGAACCCCTCTGACACCCGTCGTTGTAATCCTTCAACGTCGTCAGAGAGGTAACGGGTCCCGACAGCCACACACATACGATGGACCACTATGTCCCTAAAACTGGAACAATGGAGTCCAAACGCTCCTTTGTCGGATCTAAACGATCCCGTTAAGTTGATCTTAGTCTCAAACTAGACTAACGTATCCTTAACAAATGTTTGAGTTGATCTTAGCCTCAAGTATGGCTAACGTATCCTCAAACCAAACCCCCAAACCCAAATCTAAGATAACACGGATTTGGACTAGTCCACGCCCTACGGGCGACGACATAACTCGGTCTCCGTAAACGATCCACGGGCAATAAAACATAAAAAAAACACACACGATACGAAGTGACCATCTGGAGAAGGAGAAAGTTGTTACCGCGATGCGGTAGCGTAATTAACTGCAGGGGCTTGCGCCTGCAGGGAAGAGGGTCCCCACAATCAAAAACCCCTCAAACGAGGGGGAATCTGACGAAGTCTGCTATATCGGACGCATCCGTCTAAACCTTCGATACACGGCGCCATAAATCAACTTGGCATCTTCGGAGAGGTAGACGGATAGCACCAATTAGCATCTGCCCCGAATCTCAGGCAAGACGGCCCATGTCCTGCGTGTCCATTCGGAGGGGAACAGATTCTGGCACGCCCGGTCGGACCTTTTCCTCTTTCCACTCCACACTTCGTGTGTCGTGATTCGCGAACCAATCGCGGTTCGCTAATAGTTGCCCTTGAGTTTCAAGATACTAAGAATTGGCGTCTTGCTTATTGCAGAAAGCAAAGGATCGATGGCTTCTACTTCTGCGAAACTCTCCAACTGCTCAAACTGCAATTGCGACCAACGCTTTGCCTCGCCAGGAGGTATAGCCTATGGACCCCAAGCTGCTTCGTTGTTCACAATGCCGGTGGACCAGGTGACTCAAGCCACTACTGGATTGTTTTTTGGGACTATACTCCCACTATCAAGCTTCGCGGCGCCGGTGCTAACAAAGGAAGCTCTCAAGAAGTCGGTCTTTGATCGTCTTACCCCTGCCGCGGCTCCTCTCAACGAGTCGCCCAATGTCAACGCCTCGGTCTTCTCTGGATTGGGCCAGAAATCCTGTGAACTCATCATGGGGCCTACAATCTCAGAGAAGGCTGCGTCTAAGAAAGCAGCCGCTCCTGCCTCCGAAATCACCAAGGCGGCTTCCCCAGCTAAAAAGTCAGTCTTTACAAGATTAACGGTTTCAGCTCCCGCTCCTGCTGCACAAAGGACATCGGTCTTTCGCAGGTTAGCACCAACAGTGACCCCCCACCCACACAGGGGGCAAGACGAAACCATTCTTATCGCCGACCCTACGCCGTCCGCTCGACGCGCTCGACGTCGTCATTGGCGCCGAATAAGGAAGGCTGGGGGCAACTCCCCCTCTGGATTGACTCCATCAGCCCCGGTGGCAGAAGTTAATGCTGCTGTTCCAACTGGGAACAGCTTCGAAATGCTAAATAAGGTGCGAAGGAATTCCCCTACTGCAGTGCTAAAGAGGTCTCCTCCCCCATAAAAAAAGATTGTGGAAATAAAATCAGAACAGCCCCGATCCCCTCAACGGCTGTCTTCCAAAATCTATAAGGTTTGGCGGCAGGCCCGAGACTCGATCGTCGATCCAAACTTCTCCCGCCAGCACAAGAAGCTAAAAATCCAACCGGAGGCCGGTCATCAGGCTGAACCCCGAAAGGCTGTCTGGACGCCCACCTCAACGGCCCCCTCAACCTCCATGGCTCATAAAAGGAGGAGGCCAGAAAAGATCCCTCACCATGCAACAACAGCTAAAAGCACTGAGCCCAAACGCCCTAAGTCTGGGGGCATGATGGTGCACACTGTTTATATGGCTTCTGGAAAGGAGGAAAGCCGCACTTCTACGGGCCACCGACCGCTGACCCGATCCGTGACGAAAGCCCAGGAGCAGCAACAAAAGCTTCAGGAAATGATGAATGCTATGGCCGCACTTACCGGGCCAAAAGAAAGCCCAGAAACGTCCTCAGACGCACGCCAGGAGGAGGAAACCGACGCTGAATTCCTTCGCCGGACACTGGAGAAAAAGGACAAAGAGGCTGCTGAACAAGCGGCCAACATACAACGTATGGGCCTTCTCTTCCAAGATATGATAGGAATGATGATCCAGTAGGACCTACCCGCCGAGGATCCCCCAATCGTTCTGGAAGACGACCGAGGAGAAACGTCAAATCCACCACCAGCCCCCTCAACGGCCAAGGAGGAGACAATCTCTAAAGCTGACTTGGCTGACTACATAGCCCAGCAAATCCGGGTCCATCATGCGACTGAGGCAGCTGGTCAAGTCGTGAAAACGGGGCGGCCGTATCCGAGCTGGTACGATCAAATCAAATACCCGCAAGGCTATACGATACCGAAATTCCATGTATATAAGGGGACCGACAATCCCCATCAACATGTCGCCCAGTTCCGGGCCCTCTGCGGTAACACCGGCGGTGATGACAAACTGTTGCTCCGCCAGTTCGTGGGCAGCTTATCAGAAACAGCGTTCGAATGGTATTCGGAACTCCCGAACGATTCTATCAAAACGTTCGCTGAAATGGAGTTGTTATTCACTCAGCGGTTCGCAAGTGCCAGCGAACGCACTCCAATAACTGCATTGATTAACGCCAGGGTAAAACCAGGCGAAACCTGGGTCCAATATGCTATACGCTGGCGGAATTTGTGGTCGAGATGCGAGCAACGCATTGAGGAGGCACCCGCAGTGGGCATGTTCGTGGGAACCCTAGACCCCCACACAACTATCTCCCAGTTTATGATGTTCTTTAAGCCAACCACATTCCAGGCTTTAATCGACAAGTTGGCTCAGATGGACCAAATGGGTCATAGGCCACCTCCCCCGAAGTCGGAACCTCGGAATGACAAGGGTAAAGGAATGGCAACCTTTGTCGCGAACGCCCAACAACAACCTAACGTCCCGAAACCGGCAGATCAATTGGAAGAAAGATGCCGGTATTATAATGAGAAGATGAAGCGTCCCTACTCGTTCCCACGAGACAAGACGAAACGGTTATTCGAGCTGGCAATACGCAACAGACTTATAAACCTACCAAATCCAAGGCGACCGCCGCAACCCACCGAGGTGAATAACCCTAACTATTGCCCTTACCATCAAACGGTAAGCCATCCGATTGAAGATTGCTTCGTCTTCAAAGGATGGATTGAAGATCAATACCTCCAGGGGAAGTTTGTACTGTCCGAAAAGTGGAAGGTGAACCCACCACAACCGCATACTCCTAAAAAAGCAGATACACCGGGGGCAACCTGCTCCTTTATTGAAGAAGCTCCATGGGAGGTCGTGCTATCAACGAAAACCAAAAGAATGCTGAGAGACCCTCATGCGTGCCCTGCGGTCGAATGGAAGGACCCTCTTGAACCTCAAATTATCGAAGGGATGTTGAAGCCCCGCACAACTACGAAGACTCGTGATAAGGGCCTAAATATTCACGCCCAACCGTCAAAATCTTCGAAGAAAAAGAAGAAATCCAAGAAGCCCGTGAAGCTTGGAAACGAGCACACGAACTTGCAGAAGCAAATCGACGCGCTGGAGGAATACAATCAAAAGGCGCGAACTCCTGTCACACTGCGAGAGTTTCTCAACCACATCTTTCAAGAGAGAGATGAGGGAGAGAGCTCGTCGGATGAACCCGAAGAGTATGTGGCGAGTTGTAACGTGATCTCCCACTCATTTACCGATGATGAGAAAACTCCTAGCACTAAGAAGCTGGAGGCAGAGTCTGAACCAGAGCATGCGTGGCTGACAAATGAAATGATCAATGCCTTTCTAGACGAGATTCGTTTAAAAAGTAAAGCGGATCAGGAGCGCGAGATGGCAGCGTCAGAAGAAACCAAACGCGGACGGCTGAACGGAAGAGTTGAACTACCTCTGCCAGAGCGAAAGGCATCCGAAGTAGACAAGAGGATATTCAAGACGAGGAAAAGGTTTGCCAAAGCCATGTCAAGGGGGATGAAGCTACCACCCTCGGAAGGAAACACACATGATGGGGTAGAGAGGCACCCTGATTATTGAGCATATCATCGGAAAATCTCATACCCCACAGAGGAGTGCGACACCTTTAAGATATGGTGGCAAGGATATTTTGCTCGTCGGCAACATTTTAAGCGCATGAAACGCAAGAGCCGTCGGGAACGAAGAAGCACTGTCGACGGGCGCAACAGAACTACTGGCAGCTGTGACATGGTTAACGTCGGGGGGTCACAAGTTCTCACCTTTGGGAGCGACTCTGATGAAGAAATGACTCTGGGCCCTCTCTTTAAAGAATCCGTGTTAGGGAAAGAGGAAGAATCGGAGGCCTGCGAGAACATTCAGCTGCGCAATCGCACACTCCCAGAAAAGAATCTCGGGCCCATGAGCAGAAAAGATATGGGAAAGGAAAAGATCACTGAAGATATCACTTTAGATGACCAAGTCATGAAAGAACTAACTACCAAAGACCCTCCTAAGAAGGGTAATGTGGACTATAACATTCTCACACACTTAAGGAATCTACCTTCTCAGCTTAGCATCCTTGATGCCCTCCTATTATCAAAAGAAGCGCGAGACTCACTAATTAAGGCGTTGCAAGAACCTGAACAATTCCAAGCCTTCCTCGCCACTGAAAGGATGAAGGATGAACTGGAGGAAGTGCATACGGCCGACATCACTTTCGGTGATGAAGACCTCCTTCTCGGGACGTGCGACCACAACCGTCCCCTATATGTCTCCGGATACTGCCATGATATCAAGATAGGCAAGATCCTGGTGGATAATGGATCCTCCGTCAATCTCCTTAATGTTTGAGTGTTGAAGGAAATCTGCATGAGTGTGCAACACCTCGCTCGTGACAAAATTACTATCTCCGGTTTCGATTCACAATCGTCACGGACTCTCGGATCTGTGATACTAACGTTACGCTTTGGACTTCTCGTCACGGACATCAAATTCCATGTCATCGACGCCAAGACTTGCTACAACGCCTTGCTCGGCCGTCCTTGGCTACACGAATACAACATCATCCCTTCTACACAACATCAGTGTATGAAGTACTTTAAAGATGGTTTCGAGTATACTGTAACAGGTGAGTTGAACCCATTTTCGGTGAACGAAGTCCGCAAATACGAAGATGCGAAGTACTTTTTGCCAGATTTCGAGGATACAGAAAGGTGTCGCGACTCGGAGAACAAAACCGCCGCCACCATCCCTGTTTTCGGGAGCGATACCGAAGAAGAGGAAGAGATAGTTTATACAGGGCCATCTCAACGCAACCACCTGGGGACGCCCGCCCCCATGTTGGTCTTCGGAAGTGATTCAGAAGATGAGGTTAATGCCGTGTTCTCTAATCGGCTGTCAATACAAGCACCCCTTGGCGATGACCATAGTTTGCAAATCACCATGGTACCGCGAGAACACTACAAGGATCTCGACACGCTTCAAGCTCACAATGTGCAAGACCTGCAAACGTTTTATGTCCCTCCCAGGCAAAGGGGTGAGAAGGTGATCCTATTCTACCAATCCTCAGAGTCGAAAGTAGAGAAAGAGATCTGGCATGGCGTGGATGCTACACTTGACAGGATCCAACCCATCCGTCTGCCTAGATACTATACAAATGGATTAAAGGAGCTACTGAAGCGCCAAGGAGTACCCTTAGAACAAACTGTTCGACAGGCTCGGTTCTACAACAGGATTTGGGATGTCCCTGGGACTCAACGCAAATTGCCCAACGGGAAAATGGAAACACTTGGGCTTGGATACGCGAGAACCGGAAAACGCGAGCGAGCCTATAGCAGCCACGCTATATATACCTTTGATGAAGAGGAGGACGCTCTATCAGGAGATGCCAACCCCCCATCAAAACTAGGCCCCGCGATTGAAGCGCCGAGTCCGTCGTTTGAAGAACGAACGGACAAGCCTATCAGGAAAATGGGTCGGAAAGCTCGGGAAGACCACAACCGCGAGATGGCCATCTATGAGAAGGTCAGGACGCAACGCCTATTTCAACAGGCTCCAAAAGATAAAGATGCACATCCTTGTCAACCTGTTGTGCGAAAAACCCAATGCGGAGACGGAAATAAATTAAGAAGTGGGAAGAAGAGCCGACAACAACGACGCAGGATTAGAGGGTTACGTGATCGGGTACGGTACGGCTCGGATTCGTCCCTCATGGAGAAGATGAGTCGAGCGTACTCCTTCCTCCGAGACAAGACGGAAAGGTTACTCCAGCTCGCTTTAAAACATCAAATGATAGCGCTTCCAGAGTCTAGGCACCCTAAGCAAGCTAACGAAGCTTCTCGTTTGAGCTATTGCTCTTATCACCGAGCCATAGGACATCCTACCGAAGACTGCTTCACCTTCAAGAACTGGGTCGAGGACCAGTACCAACGGGGCAGATTCGCTTTATCCAACGGCTGGAGGGTAACGCCGCCACAAAAGCATGAACCCAATGCCGCAAGAGCAGAACCGGATCCACCCCAGTCCTGGGAGCGGATTCGCACCTGTTATACGATTACGATATTAAAAGAAGAGCCCGAGAACGAAGATGACCTTCCCCGGTTCTTTGAGAACAGCGATGATGAGATAATCTCAGAATTTCCACTCGCTCCAAAAGAACTGGAAGACGGTATACATACTACTGCAGATAACCTCAGGAAGATTGAGTTAGGATCGGCAGATGACCCGCGACCAACATTTGTCAGCGAGCTACTATCTGAAGAAAGGGTGGCTGCGTTAAAGAACGTGCTTCTACGGCATAAAGATTGCTTCGCGTGGAACTACTCCGAGATGCCAGGATTAGATCCGGAGATTGCTGTGCATAAATTAGCAATATCCCCAGATATCAAGCCAGTCAAGCAGGCGCCAAGAAGGATGCGACTCGAGCTTGAGATGAGCATCAACGCCGAAGTCAAGAAACTGATCGATTCTGGATTTATCCAAGAAGTCCAATATCCCGATTGGATCGCCAATATCGTCCCGGTAATGAAGAAGAATGGGATGGTACGCATATGCGTGGATTTCAGGGATCTCAATAAAGCCTGTCCAAAGGATGATTTCCCAGTACCGGTAACCGAGCTAATGATAGATAACACGTCCACTCACGAGGTTTTCTCCTTTATGGACGGTTCGTCAGGATACAATCAGATAAAGATGCATCCCGAAGACCAGAAGCACACCGCTTTCCGGACCCCTTTGGGTATATTCTGCTACAGGGTTATGCCCTTTGGTCTAAAGAACGCTGGCGCTACCTATCAAAGGGCCATGACAAAGATCTTCGACGACCTCATACATGACATCGTCGAGTGCTATATCGATGACCTCGTAGTAAAGAGCATGTCATACGAAGAGCATTTAAACCACCTGGAGACTGTGTTTCAACGCCTTCGGCAATATAATTTGAAAATGAATCCCCTCAAATGCGCGTTTAGAGTCTCCTCGGGCAAATTCCTGGGATTCATCGTTCGACACCGAGGTATTGAAATAGATCCGTCAAAGATTAAAGCGATCATGGAAATGCCTCCACCAAGAACCCTCAAACAGTTGCGGTCTCTCCAAGGGAAGCTCGCATACATCCGGCGATTTATCGCCAATCTTTCAGGCAAATGCCGCCCTTACAGCCACCTGATGAAAAAGGGAACTCTATTCGTTTGGGATCACAAATGCCAAGGTGCACTAGACGAGATCAAGCAGTACCTGCAGAACCCTCCGGTGTTAGCCGCGCCGGTCAAGGGAAAGCCCCTCATTCTTTATACGACCGCCCTCGAAGGTTCCTTGGGCGCATTGTGGGCGCAAGAGAACGATCAGGGAAAAGAGAGAGCACTTTACTACTTAAGTCGAGTTCTACTGGGGGCAGAAAGCAACTACTCTCCCATTGAAAAACATTGCTTGGCCTTAATCTTCGCGGTGACAAAGCTCAGACACTATGCGTTGGCGCATGAAGTCCGTCTTATTTCAAAGGTGGATCCCCTTAAATACTTGATGTCAAAAGCTATATTGACGGGACGACTCGCTAAATGGGCCCTGCTCTTGATGGAGTTCTCGATAACGTATCAACCTCTCAAGGCAGTGAAAGGCCAGGCCATTGCCGATTTCCTCGCTGAGCACCCGATACCGGCCGATTCTCCGCTGAACTGTGATTTGCTGGACGAACATGCATTTGATGCGATTGGCAGCGGTAGCACTCGATGGGAACTCTATTTCGATGGAGCGTCCTCCATAAAGAAACAGAAACAAGGTATCCCAATGATCAAATCGGGGATAGGCCTCATCTTTGCGACTCCACAAGGAAGGATAATGCGCTTCGCCTTCTCCTTAACAGAGCCGAGGACAAACAATGAAGCTGAATACGAAGCTCTGATAGCAGGCCTTGAAATCGCCATCGACCTGGGAATTGAAGACCTCCTTATATACGGGGATTCTCAACTGGTTGTTAGTCAAGTAAATGGTGACTACCAAACGTACAAACCGGAGTTGGTGAAGTACGGCAAAAAGGTGCAACAACTATTGACCCAAATTCCCTCCTATACGTTGGAGAACATACCACGCGCGGAAAACAGCAAAGCAGACGCGTTGGCCAAACTTGCTAAAGAACTGGCTGACGAGAACCTCGATGATGTCAGAATCGTGGTACAAAGCCGTCGAGTGCTCGCCCCGGCAGAAATACCTCCGGAATTATATAAAGAGGGAGCGACTGAGCAGACGACCTTACAAATAAAGGACCATGAGAAGGCCGAGGACTGGAGGGAAGTCTTCATAGACTACTTTAAGTCCCACCGAATGCCCAAAGAAGCGTCCTCAAGACATCAGCTCATGAAACGAGCTCTATCTTTCGCCTTCGTCAACGATACTCTATACAAGAGATCGTTTGATTCTCTATGGCTGAGATGCTTAGGACCTGGCGAAGCAGAAAGAGTCATTCAGGAAGTTCACGACGGACTTTGCGGTTCTCACCAAGCAGGCCCAAAGATAAAGTTAAAAATTAAACGGATGGGTTACTACTGGCCCACGATGATCCAGGACTGCCTCGAGTATGCGAAGCAATGCCACTCGTGCCAGATTCATGGAGACTTTATCCACCAACATCCAAATCCACTACACCCAACGGTGGCCAGCTGGCCATTCGAAATGTGGGGGACTGACATAGTTGGCCCCATCGAGCCAGCATCGTCTCGGGGACATCGTTTTATCCTGGCGACAACTGATTACTTCTCCAAATGGGCAGAAGCAGTACCACTGAGGGAAGTGAAGACGGAGAATATCCTCCATTTCTTCAAGACGCATGTCATCTATCGGTTTGGAACCCCACGGCGGATTATCTCCGATAACGGGCCAGCCTACAGAAGCCATAAGATTAGCCGCTTCGCGCAGCAGCACAATATAGACTGGAGATATTCTTCAGTTTACAACCCACGGCTAACGGTCTGGCCGAGGCCTTCAATAAGGCCTTGACGAAGATCATAAAAAAGACCGTTTCCCGGAATAAGAGAGACTGGCACGAAAGGCTGCAGGAAGCCCTTTGGGCTTATCGAACTACATTCAAGACGGCCACAAACACAACGCCGTACGCGTTAGTATTAGGGACGGAAGCAGTGCTCCCCCTCGAGATAGAGTTACCCTCTCTACGAGTAGCAGTCCATCACGAGCTGACGGACGAAGAAAATGCTCACCTTCGGCTTGAGGAGCTTGATGCCCTCGACGAAACCCGGCTCATAGCGCAACAACATCTAGAAGCCTACAAAGCAAAGATGACGCGCTCGTACGAAAGATTGACCAGGCCGAGGACATTCCGCCAGGGTGAACTCGTACTAGTGGTCAAAAGACCTATGATCCCCAATCGTGTCAAGCGGGGAAAATTTGAGCCAAACTATGAAGGCCCGTACATCATAGACAATGTCTACCAGGGTGGAGCCTATCTACTCGTGGACATGCACGGTGAAAGGCCTTTCAGGCCAATAAACGGCCGCTTCTTAAAGAAATACTATGCTTAGTGAGCCACAGCCCGGGTCAATGATAGATGACGACGACTATGTCCGCTCGCTATCTTCCTAGGCTCAGACTTTACAAGCAGCAGCCGGCCTTCCCCTAACACCGGACCGAAACGCCCTTAAACTATCGACGGACCGAAACGTCCTTAAACTATCGACGGACCGAAACGTCCTTAAACTAACGACGGACCGAAACGTCCCTAAAACTACTACCGCAGCTTCGTTGGGCTGACGAGATTAAAAAAATATATATATATAAAATAAAAAAAAAACAAAAAAAAACGGTATGTCCATAAGCAAAATGGGCACGGATGAAAACCTGAAAGGGCTCCGTGAGTAAAAACAGCAGGACTACCGGCGAGTGTTTGTGAAAATCCGAAAGGGCGCAACCTCGTTAAAAGACACTTACAGGATCCTCTCGACCTTGTAAGGAGAAACCACCTGCGTGAGATCCTTACGACTCACAAGGGAACACCACACTTAGGAATCCTCACGATTCCTAAGGAGAAATTACACTTGCGAGATCCTCACGACTCGTAAGGAGAATTCTCTTATGGGACCCTCACGGCTCATTAGATTTGAAAGTCTTAAGTTACAGAAACCTAAACCTGTTCTTAAGCAAATCCTCCACAACCTTCGATATTGCCCTACAAGCGGCTCATACTGACCCTTGTATACAATCCACGGGCGCGAATAAACGTTTCCCCAGCAAAGTCCAACCCTTGTAGGTCCTCTCGACCCATAAGGAGAAAGCCCTCTTGTAGGATCCTTACGACTTACAGAGGAACACACACTTAGGAATCCTCACGATCCCTAAGAAGAAAATATACTTGCAAGATCCTCACGACTTGTAGGGAGAAATACCTTTGTGAGACCCTTACGGCTCATGAAGTCAAAAGCCTTGGTCGACAGGACCCTTAACCCTGTTTGCTGAGCCACCTTTGTTCGTCATCGACAAAAGCAAATGATGATCCGCTCCTGGCAACATTCCAGTTGTAGCGGTGCTGATGCCGAAATCGGTGCCTAAAATCCAGGCTTGCAACGAAAAAGCTAGCAAGCCACACATGCCTACAAAATAGCCGAAATGATGGGGCAACTTGCAATAAAAAGTAGCAAGTAAAAATGAAGGCATGAAAAATAGCCGAAATGATGGGGCAACTCGCAATAAAAAGCAGCGAGCAAAAAATAAATAAATAGCCGAAATGATTGGGCACCGCGAAAAATAGCCGAAATGATGGGGCAATCGCGACCTTCGCGATATAAAAGCTGAAATGATAGAGCATCGCGGGAAAAAAAAAAGTGAAATCCTCGCCCTACAGCTGATGTTACATCTCCCCCTGTATACAATCCAGGGGCGCAAACAAAGAAGGGATCATACCCCTTCCCCAGGTTTCATCATAAGGAGAAGCCAAATCTCGACGATTCACAGATAGCCTAGAGATAATCTCGTCGTTCGTCTCATGGCAGCAAACACAACATCAAGCGAAACGGAACAGCGGCAACTCCCAGTTCCATGACTCGACGATGTATTCCCACAGAGAGTCAAACCCCAATCCCGTGAAATGCGGATACAATCAGCAAACTTCCTGGTTACGTGGAAAGAGGATAATGTCATTCTTTGACCCCGTGGAAAACGTCCAGAGCGGATCCTGGTCCTCGCAGAGCACGGCAGTGAACCCGTGTGAAGCATCCAGAGCGGAGCCTAGTCCTCGCCGAGCACGGCAGTGAACCCGTGTGAAGCATCTAGTGCAAACTTCCTGGTTACGTGGAAAGCGGATAATGTCACTCTTTGACCCCGTGGAAAACGTCCAGAGCGGATCCTGGTCCTCGCAGAGCACGGCAGTGAACCCGTGTGAAGCATCCAGAGCAGAGCCTAGTCCTCGCCGAGCACGGCAGTGAACCCGTGTGAAGCATCTAGTGCAAACTTCCTGGTTACGTGGAAAGCGGATAATGTCACTCTTTGACCCCGTGGAAAACGTCCAGAGCGGATCCTGGTCCTCGCAGAGCACGGCAGTGAACCCGTGTGAAGCATCCAGAGCGGAGCCTAGTCCTCGCCTAACGCGGCAGTGAACCCGTGTGAAGCATCTAGTGCAAAATTCCTGGTTACGCGGAACGCGGATAACGTCACTCTTTGACCCCGTGGAAAACGTCCAGAGCGGATCCTGGTCCTCGCCTAACGTGGCAGTGAACCCGTGTGAAGCATCCAGAGCGGAGCCTAGTCCTCGCCTAACGCGGCAGTGAACCCGTGTGAAGCATCTAGTGCAAACTTCCTGGTTACGTGGAAAGCGGATAATGTCACTCTTTGACCCCGTGGAAAACGTCCAGAGCGGATCCTGGTCCTCGCAGAGCACGGCAGTGAAACCGTGTGAAGCATCCAGAGCGGAGCCTAGTCCTCGCCGAGCACGGCAGTGAACCCGTGTGAAGCATCTAGTGCAAACTTCCTGGTTACGTGGAACGCGGATAACGTCACTCTTTGACCTCGTGGAAAACGTCCAGAGCGGATCCTGGTCCTCGCAGAGCACGGCAATGAAACCGTGTGAAGCATCCAGAGCGGAGCCTAGTCCTCGCCTAACGCTGCAGTGAACCCGTGTGAAGCATCTAGTGCAAACTTCCTGGTTACGTGGAAAGCGGATAATGTCACTCTTTGACCCCGTGGAAAACGTCCAGAGCGGATCCTGGTCCTCGCAGAGCATGGCAGTGAACCCGTGTGAAGCATCCAGAGCAGAGCTTAGTCCTCGCCTAACGCGGCAGTGAACCCGTGTGAAGCATCTAGTGCAAAATTCCTGGTTACGTGGAACGCGGATAACGTCACTCTTTGACCCCGTGGAAAACGTCCAGAGCGGATCCTGGTCCTCGCAGAGCACGGCAGTGAACCCGTGTGAAGCATCCAGAGCGGAGCCTAGTCCTCGCCGAGCACGGCAGTGAACCCGTGTGAAGCATCTAGTGCAAAATTCCTGGTTACGTGGAACGCGGATAACGTCACTCTTTGACCCCGCGGAAAACGCCTAGAGCGGAGCCTGGTCCTCGCCAAGCACGGCAGTGAACCCGTGTGAAGCATCCAGAGCAAATGTCGGACTGTGGAGTCCTTAAAATCCACGGACCATGACGTCCTTAACCTCGACCGTGATGTCTTAAAAACTAATGATCAACCACCCCGATTCCCTACGAATTCTGCCTTGGTTTAAGGGTACATCTCTTCACTCCTTTGATACATGGCGTTGTAATTCCTCAACGTCTTCAAAGAGGTGACGAGTCCCTGCGACCAAACACCGGACTGTGGAGTCCCTAAATCCACGGACTATGAGGTCCTTAACCTTGACCGTGATGTCTTAAAACTAACATCGGACTGTGGAGTCCCTAAATCCACAGACTATGAGGTCCTTAACCTTGACCGTGATGTCTTAAAACTAACATCGGACGGTGGAGTCCCTAGATCCACGGACTATGAGGTCCTTAACCTTGACCGTGATGTCTTAAAACTAACATTGGACTGTGGAGTCCCTAAATCCATGGACTATGAGGTCCTTAACCTTGACCGTGATGTCTTAAAACTAACATCGGACGGTGGAGTCCCTAAATCCACGGACTATGAGGTCCTTAACCTTGACCGCGACGTCTTTAAACTACGATACCCGGAGCAGCCTTTGACCCCGTGAAACACGGACAAGGGTAACCGTACCCAGCACTTGCAGGTCCTCACGACCTGTAAGGAAGAAAAAACTCCCTTGTGAGATCCTTACGACTCGCAAGGGAAAACCCGCTTAAGAATCCTCACGATTCTTAAGAAGAACTTACACCTATGGGATCCTCTCGACCTGTAGGGAGAAAAACTCTTTACGAAACCCTCGTGGCTCATAAGATGCAAAAGCCTCAGGAAGCAGATCCTAACCCTGAATCCTAAGCCATCACTGTCCTGCAAGGAGATCAAGATAGAATATCCGCAGAATGCATTCAATAAAAAGGGGACACACCATTGAGAAAGAAAATGTATCTTTTATTCATAAACCAAAATAGATACAAAGTACAATTTATGAAAGAAACGAAAAAAAGGAGATACTCTCATTCATGAGTATGTACAAAAAAGGGAGAAAAGATACAAGTCCTCAAGCCGGCGGGCGGTGCAGTAATTTTACCAGTTCATCAGCCTGTTGTTGAGCCACGGCTTCATGACGCAAGATCTCTAGAAGACGAGCCTCCGCCTGAGCTTGTTGAGCCTGATACGAAGCAAGCCGAGCTTCGAGCTCTTTCTCGGTGGCTTTATGAGCCTCAACCCTCTCACGAGTGAACGTGGCAGCTTTGTCGAGAGCCACCACCTCTTTGATGGACTCCTGAAGCACCCGCCAGAGTTCATTCGCTTTGTTGGCCCTGGCTGTGAGATTGGCCTGAAGCTCGCTCAGCGCCTTGGAGGCTAGCTCCCTCTCCGAGAATTTGCGGCCAAGCCTCTTCTCGCATGACGTCATGTTTGCCGCGCACCGTGCTATCAGCCCCCGTAACTCTGCCTTTGCAGCCACGGCCTCCGAGGAAAGGCGAGAACACTCGAGAGTGTACAGACAAGCCTCCACCTTCCTACAGAACTCCACCCAGACCTGCACCACCTCCTCGCTGTGATATGTGGCGAGAAAAGGAAGGGAGCCGTTAGCTTCAGCGGCAAACGCTTCGGCTGTGGTCGCGCTGCCGGCACGGAGCTCCTCAATGAAAGATGATAGGGAGGCAAGGCTCAACTGGGCCAAGCGTTCTGAAGCCCGCAAAGCGTAAGGACCGGGCGGCATCACGATGCGCGATTCCAAAGCCATGGAGACTGGCAGGGCTGTTCAAATTTGGCAAATGTTAGTAAAACTCTTAAACGCAGAACGAATGGGACTATAATAAAAATGTCACTCACCGACAGTCATGCAAGTAGGAGCTGAGGGTTCCCCTGGCCCTTCAACGACCTCGACCTCATCGTCGGCTTCCAAAACTACAAGAGACATCAACGTCATTTCGCAAAATAATAACAATGCCATGGTAAAAGAAGGGCGAATGACACTGACCTTGCCCAGAGGAAAGGACAATACGCTGAGGGGATATCGCCTGCGGAGCTGCCATCTCCAATAAACGCTGAAATGGCTGTCGAGGCGACAGATCCGCGATCGTGGCCGCCAAACCGCGCAATTCTGGGAAAGATAAAAGATTTCAGACTATGAAGGGGTTGCTAAATTAAAATGCGAAGGGATACCTTCAACACTCCTCCCATTCTGAGCCGGAGGGATGGCAGCTTCAACGGTCTCCGCCGTGACCTCAGGCTCCAACAAAGGGAGAGTAGTCCCGACTACCTCGCTTCCAGCCTTTGGGCCGCCCTCAGTAAGAGTCATTGGGGTGGCGACCTCCAGGGGAGCCTCCCCCAAAGGGGCAAGCACTCCCTGATCAAGAACCGCCGTTGGAAGTTCTACCATGAGAGGAGCTGTCTCATCAACCCCCTCCGCATCCAATAAGGCTTCATTAAGAATTTCGGCGGGCTTTAGTTTTAATGGGCCAGTAGGGAGCTCCCCCAACGTCGAAGGTTTTGTACGATTCAAATAAGAATAGTGATACATATGCACGGGCATAAATAATCGGGAAGATTACAGAAGAAGCACAACATACCTATACGCAAAGAAGCCCTCAACATGGCTTCTTCAAGCCGCTTCTCCTTCTCAAGGAGGTAAGCTCGCCGGGGTTCAAGGGTAGACTCATGATCGCCGGTCCATAAAGAAAGTGCATCAGCTGCGTCTTCTGAAACGACCTGCTTCAAAGCCCTTTCCCCCATTCCTCCAAAGGGCCGATAAATCGCCGCCGAATCCATGAAGGGTCTTCGTAAAAAATTACAGCGGGATAAGACTTCTTCGGAACCTTGGCGTTATGGGACGTGTCTTTTGAACGCCGTAAGGCCTCAGCCAATTGTGCAGCCTCCTCGTCAGCCGAACTCGGGAAGAGAAGTCCAGCGTTTGTCTCTTGCAAGGCTAAGGGTTCGTTTTCAAGGATAGGCTCAGACTCCACCACAGAATCAAGCGGGGTGGTAGCCGCTTTCCTCCGCCGTTTAGACCCAGAGCCGGTCGCTGAGGACGACCGCTTCCTCCCTCGCGAAGCCTTAGGGCGGTGCTGGCCCACATCGCCCTCAACACCCTCATCCCTGTTACTCTCGCTCGGTGCCATAACCGAGAACGACATCGCCATTGTTGACGCCACGGGGGGCGGTACCGCCGCCGGCAGAGGTGCTACTACTGGGGCCCGTCTACCACGCGATCGGGAACCCAAGGGCATACCAGCTATCGGAGTAAGGTCGACCCCTGACTCCCCCGGAATGAGGGCGGCGCCAATCTCCCTCAAAGGGAAGCGGACTGGAACCCTCGGTCGCAGCTTAGCTCCCGAAACCTGAGGAGGGGCGTCGTGACCAAGAAGAACCCTTCTTTCTTCAGCAATAATTGGGGTGATCAGATGAAGATACCAGCCCGTAAATGCACCCACGCATCGGGGGATGTACTCGGCTTCAGGGACCATGAAATGAGAGCCGGTGTTCAGCCTCACGAAATGATGAGCGGCACCGCGAACAGCATCGAGCGAAGGGATCGGGGCGACTATAAAAGCCTCAAAAGGAACTCCCTGGTCGTATCTAAGCTGCCGAGCAAATCGATGCGGATTGTACTGCATAAAAAGAGCTGCACTGTCCTGGCGAAACACCAAGTAGCCCGGTCTAATTGTATACAAATGCGTGGCCTCCCGGGGCTTCAGAGAATGAGCAATGAAGCTCTTGAAAGTAACGCCCTGCTCCTCGGACTCGGTGAATAATCGGTCGAAGATGCCTAGGGCCCTAATTAAACTGGGGCGCTTGTGGCGAACAGCATTCTCAGCAGATAGGCCGTCAACTGGGGCGAGCTCGGGTTCAAAAACGTACTCGTCAGGAGGCAACAACTCCTCATACAGATTACCCCTTATTGGCAACCCCGAGATATCATAGAATTCGGCCGAAGAAATCGAAACCTCGCGATCTCCCAGAATGAAAGTATTAGTGGGAAGATTCCACTGGTTCAAAAACGCCTTGACCCACCAAGCATGCGGGGACTTGTAATGGAATAGTGACGCGTATATGGCCTGGTAGAGCCCGACTTTCTGCAACCGCGCCCGATGGGCAGAAAGGATGTAACGAGCCCAGAGAAGGTAGCCTGTAGGATGCCTAGGAGTGAGCCCTATCTTATAAATTTGCCCCCACGGGTGGGCCTCACCCTGGCAGATACGCCGTCCCAAGATGTCTATGGCTGGGATCGGATGGTTCGGAATACCGGTCGTCGAAGGCTCCAGCCTCCTCGTTGGAGTCCAGTTGGGCATTTCCACAGCAAAAGCCGTCCTTGGAGGATCTATCGGTAAAAAGGGGAAAGTGGGCTCCATGGGCACCGCGCAAAGAAAACTCCTGCGACCTTGAATAATCTGACTATACCAAGATCCCCATTGAAGAAGGTTGGTACAGTTTGGGTCATGGGCCCGAATCATCGCCATCGTTTCCTCATCAGATGGTGACTGAGGAAAAGCCGCCTCCGAGCGAGAAAAGGGAAAGCGTGGAACAGAAGCCATCGCACCTGAAATCCAGTAAAGGAAGACCGTTAAAAGGAAAGTCAGCGGTATATATTCATGCATGAGCATGAAGACTAGTTAAAGAAAGCAACAGCAGAGTTTTCTGGGACCATAGGCTACAAAACACATGGGCCCCACAGAATCCAGATGACGGCTCATTAATAATGAGGCCAAATCATTACAATAAAACAAAGGGAATATCCTCATTTAATAAAGAATGACGACCATGCAGAATTTGTCTCGGGCTCTACAATGAATCCAACAAAATCAAAGGAATTAAATTCCCACAAAAAGACATCATTACAAAGCCCCCATTGCATTAATGGCAGGAAGAATGACATAGGGCCAAGAGACCTCAGGAAGCCTCCGTGTGAAGAAATCAAGTCCTTCATTGGAATTAAATTCCCTATTAAGAAAAAGGGAATTAAATTCCCAGAAACATTCTTGATGGAATTAAATTCCATTGGGTTGAAACGCCATCATCATCTCCCCAAAGATCATCTAAACCCTAAGAGATCTACAGTTTGAAGGTTAAGCGGTTTCATGTTCTTATGGAAAATATGAAGAAAAAGGGTAAAAACCCTTGTTTTGGATTTAAAATCCAGAGAAATGTGAAGGTCCATCGTTGTCCAAGAACATTACCTGAGAAGAAGGGTTCTTTTCGAACAGAGTTAAACTCTGAAGACTGTTTCAAGACAGAGAACTAAGCTCTGAAAGCGAGAATTAAATTCTCAAGGCAGAAGGTCTCAGAAGAAAATGATGAAGATGAGCAAAGTAAAGACTCCTATGAAGAGACAGCGGTATTTATAGAAGACAATGGAAACATTTCATCTCCCCAAATCCCTAAATGAATCCAACGGTCACAAAGGTGACAGCGTTGCACTCACGTGCAGACATGTGAGAACAACGCTGTGGGGGCATTTGTTTCCTGATTTAAAATCAGAAAAGCTTATGGGAAAAGCTTCAGAAAGAGGGGCCACGTGCTTACACGTGACCAACAGTCACGTGTTGACACGTGACATATAAAAGCAGCGGAAAAGGCACATTGATTCTCTGATCAAGTCAAAGAAAAGGTTCCCTGATCAAGTCAAGGAAAAGGCTTCAGAAGAGGTCACGTGTTGGCACGTGACGCTCAAAGGAGAGGACTCGTTCTCCAGTTGAGTCAAGGAAAGGGGCTCCCAACAGGGGTCACGTGTTCACACGTGACCAATGGTCACGTGTTAACACGCGATGACTAAAATAGCAACCAGAAGACAGCGCAGAAAGAAAGAGGATTCTTCATTCCAAAGAGGGTCACGTGTCCACACGTGACCATGGGTCACGTGGTCACACGTGACCGGCTTTCAAAGCCCATTTTGACGACAGAATTAAATTCTGAAGGAGATTTAAATCTTTCCAAAGGAAAGTGACTATCTGGGGCCGATCAAATTAAAGATTCAGAGATGATTAAATATCATCTATCTATGGAAAATCTCGAGTTTGGAAAGATTTCCCCTTTAAATATAACAGAAATAACAAAGGAGAATCCCTGGATTTGAAATCCAATGGTGAATAAAATTCACCCAATAATCCAAAGGTCCAAAACGAATGATGGATGCAAATCAAATCTCTCAATGAAGATTCGTCAAAAACTAATTGATTCAGCTGCTTCTCTTATAAATAGGAACCAAGAGACACAAAAAAGGATATACGCAGAGGGAAGAAAAAGAAGAGAGCTCTGATACTTGGAGGAATTTGGATCTTCTGCAATAGAAAACCCTAGGTAAGAAAAGAAAGGCTTTTTGAAAGAAAGAGAATTTAATTCTCAACAGAGTTTAACTCTGATATATAAAACAGAAGAACATATTTCTTCTCTCTTTGATAGAGGATCTGCAAAGTGCACATCTTCCCTTTAGGTTGAGAATTTAATTCTCAATGGGTTGAGATCCTGCCATGCAGATCCAAAACATAGAGAGGGAATGCAAGCATGAGAATTTAATTCTCGCAGAACTATAGGAATTTAATTCCTTTAAAATAAAACTAAGGCTTGACCCTGTGTTATGGGAATTTAATTCCTTCAGAACAAAAAGAAATAGGGTTTGAACCCTAATTAAGAACATAGTTCTGTTGAAACAGCAGGAATTTAATTCCCTTAATCATAATTCTTTAAAATGGGAAGTTTAATTCCTTAAAAAGCTTTTATTAGGGTTTAACCCTCTTCAGTTCTTCACATATATGAGGAATTTAATTCCTATAGAAATTTCAGAGTCCAACTCTATTCAGAATATAAATCTTCGAAAGGAAGTAGGAATTTAATTCCTCTGAAATTACTGTCAGGGTTTAACCCTACGAGGAATTTAACTCCTGGAAAAGATTAACAAGCCCTCTAAACAGCATACATAGAGGCAGGGTCACGTGTCACCACGTGACCCCCCAAGAGATCTACAAAAAGCCCCTTTAAGGCAGCACCCCACGTGACCCACGTGACCCCCGGTAGAAGCTTTAGCATACAAGCATTTAAATGCCCGTCACGTGAGGGCACGTGATGCTCAGAAAGATGCAATAATCTCAGCGGAATAAATGAGGGGAGGGCGCTCTCACGTGTTGCCACGTGACCCCTCTTGCTTTAGTGTTTAACACTAAATTGGAACCCTCGAATCCAGTATTGGAATGCTGTTGGGCCTTAGTGTTCAACACTAATCAAAGAATTTTATTCGCAGTGTTCAACACTGATTACCTTAATATTTAACACTAATCTGAGATCTCCATTGCCAGTGTTCAACACTGATCTGTTTTAGTGTTTATGATCATTTCAAGGCCTTGTTGCTGGTGTTTAACACCAATTATCTCTTAGTGTTAAACACTAACTTGTCAACCTCATTCCCAGTGTTCAACACTGATTGCTCTGTAGTGTTTAACACTAGGCTTTGGCCCGATTGGCTAAATGGATAGAGGCAAAGCCTCTCCTTCAAGAGACCAATAGGAAGTCAATATTCCAGACCTGACTGGACTTAGCCCAAGCTGGCCATAAGTCCTCAATTCGTGATTAACTGGGCTAATGGGCTCATAACATAATTAATCAGTCTTGACCCCAAATTGGGCCAGGGACTACTCAAGCCATTCCGGTTCTAGGGTACATCTCTTCACTCCTTTGATACTTGGCATTGTAATCCCTCAATGTCTTCAAAGAGGTGACGGGTCCCGATGACCACTCATGATATGGACTGTGGGGTCTTTAAACCCATGCAAAATTCCTGGTTACCTGGAACGCGGATAACGTCACTCTCTGACCCCGCGGAAAACGCCCAGAGCGGAGCCTAGTCCTCGCTGAGCACGGCAGTGAACCCGTGTGAAGATCTAGTGCAAAATTCCTGGTTACGTGGAACGCGGATAACGTCACTCTTTGACCCCGTGGAAAACGTCCAGAGCGGAGCCTGGTCCTCGCCAAGCACGGCAGTGAACCCGTGTGAAGCATCCAGAGCACATACCGGACTGTGGAATCCTTAAACCCATGGACTACGACGTCCTTGACCTTGACCGAGATGTCTTAAAACTAGCAATGGACCGCAATGTCCTTAAACTACCCACGGACCGTAATGTCCCTAAACTAGAACAATAGAGCCCCCTATATGCTCTTTTGTCGGATCTAAACGGTCCCGTTTAAGTTGATCTTAGCCTCAAAGATGGCTAACGAATCCTTAAACCTTCAAGCAGACTGGACTACGAATCCCCCCAATTAACTCTGGCTCGAGGGTACATCTCTGAACCCCTCTGACACCCGTCGTTGTAATCCTTCAACGTCGTCAGAGAGGTAACGGGTCCCGACGGCCACACACATACGATGGACCACTATGTCCCTAAAACTGGAACAATGGAGTCCAAACGCTCCTTTGTCGGATCTAAACGATCCCGTTAAGTTGATCTTAGTCTCAAACTAGACTAACGTATCCTTAACAAATGTTTGAGTTGATCTTAGCCTCAAGTATGGCTAACGTATCCTCAAACCAAACCCCCAAACCCAAATCTAAGATAACACGGATTTGGACTAGTCCACGCCCTACGGGCGACGACATAACTCGGTCTCCGTAAACGATCCACGGGCAATAAAACATAAAAAAAACACACACGACACGAAGTGACCATCTGGAGAAGGAGAAAGTTGTTACCGCGATGCGGTAGCGTAATTAACTGCAGGGGCTTGCGCCTGCAGGGAAGAGCGTCCCCACAATCAAAAACCCCTCAAACGAGGGGGAATCTGACGAAGTCTGCTACATCGGACGCATCCGTCTAAACCTCCGATACACGGCGCCATAAATCAACTTGGCATCTTCGGAGAGGTAGACGAACAGCACCAATTAGCATCTGCCCTGAATCTCAGGCAAGACGGCCCATGTCCTGCGTGTCCATTCGGAGGGGAACACCAACTATAAAAGAATTTCGTCCTCGAAATTCCAAGAACAAGAAAGGATAGACAATAAAGAAACTACAAGAATAGATGTGGAAACTTTTGCCGGATTTCATCTTCTCGTTCCCAAGTCGATTCTCCATGCGAGCGATTTCCCCAAGCAACAAGTACGAGAGGGATAACCTTGTTATTAAGGACCTTTTCTCTTCGATCAACAATCGATATCGGTCATTCTTCAAATGTCAAATCCTCTCATACAGTCAGCTCCGAATGATCCCGCACGTGTGTTTCATCTCGAACATATTTACGGAGTTGAGATACATGAAACACGTCATGAACATTCGCCAAAAATTATGGTAACGCCAATCAATGAGCCACTTCTCCAATACGCTCCAAAATCTCGAAAGGCCCCACGAATCGAGGACTAAGCTTGCCTTAACTCCCAAAACGAATCACTCCTCTAGTTGGTGATATCTTCAAGAATACCAGATCACCAACTGCAAACTCTAGAGGTCTTCTCGATATATCGGCCCAACACTTCTGCCGATCTTGTGCTGCCTTCATATAATTCCGGATAGTATTAACTTTCTCCACGGTTTGCACGATCAAATCCAGTCCCAACAATCTTCGTTCTCCAATATCATCCCAACAAACATGTGAGCGACACTTGCGACCATACAATACTTCGAATGGAGCCATCTGAATAGTCGCCTGAAAGCTGTTATTGTACGAAAACTCCACCAAGTGTAGATGATCCTCCCACGAACCCTTGAAGTCCAACATGCAAGCTCTCAACATGTCTTCAAGAGTTTGGATCGTTCTCTCCGACTGGCCATCTGTTTGAGGATGATAAGCTGTGCTAAACTTCAATCGAGTCCCCAAACTTTCCTGTAAGCTCCTCCAGAAGTGTGATAAGAATCGGGTGTCACGGTCGGACACGATGCTCACAAGTACTCCGTGCAATCTCACAATCTCCTGCATGTACCGTTCTGCTAACGCTTCCGTTGACTGACCAACTCGAAATGGTATGAAGTGAGCTGCCTTGGTCAATCGATCAACAATCACCCAAACTGCATTGTTGCCCTTTGGACTCCGCGGTAAAGCCGTCACGAAATCCATGGTTATATGTTCCCACTTCCATTGAGGAATCGGAAGTGGTAACAATAAACCAGCAACCCTTTGATGTTCAGCCTTAACTTGCTGACACACCAAGCACTTTGCTACAAAGTGAGCAATCTCCCTTTTCATGCCTCCCCACCAGAAATGCTGTCGTAGATCACGGTACATCTTCGTGCCTCCTAGATGTACGGAATACGCGGAACTGTGTGCTTCCTTCATAACTTCTTCGCGAATATCTCCTTTTGGCACACACAGACGGCTACCATATCGCAACGAACCATCTTCATGAATTAACAAGTCCGTTCGAAGTCCAGCTTCAACCCGTTCTCGAAACCTTTGCAATCTTGGGTCCTTCGACTGCGCTGCTTTAATACTCTCGATCAATGATGACTGTACTTGCAGCTGCATCAACTGTCCCGAAGAATGCGGTAGAACGATCTCCAACTCGAATCTCCGAAAGTCTTCCATAAGCTCCTTCTGTGCAGTCAACATTTGAATTGCTGGCAACCGACTAAGCACATCCGGCACAACATTAACTTTCCTCGGATGGTACTTAAGATCAAGATCGTAGTCAGCGATCAGCTCCAACCATTTACGCTGCCCCATATTAAGCTCCTTCTGTATAAACATATACTTCAGGCTTTTGTGATCGATGAATACTTCGAACCTTTCGCCCAATAAGTAGTGTCTCCAAATCTTTAAAGTGAAAACACAGCTGCTAGATCCAAATCAAGAGTTGGGTAATTCTTCTCATGGGTCTTCAACTGTCTCGATGCGTAGGCTATAACCTTCCCATGCTGAATCAAAACACATCCCAATCCTTTCCCAGACGCGTCGCTGTGAATCACCAATCCTCCGGAACTGTCTGGTACGGTCAAAATAAGAGCGGTTATCAATCTCTGCTTCAACGCCTCAAAAGCTGACGCACACTTATCCGTCCACACAAATGGTACTTCCTTGCGTGTAAGTTTGGTCAAAGGCTCAGCCAAACGAACAAAATTCTCCATGAACCTTCTGTAATAGCCGGCATGTCCAAGAAAACTTCTGATCTCTGCTACGTTCTTCGGAATCAGCCAATTTTGAACTGCTGCAATCATCTCGGGATCAACGGCGATTCCATCTATGAATACGACGTGCCTCAAAAACTTCACTTCTTCAAGCCAAAACTTGCACTTGCTCATCTTTGCATATAATCTTTCTTGCCTCAATGTCTGCAGTGCGATCTTCAAGTGTTCCGCATGCTCTTCAATGCTCCTCGAGCAGACCAGAATATCATCGATGAACACCACTATAAACTGGTCCAAGAACGGTGAAAAGATTCGGTTCATCAAGTCCATAAATATCGCCGGTGCATTCGTGACTCCGAATGGCATCACTAAATACTTGTAATGTCCATACCGAGTTCGGAACGCGGTCTTGCAAATATCTTCTGATTTAACTCGGACCTGATGATATTCGGACCGTAAATCCAGCTTTGAGAATACCCTCACGCCACTAAGCTGCTCGAACAATTCGCCAATGCGAGGGATCGGGTATTTGTTCTTAATAGTCACCCGGTTTAATTCTCGATAATCGATGCACATCCTCTTTGTACCATCTTTCTTCTTTACTAGAAGAACTGGAGCTCCCCAAGGTGAATTGTTGCTGCGAATTCAAACCTTCTCTAGCAATTTGGTAACCTGCTTTTTTACTTCTTCCAACTTCACTGGTGCAATCGTATAGTACGCCTTTGAGATTGGCGCTGCACAAGGAACAAGATTGATCGCGAACTCCACATCTCGTTTTAGCGGTAAACCCGAGATGCCATCGAACATGTCCATGAACTCTCAAACTACAGCTGGCGTTTCCTCCTTATCAACTTCCATTGACGAAAGAACATTGCTTATCGGCCTAGCCCTAAACTCGACTAGCCCGACAGAACTGCTACCTCCAGCAAAACAAACTCCGGATGTCCGGGAATCTGGAAAATCACTTTCTTTGCCCTACAATCAATGTGAGCATGGAAAGTGAGACCATCAATTTCCAAGACAACTTCATAACTTCCGGTATCGGTCACCAAGAAATCTGCAAAACATAAACTGGTAAGCAATGAAACGGAGAGAACCAAGGTAATAGAATGACCATGAAATAAGGAAATGAAACAAGACCAGGACTCCAAGTTACTTAAATAGAGTACCGCATTGTAACCATGCTGCAGTTCATAGTTACAATCACATAACTCCGTTCAAGTCGCCCAAATCCTAGTATCAGAATCAAAGGAATAGGACGGAAGAAACAATAGGGAACCAAAAGAATTTCAACTCGAGATGCAAAGTTGTTTGCATATCGTCAGGACATGGGTCAAGAGAAAGATATGATTCAAGAACCACGATAACAATGTGGCATGACGTGTTCCTAATCACGGATTTTCTGATTCGTGTATTGGGTCCAATACCCAACTACAAAAGAATCAAACCCGATTAACCTAAATTCTATGGCTCTGATACCAAACAAACCCTGTCACACCCCGCTTCCCAGACTGCGCTAAGATAGGCACATGACAGAGCCAAGCATGATACCAGTGGATAGGAAAAATCCCTCTACAGTCACAGTACGGCTGTAGAGATATCAAGAACAGGAAAGTAAATAAACTATCTAGTACATGTCCATGAGCCAGAATAAACGAGTCAAGAAATAATATGCGGAAGCAATAGATCCAAGTAATAATAACAATCTGGAAAGTACGGAAGTAACTGAACTAACCGGATCCTCACTGCTCGGCCTGACGTCGGAAGTACTCCTGATCAGTCAGCTGCAAAGGTAGAGGATCTGGGCCATGCAAAATCCAGACGTCAGTGCGTCATAATATCAATAATTCTAAGCAAGCAGGATTTGATGAAATATGCAGGCATGAAATATGAACAGTAACAAGTCATCAGTAGCAAGTAAACCATAACATGAATATAGATCAGTGAACAGGATATAAACAGGTGAAGTGCAGTGAGTAGTCTAAACTGTGCTATAGGGTTATCTACTCTAAAGTTATTCGAAATCAATTAATGTACTCCTCATCGTAACCCATCAGTCTATGTCCCGTTCATTCCCCACGGGACCATGGTAAAATGATGTAATAGACTGTGAGTCTATGTCCCGTTCATTCCCCACGGGACCACGGTAAAATGATATAATAGCCCTTTGAGATACATTCAGCTACATTCTTGATTTTCCCATACCCCCAAGTTATGTGTGTGAGTCAGGTATTTATAAATCTGAGACTAATGCTAACACAGGATCAAGCAGGAACATGTTTGTCTGTACAGACAACAGGATATGTCCATCGGGACAACATGTCAGGATTGTCGGCATTAGAAACCGGATCAGGTAACATGTCAAGTAGTGATATATCAGGTCATGTCAGGTAGTGTACATGTATCAAGTCATGTCAAGTAGTGGTGTATCAGGTATCAAGTCAAGCAGTAGTATATCAGGTCATGACAGGTAGTGCACATGTGTTAAGCGGATGCTCATACTAAAACTGTAGCAAGTAAGGATGCACGGTAAAGAATGGATGCACAAATATTTTGTCATGGGTTACATCATGACTATGTAGAATGCACAATTATTAAGTATGGTGCACTAATACAACAGTAACATAAAATAATATGGTCTCGGTGTGCAACTAGATATGTAATAAACCGTACGGATACAGACGGATACTATAAAACTGTAAATCGGTAAAATTTGCTGTATATTAAAACACAAGCACTATTATTTATTAAATAGATATTGATATAATAATATTAACATGGATAAGATATTTAAACCGATTAATAACTATAAAAGTGATATTGATTAACCATGCACAAGAAAGTTCCGTTCAGAAATTCAGCGTCACCCTGATTTGTAAAATAGCTTAAAATAACAAACGTTCTCCAAAAGGGACTTGTCTTATACCAAAACAAAGATAATTCAATAAGGTTTTCATTTTTATAAGTATAAGCATCTCAGGTTGTCCCTACAAAAAGTTATGAACATTCGAAGTTGAAAGTTTGCTGCTGGAATTTCCTTGGACAGCAGTTTAGAGACATTTTCATTTGCATTTTACGTTATTTAAACAATTTATTTTGCAAGTAAATATTTCATAGAATTATAGTATTCTGAGTTAGTTTCGTAACGAACTAAAGAACGTATACTAATGATTTTTCTATAATTTATAATGAATTTTATAAGGTAAGATGTACGGTAAAGATATGTTAGCTAGCTAGCTTCGACCATAAATTCCTATCCATATCATCAGACATCCAGACTCTTTATTTCCTATAAATTGAGATTTAATAGGCATATGTTATAAGATAATCTCGCTACCTGTGAGCATACCAAAAGGAGAGGGATGGGTATAGATTAAATCACCAACCCTGTAAATTAAATAATTAATTATAGTCTTACTTTTATTAGAACTTCTCAAATGTGTCATCGTTTTTCACAAAGCTACCAAAAAATATGAAATCTCCAGAAAACTACACACTTTAACAGCCAACATCTAACTGTGTTCATTATGACTATTTTATCCTTTCACTAAATATAATTAATTAAAGTAAATATTTAGCAATAACAGTACTAATAATGTTATACGATTATTAATTATTAACTGAACAATTAAAAAGAATAGTGTTGACAGCGAGATGGGGTCGACGAGGCAGCGACGACATATGGCCGACGTTTTCGATTAGGATCGGTTATGGTTAGAAAATTGAAGAAAATGATGGTGATAACGAAGATGATTAAGGTATTTTAGCATAATAAAATTAATTAAGGTATTTTTAGTGAAAAAGAATGATAGAGGAAGGTATTTTAGTGCTACGCTTACCTGTCTTTTGCTAACCCAACCCAAAATGTTGAAACCAGCGCAACCCAAACACTGAGCTAGCCCAAACCCTTCTCTCCTTCGTCTTCTTCCACATTTTTTCTAGGGGTTTTTCCAGCCCCAAAAATAGAGAACAAAGGAAAGAAAAATTAGGGTTTTATCTAAAAGTTACTAGTGTGCTCGCCGCTGACCCGCGGTCAATGCGGAATCCGAAAACAAAAATTTTCAAGACACTAAAAACTTATACTCTAGAATCTAAACTTTGTAGAATTTTCATTTGCTCCAATTGGGTTGGACTCTAGCATGCTTTCAAGAGGTTCGAATTGTGCTTGCAAGCCGGTCTTCTTTCGCAGAACATGATCCACCCGAGAGAACCAAGTTCAAGTTTCAATTTAATCAATGAAATAACTAAATATCCTAGATTCCTAATTTAGAAAGATTAGTGATGTGTGTGAGTGTTCTAGCATTTTTCTTTCTCTTTATTTTCATAATTCTCAACTCATGAGAGAGTTGAAAATAAAAATGAAGAAGTCATGGAAGATAGAGGATAAAAAATGGTAGAATGAATCATTTTCTTCACAAGTTCAAGCATGCTTCATATCTTTTGTAAAAAGAGTTTTTCCATTTTAAAACTACCACTACTACAAATAAGGGTTGCCTCTACGGATTTATCCGTAGGGGCAAACCACTGCCCCTACGGATAACTCCGTAGAGGCGAAAAAATAACCTGTAGGTGCAAACGCCGTAGGTGCAAGTTGAAGCCCTGAACTTGCCCCTACGGGCAAAATCTTGTGTAGGTCCAGTTTCACCTACGGAGTAGGCCGTAGGGGAAAAAAGTTATTTTATTTACAGTTTTTGTAAATATATTAACTGTACCTACGGAGGTATCCGTAGGGCCAAATACTATCCCCAACGGATATATGCGTAAGTACTTATCCGTAGGGGCAAAATATCAGAAATCCTGATATTTGGCCTCTACGGATAACTCCGTAGGGGCCTTTGTTTGCCCCTACGGATATATCCGTAGGGGTAATCCCAACCCCCTGATACTGAGATCACGGGGGAAATATCAGTTAATGCTGATATTTTGCCCCTACGGTTTAAGCCGTAGGAGCAACATGTGTACCTACGGATTAATCCGTAGGTACACATTATCTGTTTTTTTAAAAAAAAGGGCTGCCTGATTTTTTACCGTCCTGTGCACAATAATATATATATATATATATATATATATATCAATAAAATATAAAATTAATCATCACACAACATATATCGCAGTATTCATAATCACATCTCACGTATATAATATACAAAAGAAACCCAAAAACTGAATACGATATAAATATAAACCAATTTCAATATCAATATCGTTTCAAAATGTAGTACAATATGTATGATATAAATAAATACATGTTTCAAAAAATAAGAATCAAAAAGCTACCCTAGCTCGGTCCAGCTCCACCTCTGATAAACGATAGAATCAAGCGCGCCTGCTCCTCGGTCAATAAACCATTCAATTCGGCGCATGCGGGAGTCTGAGCGGCCTGTGGAGCTGGCGATGTGGTTTGCGCAGCCGCCGTCGAGGTAGTCGCTTGCGGAGCCGCGGCTATGGGAGTCTGAGCGGGCGGTGGAGCTATAGGAGCTGTCTGCGGAACCGCAGCCGATATAGTGGCTTGCGGAGCCGCAGCCGAAGGAGATGCATGTGGAGGCTCGGCCGATATACCCTGTCGCGTCTGGACCTAACGTGTGTAAGAAGCGTGTAAGAACCGTGTATTATTCGAATTCGTATCATTATCAAGTTATTTCGAAACCCCATTTGGATATCTAGTTTGGAAAATCGTTGTTTATTTTAATTACATATGTATGTATGATTAATCAAACCTAAGTCTAAAACCAAATAAGCTCAAGCTACGTACTAATTATGGATATGTTGATATCTATAATATGACATGATATTTTACTATAAACTAGTATATATACCAGCATCTTCTTCAACTCCTAAACGGTGGCCCTCAAGCTCTCCAGTTCCTGCTGGACACGTCGCTCACTGGAGACGGAGGAAGTAACCGCCGGGGTGGAGTCCAACCTCATATGGGCCCTGCTAGGGCCAAGTCCCCGGCCTCTCTCCCAACCTCCGTGGTGCCCTCCGTGTGCGGCGTCCAGAACTGGGTCAGCAGCCTCGGATCGCTCTGTCCGGTAAAATCGATCCCCGAGGCCTCGGCCTGCTCAACCACCCGCTCCTACACCCACATTAAGCAGTAAAGTATAAGTATAAAATTTAAACTTGAACCTTCCAAAACTAAAATTTCAAATATGGGTAGAATAAATATTAACACTTACGCAATACTCCTGGGTAGCGACGTCGGGATATCGAAGCTCGCCCGTGGCGGGATCTGTCGAGGTGCCGTGGACGGCAAGATATGCAGACAGCACGCTCGGTGTACCACCTTGCGCGACGGTCTGAGCTGTCTGCAATATTAGAAAATAACTCTTAATATTAGAAATATTAGAAAATAACTCTTAATATTGCAGAATATCACAAAGGTCGGTCTATTGTAATTTACCGATAACTCCATGGCTCGAGTAATATTCCTCGAGCCACCTGTGTAAGTAGGGCAACCCCTCTTCGCCGACTTCCCGTTCTCTGTATTCTGAGCGGCCTGTTTCTGCACAACGCATTAACATTTAGTTTTCTAATTAAGGAACAAAAAAAATAAATTATATCCTAAACAATGAATTACATTTAAAATACATACCTGTTTGCGTTGGGAGTCGAAATATTCGCACAATAGAGACCATGTCTCTACGTCGACTCTCGCAAACGCCGGAGTAGATAGGAGGGCCGCTCTCTCTGCCTCGGGGGTCGCCATCCACAGGGAGTAGCAGTCGGCCTTCAGCTCATTCCTGTTATATCGGACCTTGGTCTGCATGTTCTTCATCAGGCCATTGTACAGAGCATGAAGGTCGAGCACCCTCCCAGGGTGATCAGGGTCGGGTACAGGCTGAAAATCGTAATCCGACTGAAAATACAAAAAAAAACATTGTTATTAGATTGCAAGTGTTAATAATAAATATATTGGATAAATCAAATGAAAATATATATTAATACGTACCCGAGCCTGATCAAAGAAGAGGGCGAATGAGCGCTGGTGCTGCTCGCCCCACTCAACGTGAAGTGGATAGTTCTTCACGAGCCGGCTCTCGTCCCCCATATACCGGCCGAACCTCTCGGCATGAGGACCGGTATAGCGATAGTCACGGGTAAAAAAGAGGGGGAATGCTGCCTCCTCTAGCTCTGTCAGGCCTCAGCCTATAGGACTGATTCGGGCCTCGAGTCCCCCTCTGGGGATGGGGAGGCCCTGTGTCTGCACGAAATATCAAGACAATCAATATTAAGACAAAGTTGTATTAAGAAATCAAGCTTAAACGAAAATTGAAGTATGATATATACCTCCGGTGACTATCGCACGAGCCTGGGCCCGGGCAGCAGCACGAGCGGGACGATAGTTCCTCCGGTGAGGAACAACCGGGGTCCCGGATGCGGACGCATCCCTTCCAACTAAAAAATAAACATTGACGCTAAATTTCCATGAAGTTCATATTTATTCTATAGAGCATATGTAAAATGAATAAATATTTTATATTTATTCATACTAACCTGCAGACGATGCGGAGGGTATGGAAGCGGCAGGAGTGGCCCCTGCGGAAGATGTGGACGCACCACCTATAATTAGACAATTAAAAATAGATTATATAAGTAATTGCAAAAAGAATGTGTAGATCAATAATATAACGTTCTTAATCAATATGCATGCACTATAGGATATATAAATATACCCGCAGGTGCGGTGGTGTCACCACCTACAGCTAGACAATAATAAAAATTGCTAAGTAAGACAAAAGGAATGTGTGTATATTTATGATATAGCATTCTAAATCAATATACATGCACTATATGATATATAAACATACCTGGAGGAGCGGGAGTGGCCTCTATCCCAGATGTGGACGCATCACCAACAACTAGACAATCAAACATCGACAATATAAGTAATTTTAACATAAACATGCATGAATATCTGTAATATTACATTCAAAATGGATATGCGTGCAGTATACCTGGAGGTGTGGCAAAATCCACACGGAAGGAGGCATCCGAAAGGGTCTCCGATCTGGGTGCAAGACCGACCCTCTGAAGCTCCCTACGGAGCTCTTCGGGCGGCAGAACCGCTTTGCCTCTGCCGCGGTTGGAGCTCCTGCCGCCCCTCGCTGCTCCCGACATCGTCATCAAATCTAGATAAACGGTTCATGGACGCATTAGACAATCATTAAAAGTATTGACTATATATGTATAGAGTGTAAAATGTGAAGTAATAATATAACATTACTGATAACCTTTTTCGTTTCGTGGGCGCATTATACATATCTACTTGGATTTCATCGTCGATGTCATTTCTAACCCACGTAACTTCATGATCGGTCGAAGACAACTCGTCCTTCGAAACAGACGGTCAGAGCACTTTAAGCCTTCTCTCTTCTTCGTCCTCATCACTGTCCTCGAATTCTGGGACATCGTAGACATCTCTGGGTTTCCATAGGCATACAACACTCCATCCCGGATGCTTCAAACACTGTGAGTAGTATACTTGGAACGCTTGGTTCGGAAAGATAAACGGATCTTCCTGACCGTAAAATCGAAGTGTGTTCACACTGGTCAATCCATATTCATCTTTCCAAGTCCCAAGATTGCTTCTCCACCTGTCCGTATCGGTTCGCGTATCGTACTAAGTACACTGGAATAAATAAAAGGGTTCTGATCGTCCGGGATAGTGGATGCCGAGTATACAATTTAAATACCCATAATAAATCACACCGTCCGATCCTACCGTCGCAATCCCGCTATTCTGAGTGGTTCTAGATATTTCTATGTCCTTAACTTCGAATTTGTATCCAAGGACACCAAATCCTTTGTAATATGCAACCACCATACTAGGAAATTGAGCTAAACATCTTGAATCACTCTCAAATGATGCAGACAAGTTCGGATCGTGGATCTAACAAAACAAATTTTACGACAAATACATAATGATATAAGTTTAGATTAAAACTGATAGCAATAACATGTTATTCGAATAACTTACATGATCTGCAACCCAATCGCAAAAATTATCCTGATGATATTTTTCCAATCGTTCATCGTTCCAATCAGGATGCCCCTCACGTACCTCGTTAAAATGAATTCTGTTTTCGACAAATAATGGTGACATTAATATTATATCATTTCATACACACACAAACACAGATATAACAATTAATCCAAAAAAACTTACTCTCTAATTTGTTCAAGACATGCGCAATTAAGCAAGATAAACCGGTATATCTTGTTGATAAACATAGTGTTTACCCTCTTATACTCGGCTTTACCGTATGGCCCGTCTTGAATTCTTCATGGCCGGTTAAGCCTTGTCTCAATGTTCTCGTCCAGATAGCGGGAACAAAATGTGGTTGCTTCATCAAGAAGATAACCTTGCATGATAGAACCCTCTGGTCGATTTTTATTGCGTATATAATTCTTAAGAGTGTAGAGGTACCTAATGAAAATATGTTGAATAAATAAATACGGGCATACAGGACAACAATAAATTTATAAATTGCACGAAACGAAAAATTACACGTACCTTTCGACGGGATACACCCATCGATATTGTACCGGTCCGGCTAACTTCACCTCAGTTGCAAGATGAACCGTCAAGTGTATTATGATATCGAAGAATGACGGTGGGAAAATACGCTCAAACTTGCAAAGTATCAACGCAATAGAATTTTCTAGTTTATCCAGCGTCACAACCTCCAGTGTTTTAGCACACAACTCCTTGAAAAAACAACATAGGTCGTTGATTACTAGACCAACCGATTCGGGGAGAGAAGTCCTGAGGGCTAATGGAAGAAGGTGCTCCACGATAACATGGTGATCATGACTTTTCAGCCCATCGATCTTGCCCTTCACAATTTTTATTTTCTTGCTGAATGATCCTGAGAAACTTGTGGGAACTTTCAAATCATGCAACACCTGCAGGAATCTTTTCTTCTCCGGTTGTGACATATGATAAGCGGCATTGGGAAGTACAAACTTGCCCGGTTTACCCGCTACCGGTCTAGGGTGCAATTCACTTCTTATTCCCCACTCTTGTAGATCCATCCGAGCATTCAGGTTGTCTTTCGATTTCCCGTCTTTACAAAGAAGCAAGTTAAGTATGTGCTCTGATACTCCCTTCTCTATATGCATAACGTCCAGACAATGACGCACTGAATTTGTAGACCAGTATGGAAGCTTGAAGAAAATGCTTAACTTGTTCCAAAATGGTGGTTTGACCTGTTTCGTCGGATCCATCCCGAAGGTCACATTATTGTAACCATCCCATTTAGCAGTCACGTCCTCTCCGGACAATGGGGATGGAGGTCCAAGAAGCTCTTGATGACCATCAAAGTGAACCGTGTCTAACCTATAGGGGTGGTCTGGAGGCAGGAAATGTCGATGGCCGCAATAACAAACCTTCCTGCTAAAATTCAAGAATTTCGATGTTGTGTGTTCATGGCAATGAGGACATGCTTTGTGACCATGTACGGACCAACCTGATAGCATTCCATACGCAGGAAAGTAATTAATTGTCCACATTAGAGCCGCACGCAGTATGAAGGTTGTATTTGTGTTTGCATCATATGTCTCTACACCATCAATGAACAAAGATTTCAACTCCTCGATCAGAGGTCGAAGATAGACGTCAATATTGTTCCCCGGTGAGTTTGGTCCGTCGATAAGAAGAGGCATCATAAAGTATGATTGGTCCATAGCCAACCAAGGGGACAGATTATAAATTATCATTACAACGGGCCATGTGCTGTGACTTCCAGCCATATAGTTGAATAGGCAGAAGCCATCAGTAGGCAGTCCGAGCCGGACATTGCGAGGATCGCTACTGAATATTGCGTGCCTCCTATCGAAATCCTTCCATGCCGGTGAATCTCTTGGATGGCTCATTTTTCCATCTTCACTTGGAGGAGCACGGTGATGCCAATTCATTGCCTCGGCTGTTTTCTTGCACCTGAATAGCCTCTATGTTATGAAAAAGTATCGTGCTATCTTGACAGGTATATCGGCCTTCTTATCAGAATCTTTCGGCTTATACCTGGCCTCTCCGCATGTTGGACACTCTTTCAAATCTGAATTCTCTTTCCGGTACAACACGCAATTTTTAGGACATGCTTGAATCTTCTCGCACTTTAGACCCAAATCAGACATCATCTTCTGGGCTCCGTACCAGCTGTCGGGCACGTTATTTTCCGGAGGCATAGAATCATTCAAGAACGAAAGAAGCATTGTGAATGACTTGTTGCTCCATCCATTTAGGCACTTAATCTGGAAAAGTTGGACGAACCATGAGAGGGTGGAATATTTCACATTCTCATAAATTGGTTTCCTAGCATCATTCATGAAATTTTCATATTTATCCGCACGCGGTCCTTGACCGGAAGGAATGTCATCTTCGGTACGAATAGATTCACCTAGGGCAGCCTCTACCATATCCTCCATTTCTTCTGATGGAAATAAATTACCATATTCTCCTTCTGCCGCATTACCGAATTCTTCTTCTTCTCCTGCCGCATTATCGTGTTCTCCTTCTTCTTCTGCCGCAGTACTGCATTCTTCTCCTTCCCCGTGATATTTCCAAGTTGTATAAAGTCTAGTAAACCCATATTTTACAATATGAAGATCTGCCAATTCTACCTTCTGCCAGTACTTATTGCCACATCTATCGCACGGACAAAGAATCTTCTCTATTATGATCTTATTATATGCGCGTGCAAATTTAAGGAAAGCAGCAACTCCTGCGACAAAATTAGGTTGCATACGTTGTTACCAATCCACATACATTCAGTCCTTAACTCTGACGTACTCATGGGCCATGTTAGACTGTATAACATATAAATTGTAGGTTATGCTGACTATATTGAGAAATATAAGAACGGGATAGTTACTGACAAAGGCGAAAATCCGTGTATATGCTTTGTGTGTGCGTTTGTCGTTGAAAAGAATAAATTATCGCACGTATGTTAACCGATAGACGGGGACTAAGTGGCGCTTTTAGTTTCATATATGAGTATCGATGAGAATATGAAGGTTTCATATTATCATCGAGTATCATATATTGGTTTTAACTTGAACATCTCGAATCACTCTCTAATTATGCGTTTTTTGTGTATTCTAGTTGTATGTGTGTGTTCCGGCTGTCGGGGGTAGGCTTCTATCCCATTAAGAATGTATAGAGCGAACACCCATCACTTGTGCTTTCAACCGTTTCGAGTAAATTTCGGCAGCACCTCCCCGCTGTTCTCCGAGTACACTGTAATAGAATAGATAATCATTTCATGTGAAACAACGTTGAAATGAACATCTAATCTATCTTTGTACACGGAGAACCAGCGGAAAGGTACCGACGAAATATCTCGAAACGGGTGAAAACACAAGTGAATGAAGGCGTTTGCTTTATACATTCTTAACTTGTCCACACGGGACAAATCTATGGGTTACCATACGATTGAATTTTCTTGTCGCGTAGACTATACGACGGTTGTTAGTATCGAGCAATACCGTCCGATATTTAACAACCTTCGTATAGTTCTATGTCATGACGAACATCGCACGTATGTTAACCGATAGACGAGGACTAAGTGGCGCTTTTAGTTTCATATATGAGTATCGATGAGAATATGAAGGTTTCATATTATCATCGAGCATCATTTATTGGTTTTAAGTTGAACATCTCGAATCACTCTCTAATTATGCGTTTGTTGTGTATTCTTGTTGTATGTGTGTGTTCCGGCTGTCGGGGGTAGGCTTCTATCCCATTAAGAATGTATAGAGCGAACACCCATTACTTGTGCTTTCAACCGTTTCGAGTAAATTTCGGCAGCACCTCCCCGCTGTTATCCGAGTACACTGTAATAGAATAGATAATCATTTCAAAGCTGTGAAACAACGTTGAAATGAACATCTAATCTATCTTTGTACACGGAGAACCAGTGGAAAGGTACCGACGAAGTATCTCGAAACGGGTGAAAACACAAGTGAATGAAGGCGTTTGCGTTATACATTCTTAACTTTTCCACACGGGACAAATCTATGGGTTACCATATGATTGAATTTTCTCGTCGCGTAGACTATACGACGGTTGTTAGTATCGAGCTATACCGTCCGATATTTAACAACCTTCGTATAGTTCTATGTCACGACGAATATCGCACGTATGTTAACTGATAGACGGGGACTAAGTGGCGCTTTTAGTTTCATATATGAGTATCGATGAGAATATGAAGGTTTCATATTATCATCGAGTATCATATAATGGTTTTAACTTGAACATCTCAAATCACTCTCTAATTATGCATTTGTTGTGTATTCTTGTTGTATGTGTGTGTTCCGGCTGTCGTGGGTAGGCTTCTATCCTATTAAGAATGTATAGAGCGAACACCCATCACGTGTGCTTTCAACCATTTCGACTAAATTTCGGCAGCACCTCCCCGCTGTTCTCCGAGTACACTGTAATAGAATAGATAATCATTTCAAAGCTGTGAAACAACGTTGAAATGAACATCTAATCTATCTTTGTACACGGAGAACCAGCGGAAAGGTACCGACGAAATATCTCGAAACGGATGAAAACACAAGTGAATGAAGGTGTTTACTTTATACATTTTTAACTTGTCCACACGAGACAAATCTATCGGTTACTATACGATTGAATTTTCTCGTCGCGGACTATACGACGGTTGTTAGTATCGAGCTATACCGTCCGATATTTAACAACCTTCGTATAGTTCTATGTCACGACGAACATCGCACGTATGTTAACCGATAGACGGGGACTAAGTGGCTTTTTTAGTTTCATATATGAGTATCGATGAGAATATGAAGGTTTCATATTATCATCGAGTATCATATATTGGTTTTAACTTGAACATCTTGAATCACTCTCTAATGATGCGTTTGTTGTGCATTCGTGTTGTATGTGTAACATGATTTTAAACTTATGAAATAATACTTGCTTAGTTACTTGCAAATTGCAACTTGAGAATAAGATATATGAAGAATTGAGTATTAAAGAACTAAGATGCATTAGACTTGGGATTGAGATGCATACGTTTAACATAGAAAAGAAATCAATAAACAAGATGAATATAATATAAATTCATAATTAATGCTACATGACACGGGTCTCAGATCAAAATTAGTGTTGAAAGTTTGATTTCCAAAAGTATCTGGCATAAAAGCTAATATGTGTGTGTGTGTGTTATACATGCATGAATGAAGGAACATATAATGAACCATTTAGGCAAATTTTGTGATACCCAATTCAAACATGACAGAGAAATATATAACTAGAGCCATTTACGGCCAAAAAAAAATTATGCATGCCCCTAAACTAACAGATAGAAAAAGAAATTCGTGAATTTAGGCGGTCAACGGAAGTTTCATATGATGACATTGTCACACTAATGCCGCTCGGTTTCTCAAGTAGAGAGCTTTGGTCGATAAATTATCCAATCAATTATGGATAGAAATGTAAAGTGGAAAATCTATCCAAAATCTAGAAAGAAAGGCACAACTGCGTAATCTAACTTAGCTAATCGTTGGTAGGAAATGGAAGATGCAATTTCATACTGCTTGGATATGCTCATCAATGGAATAAGAAACAAACAAACCCAACAAAAAAATAAGCTCATATCTACAATATATGCAAGCAAGCGAACAAAAATGGGAATCAACATGCATAACATGGATAAGTACTCATTGCAAGCGCTGCGCAATAATCAGGGTTTATTGCACAAACCCCTTTATAGTTTACCATGCAAGACAACAGTTATGCGCCCCCCCAGCCGAACCCCAACCCCAATCCTAACCCCAACCCCAACCCAACCGCAGCACCAGCCTCAGCCCCAGCCCCAGCCCCAGTCCCAGCCCCAGCCCTAACCCTAACCCTAACCCTAACTCCAACCCCAACCCAACCCCACCCGAACCGCAACCCCAACAGTTATGCGCCCCCCAGCCGAACCCCAACCCCAACCCTAACCCCAACCCCAACCCAACCGCATCCCCAGCACCAGCACCAGCCCCAGCCCTAACCCTAACCCCAACCCCAACCCCAACCGCAACCCTAGCCGAACCTAACCCCAGCCGCAACCCTAGCCGAACGCCAACCGCAACCCCAACCCCTAAAATAATCAAAAATCTCTTTAATTGAAGATTTAATTACTTACCTGTTCGGTGGATCGGCGACGAGGAAGAACGGCGTCGAGATCGGGAACGACAGAGAGAGAACGGCGACGAGATCGGTGAGATCGGCGAGGTCGGCGACGAGATCGGCGAGGTCGGTGACGCGGCGACGAGAAAAAGCGATTTCGCGTGCTCGATCGAGGAGGAGGACAGATAACCAGCGCGTAGAGAAATTTTGTTTCTTTTCTATTAAATCCATATTTAGATGCCCCTACGGATTTGTCCGTAGGTCCTTGGTTTGCGGCACCGTAGGGGCAAATAACAAATTAAGATTTAATATTTTTACGTTGGTGCGTCTTGGACCGTAGGGACAACCTTATGGCCCTACAGATTAGTCCGTTGGGCCAAAATAAATATGCCCCTACGGATTTCAATATCCGTAGGGGCAACCTCCTATTCTAGTAGTGTACAACCATACTTGAATTGTATTTGCAAATGAATTAATAATTCATTTGCCCATACCATCCACTATTTCTCTTTTCCATCTCATTTCATAATTTCTTTAAAAGAAAATCCTAGAAATGAGTTGTCCTTCTTCTAGAAGACGTTCTCGCAAATACATGCCCGTATTCGTATCAAAATATGAATTCTCAAGAGATAGAAAAATACAATGAACATAATACTAGAATATACATATCGAAATATATATATGTAAATTATTAAATCAAAACCTGATTTAATAATCCGGCTTAATCCTAAGCCGGCTAGTATTATCATCTTCCCGATTAAAATCCGTGTGGCTAGCACACACACCTAATCGGAAACCTGCACGTATCAATATACGACCACGATATCATTTTGCCTGAACTGGGAAAACCCTCTGTGTGAGACTTTAAAGACTCGTCAATACGCTAGTAGTGGGTTTAACCATAAGCACGTCAGCGACACTAGCTGTACGTAACGGCTACCCAGGTATTGAACGAAAGGAAGACCGATAAGAAAACTCATCCGTACTTCTACCGAGTCTGTCTGTGACAATCTCCATACATTTCGGTCTCTTCGTCTGAGATAATAGCCTACCGGGTCTAAGGGGTGGATAACGTCAGACCCCTACTAACCCGATAAGTCGTGCCGGTCTGTAACCCACCACCCACTGAGAAACTACTGATATCACATTAGTAAATCTCATCCATCTTAGCCAAGCATTTTTGGTGATGGCTGACCCAACACAGCGCGACATCAACTCCCAATACCGGAAGAGACGAATCCCTGACGATTATTCACTGCCTCCATGTAGCTCGGGACTGTACCTAACTAAAACCTGTTTGCATGACTTTTTTGAGCCGTGGTAGGATAGTAATATAAGTACAGTGGGAACTCACACGAGACAAATGAAAATTTTAGGTCAAAGGACTAACCTGTATTCATGCCACGAGAACTTCCATCTGACGATACGTATAATACCATATAGAAGTTTTCGGCGAGTTCGTCCGGTGTACTCACCTCCAGTAAGCACCTGTATACTATCTTAGGTGACTCAACACCAATGGCTTGTGAGACCGGACACCGCCCCTCTTCGGGGTTTCGAAAAGTATACACAAGTCTACTTCGGAGTATCGATACCCAGTCTCGATACTCTCTTGATTAGGGACATTTAAAAATGTGCTTATGGACCACCTAGCTCCAACATATATGATCGTCATATTAATGCTGGTAGTCAAGCAATAATCCTACGCGTTTTATCAAAACGTATACACATAATAATAAAGACAAAGCAGATAGCATATTATCATCTCAAGTAAAACTGTTCTACCTGTATAGGTCCTTGTTCAATTATCATAATCGCCTACCTGCAATTACAATAATTGCCTTAAGGGCACTATATCCAACAATCTCCCACTTGCACTCAAGGCTAATTATTGCGGTATCTCATACTCGCAACCCGTGTGCTACCGAATACTCAACTTCTCTACCAGTCAGTTTCTCAAAACTAGTTTTGAGAAACTTACGTGTTTAAGAAATAATCTCGGTGAGTAGATCCGCTCCAATATTTCCATCTTTATCTCTCTATATCTAAATTTCGCGGAGAACGACTATCTCTCGAAATGAGCGATACATGTCTTAAACTTGTCTGGATATCTGATGGGACCTTCTTTATAATATGAATACCAAATCCAACAAGTTTCTTAGAATGTATCCTTTTGCTGATGCAATCGGCACCCGGCGCCATGACCACCTCAGTATCCTACTTGAAAACCTATCCAACATACTGCACCTCAAAATAGGAAAAATTATTAACTTTGATAGCCACTCTCTCATCCCGGTCACCTTGGAAGCCTAAACCGGTAATCGCCTCCTTCAGGAGGCTGCCATTACCATATACCAAGAACATCCACTTATGTTCATAACCACTTCCCAATGCTTCTCCAAAATTGGATTAATATATGCTTATTGCAGCTAGTGCGAAGCAATATCTGATGTGGTACTTGACATCTCATGATTGACTCAATTGCCTAAACAGGTGATATGTCAATAAGACAAATCCCTCTCCTCATCAGTCTAGAAGACATCTCTTTAGAGAGGGTGATTCCATCACCCGCGGATACACCACCACGCCAGGAGTCGTCCATTCTAAAATACTTTAGAATAGTGTCAAAGTATCCGAATTGGGACACCTCCCAAATCTAGATCTAAAATCATAGATCTAGTTACCAGAATTCATGATATATTTTCCATATCTTATGCGAAGAAACACCTTATGACAACCAAAGTTTGACCGGTCGTAGTATAAGAACATTACTTCCTATTAGGAGCATGTCATCCAAATATCAGGACATCACTCCTTATTACCTTCTTACCAGGTCCATCTGTTGTTCTGATGAAGTCAAACTTTATGACTGTCACATCAACAGAAGATGACCAATTCAGCTCTCCTTACTTTAGTCTATAAATAGGCATAAGCAACTTGCCCACCATGCTTCCGCTGCTCCCACTGACTACAAGAACCCTCTGGCAGAGTCATATACACGTGCACTTCTAAATTCAATTTAGAATGACGTTATAGTTATTTACCTGCCAGATCTCATAGTCAAGAAAAGCAGTAGTGACAAACTTGGATTATCAAAACCTTCCTGTCACCATTTTTGAGAAAACCGAAGTACTTCTCGGGCGGCTGAGATTACCCATTAAATTTGCGGAGTGGCTAATAGATTGTCGAATCCAATTGAATCTCTAGATTTTACTAAATTTTCAGCAACCGTTTGTGGTTCTGAAATCACTTCCAGTTCTACCATACTCTCACTTGTTTCTTTTGAAAAAAATATTCCTTTTATAAAAAGGTGGCGAGTCAAGAAAAAAAATAACCTTTGATCTTGCAAATAGCAGAATGTTATACCTTTGCTAAAAAGCCCGGAATAACCTATAAACTGCCTTTATAAAAATGTGCCTTGAGTTTGTCCGGATTCACCTTTTAAATAGAAACCGGATAACTCCATATTTTAATATCCTCAAGATATACAACCATTCTATGTCCACATAGAATCTAAGCCAGCAATTTAGATGGAACCATATTCAATTGTTATGCGGCTGTCTCCAGTGCATATCCCTTATGGAAAAAGGCCATGCATTATTACTCATCAAGGAGCGCACTCACGGATGAGTAACCTGAGAGAGAATCAATTTCTTAAATATTACTATGATAGAACACCTAGTATAAATATTTACATCTTCGATCACCTCGAAAAATCCTGATACTTCCAACGTATGATTCTCTACTTTATTCTTATACGTATAATTTCTCAAAATTTGGATATTGTATTTCAAAGAAATACGTGTCTAAAACCAGAGAAGTCATAATTATACGGAATATAGCGCGATTACCAACCCCTTGTCTTAATGGGCATCGGACAATATACATTACCATGTATAAGTCGCTAGAGTATACTAACTCAAATTCCGTGTTGTGTAAGTTGAAAACTGTATTTTGTTTAAGAATGTCTATACCATTAATCAATGCACCTTACTTTATCCTCAACCGATAAAAGTAAATATTTAGAACACAATTTTCAAAATTTATATCTCACTTTATAAAATAAACATACATATATTCAATTTTAAAAATTGGTGCATAACAATGATTATTCAAAACTAAATATTTACCGTAAGGCAAAACCCAGACGATTTCCTTAAATATCACCAATTACCAAGAATTATGATATTGAGGATCTAATCACCCAATTCTTAATATTCTACTCCCACTCAGTATCTGTAACGCCATACAGATGTGGAAATCAAGTCTGGGAAATATATATCTTAGAGTCAGAATCTAATTGGGAAAACAATTTTCAATTTACACCGCACAGGAAAACTGAAACATGAAAAATGTTTTCGAGGGGTGGCCGGGTATTCCTAGTAATGCCTCTTCCACTATCCAGATTCATGACAGCAGTCGCAAATTTCCCTACCCTCTCTCCAATCCCGTTATATGTCTTTACTTCTTGACTTATGTACACCACATTTAGGCTAATTGGTTTTCTTCTTTTCCTACCATTTGGCACCAGCCTAAGGTTTAGAAGCAGACCATCCAATCAGCGTAATAGGTGTACTCTCCTAATACCAGGAGCCCACACAACCTGAGAGAGGGTAAAGCCTAACTCCTCAAGACCGCCGCGATTCCGCCGCCGTTTGCACACAATAACCGCAGTTCCAACGCGCTTTAGGGGTTCTTTGTTTAATTTTTTTCACGTGGCTTCCTTTTCTCCTCTGGGTCTTGATGAATGTCTCTGAATTTTTATCTCCTCGCTAAAGTGACTCCAGATTCCCTCGCAAAAATCGCACACTAATCGTTAAATATGCAAGATGCGGTTTTGTTTTATTTTTATGATATAAATCGAATAAGAATTCAACACAAATAGTAAGAATAAAAAAAATATGCACGTATCCCCGGCAACGACACCATTTGATTGATTCTGTATTTAAAGAAGTGTTTGTAGAATAACCGCAATCAATAACGGTGTCGAATGTAGCTAGATCGAGATGAGTACGGATCGTCCTCAGGGAAACGTTGAATCTTTCAATTTTACTTTAGACGTGTTTAAAAAGAGAAAGAATAGAAGAATAAAAAATAGTGGAGAATAGTTTCTAGATCTACGTCAAAATACGGATGTAGAAAATAGATCTAGTTTAAATAAAGATATGGATTTTATATCAGAAGAGGGCTTGTAGGGTTCGTTAAGATTTAGTAGCCATGGATGATTAATTAAAGATTACTCTGTAGGGTGTTTTTCGTCACCCTATTGAGATGGGAATACGCGCGCGCTTGTCAGGCGTACTACAGATTCCCCCTGCTTAGGGTAGGCCGGGGTTTAATGATTGTGGGGATCCGAATCTCCGGCAGCCGCGAACTAAGCTGCCGTTAATTACCCCTCTCCTTTGGAGCGAGGGAACCTCCGATTGACGGGTTAAACTGGTCATGCGAACTCAATGTGCAGTGTATGTGTGTTGTGTTTTGAAAGGGGGGTTTTGGATATATCGGGTGCCACGCAGAGTTTTTTTACGGGGGTCCCGCTACCCGGATAGCGGGCTGGGGGTCAAGGGGTCTAGCAGCCCCCTTGCGGGGTGCGGGGCAGCGCCCCGTTAGAAATTTTTTTTCTAACAGGGACAGTGTCGTAGTGTATGTATATGTGTACATATGTATGCATACGTGTATATATATATATGTGTGTGTGTGTGTGTGTGTGTGTGTGTGTGTGTGTGTATGTATAAAAAAAAGAGGAAAAGACATCCAAAGGATGCGTGGGGGCCAGCGCCTCGAGCGCTGTGCGCTAGAGTGCCACGTGTCGGTACGTGGGCGCTCTGCGCTTGAGCGCAAGTGCGCCACGTGTCGGTACGTGGGCGCTTTGCGCTTCAGCGCCTGACGCTCGAGCACAAGTGCGCCACGTGTCGTCACGGGAGCGACTTGCGCTTGAGCGCTGGGCGGTGGAGCGCAAGCGCGCCACGTGTCGGCACGGGGGCGACTTGCGCCTGAGCGCTTGTGCTTGAGCGCAAGTGCGCCACGTGTCGGCACGGGGGTGACTTGCGCTCGAGTGCTTGTGCTTGAGCGCCACCGTGCCACGTGTCGGCACCGGGGCGACTTGCGCTCGAGCGCTTGCGCTGTGAGCGCAAGCGCGCCACGTGTCGGCACCGGGGCAACTTGCGCTCGAGCGTTTGCGCTTGAGCGCAAGCGCGCCACGTGTCGGCACGTGGGCGCTCTGCGCTTGAGCGCCGGCGAGAAAAGGAGGCTTTTAGCCTAGAACCAGAAGCTATGCTTCAAAAAGGAAATATTATATATATATATATATATGGAGTTAAACTCCTAGGATGTTTTGAAGCTGATGAAGGGGGTTCTTCTTCTTCCTCCTATTATTTGGCCGGATCTTGAAGATCGAGAAGTATGAGATTTTTAAAAAAAAATCACTCCTTTTTGAGATCTGATGGGAGATCTGGGTTCCTCTTTGTGGGTTTTGTGGTGGAAAGCTACTTAGTTTTGGAAAAGAATGAGTAAAACTCTTGATTTAATTCAAAAGAATTGAGAAGGTTTAAAACCTTGGAGAAGGAGCAGGAGGCACAAAGAACCCTAGTTTTTTTGGGGGAATGAAATGTGTATGCTTTATTCATCATCATGTTGCCTTATATAGACTTACATATTTACATATAGCCCCTTGGGCTTTACAAAAAATGGCATTTTAGCCATCTCAGGGCTCATGTGTCATTTCTTTTTGCACATAAGCCATGGGCTTACAAAATATTGGCTTTATGCCCATTTTGCATGCATTCATGTATAAAAAATTACATAAAACTTATTTATTACATGATCTATATTTTGGCATGGAGGAAGCTGGCCGCGGGCTCGACTTGGGCATGGGCCCGCTTGACCTGGGCTTGGGCCCACCTAGCTTGGGGGTTGACCTTGACTTTGACTCGGTCAACCGGGGTGTAAATTTGTACCCCAACAAATTGCCCCCCATTAATGAATGCACACCGCACATGTAGGTCGTGTGCATGAAATTGATGGATCTTCTTTTGCGTGGAGGCGACTTGCTTTGGTTCCCACTTTTTGGGATGCACTGCCCTTTTTACGATATGGACGGCCGACGCTTGACGCGTCTCCGAGGCAGAGTGTCCGCGGTAGACGTTTCCCTAGCCCGGAGTGATTTCGTTGACGTGCCCCCGGCGTGGAGTGTCGCTGGTCGACGTTTCCCCGAGGCGGAGTATCGGTTGGTTGACGTGTCCCCGAGACGGAGTGTCTGCTTGACGTTTCCCCGAGACGGAGCGTCGCTGGTCGATGTGTCCCCGGCGCGGAGTGTCTGCTGGTTGACGTATCCCCGAGACGGAGTGTCGCTGTTGGATGTTTCCCTGATGCGGAGTGTCTGCGTTGGATGTTTCCCCGATGCAGAGTGTCTGTGTTGGACGTTTCCCCGATGCAGAGTATCGCTGGTTGATGTGTCCCCGGCACGGAGTGTCTGCTTGACGTTTCCCCGGTACGGAGTGTCGCTGATCGACTTTTCCCCGGCGCGGAGTGTCGCTGGTTGACTTTTCCCCGGCACGGAGTGTCGCTGATCGACTTTTCCCCGGCACGGAGTGTTGTGGGTCGACTTTTCCCCGGCACGGAGTGTCGGGTTGACTTTTCCCCGGTACGGAGTGTCGCTGGTCGACTTTTCCCCGACGCCGAGTGTCGGGTTGACTTTTCCCCGGCACGGAGTGTCGCTGGTCGATTTTTCCCCGGCGCGGAGTGTCGCTGGTTGACTTTTCCCTGGCGCGGAGTGTCGGGTTGAATTTTCCCCGGCACGGAGTGTGGCTGGTCGACCTTTCCCCGGCGCGGAGTGTCGCTGGTTGACTTTTCCCCGGCACGGAGTGTCGATGATCGACTTTTCCCCGGCGCGGAGTGTCGGGTTGACTTTTCCCCGGCGCGGAGTGTCGCTGATCGACTTTTCCCCGGCGCGGAGTGTCGCTGGTTGACGTTTCCCCGAGACGGAGTGTCTTCTTGACGTTTCCCCGTTATGGAGTGTCGTTGTTGGACGTTTCCCTGATGCGGAGTGTCTGTGTTGGACGTTTTCCTGATGCAGAGTGTCGCTTGTTGACGCAGAGGTCGATGTTGGAATTGGTTGGTTTGATTTGTTTGATTTTAGTCGGCGTCAGCATCGCTACATTGGAATATGGTACCAGGAGCGAATCATCATCCGTCTTTGAGAGGATTTGGGAATTGGGGTTTTTGTCTGGCAACTGTATTGCTGCACCGGAATAATGCCAGGAGTAACTCATCATTTGCCCCGAGAGGATTTGAGAATTGTTTTTTTGTTTGGCTTCTGCATTGCTGCACTGGAATAATGCCAGGAGCAACTCATCATTTGCCCCGAGAGGATTTGCCCCGAGAGGATTTAGGAATTGTTTTTTTTTGTTTGGCATCTGCATTGCTGCACTGGAATAATGCCAGGAGCAACTCATCATTTGCCCCGAGAGGATTTGGGAATTGGTTTTTTTTTGTTTGGCATTTGCATTGCTGCACTGGAATAATGCCAGGAGCAACTCATCATTTGCCCCGAGAGGACTTGCGAGTTGGTTTTTTTTTGTTTGGCATCTGCATTGCTGCACTGGAATAATGCCAGGAGCAACTCATCATTTGCCCCGGGAGGATTTAGGAATTGGTTTTTGTTTGGCATTAGCATCGCTACCCTGGAATATGGTACCAGGAGCGAATCATCATTTGCATTTGCTTATTAGGGAACGATGGCTTAGGAAACAGGTTTTAGGTCCCTATCACCTAAGACATTTTAGTTTTATGGGCCGTAAGGGTCCCATAAAAGCATTTTCTCCCTACTGTTTCCTGATTTAAAATCAGGAAAGCTTCTGGGAAAAGCTTCAGAAGAGGGTCACGTGCTTACACGTGACCAGCGGTCACATGTTGACACGTGACACCTAAACGCATCATCAAGGCAAGTTCAATTTCCTGACTACATTGAAGAAAAGGGGCTTCAGAAAGAGTCACGTGCTCCCACGTGACCAGGGTCACGTGTCGACACGTGACATTTAAATGCAAGCGTCAAAGGCACACCGGATCCCTGATCAAATCAAGGAAAAAGCTTCAAAAGAAGTCACATGCTCCCACGTGACCAGGGGTCACGTGTTGGCACGTGACGCTAAAAAACATCAGAATTGTTCTCCAGTGAAATCAAGAAAAAGAGTCCAGACAAGGGTCACGTGCTCACACGTGACCAGGGGTCACGTGGTGGCACGTGACGGTTAAGCAGCAACCAGAAGACAGAGCGCAAAAAGAAAGAGGAAGGCTCATTCCAAGGGGGTCACATGCCCACACGTGACCATGGGTTACGTGGTCATACGTGACCGGCTTTCAAAGCCCGTTTTGTTAACAGAATTAAATTCTGAAGGAGAATCAAATCTTTCCAAAGGAAAGTGATTATCTGGAGCAGATCGAATTAAAGATTCAGAGGTGATTAAATATCATCTATCTATGGAAAATCTCGGGTTTGGAAAGATTTCCCCTTTAAATCTAACAGAAATAACAAAGGAGAATCCCTGGATTTAAAATCCAATGGTGAATAAAATTCACCCAATAATCTAAAGGTCAAAAACGAATGATGGATGCAAATCAAATCTCCTAATGAAGATTCATCAAAAACTAATTGATTCGGCTGCTTCTCCTATAAATAGGAGCCAAGAGATACAAAAAGAGATAAATATGCAGAGGGAGAAAAAAGGAGAGAGCGTTGATACTTTGAGGAATTTGGAGCTTCTGCAAAGGAAAACCCTAGGTAAGAAAGGGAAGGCTTTTTGAAGGAGGGAGAATTGAATTCTCAACAGAGTTTAACTCTGATTATATAAAACAGAAGAAAATATTTCTTCTCTCTTTGATAGAGGATCTGCAAAGTGCACATCTCCCCTTTAAGTTGAGAATTTAATTCTCAATGGGTCGAGATCCTGCCATGCAGATCCAAAACATAGAGAGGGAATGGAAACATGAGAATTTAATTCTCACAGAACTATAGGAATTTAATTCCTTTAAGATAAAAGTAGGGCTTGACCCTGTGTTATGGGAATTTAATTCCTTCAGAACAAAAAGAAACAGGGTTGAACCCTGATTAAGAACATAGTTCTGTTGAAATAGCAGGAATTTGATTCCCTTAAACATAATTCTTTAAAATAGGAGTTTAATTCCTTAAAAGCTTTTATTAGGGTTTAACCCTATTCAGTTCTTCACATATATGAGAAATTTAATTCCTACAGAAAATTCAGAGTCTAACTCCATTCAGAATATAAATCTTCAAAAGGAAATAGGAATTTAATTCCTCTGAAATTATTGTCAGGATTCAACCCTACGAGGAATTTAATTCCGGGAAAAAGATTAACAGATCCTCTAAACAACATACATAGAGGCAGGGTCACGTGCCACCACGTGACCCCCCAAGAGATCTACAGAAAGCCCCTTTGAAGCGGCACCCCACGTGACCCACGTGACCCTCGGCAGAAGCTTTAGCATACAAGCATTTAAATGCCCGTCATGTGAGGGCACGTGATGCTCAGAAAGATGCGATAATCTCAGCAGAATAAATGAAGGGAGGGCGCTCTCACGTGTTGCCACGTGACCCCTCTTGCCTTAGTGTTTAACACTAAATTGGAACTCTCGAATACAGTATTGAAACACTGTTTTGCCTTAGTGTTCAACACTAATCAAAGAATTTTATTCGCAGTGTTCAACACTGATTACCTTAATATTTAACACTAATCTGAGATCTCTATTGCCAGTGTTCAACACTGATCTGTTTTAGTGTTTATGATCATTTGAAAGCCTTGTTGCCGGTGTTTAACACCAATTATCTTTTAGTGTTAAACACTAACTTGTCAACCTCATTCCCAGTGTTCAACACTGATTGCTCTGTAGTGTTTAACACTAGGCTTCGGCCCAATTGGCTAAATGGATAGAGGCAAAGCCTCTCCTTCAATGGACCAACAAGAAGCCAATATTCCAGACATGATAGGACTTAGCTCAAGCTAGGCCATGAGTCTTCAATTCGTAATTAACTGGGCTAATGGGCTCATAACATAATTAATCGGTCTTGACCCCAAATTGGGCCAAGGACTACTTAAGCCATTCCGGTTCTAGGGTACATCTCTTCACTCCTTTGATACTTGGCATTGTAATCCCTCAATGTCTTCAAAGAGGTGACGGGTCCCGACGACCACCCATGATATGGACTGTGGGGTCCTTAAACCCATGTCTAATGCAAAATTCCTGGTTACGTGGAACGCGGATAACGTCACTCTTTGACCCTGTGGAAAACGTCCAGAGCGGAGCCTGGTCCTCGCCTAGCACGGCAGTGAACCCGTGTGAAGCATCCAGAGCACATATCGGACTGTGGAGTCCTTAAATCCATGGACTATGACGTCCTTAACCTTGACCGAGATGTCTTAAAACTAACAATGGACCGCAATGTCCTTAAACTACCCATGGACCGCAATGTCCTTAAACTACCCATGGACCGCAATGTCCTTAAACTACTACCCGTGGACCGCAATGTCCTTAAACTAGAACGATAGAGCCCCATGTGCTCTTTTCTCGGATCTAAACGGTCCCGTTTAAGTCGATCTTAGCCTTAAAGATGGCTAACGTATCCTTAAACCTTCAAACAGACTGGACTATGAATCCCCCCAATTAACTCTGGCTCGAGGGTACATCTCTGAACACCTCTGACATCCGTCGTTGTAATCCTTCAACGTCGTCAGAGAGGTGATGGGTCCCGACGGCCATACATTCAATAGACCACTATGTCCCTAAACTGGAACAATAGAGCCCAAATGCTCTTTTGTTGGATCTAAACGATCCCGTTAAGTTGATCTTAGTCTCAAATTAGACTAACGTATCCTTAACAAACGTTTGAGTTGATCTTAGCCTCAAATATGGCTAACGTATCCTCAAACCAAAACCCCAAACCCAAATCTAAGAAAATACGGATTTGGACTAATCCACGTCCTACGGGCGACAACATAACTTAGTCTCCGTATACAATCCACGGGCAACCAAACACAAAACAAACACCCACGACATGAAGTGACCAGCTGGAGAAGGAGAAAGTTGTTACCGCCATGCGGTAGCGTAATTAACTGCAGGGGCTTGCGCCTGCAGGGAAGAGCGTCCCCACAATCAAAAACCCCTCTAGCGAGGGGGAATCTGACGAAGTCTGCTACATCGGACGCATCCGTCTAAACCTCCGATACACGGTGCCATAAATCAACTTGGCATCCTCGAAGAGGTGGACGGATAGCACCTATTAGCATCTGCCCCGAATCTCGGGCAAGACGTCATGTCTTGCCGCGTCTTTCGGAGGGGAACACCTACGAGTCGAAAGGATCTCATAAGTGTATTTTCTTCTTAGGAGTCGTGGGGACTCCTAAGGGTGTTGCTCCTTTGTGAGTCGTAAGGATCTCACGCGGGAATTTTCTCCTCATAAAGTCGAGAGGACTTTGCGAGTGCATTTCATCTCTTTTTTACGAGTGTGCGCCCTTTCGGGTTTTCACAAACTCGCCGGCAGTCCTGCTGTTTTTACTCACGGAGCCCTTTTGGGTTTTCATCCGTGCCCATTTTGCTTGTGGACATGCCTTTTATATTTCTATTCTTTTTTTTTTTGGGTGGGACTTTGAATGTGGTCTCACCGGTAGGACTTGGGAGGGACTGGGATTGTTTTATGCCCGTGGATTGTATACGGTTTTGCAGGATGTATGATCCAGACCGTAGGGCCAAAAGCATTTTGGGTCTTTGTTGGCGTCTGTATCGCTACACTGGAATATGGTACCAGGAGCGACTCATCATTCGCCGTTGGGATTTGGAATTTGGCTGGCGTCTGCATCGCTGCACTGGGATATGGTACCAGGAGCGACTTATCTTTCGCCACTTGGGAATTGGGGAGCGATAGCTTAGGAGATAGGTTCAGATCCCTATCGCCTAAGGCTTTTCAATTTTATGGGCCGTGAGGGTCCCATAAAAGCATTTTCTCCCTGCGAGTCGTAAGGATCCCGCAGGTGTATTTTCTCCTTAGGAGTCGTGAGGACTCCTAAATGTGTTTTTCCTTTGTGAATCGTAAGGATCCCACAAAGGTTTGTTGTCCTCATGCATCGTGAGGACACATGAGTGGATTTCCCTCGTTCCCAGTTTAATGACTTAGAGGTTGACTGTTTCCAGTTTAACGACTTAGCGGTCATCTGTTTCCAGTTTAAAGACTTGTTGGTCATCTGTTTCCAGTTTAGAGACTTAGAGGTCTACTGTTTCCAGTTTAACGAACTTAGAGGTCTACTGTTTCCAGTTTAACGACTTGGTGGTCATCTGTTTCCAGTTTAACGACTTGTTGGTCATCTGTTTCCAGTTTAGAGACTTAGAGGTCTACTGTTTCCAGTTTAACAACTTAGAGGTCATCTGTTTCCAGTTTAAAGACTTAGTGGTCTATTGTGCCCAGTTTAACGACTTAGCGGTCATCTGTTTCCAGTTTAAAGACTTAGAGGTCTTATGTTTCCAGTTTAACGACTTAGAGCTCATCTGTTTCCAGTTTAACGACTTGGTAGTCATCTGTTTCCATTTTAACGACTTGGAGGTCATCTGTTTCCAGTTTAAAGACTTAGGGGTCTATTGATGGGGAGCTTGGAATTTTGGGGTAGGGGCCAGCATCAGCGTTGCTAACACTGAAGCAGAGGTGCCAGGAGCAATTCATCATTTGCCTACTCTTGTTGGCGGAGCGATGGCTTAGGAGACGGGTTTAGGTCCCTATTGCCTAAGGCTTTTCAATTTTATGGGCCGTGAGGGTCCCATAAAAGCATTGTCTCCCTGCGAGTCGTGAGGATCCCGCAGGTGTATTTTCTCCTTAGGAGTCGTGAGGACTCCTAAGTGTGTTTTTCCTTTGTGAGTCGTAAGGATCCCACAAAGGTTTGTTCTCCTCATGTATCGTGAGGACACATGAGTGGGTCTTCTCAATGGAGCATAACTCCAAAGGCAGAGACCAGCCGCGTAACTGGTGATTACGGTGGGGCATGGGTATGATGAGAATTATTTGAGCCCGTGGATTGTATACGGCAGTCAATTTGGGGACTGGCCGTAGGGCCGGAAGAATCTTGAAAAAATGGATTTTTGTTGGCGTCTGCATCGCTGCACTGGAATATGGTACCAGGAGCAACTCATCATTTGCCAGTTGTTTTTTTTTGTTGTTTTTTTTACCGCGATTGCTCTATCATTTCAGCTTTTCTTATCGCGAAGGTCGCGATTGCCCTATAATTTCGGCTATTTATTCTCGGTTGCCCCATCATTTCGGCTTTATTTTCATGTTTATCTTTACTCGCTGATTTTTTTTTTGCGAGTTGCCCCATCATTTCGGATTTTCTTTATTTTTCCTTTATTTACACATTTTTTGTTTATTTACATACATATATATATTTTTACATTCCCAGTTTAACGACTTAGAGGTCGACGGTTCCCAGTTTAACGACATGGGGGTCATCTTTGCTTATCCCAGCTCCTTGAACTTTGATCTTGGCGGAGCTGTGTTGATGACCTAGCTCCGTGGCTTGCCGATACATCCGAGGATTGTGAGGTTTTTCCAAGCTTATATTGGTCATCTGCCCAATCTTTGAAAATATAGCAGTCTTCGATGGTATGACCCACCACTCTATGATATGGGCAGTATACGGGATTGCCGGTCATGTTCATTTCCTGTGGCCTCTTTGGAACAGGCAGTTGCAGACCATTGTTCAAGGCGTCCATGAATATTTTGTGGACTTTTTCCCTTTTGAAGGAATAGACTTTCTCCAGTTTCTCTTTCAGAGGCGATTCCCCCCCGGCGTATGTGTCGGAGGGACTGGAGGCTGATTGCGGCCGTTTTCCGCGAAGGCGCTCCGCCTTTAGGTTGAAGGGGGTATCAGTTGGTTGCCTCCGGGTATCAATCCTTGGCTCATGAACCAAAATTTGATTCTGCTGTAATTGCAATCGGGCGACTTGGGTCGCGAGATCTGCCACGACGTTTGCCAGCTCGTCGACTTTGGAATAGACCTCGGCCATCTTCTCATCCCTGTCCTGAAATTGCCTTTGAAGCCATTGGAATAATGCTTGTTCTATAGTTCCGGCTATGACAACCGGGTAATCTTTATTGCCTGAGCTCAATTCCGCAGGAACCACGGGCTCCTCTGGCTTATCGGCCTGAGCGGGCTCTTCATCATTTAGATCGAGCCGATGCTGGGTAGCATCAACCATATCATCACCATGGCTGTGAAGAAGAGGAGGGTTCGTTTCTTCATATCTGGCCATGTAGACAGTGTGGATAACACATTCAGCCATTCTTTCATCACTGGCAGCTGGTTTCGCGGAGCGGTCCGGGCTTTGGAAATTCATAAATTTTAACATGGCCAGAGCCCTAGCCCTTTTGTTAGCTCTATATCTGAGCCGCTTCTTCCTCAGCTTCTCTGCCTTAAGCGCTTGGCAGGCTTCTGCTTTTCGGGGAGCCGCCATAGGCTGAGTGATGGTGAGGCTTGAGAAGACACCCAATCGAGCAGTTGTCGGAGGCGTCGCTGGAGATTGCTCAAGACGCGTTGTAGCTTTGTTGGTGTTGATGTCCTTGCCCCCAGTTGGGGCCAAGGAAAGTCGTTCAGACACCGACTTGCGTTTGGGTTGGGGCGCCCTCGAGATCACCATATTTGGTATCTTTCCTTTCGAGACCGGTCTGTCTGTTGCTGGAGCTTGAGGAGCGGGAATGGCGTTAGCGGGCACGAACAGAATAGAGCCGAACGGTAGCAGCGGCTCCTCCCACTGTCGCCCAAGACTGGCTGGGAGGACCGTCCTGGAGTCCATCTTCATCGTGTAAGAGATGGGAGCTGAGTTCATCATTGGAGACATTGTTGAAAGGCGATTGCTTGAAAACCTGCATGAAAGAGCATTATTTTAGTATAAATATAGAAATGTAAATTGATTGAGTTCGCATGAACGTTTAACCCGAAATATGGGAGGAGAGATTGGTCCCACCGGGCGTGCCAGAATCTGTAGGGTGTTTTTCATCACCCTATTGAGATGGGCATACGCGCGCGCTTGTCAGGCGTACTACAGATTCCCTCTGCCTAGGGTAGGCTGGGGTTTAATGATTGTGGGGATCCGAATCTCCGGCAGCCACGAACTAAGCTGCCGTTAATTACCCCTCGCCTTTGGAGCGAGGGAACCTCCTATTGACGGGTTAAACTGGTCATGCGAACTCAATGCGCAGTGTACGTGTGTTGTGTTTTGAAAGGGGGTTTTGGATATATCGGGAGCCATGCACAGTTTTTTTACGGGGGTCCCGCTACCCGGATAGCGGGCTGGGGGTCAAGGGGGCTAGCAGCCCCCTTGCGGGGTGCGGGGCAGCGCCCCGTTAGAAATTTTTTTTCTAACAGGGACAATGTCGTAGTGTATGTGTATGTGTACATATGTATGCATATGTGTATATATATATATATATATGTGTGTGTGTGTGTGTGTAGGTATAAAAAAAAGAGGAAAAAACATCCAAAGGATGCGTGGGGGTCAGCGCCTCGAGCGCTGTGCGCTTAAGTGCTGTGCGCTCAGGCGCTAGAGTGCCACGTGTCGGCACGTGGGTGCTTTGCGCTTGAGCGCAAGCGCGCCACATGTCGGTACGTGGGCGCTTTGCGCTTCAGCGCCTGACGCTCGAGCGCAAGTGCGCCACGTGTCGGCATGGGAGTGACTTGCGCTTGAGCGCTGGGCGCTGGAGGGCTGGAGCGCAAGCGCGCTACATGTCGGCACGGGGGCGACTTGCGCCTAAGCGCTTGCGCTTGAGCGCAAGCGCGCCACGTGTCGGCATGGGGGTGACTTGCGCTCGAGCGTTTGCGCTTGAGCGCCACCGTGCCAGGTGTCGGCACCGGGGCGACTTGCGCTCGAGCGCTTGCGCTTTGAGCGCAAGCCCGCCACGTGTCGGCACCGGGGCAACTTGCGCTCGAGCGTTTGTGCTTGAGCACAAGCGCGCCACGTGTCGGCACGCGGGCGCTCTGCGCTTGAGCGCCGGTGAGAAAAAGAGGCTTTTAGCCTAGAACCAGAAGCTATGCTTCAAAAAGGAAATATTATATATATATATATATATATATATATATATATATATATATATATGGAGTTAAACTCCTAGGATGTTTTGAAGCTGATGAAGGGGGTTCTTCTTCTTCCTCCTGTTATTTGGCCGGATCTTGAAGATCGAGAAGTAGGAGATTTTAAAAAAAAAATCATTCCTTTTTGAGATCTGATGGGAGATCTGGGTTCCCCTTTGTGGGTTTTGTGGTGGAAAGCTACTTAGTTTTAGAAAAGAAAGAGTAAAACTCTTGGTTTAATTCAAAAGAAATGAGAAGGTTTAGAACCTTGGAGAAGGAGCAGGAGGCACAAAGAACCCTAGTTTTTTTTGGGGGAATGAAATGTGTATTCTTTATTCATCATCATGTTGCCTTATATAGGTTTACATATTTACATATAGCCCATTGGGCTTTCCAAAAATGGCATTTTAGCCATCCCATGGCTCATGTGTTATTTCTTTTTGCACATAAGCCATGGGCTTACAAAATATTGGCTTTATGCCTATTTTGCATGCATTCATGTATAAAAAATTACATAAAAATTATTTATTACATGATCTATATTTTGGCATGGAGGAGGCTGGCCGCGGGCTCGACTTGGGCATGGGCCCTCTTGACCTGTGCTTGGGCCCACCTAGCTTGGGGGTTGACCTTGACTTTGACTCGGTCAACCGGGGTGTAAATTTTTACCCCAACATACTCATTTTATTCTTTAATAGATTTAAAACTAGATCTACAAAGATGCATGTAGATTAGGGTTTTTAGAGGGAATATGGTTCCCACTCTTAACCCTTATATTTACATGGATCTCCGTTCATGTCTAATCTTTACCAAAAAAATTGTTAATCTAATCTCAAATCGTGGTCATGACTATCAATGAATTGAAAGAGCGCCCGATTAGGATGTTAACTATTCTTTTGATAAAATTTATAAATTTTATAGGACGTAAAAGGAGTTAAAGGATTTTTTCATCTATTGATCTACCCTAATCCTACGAACCCTATCAAGTGGAGAATTACTCACGCATGATGGAGATAAAAGAACGGATATAGATGAAATTCATAATGTAACTAAATAATTAAATTAATTAAACTAAAGATCTACCTTTATTAATCAAATTCACAAGTACAAACTTCAAGTTTAGATTACAAGAGGAAGAAGAAGTTGCTCTCGATCTCTGCCTTGTCGGATGTAGATGTTCCGTCGAATCTCACGTCGCTTTATCACGTCGAATATTGGACCTGTTTTAGATCACTTGTTTTTTGACGGTGATTAGCTTGTGTAAAAAATTGATGATTTCTAAGTTTAGCCGTCGGTCCTTTATATAGCCCCAAAACCAGAAACCAAAGATCTCCAGAATTAGAGTTTGTTGTTACAAATCACAACTAAAAATCCCAAATCCTGATTTAGTGAATCGGCCGCGGATCCGCCGCATATTGCATGATTTGGCCGCGGATCCGCGGTTTGTTGGTGAGATTTTGGCTTCAGAATTCTGGAGCTGCTTTGTTGTGACACATGGAGATTTATTTGATGTCTGGAATCTTGATATCTTTTCTGAGTCTCTGCCAGTATTGATTCTTAGATTTTATTTAACTTTATCGGCAGATTTTTTATTCCCGACATCTCAACATCTCGATCTCCTGACCTGAACTAAACCTTGCATAATATCTCAATGAATAATATTAGTAATATTTGATATTTTTGAGATATTATCCTAACCAATATGATATGATATTATATTTTAAGAATATTGATTAAGGATATTTGATATGATATGCATATTTAAATTATCAAAATATTATATAGATATTATATGCATACATTATCTTTCATAATTTTAATTATAATATATAAACATATGATAAGTAGTATTTTTACAGATAAACCCAAATATGTGTCATATTTATAATAAACACCTTTAGATATTTAAGAAAAGTAAGGAAAATGTTATATCAAAAGTACGATATTTTCGACTGAACAAAAACCCCCCAAACATAACTTTGATCGTCCCGAGCAAACTACTTATTCAAGAGAGAGGGAGAAAAAGAAAAAGGAAAACCTAAGTAGCACATTTTCGTAGGCAACATGATTGCACTGAGCCCATGCAACAAGCCGTTAAATCTCTAGGTGTCCCTAGTAGGAGGAGTGTTGTCTCCTGAGAGTTTTCAGCAGATTACACCCACAAAATCCTAAAATAAAAGAAACATAGTGAAAATTACATACAAAGATAAGAACTATAAAAGAAAAAACTTGAAAATAAGAGTTTTCAACTACACCAGTTTTTCGGTTGTCATGAGCCCTATCTTAATGGTCGTGAAAAGATATTAGAAATCACATCATCCCTCAGTAAAATATCGTCTTTAGTTTTCCTTCCTATCTTTCCTCTAAATATTGATTATATACCCCTACGTGTGTGTAAAAGACATTCCTACACTTAGAGAATTCAATTCAAACTATCATACTCTTGTTCATCTTCCTTTCTACTTTTTAGTTGGTGAATATTTTAGATGGAATTGCTCACACATTTTTCATGCGACCGTTAATACTTCTTGAGATACTAACCAATCGATTACAAAATATGCTCGCGTGTTCAGGCGTAATTTCTCGTCTTGCAACACCTAAGATTTAGCAGTGACTCCCAAACCAGTTGGTCTAAGGCACTAAGTGATAAAGCACCTTTGTTATATATTTTTTTATGCCGCCCTAAGCAATTACAAAACCAGTGTTCATTTTTTTCTTCACCACTTATATTTTATTTTATTTTCCTTCATACTTAGGCTTTTAGACAAGAGCATTTCAAGGTATCCTCTACTATCCCAAGTTTCAAGATGTGTGTAAGTGCGTATAGTAGGGTATCAACGTTCAAATATTTGGCCTCAAGAATATGGACTATTTTTCAGACTTATTTTTATCCTCAGATTAGCAATTTCCTTCATCTTACTAACCCTTGAGACAACGGCTCATAACTACTTATTACTAGTTTCATTTAAAAATATCTAATTTTCTTGCTTTTCTCAAACTATTCCTATCTTTCATATGTAAATTTTCACTTTCAAACTTTCATTATCAAAAACTTTTTGTGCTTATATATAGTATAATGCAAAGTAATGCGTGAATAATCACAACCCCCAAAGCTGTTTACAGCAGTGTCCTCACTGATGCCATCTGTTAAGCTTAAAAAAACTGTAGACTTGGGAGGAAAAGTTAGTAACGGGAACATGAAATAGTGAAAGTAAAATTCTCATCCAAACTTATTTTTTGGCTCATAATTTTATAAAAATTTTCTTTCAAGAGCCAAAATATTCCCCCCCAAACTTGAGTAAAATAGTATTAAGCATTTAAAATTATTGGGGGGGGTTAAAATTATTGGTCAAAGTACAGCCTTACAAAGACCAAAAGTCAACACCAACCATTCAAAAATTCTATCGATGTAACGCACTGGTTGGTGGAAAATCAGAGATTTGAAGAAGTGGGAGATAGGAGGCGGTATGGTTTACGTCTCGGTTGATAGAGACGAAACAATAATGGTGATCGGAAACGAGAATGTGGATGATTAGGAATGGGAAGAATGGTCACATTATCGTATGGGATAAGAAGAAATGGTGGTGGTTCGACTTCTTCAGGTGGAGGTTGATTAATCACAAAATCCGTGTCATTTAGGAATGCAAGTTTGTCGGCGAAAATATCTTCGAAACTTTCATTGATGGTCCGATTAAACGTTTCAATGTCAATAAGTGTCGCGCCAGAATTCAACACACTTGATTTGTCAAAAATTATGGAGGTAGGAGACTCATAAAGCTCATCTATCTCATTCTCAAAAGAGTCTAAATCAAGTTGTCTTTCTAGAATTATCGAACTCGAAATATCGGATTGTGATTCATCAACACTCGCTATCGTTAAAGAAAGATTAGAAAAAGAATCAGAGAAAGTGGAAGATGAAATGGGTAAATAAATTGGTGTATCGAGTATCGCTGAACCAGATGTGGAAATGAAGGCTGAATTTCGTTCTGCTTTTCGGTTATACATTTATCATCAACTTCAAGACGCATATAGGGTTCGGGAAGAATAGTTAAAGGTTTGAGATGATGACCACACGGGAGTGAAAGGACCTGATGAATTGGTGGGACAAACTCATCCAAAATTTCGGGTTCATCATCCAATATATCCCCAACGTCAATATTCTCAATCAAGTGAAGGTTATGAGCCTCAGACACCTCATCAAAAGCACGGTTTTCAATCAATTGTGGTTCTAGAGTGGAGGTGTAGAGATCACAAGGGTTGGTTGTGGTTTCACTTGAAATGGACCTTTCACAATCGGGTAAATCAAACACTACAAAGTCACACAACTCATCAGACATTCTATCTTCAATTGGTGAATCATTTGGTGTACTCGATAGATCTGTGAAACTGGAGGTGTGGATTTCAATTTGAGATGGGGATATTTGATTTGGAAGGGTGTACCGCTTTCTCTCATTACCCAAATTCTCAATTTGTCATATGGCCGTATCATACATTGGAAAATTTTGAGCTGGTTTGAAACTAGTTGCTCGTTCGTTTTGTTTATTGAGAACGGCCATGCACTCATTCAATTCCTCTCTGGCGCGGCGTGACGCTACCACATATTTTTCCACAGTCCGTTCAAAACTAGACATGGGTCGGTAAGGGGTTTCTGCATAAGATTGAAATTTTTGTGGATAAGTAAAACTCCCAAATGACTGATTAGAAAGAATGTCTCTAGAAAGTGTAAAAGTCGGGTATGATTGATAGGAATCGAAAGCTTGTGAAAATTGGGTAGGAGTAGGATCAACATTGTGATAAGAAGAATATTGATATTGGTTGTGTGGTTGGTGACTGTCAACCGATGTCATATACGCCACAAACCGAGTAGTAAAATCTTCTTTAGAAGGTAGTGGCGTTTGTTGTCCTAACGGTTTGACCGGATTGAAACTTTGGCCTTTAGTCCTTGCTATATACTCAGCGATGGACATGCGTTTAGGAATTCCCTCACACGCTTTAGATGGAGTATCAACAAAAGAAGATGTAGAATTTTGATGCGGTTGATAGGACCTGAAGTGAGGTGGCTAACTGTTTCTTTCCGCTTACTCTATCCGATCTCTTAAAGACATGGTAGAGTCGGATGGTATACCGAAGCGATTACGATAACAAGAAATATCTTGTTCTGAATAGCAAAACTCGGCAAGAGTTCTTTTATTTGGGTTACCCATTATAAGAAGGTGAAAAGAGAGAGGAGGGTGAAAATATTTAAGCTCTATTTGGATTGTTTTACTTTGAAAATGGGACTTGAGAGTTGACCCAACAAATCACAAAAGGCACAAGCAAACCCTAGAACTAAGATTACCTAGGTCAAGCACTAGACCGCTCCTAGACTTCCAAAGGACAAGCCGCAGGATCAATCCCCTACCACCTCTTTATAACTCTTGTGGCCAGGTAAGTGCCAGGTAAGTGGGAGACATCCGCCATACGAATCACCGAAAATAGCGGGCCTAATTAAGTAACCACTTTCCTTATACACACTTGCCTAGATACCACAAAAGAAATGCGGATAAGCGATAGATTACCCACGACCTTCTCTGTCCTATTTGAGAGCGGCGGTCCTTAGGGTCTTGATCTAGATATTTTTTAATTAATATAGGGTTATGCGAATGCTCGTTTTGTGATTTGTAGGGCCTAGGAAGGGTGATGAAATCCCCACCTAATCTGAATTGTGGTCTTGCCCCTTAAAGTCTGTATTAAAATATGCAAAAATAACCCGCAAAACAAAACACGCAAAAAGATTTTTAAGCGGCGATATTTTGCAAAGAATCTTGCAGAAAATATATTATTGGATTTTTCAGAAGAGAGAGAAAGATGTGGGAGAGTTACCAAAAAAGTTTGATGGCCTAACTCTTCAAGACCGCTGCGGTTCCGCCGCCGTTTGCACACAATAGCCACGGTTCCGCCATGCTTTAGAGGGTTCTTTGTTTAATTTTTTTCACGTGGCTTCGTTTGCTTCTCTGGGTCTTGATGAATGTCTCTGAATTTTTTATCTCCTCGCTAAAGTGACTTCATATTTCCTCGCAAAAATTGCACACTAATCGTTAAATATACAAGATGCGGTTTTGTTTAATTTTTATGATATAGATCGAAAAAGAATTTAATACAAATAGTAAGAATAAAAAAATTACGCACGTATCCCCGGCAACGACGCCATTTGATTGATTCTGTATTTAAAGAAATGTTTGTAGAATAACCGCAATCAATAACGGTGTCGAGTGTAGCCAGACCGAGATGAGTACGGGTCGTCTTCAGGGAAACGTTGAATCTTTAAATTTTACTTTAGACGTGTTGAAAAAGAGGAAGAATAGATGATTTACGTCAAAATATGGATGTAGAAAATAGATCTAGTTTAAATAAAGATGTGGATTTTATATCAGAAGAGGGCTTGTAGGGTTCGTTAAGATTTAGTAGCCATAGATGATTAATTAAAATTACTCTTTTTATCCTTTAATAGATTTAAAACTAGATCGACAGAGATGCATGTAGATTAGGGTTTTTGGAGGGAATAGGGTTCCCACTCTTAACCCTTATCTTTACATGGATCTCCGTTCATGTCTAGCCTTTACCAAAACAATTATTAATCTAATATCAAATCGTGGTCGTGACTATCAATGAATTGATAGCGCGCCCGATTAGGATGTTACCTATTCTTTTGATAAAGTTTATAAATTTTATAGGACGTAAAAGGAGTTAAAGGATTTTTTCATCCATTGATCTACCTTAATCCTACGAATTCTTTCAAGCGGAGAATTACTCGCGCATGATGGAGATAAAAGAACGGATAGAGATGAAATTCATAATGTAACTAAATAATTAAATTAATTAAACTAAAGATCTACCTTTATTAATCAACTTCACGAATACAAACTTCAAGTTTAGATTACAAGAGGAAGAAGAAGTTGCTCTCGATCTCTGCCTTGTCAGATGTAGTTGTTCCGTCGAATCTCACATCGTTTTATCATGTCGAATTTTTGACCTGTCTTGGATCAGTTGTTCTTTGAAGGTGATTAGCTTGTGTAAAAGATTGATGATTTCTAAGTTTAGCCCTCGGTCCTTTATATAGCCCCAAAACCAGAAACCAAAGATCCCCAGAATTAGGGTTTGTTGTTGCAAATCACAACTAAAAATCCCAAATCCTAACTCAGTGAATCGGCCGCGGATCCGCCGAATATTGCATGGTTTAGCCGCGGATCCGCGGTTTGTTGGTGAGATCTTGGCTTTAGAATTCTGAGCTGCTTTGTTATGACACATAGAGATTTATTTGATGTCTGGAATCTTCATATCTTTTCTGAGTCTCTACCAGTATTGATTCTTCGATTTTATTTAACTTTATCGGCAGATTTTTTATTCCCGACATCTCAACATCTGAACTAAACCTTGCACAATATCTCAATGAATAATGTTAGTAATATTTGGTATTTTTAAGATATTATCTTAACCAATTTGATATGATATTATATTTTAAGAATATTGATTAAGGATATTTGATATGATATGCATATTTAAATTATCAAAATATTATATAAATATTATATGCATACATTTTCCTTCATAATGTTAATTATTATATATAAACATATGATAAATAGTATTTTTACAGATAAACCCAAATATGTGTCTTATTTATAATAAACATCTTTAATATTTAAGAAAACTAAGGAAAATGTTATATCAAAAGTGCGATATTTTCGACTGAACAAATACCCCCAAACTTAATTTTGATCGTCCCGAGCAAACTACTTATTCAAGAGAGGGAGAAAAAGAAAAAGAAAAACCTAAGTAGCACACTTTCGTAGGCAACACGATTGCACTGAGCACGTGCAACAAGCTGTTAAATCTCTAGGTGACCCTAGTAGGAGGAGTGTTGTCTCCTGAGGGTTTTCAGCGGATTACACCCATAAAATCCTAAAATAAAAGAAAGATAGTGAAAATTATATACAAAAATAAGAACTATAAAAGAAAGAACTTGAAAATAAGAGTTTCCAACTACACTAGTTTTTCGGTTGTCACGAGCCCTATCTTAATGGTCGTGAAAAGATGTTAGAAATCACATCATCCCTCAATAAAACATCGTCTTTAGTTTTCCTCTCTATCTTTCCTCCAAACATTGATCATATACCCCTACGTATGTGTAAAAGATATCCCTATACTTAGAGAATTCAATTCAAACTATTATACTCTTGTTCATCTTCCTTTGTACTTTTTAGTTGGTGAATATTTTAGATGGAATTATTCACACATTCTTCATGCAACCGTTAATACTTCTTAAGGTACAAACCAACCGATTACAAAATGTGCTCGCGTATTCAGGCGTAATTTCTCGTCTTGTAACACCTAAGGCTTAGCAGTGGCTCCCAAATCAGTTGGTCTAAGGCACTAGGTGATAAAGCACGCTCGCTATATATATTTTTTATGCTGCCTTAAGCAATTACAAAACCAGTGTTCATTTTTTTCTTCACCACTTATATTTTATTTTCCTTCATATTAAGGCTTTTAGACAAGAGTATTTCAAGGTATCCTCTACTATCTCAAGTTTCAAGATGTGTGTAAGTGCGTATAGTAGGGTATCAACGTTCAAATGTTTGGCCTTAAGAATATGAACTATTTTTCAGACTTATTTTTATCCTCAGATTAGAAATTTCCTTCATCTTATTAACCCTTGGGACAACGGTTCATAACTACTTATTACTAGTTTCATTTAAAAAAATATCTAACTTTCTTGCTTTTCTCAAAGTATTCCTATCTTTCATATGTAAATTTTCACTTTTAAACTTTCATTATCAAAAACTTTTTATGCTTATATATAGTATAATGCAAAGTAATGCGTGAATAATCACAAACCTCCCCCAAAGCTGTTTACAGCAGTGTCCTCCCTGATGTTATCTGTTAAGCTTAAAAAAACTGTATACTTGGGATGAAAAGTTAGTAACGGGGACATGAAATAGTGAAAGTAAAATTCTCCCCCAAACTAATTTTTTGGCTCATAATTTTATAAAAATTTTCTTTCAAGAGCTAAAATATTCCCCCCCCAAACTTGAGTAGAATAGTATTAAGCATTTAAAATTATTAGGGGGGGGGAGGGTTTTAAAGTTATTGGTCAAAGTAAATCCTTACAAAGACCAAAAGTCAACACCAACCATTCAAAAATTTTATCGATGTAACGCACTGGTTGGTGGAAAATCAGAGATTTGAAGAAGTGAGGAGATAGGAGGCGGTATGGTTTACGTCTCGGTTGATAGAGACGAAAAAATAATGGTGATCGGAAACGAGGATGTGGATGATTAGGAATGAGAAGAATGGTCACATTCCGAAAGCAACGGCCAGGCATTAAGACAAAACTGCAACCGCAAGTCAACTACCATGCAGAGCTGGCGCGATAACGGCTTTCGCGCTAGGCGCTCACTCCGTTGCTTAGTCTACCGCGCAACGGCTTTCGCGCTATGGGATAAGAAGAAATGGTTGTGGTTTGACTTCTTCAGGTGGAGGTTGATTAATCACAAAATCCGTGTCATTTAGGAATACGAGTTCGTCGGCGAAAATATCTTCGAAACTTTCATTGATGGTCCGATTAAACGTTTTAATGTCAATAAGTGTCGCGCCAGAATTCAACACACTTGATTTGTCAAAAATTATGGAGGTAGGAGACTCGTAAAGCTCATCTACCTCATTCTTAAAAGAGTCTAAATCAAGTTGTCTTTCTAGAATTATTGAACCCGAAATATCGGATTGTGATTCATCAACACTCGCTATCATTAAAGGAAAATTAGAAGAAGAATCAGAGAAAGTGGAAGATGAAATGGGTAAACAAATTGGTGTATCAAGTATTGCTGAACCAGATATGGGAAATAAAGGCTGAATTTTGTTCTGCTTTTCGGTTATACATTTATCATCAACTTTAAGACGCATATGGGGTTCGGGAAGAATAGTTAAAGATTCGAGATGATGACCATACGTGAGTGAAAGGACCTGATGAATTGGTGGGACAAACCCATCCAAAATTTCTGGTTCATCATCCAATATATCCCCATCCTCAATCAAGTGAAGGCTACAAGTTTCAGACACCTCATCAAAAACAGGGTTTTCAATCAATTATGGTTCTAGAATGGAGGTATAGAGATCACAGGGGTTGGTCGTGGCTTCACTTGAAATGGACCCTTCACAATCGGATAAATCAAACACTACAAAGTCACACAACTCATCAGACATTCTATCTTCAATTGGTGAATCATTTGGTGTACTCGATAGATCTATGAAACTGGAGGTGTGGATTTCAATTTAAGATGGGGAGATTTGATTTGGAAGGGTGTACCGCTCTCTCTCACTACCTAAATTCTCAATTTGTCCTATAGTCGTATCATACGTTGGAAAATTTTGAGCTGGTTTGAAACTAGTTGCTCGTTTGTTTTGTTTATTGAGAACGGCCATGCACTCATTCAATTCATCTCTGGCACGGCGCGACGCTACCGCATATTTTTCTACAGTCCGTTCAAGGCTAGACATGGGTCGGTAAGGGGTTTCAGCATAAGATTGAAATTCTTATGGATAAGTAAAACTCCCAAATGACCGATTAGAAGGAATGTCTCGAGAAGGTGTAAAAGTCGGGTAGGATTGATAGGAATCGAAAGCTTGTGAAAATTGGGTAGGAGTAGGATCAACAATGGGATAAGAAGAATATTGATATTGGTTGTGTGGTTGGCGACTGTCAACAGATGTCATATACGCCACAAACCGAGTAGTAAAATCTTCTTTAGAAGGTGGTGGCGTTTGTTGTCCTAACGGTTTGACCGGATTGATACTTTGGCCTTTAGTCCTTGCTATATACTCAGCGATGGACATGCGTTTAGGAGTTTCCTCACACGCTTTAGATGGAGTATCAAAAAAAGAAGATTTAGAATTTTGATGCGGTTGATATGACCTGGAGTGAGGTGGCCAACTGTTTCTTTCCGCTTGCTCTATTCGATCTCTTAAAGACATGGTAGAGTCGGATGGTATACTGAAGCGATTACGATAACAAGAAATATCTTGTTCTGGATAGCAAAACTCGGCAAGAGTTCTTTTATTTGGGTTACCTATTATAAGAAAGTGAAAAGAGAGAGGATGGTGAAAAGATTTAAGCTCTATTTGGATTATTTTGCTTTGAAAGTAGGACTTGAGGGTTGACTTAACAAATCACAAAATGCACAAGCAAACCCTAGAACTAAGGTTACCTAGGTCAAGCACTAGACCGCTACTATACTTCCAAAGGACAAGCCGCAGGATCAATCCCCTACCACCTCTTTATAACTCTTGTGGCCAGGTAAATGCCAGGTAAGTGGGAGGCATCCGCTATACGAATCACCGAAAATAGCGGGCCTAATTAAGTAACCACTTTCCTTAGACACACTTGCCTAGATACCACAAAAGAAATGCGGATAAGCGATAGATTACCCACGACCTTCTCTGTCCTATTTGAGAGCGGCGGTCCTTAGGGTCTTGATCTAGATATTTTGTAATTAATATATGGTTATGCGGATACTCATTTTGTTATTTGTGGGGCCTAGAAAGGGTGATGAAATCCCCACCTAATCTGAATTGTGGTATTGCCTCTTAAAGTCCGTATTAAAATATGCAAAAATAACCCGCAAAACAAAACACGCAAAAAGATTTTTGAGCAGCGATATTTTGCAAAGAATCCTGCAGAAAATATATTATTGGATTTTTCAGAGGAGAGAGAAAGATGTAGGAAAGTTACCAGAAAAGTTTGAGGGCCTAACTCCTTAAGACCGCCGCGGTTCCGCTGCCATTTGCACACAATAGCCACAGTTCCGTCGCGCTTTAGGTGGTTCTTTGTTTAATTTTTTTCACGTGTCTTCCTTTGCTCCTCTGGGTCTTGATGAACGTCTCTCAATTTTTATCTCCTCGCTAAAATGACTCTAGATTCCCTCGCAAAAATCGCATACTAATCGTTAAATATGCAAGATGCGGTTTTGTTTTATTTTTATGATATAGATCGAATAAGTATTCAACACAAATAGTAAGAATAAAAAAATTACGCACGTATCCCCGGCAACGGAGCCATTTGATTGATTCTGTATTTAAAGAAGTGTTTGTAGAATAACCACAATCTATAACGGTGTCGAGTGTAGCTAGACCGAGATGAGTACGGGCCGTCCTCAGGAAAACGTTGAATTTTTCAATCTTAGTTTAGACGTGTTGAAAAATAGGAAGAATAGAAGAATAAAGAATAGTGGAGAATAGTTTCTAGATCTACATCAAAATACGGATGTAGAAAATAGATCTAGTTTAAATAATGATGTGGATTTTATATCAGAAGAGCGCTTGTAGGGTTCGTTAAGATTTAGTAGCCATGGATGATTAATTAAAAATTACTCTTTTTATCCATTAATAGATTTAAAACTAGATCGACAGAGATTAATGCAGATTAGGGTTTTTGGAGGGAATATGGTTCCCACTCTTAACCCTTATCTTTACATGGATCTCCGTTTATGTCTAGACTTTACCAAAACAATTGTTAATTTAATCTCAAATCGTGGTCGTGACTATCAATGAATTGATAGCACGCCCGATTAGGATGTTAACTATTCTTTTGATAAAATTTATAAACTTTATAGGACGTAAAAGGAGTTAAAAGATTTTTTCTTCCATTGATCTACCCTAATCCTACGAACCCTATCAAGCGGAGACTTGCTCGTGCATGATGGAGATAAAAGAATGGATAGAGATGAAATTCATAATGTAACTAAATAATTAAATTAATTAAACTAAAAATCTACCTTTATTAATCAACTTCACACCTACAAACTTCAAGTTTAGATTAGAAGAGGAAGTAGAAGTTGCTCTCGATCTCTGCCTTGTCGGATGTAGATGTTCCGTCGAATCTCACGTCGCTTTATCACGTCGAATATTGGACCTGTCTTGGATCACTTGTTCTTCAACGGTGATTAGCTTGTGTAAAAGATTGATGATTTCTAAGTTTAGACCTCGTTCCTTTATATAGCCCCTAAACCAGAACCAAAGATCCCCAGAATTAGGGTTTGTTGTTGCAAATCACAACTAAAAATCCCAAATCCTGACTCAGTGAATCGGCCGCGGATCCGCCGCATATTGCATGGTTTGGCCGTGGATCCGCGGTTTGTTAATGAGATCTTGGTTTTAGAATTCTGGGGCTATTTTGTTGTAACACATGGAGATTTATTTGATGTCTGGAATCTTGATATCTTTTCTGAGTCTCTGCCAGTATTGATTCTTCGATTTTATTTAACTTTACCGGCAGATTTTTGATTCCCGACATCTCAACATCTCGATCTCCCGACCTGAACTAAACCTTGCACAATATCTCAATGAATAATGTTAGTAATATTTGGTATTTTTGAGATATTATCCTAACCAATTTGACATGATATTATATTTTAAGAATATTGATTAAGGATATTTGATATGATTTGCATATTTAAATTTTCAAAATATTATATAAATATTATATGCATACATTTTCCTTCATAATGCTAATTATAATATATAAACATATGATAAATTGTATTTTTACAGATAAACCCAAATATGTGTCATATTTATAATAAACACCTTTAGATATTTAAGAAAAGTAAGAAAAATGTTATATCAAAAGTACGATATTTTCGACTGAACAATAATCTTGACGGAAGTCGACCAAAATTACCACACTCCAAAGGTATTTACAAACTTGGTAAGTTTCCCTTATATTTGAAACTCCCAATATGGTTTTTTCCCTAAGCGTCTTATGACCTTGATGAAGGCCAACAAATTATAAGTCGCAATTCAAGTTCCAGCCATCATTGTCCTGATTAATCTAAACCAACCCGTACTTGCCCTTGACGAAGACCAATAAGGCTGTATGACTGTGCTAGATTAATGCATCTCTATACTGCAGAAAAGTAACATATTGCTGCAATATGTTATTGTTGGTTGTTGGTTGTTGTTGACGCCGAGCTACCTGTAAAGGAAGTCCTGGGGTGGGAAACCACCGTAGTACCTTCCGACGATCAAGTACCGAGGAATAGTAGGACAGAATAGCGGCGTATTGGAATGAGTTCGAGATACCTGAGTCGTCTGGAAGATGGGTTTACATAAGGGTCGTATTGGAGCGAGCCGATGCGAGATTCTCGCCGTCCGTTTCGCTCTTGCGTCATGCTCGTTTTTATGGCGGGATACAACTGTCATGCCCTGCTTCCCAAAATATGTAAACACGGCATGCGACAGAGCCAACCATGCTACTTATGGCGAGAAAAGATCCTTCCATAGTCACATTACGGCTGTCAATCAGATATCAAGAATAGTAAACTACTAAATCTATCTATCAAATGTTCAATAGCCACAAGAACAGTAACTAGAAAAGATAGCGGAAGCAATAAAGATCTAAGGAATAACTAACCCTCATAAGAGCTATATCAATGAGGTGGTCCTCACTGATCGGTGATCCTGTCGAATACTCACATGCTATGTCAAGTATCTGTGTCATGCAAAACCCAGACTTCAGTGCGTCATAACATCAAAATAACAATAATAACCAGGATGTAACGATATAGGTAAACATGAATATAAATGAGAACACAGGTATGAAACAGTGAGGTATAGGTATGCGACGTGTAACCTAATGTCTGTACTTCTAAGCTATCTATTCTAAAAGTCTTTGAAATCAATTTAATGGAATCATCGATATAACTCAATAATATCCCCTGTGAGCCCGGGACCACGGTCAAGATTCTCGGGTTGAATCCGAGACGTGCCGCTAAGCAGTAAACATGTAACATGTACATATGAATGATATCAGCAGCATCATTCCGGGGCTGGCCGAGCCCGTAAAGACTGATCAGTATAAGTATCGAACCGTTGAGTTACAAGTCATGTTTCAATATTGATTTCCCCTTAATCCCCAGGTTATGTGTTCAAGTCAGGTATTGATGATGTAAGTCTAATGCCAACACAAGATCAAGCAGGTATAAGTTTTGTCTATGTAGACAACAGGTTACGTCTGTCAGGATAACAAGTCGGGATTTTCGGCATTAGTACCAGGATCAAGTAACGAGTCAGGTAGTGTGTCGTGAACATGTCATGTGATGCATATGTATCAAATGGATACCCAATGTGAAACTGTAAACGATATCGGAATCACGGTAAATAGTGCTGATGTCAGGATGCATATGTTTATATCAGTAATAACCTATATATATCCATGACTACGCATAATGCACATCTGACAACACGTTGTACTAATATAATACTAATATGATATAATGAGGTTCCGGCATGCAACTAGATATGCAATTCTCAGTACGGATATGAACGGATATCGAAAAACGGTAAAACTATAACATTTGATGCATAATTAAAATACATGTATTATTTTTATTCATATGGATGTAAATATATTAACATAGTATGTTGCAAGATAAACTTGTCTGATCGGATCTAACGTCGCGATACGTACGTCATGTTCGACGTCGGATAAACGCCGCGATGCAACCACGTGCGTACAGGATTGGACCTGGCTACTTAAAAACATGACTACGCTGGATGGCGACTATGACTGGGTCGCCCAGATCGTCGGTGACGTGTGCGACTCTGGAAAGACGGTCGGAATAAACAAGAACTCAAGAAAAAGAAAGAAAGAAGATGAGGAATGGGTCATGGTTTCTGGTGTGGGCTCTGGACTCAGGAGTAGAGGACAAAGGACACGACGACGGCGGCGATAGGTAGCCGTTGGCGACTTGTTAGTAATATGTATGCCCTAGAGGCCATTACTGTACATGCGATGTATATTGTAGTGGATGCTTGGACATATATAGGGAGGACTTTCTTGCTCGACATGATAGTATGCTATATGGTTGCACTTTATCTTAACATGTTAACAAATACTATTTTGTGATCACATGTTGATAAAGCCCTTAGGATTATTACTTGACTACCAGAATTATGATGCAGATCATACTAGTGGGGACAGGGTAGTCGATAAGTACATCCTTCAAATGTTCCTAGTCGTGGGAGTATCGAGACAGGGCATCGGTACTCCAGAGTAGACTAGCGTATGCGCTTCTTGACCCATATGATGGGCGATGGATGATCCCATATCCATTGGTGTTTGACATCAGAGAAGGTATACGGGTGCTCAGTAGAGACTGGGCACACTGGACGGACTCGCCGAGAACTCCTAGATGGTGTTATACCTATCGTCGGATAGCAGTTCTCTGGTGACACTGGTACAGGTTAGTCTGTAGACCCGAGATCGTCATAGAGTCTTGTGTGATTCCCACTTTGCTTTGATTTCCACCATACCACGGTCAAGAGATCGTGCAAAATGGTGGCTTTTGGGTACAGTCCCGAATCACATGGAGGCAATGAGCGATAGGAGGGGTTTCGTCTCTCCCGGTATTGGGGGTTGATGTTGCGCTGTGCTCGATTGGCCATAACAGGAAATCCCTGGTCAGGGTTGCTGAGATTTACTGGTAAGTATTATCAGTAGTTTCTCGAAATGTTTTGGACCTCCCATCGGCATGACTTATCGGTTACTTGGGTTTGACGTTTACCACCCCTAGACTAGATATGCGACATATCAGATAAAGAGACCGGACTGTACGGTAGTGTTACTGATTGGATTCGGAGGAGTTATAGCAGGCTTGCTTGTTGATCTTCTGATCGCTCAATACCCGGGTGGCCGTTACATTTAGCAGACCACTAGCGACTTGTGGGTGTTTGATATGATCATCACCTACAGTCGGCGTATTGACGAGTCTTTAGAGTCCTACACAGAGGTTTCCTGGTTCATGCGAAACAGAGTAGGAGCACATATGTGATATGTGCGGGACCGAGGTTAATACGAGCATATGATACCGTATTCTATTCTCACGATATGTGATATCGGATCACATATCGTGAGAATAGCCGGGTTATCGGATCAAGTGTTGATTCGATAAGTTGATTCATTTGATATTAGTCGGTTATATGTATTATAGCCGGATTATTAAATCAAGAGTTGATTTAATAATTTAATGTATAATTATATATTTGATATATTAAATTACATTGACTAATATTAGCTCACTTAAGATTTCTTTTCTCACTTTATGATACATTGATATATATGTGATATATGTTAAATGTATTGTTTTCTTTTTGCACAAAATATATATGTGATATATATTGTTGTGTCATGCTAGGTTACACATGCAACATGTATGTATGAGACTCACACCATGCTAGGGTTAAGTTAGGGTTTTAATTGTTTTAAGTAATTCAAACACTTGGATAATGAGTCATGGTGGAAACTTGTGAAAATCTTTGACTTAGTCCACTTGTTTGTCTAGCTTAAGATATTTTTTGACCCAACCCTTAACTCATAGCTATGGTTAAGTCTCTACAATGGTTAGTGGATGACATACACTAACTATGGTTGCATTTCTAACCTTATGGATTCATTCATCACTTGAGCTCCATCTTCTTCTTCCTCATTCAAACTTTCTAGCTTTTGTAAAAGTGATGATAACTTGTGAGAAAAATATATCTAAAGTGAGCCCACTTCCTACTTCATCATCCTCTACTATTAGCCATTTAGTTTAGGATGTTTTCTTCACTAATCTACACAATTAGTGAAGAGATAGCATGAGCTAGTGTCTTCTCGACGTAGATCATCTTCGGTCTCGAAGACTTCGAAGCAAGCTTGTTTGTTTCTTTATGGGAGCCTCTCTAGAGTCCGGAAGTTCATGATCACAGCGAAGGGACTACTACACGGAGCTATTGAAGTGAAGGACCAGTCTACAAATGTTGTATTCCTTGTTCACTTAGATGTAAGAGTTTACATATCATGTTTAACCCTAATTCTCTAGTTAAGATCTTGGTTAGGGTTTGTTTAGCACCCAAATTTTTTAAAGTAGTATGATTGATACTTGCCAAAACCTTCCTAAGGTGCTAAGCAAACCCTACAGTGGTATCAGAGCCAGGCTAGAGTATTAGGCATTGTCTAGACGAAGTTTAAAGTCCGATCGAACCCTGAAAGCTCGAAACGACCCCCTTTTTGGAAATTTTTCCAAAAGTTGGATTTTTCCATGTTAAAAATACTCAGAAAATTATGCAGGGAATTATATAGACACACCTGAAGAACGAAACCCTAACTCGTCCAAGTGACCGCGAATCCGCGGCTAAAACATAGTTTTGGCGCCGGATCCGCGGCGCCACTTGAGAGGCTTAGGTCGGCCCCTTCAGCTGTTGGTCCGTAGGTACTGGGGTATACTTCTGGGAACTTTTAATTCTGCTCAAGTGTTGAGCTCTCTGGGAATTTTTGGGAATTCGTTGCATCGATCGAATTATCTAACTTCGCCTAGATATCTGTGATTGTGATACAATATTTGGAATCCACAGAATTGGTTATGTGATAACTAGTTTGAATTTTATAAATCTAGCGGTTTAGTCTCATTTGATCGGTTGCCAAGGGATTTTAATGTGGATCAAAAGTCCGTCGTAATTACGTAGTGTACGCGGATACTCGCCGGGTAACCTTACTAGAGAGCCACACCCCATAGCTCCGACCAAGTGACTGTAGGAGAACCCCATAACCAAAAGCATCCGTTCGGATGCTCGCGGTTGCGGTGTTCCTCCTTGGTGCACTTCGTCGACGGCATCGGGGGTGCGGCCGTCTATTAAAGTTTCCGAAGAGCATTCGATCAAGTTATCAAGAATCTTGTTGAATTACCCGACAGGTTATTGAAAAGTGTTTTCAATATCGAGACTAAAATGTGGGGTTTATAATTGTTATGCATGTGATGTCTAAGGAATTCATTTGGCTAGGCATGAAATCCAATGTATGTGATATATTGGGTTTATGATGTCTAAGGTGGTTGCGGATTCCAACTGTTGTAGTTTTTCACTTTCTTTTCTGCGATCATAAGTGTAATATGTGGTGTATCGCCGGTTTCGGTGCTATATGTCAACGACAATTGGGATACGCATATTTACTTACGTTGATGACATGTGATGTTATGTGTTGCTGTGATATGTTATATTGGATCGTCGTGTTTTGAATAGCCGGGGTTTTTATGTGAGATGAGAGTTTTTATTTTCATTCATGTAAAATTCATTGTATGTAATATTCTTTTATTGGGGCACTTCTGGGTTGAGGATGATGTCACCATTGTTGTATATTATTTACTATTACGCATTAGGATAGACCCAAGACGGGGAGCACAAGTAACCGGGTTCTAGGGTCCAGTGAGAGACCATCTCGAGGAGTCGAGACCGGGTCTCCTAACTCTAGAATTGGTAGGGTTGCTTACCGCTCTCGTAGGGGTCTAGGGATGTGGGTTTGGCTATTCATCACGACCGTGGAATCCGCGTTTTTACTGGCTTAAATAAAACATGCAATTCCTAGTATATCCAATATTTCATATATGTTCTTTTGCTGCTGATATTATGTGATATGATCATTTGATATGTTCTGAGATGAATGCCTATATTATATATATAAGATATAATAAATATTATTGCTTTCGTTTCTTCTGTGATGCTTGGGAAGCATAAATAATGGGACTTCATTAATGAGATTAATGAAATAAAAAGAAACTTAAAGATGTTGTAGAAACTTATTTAAAAACTGATAGCTCTAGTTCTTGCTTTACATAGCGGTATTCCTTATAGAATATCCAGCACCTTATTCGATAAGGAAAGAGCCGAGATCCCTTCACCGGGAGTGACATCTTTTAGCGAAACTAGCAGATGCTACAAACTTGGTTTGTCTTTTGATTGCTTTTATAGTTTTTTACTTTGCATAGTGGTATTCATGAAATATCCTGCACCTTATTCAATAAGGAAAGAGTCGAGATCTCTTCACCGGGAGCGACCTCTTTAGCGAAACTAGTAAAAGCCTAAAAACACTCCTTCTTCAAAATCACTCGATTCTGCAACGATATCAAGTTTATTACGCTCATGGTTTTCTTAAAAACCTGTGTAGCCCTCCGTCATTTCAGATAAGTACTACTTAGTATTCGTGCTGCGGTAGTTTGGTCTGCGTCAAGGCGTAGTGTACGATAGCTAACTAGTGCTTATCTGCTGCATACGATGCGATTGGATTAGGGTATTCGTACGGCGTAGTTTGGCCTACGTCAAGGGTCGTACGGGTGGTTTTAATTTAATTATGAAATGTACGGGTTGAACTTGACTAGCGCCCTATGGGTAGTTTGGCCTGCGTCAAGGTCATAGGACGCTAGGGGTAAAAACTATTATCAAGAATTTCAAGTGTTGAAATTTGCAATGAGATTGCATACCTTCTATGAGATAGTTGGATCCCGATACCCACTGCGAGTAAGAGTTACTCCTGGGAGAGTTTTACACATGACAATTAGCCGATCAAGTAGGTGTCTAGAAAGGTGTTAACGGGGTTACGCCCCTGGGAAAACGGGGTTTATTTTAATTAGGTCCGTGCGAAAGCACGGGGAGCCTCCCTCAAAGTACCGACACTGGCCTGGCTGAAATATTGGCGAACTTGTAGGGTGTGATTAACCCCGGCTAGCCTTACCTTTTAGGGTTTGAAGGAAGATTTGACTAAAACAGTGGGAGCCATCCTGATTAGATAAAATGATAACCAAATCTAATCTTGCAAAAGCGCACGCAGAGTGTTTTCTTCTCTCTCTCTCCTGGTAGCGACCGTGTCATGCCTTAATTAAGAAAATAATATGGATGCATTGACCGAACCTGCTTATTATACTGAGCTAGGGAATGTTGGTTCCGCTCAATCTTATAATTGTTATAAGTCCGAGCAAGAAATAGGGGAATATCCAGATTCCCATGCCACCCAATCGAAGAAAGTGTATATTAATGCATCTTCTTCGTATGTGTACATTACCGACAACTGTTTCTCAGTATCCTCTACGTCCTAGGTATGAGATACCGGATTAGGATCCCAAATATGTAAGAGTTACATGGGCTACAAAAAGGTAGAGAACCGAGAATGGTGATATGTCTCTAAGTGTTAGAGAATGATGCAATTTTTGTAGCCAAGTCTGTTGGCAGATATCACCTTGTATTTGATACATTGATTCTAAACAAATGTTGTTACATACCGAACTTGATATACAACATTACATCATGTTCTTTACTGAGTTAAAGAAGGATATAATTCTGTATTGGAGGATAATGTTGTGAACATTTTCCTGAATCAAGAGTTGATTCGATCAGGCACGTTATATAATAGCATATACGTTCTAAATCAAATCACAGTTCAAAGTATATAGAACACAGGCAAGAGGAGCAGTTCAGGAATGAACGAATCCTTCTTGAGGTATTGTAGACTAGGTCATATCAATGCGACATGACCAGCTAAGTTACATAAGGATGAATATGAGAATCTGTTCGAATTTTCATCTTATGCTACTTGCTAGTCTTGTCTCAAAGATAAATTGACCAATACTCCGTTTACTGGAAACAGAGAAAGAGTTAGCGAACTCTTGGACAGATACATAATGATGTATATGGTCCCATGTCTATAAATGCCAAGGTTGGTTCTTGGTACTTCATTATATTCACTGATCATCTCTTAGGATTCAGACATATGTTCTTGTTGAAACATGAGTCTGAAACTTTTGAGAAATTCAAGGAATATAAGATTGAAGTTGAAGAACCAAACGGGTAGAAGTATTAAAGTCCTATGATGTGATCGAGGAGACGAATACTTGCGTATGGAGTTCCTGGAGTTTCTAAAAGGAGAATGTGATTCTCTCTCAGCTTACTCCTTCGAGTACATCACAGCACAACGGTGTATCGGGGCGGAGCTATCGCACCCTATGAGATATGACGCGCTCTATGATGAGTACTGCTGAGTTACTTGTTTCCTTTTGGGTGCTATGCACTCGAGAAGCTGCATACCTATTGAATAGGGTTCCGTCCAAATCAATGCCTACCACTATATATGAGATATGCAATGGGAAGAGACCATGTCTTAAACGAGTTATGATATGGGGTTGTCTGGCCTATGTTGAAAAGCAAAATTCGGACAAGCTCGAGGCAATGTCGTTTCTGTATAAGTTTGTTAGGATATCCCAAACATTTGTGAGGGAATATCTTCTACCAATCTGAGGAGCAAAAGGTGTTTTGTTTCTCAACATGCCACCTTTTTAGAAAAGGAAATTCTTGTGAAGAAATTAGTGGTCATGAGGTAGAACTGGAAGGAGTTCCAGCTAGACAAACTAACGGCTGATGATTTGGTGAAACCAAAGGATTCAATAGTCTCCAACGAACCTCAGCCTCTCCGTGAATCTGGTAGGGTTCTTCATCCACTTGGGAGATACTACGGTCTTCTCGGTGATAGTGGGAGCGAGAATTGCATCATGAGATGATGGCCCAACCGGGTTCAGGCAGGCCATCAGGAGTGGTGACTCTGTGAAATGGCTGGATGCTATGCGATCAAAGATGGAATCCATGTACACCAACAAAGTATGACTTTGCATGTTCCAGCTGAAGGGGTAAAACCTATTGGGAGCAAAAGGATCTTGAGAAGATTCTTGGTGTAAATGGAAAAGTTGAGACCTTCAAAGATATGCTTAAGTCCATCAGGATCAATGCAAACATCGCGGAGTTGGAACATCTATTTTGATGTGATAGTCAAAGAGTTTGACTTCATCAAAAATGTAGATGAACCTAGTATATACAAGAAGGTCGTAGAGAGTAAGGTTGTCCTCCACGTATTGTACGTAGATAACATACTCTTGATAAGAAATGGTTTCCTATGCTACACTCGGTCAAGTTCCTCTTATCACAAGGATTCTCAATATAAGATCTGAATGATACCTACTACGTCTTCTGGATTATAATTTATGGTGATAGATCTAAGTGGATGTTGGGAGTGTCCTAAATCCAGGTACATAAGTACCATACTAAAGGGGTTTAGTATGGATGATTCTAAGCATGGTGGTTCGCCCACTTACTCTTGGATCACTCTCTCCAAAAAGATGTCTCCCGAGACTGATTTGAAGAGAGCTCGCGTGCAAGGGATACCCTATGCTTCGGCAGTAGGATCTATCAGAGTATGCGATGTTATGTACCGGACAAGATGTAGATGACTCACTAGGTGTAGTGATCAGGAATCAATCGGATCTTGGGAGAATCACTGGACAACTGTGGAGGACATTCTTAAGTACTTGAGAAGCACTAAAAGAAAGTGCTTGGTTCCAGCTTCCAGAGTGATAAGTTCGACTGAGAGTCAGTCACAGGCATTGTCTTTACCCTCAGTGGAGGGACGGTATGTTGGAAGAGTTCCAAACTAGATACCATGATATACTAGACGATAAAGGCCGAATACATTCCTACCAACGATACTACCAAAGTGGCTGTCTGGACATTTCTTGTTCATGAGATGAACAAGGTTCCTACCATTGTGCATCCGATAACTGTTATTGTGACAACAATGGAGTTGTGGCTTTGGCCTAGGAACACCGGTCCCATCAGCGTTCCAGACATATTCTGAGGCAAGTATCACTGGATCAGGGAGATGGTTGATCTCCAAGGGATCGAGGTCAGGAGAGTTGACAAGAAGGATGACACAGCGGATCCACTCACAAAGGCTATACCCCTAGAGATACTTCTCTACAATGGTTGAGTATGGGATAATACAACCACTTCTACATTTTTGGGTATTAGATACTATAACAGATGGCTTTAGTGCAAGTGGGAGATTGTTAGTTATATGTATGCCCTATAGGCCATTACTGTACATGCGATGTATATTGTAATGGATGCTTGGACATATATAGGGAGGACTTTCTTGCTCGACATGATAGTATGCTATATGGTTGCACTTTATCTTAACATGTTAACAAATACTGTTTTCTGATCACATGTTGATAAAGCCCTTAGGATTATTACTTGACTACCAGAATTATGATGCAGATCATACTAGTGGGGACAAGGTAGTCGATAAGTACATCCTTCAAATGCTCTTAGTCGTGGGAGTATCGAGACAGGGCATCGGTACTCCAGAGTAGACTAGCGTATGTGCTTCTTGACCCATATGATAGGCGATGGATGATCCCATATCCATTAGTGTTTGACATCAGAGAAGGTATACGGATTCTCAGTAGAGACTGGGTACACTGGACGGACTCGTCGAGAACTCCTAGATGGTATTATACCTATCGTCAAATAGCAGTTCTCTGGTGACACTGGTACAGGTTAGTCTGTAGACCCGAGATCGTCATAGAGTCTTGTGTGATTCCCACTGTGCTTTGATTTCCACCATACCACGGTCAAGAGATCGTGCAAAACGGTGGCTTTTGGGTACAGTCCCGAATCACATGGAGGCAATGAGCGATAGGAGGGGTTTCGTCTATCCCGGTATTGGGGGTTGATGTTGCGCTGTGCTCGACTGGCCATAACAGGAAATCCCTGACCAGGGTTGCTGAGATTTACTGGTAAGTGTTCTCAGTAGTCTCTAGAAACGTTATGGACCTCCCATCGGTACGACTTATCGGTTACTGGGGTCTGACGTTTACCACCCCTAGACTAGATATGCGACATATCAGACAAAGAGACCGGACTGTATGGTAGTGTTACTGATTGGATTTGCAGGAGTTATAGCAGGCTTGCTTGTTGATCTTCTAATCGCTCAATACCCGGGTGGCCGTTGGCTCGCCTCCGAGCCCTCCTGCACGCTGAGCTCCCTCAGCCCTCCTAGCATGCCACCGAGCTAACACGGAACCAAGATTGCTCGGCCTCCCGCTCCCCTCCGAGCCTCCCTCCGAGCTATGCTTCCTCGGTCTCATCGACCGACCCAGAGCACAGATCATAGGCGTCCTCGCCATGGCTCCGCGAATCTCGCCATACGCGAGATATACGTCACCCCACGATCCCGCGTTCCACGCCATCGCGTTCCCCCGTTAACGGGCATATCTCGCCATTATTAGAGGATCCCGTCATTCACACAGGCACGGCTCCAATGGCGTAACGACCGGTGTAAATCTCGCACCCTCCAGCTCATGGCTTCCACTATATAAACCCCCTTTCAGACGACTCAGGCAAGACAATTCTATCCAATAGACCCCTACTCTGCCCAAATACCTCGACTAACTTGATCGTTGGAGGGTCCATGGTGGTACAACTACCCTGGGACTTCCTTGCAGGTAGCTTGGCTCCATTCCAAATTAAGCCCACTGAGATCCACACGCATCAAGAGGCAACCCTCAAATCCAATCTCAGACATTCGTCAACGCTCGCAGCAGATCAATAGAAGAAAATATCTTAAGAAGACCAAGACCTCCATCAGTTGGCGCCGTCTGTGGGAACATCGAAAATTCCGCTCAACAAAATTTGATCTTCCGATCTTGAACTCATGGTGAGTGATCACCGCGATGATCCATGCACTAGCCGCCGTCCTCCCCACAACGGAGGCGCGAATGGATCCTCTCCTCCCCCGAACGCCATTCACACACTGTCTGCGTGAATAGATCGGCTCGCGTCCATTGTGGATGCGCTTGTCCATGTCCAAACGGCAGGACAAGCTCCCCAAGTCACCGCTCCCCAACCTCGGGAGCAACACAAAGGGAGAGAAGACACTGCCCGCACCGGCACCTTCGAGCACCGCCTCGCTATCTCCGGCGACCACAAATCTCTCGCGGCGACCAATTCGATGACCCGGTGGGCACCTCACAGCTTGACGCCGAGGTCTTATGAAAGAGCGCCCCGCTCTGAGGCCCATCGCCCTTCTGTCCCTCCCGAGGAGGTGTCGGTCAGCTCGCCTGCTCCCAGGCATGGTCGGCGCCCTCTCTCTCGATAGGTTCGCACGGATGGGACTCACCACGGTATCTCGAGGACGACCTCGCCAGGGGACCTGAGGAACCTCATTGAACGGAACCGGAATCGCGGCCAGGCGTAGGTTGCCAGCAGCAGGGGCCATAAATCCAAGTATGCCGAATCCTCAGGACACCACGACCGACTCGATGCCCTCGAAAAGAAGATTGATGGTATAAATCAGGAGAGTTGTCCTTCAAGCGACGGGGCTAGATATGCCGCCGACTCGCTTACGAGGCCCTTCACTGAAGAGCTTTTCGCTGTCCACGTCTCTTCCAGGAACAAGCCTCCAAAGGTATCGCTCTTCGATGGAAAATCCAACCCGAAAGACCACTTGGATGCGTTCACGGCAGGGATGAGCTTCCAGGATAACTCCGACGCCTCATAATACCGTGCATTCCCCGCCACTCTCATCAGCTCTGGACGATACTGGTTTCGAGGAATCACGCCATGCTCCATCTCTACCTTCGATGAGCTGGCCGCCCAATTCCTCAGCCATTTCGTCGGGAACATACGGCAGAAGCGGACCGTCGACCACCTCTTCACTATAAAGAGTGGGGACAAGGAATATTTCAAAGGATACGTTACCCGCTTCTACAACGCTCTTCTTGAGGTCCCAGAGCACCGGGACGAGACGGTCATCACGGCTCTTAGGTCGGGTCTTAGGCACAAGGAGTGGCTCCTCTCCTTTGCATTAGCGCAACCTAAAACCATGGCCGAGGTAAAACCCTGGACCGAGCGAGAGATCCAGCTCGAGTCCGAGGTGAACGTGAACCTACCCCGGACCGACCAGGCCGATCAATAGAAGAGAGCCAGAGAAGAGAAAAAGAAGATTGATCGGCCAAAGCCGTACTCCCCGAAGTTCCAGGAGTATACCCCAATCAACATCTCCCAGACAGAGCTATTGGAGGAGGTGAAGGGCGAGAGATTCTTCAAACTCTCCCCAGTCAACAATAAGGCAACCAAACGGACACGAGGCCTCTACTGCGCCTTCCACAGGTCACAGGGACACCCCACCGAGAACTGCAAACAGCTCCGAGACTACATCGAGGGGTTAATTCGCTCAGGGCACCTGGAAAATACTTGCGGGAAAAACGACAAGATGACCGAGAGCAAGAGCACTGTCCCCCTCCCGGAGAATTGACGATTGGACAAATCATGATCATATCAACAGGAGGTGTGCCTGGGGCCGGCGAGATCTGACGCCTCTTGTCGATCGAAGGGACAAGCAGCCAGCGCATGAAGAGGACCAAAGCAGCCAAGCCCATCACCTTTACCGACGAGAAGCAGCCAGCGCATGAAGAGGACCAAAGCAGCCAAGCCCATCACCTTTACCGACGAGGATCTCTACAGGATATCCTTGCCTCACAACGACCCCTTGGTGATTGCAGTGCGGGTCCACTGCTATGAGGTTCAAAGGATACTGGTCGACTCGGGGAGCTCGGCATACATTCTCTTCTAGACCACTTTCTGCGTATGGGGCTTGGCCCGTCAGATTTGAGGCGACTGCCCACATCCTATCGGGGTTTACTAACCACTCCATCCCGACGGAAGGAGTGGTCACCCTCCTACTTAACATCAGGGTGGCAGGCCGTACACGTACCGTGCCTGTGGAGTTCATCGTCTCCAGAATTCCATCGGCCTACAATATCCTCCTGGGACGCCCGATGCTAAACTCCCTCTGGGCCCAGATATCGACCTACCACCTCGCGATCAAGTTTCCACTCAACCAAGGCGGAATAGGCCGGGCCTATGGGAACCAGCAAACCATAAAAATTTGCTTCACAGCGACATCTATGCCCGAGGAGCGAGGCGATGACCTTGAAGGCACAGAGGATTTCAGGAGGTCCTTGGATACTCCGGACGAGCAAAAAGAAATCCGAGGAGCCCCGGTGGAGCCGCTAATGGAGGTTCCCCTCGTCAAAAGGGACAATGAACGAACCGTCCAAATCGGGTCGCTCTTAACAGGGACCCGACGTGACGACCTTGTTCGCTTCCTCAGAAGGAACTCGGACGTGTTCGCTTGAGCGCCCGCCAACATGCCTGGGATCGACCCCAAAGTAATCTTACATAAGCTCGAGGTCGACCCGACAGTCTGACCCGTCAGGCAAAAGAAACAAAGTTTCGTCCCGATCAAACAAAAGGAGATCGAGGACGAGGTTGACAGATTGCTCGCAGCCAACTTCATTCGAAACTTGGCCTACTCAGAATGGCTGACGAATGTGGTAATAGTTAAAAGGTGAGCGGGAAGTGGCACATGTGCGTCGACTTCACAGATCTCAACAAGGCCTGCCCGAAAGACAACTATCCCCTCCCTCGGATAGATCAGCTCGTCGACAGCTCGGTAGGCTACGAGTTACTCAGCTTCATGGATGCTTTCTCCGGCTACAACCAGATCCGTATGAATCCGGCAGACGAAGAACTCACCGCATTCACAACAGACCGGGGGGTATACTGCTATAAAGTGATGCCCTTTGGCCTCAAAAATACCGGGGCTACATACCAACACTTGGTTAGCAGGATGTTCAAACCACAGATCGGGAGGAACATGGAGGTTTACATCGACGACATGCTCGTTAAATCGACCTCGTCAGAGGAGCACACCAAAGATCTTGGCGAGACATTAGATGTCCTCCGCAAATACAAAATGAAGCTGAATCCCGCCAAGTGCGCGTTCGGGGTCACTAGTGGAAAGTTCCTTGGATTCATGGTTACCCACCGAGAAATCGAGGCTAACCCAGAGAAAATCAGCGCCATCCTCAACATGGCCTCGCCAAAGAACAACGTCGAAATCATGCGGCTCACAGGGAGGGTAGCCGCCCTGAGTCATTTCATGTCAAGATTCGGGGAAAAGTGCCCCCCATTCTTCAAAGCCCTTGTTGGGTTATGGCAGCACTCTGGCCATCAAACCGTGGCCAAATGCGGAACAAAATTTTTCTAAACTGGCGCTACCATTACCCTATGCCCGGATCTACCCTAAACCCTATACTAGCAAGCATATTTAAAGAAATTAGAATGGTTATACCGAGTTGATCCGTATCCTTCGGTCTTCAACCATCTTCCCAAGATCCTAGTGGTCGTCTGGATCGAGTTTGGTTGCCGGTCTTCCTCCATCTACGATGATCCACCTGAGGAAAACGGCGCAAGCTTCAGCCCCGCCAAGCGAGGTAACCGGCGCTCCAAGATTGGTAGCAATGGAGAGTGGAGGTGTAGGAATGTGTCACTATAATTTTCTCTCATCACACTTGCTCATAGAGCGACTATAGAAGATCAAGAGGAAGTGAGGAAAACAAGTGGCATGAGCAACTAAAGAAAATGGTTAAGTGTTTACAAGTGAGTGAGAATGAGAAGAATGCAAGTGAAGAAAATCAAATGAGCAAGCCCATTCAAGTGTGGTGGCTGCCTCCCTTTCTCTCAACATCCAATGAAAAAATATCTCATCTCATTTTTACATTAAACTAAACAATACCCATACCTCTCTACATGTCTTGACCCATGCTCATGCCAACTCACCCCTCCACCTCATTTGTAAAACAAATGATTTTCTAAAAAAGAAAATCATACAAATGAGGTGTCCATCTTCTAGAAACTATTCCGTATAAATACGGAATACAACCCGGTATACGTATCGAAATACATATACGCATATTCGTACCAAAATACGAATAGCCAAGAGAGAAAATGAATAGTGAAGAATAATACTAGAATATATATATATATATATATATATATATATATATAAATTATTAAATCAAAACCTGATTTAATAATCCGGGTTAATCCTAAGCCGCTAGTATTATCAACCGTCCAACTAAAGTTTGTGCAACATGTACACATATTTAATCGGACACTCGTATGTACCAACATACATCATCTACACCATATCGCCTGAACCGTGAAAACCCTCTGTGTGGGACTCTAAAGACTCGTCAATACGCTGGCAGTGGGTTTAACCATAAGCACGTCAGCGGCACTAGCTGCACGTAACGGCTACCCAAGTATTGAGCGAAAGGGAAGCCGACGAGCAAACTCATCCTGAACCCCTACTGAGCCTAACAGTGACAATATCCATATAGTCCGGTCTGTTCGTCTAAGAGTATCGCATATCGAGTCTAGGGGGTGGATAAAGTCAGACCCCTAATAACGCGATAATTTGTGTCGGTATGAAACCCATCATCACATGAGAAACTACCGATCCTAGATCAGTAATTCTCGACTATCTTGGTCAAGGATTTCTGGTGATGTCCACCCGTGCATTGCGCGACATCAACCCCCAATACCGGAAGAGACGAATCCCCGACAATCCGTTCCCTGCCTCCATGTGGCTCGGGACTGTACCTAACTAAAACCTGTTTGCACGACTCCTTTGATCCGTGGTAGGGTAGTAATCAAAGCACTGTGGGAACTTACACGAGACATATGACGATCTCAGGTCGACAGACTAACCTGTATACATGTCACCTGGGAACTGCTATCTGACAATAGGTATAATACCAATTAGCAGGTTCTCGGCGAGTCCGTCCAGTGTACTCATAACCCAATGAGCACCTGTATACTATCTTAGGTGAACGAACTAACACCAATGGCTTGTGAGACCAGGCCACCACCCCTTATCAGGGTCTCGATCAGTATATACTAGTCTACTCTGGAGTATCGATGCCCAGTCTCGAAACTCACAGGACTAGAGACATTTAAGGATGTGCTTATAGACCACTAACTCCCACGTATATGATCACCATCATAATGCTGGTAGTCAAGCAAGAATCCTATGGGCTTTATCAACATGTAATAGTGATGATAAAGACAAACCAGATCGCATACTATCATCTCGAGTAAGCCTGTTCTACCGGTATAGGTCCTCCCTCAATCATCATAATCACCTGCCTGCGACTACGATAATTGCCTTGAGGGCACTATAGCCAACAATCCCCCACTTGCACTTAAGTCCAATTATTGCGGTGTCGCATACTCACAGCTCGTATGATACCGAACACCCAACTTCTCTACTAACCAGTTTCGCAAAGCTCGTTTGTGAAACTATTGTGTTTGAGAAATAGCCTCAGTGAGTAGACCCGCTCCAGTGTTTCTATCTTTATCTCTCTATATCTCAATTTCGTGGAGAATAGCCATCTCGAAAAATGAGCAATACCTTGTCTTAGAATTTGTCTGGATATCTGATGGGACCCAGTTCATAAATGAACTCCAAATCCAGCAAACTTCTTAGACTGTATCATCCACTGAATTTAATCAGTATCCTACGCCATGCCTTCCTCAGTATCCACTTGGACCACCTGTCCAACATACTGTCTCTCAGAAGAGGGAAAAACTATAACTCAGTCAGCCACTCTGTCATCCAGGTCATCTTGGAAGCCTGAAATGATATCCATCTCCTGAAGGAGGCTGCCGTTACCATATCCCTAGAACATCCATTTATGTTCATAAACTGCTTCCCTACATTTCTCCAGGATTGGATTAATATATGTTTATTGCAGCTAGTGCAAAAACAACATTTGGTATGGTACTTGACATTTTATGATTAACTCAATTGTCTAAGCAAATGATATGCTAATCATGCAGATCCCTCTCCCCTTTAGTCTGTAAGACACCTTTAGAGAGGGTGACTCCATCACCTGCAGGTACACCACCTTGCTAGGAGTAGTCCATTCTAAAACATTTTAGAATAGTGTCAAGTACCCAAATTGGGACACTTCCCAAATCTCGATCTAAAACCATAGATCTAGTAATCAGAAACCCTAATATTATATCCATGTCTTATGTGGAGAAACAACTGTGTGACAACCACAGTATAACCGATCGTAGTATATGAATTTCACTTCCTATAAAGTGCATGTCATCCCAAATACCAGGACATCACACCCTACTACCTTCTTACCAGATCTATTTCCTATTCTGATGAAGTCAAAGCCTATGACCGTCACATCAAAAATAGATAATCTATTTCCGCTATACTTTCTTTAGTCTATAAATAGATATAAGTTACTTGTCCACTATGCTTCCGCTGCTCCCACTGACTACAACAACCCTCTGGCAGAGTCATATACACGTGCACTTTTAAAGATAGTTTAGAACGACGCTATACTCATCCTCCTGTCGGATCTTATAGTCTAGAACAGCAGCATGACAATTCTGGGTAAACAAGAACCTCCCTATCACCGTCTCTGAGAAGACCGAAGTACCTCTCGGGTGCCTGAGGTTACCCACCAAATCTGCGGAGTGGCTAATATAATGTCAAATCCAATTGAATCCTTAGGTTCTATTAAATTTTCAGTAATCGTTTGTGGTTCTGGAATCACTTCCAGTTCTATCATACTCCCACTATCGTTTTCTGAAAAAGTCCATTTTTACTAAAACTGTGGCAAGTCAAGAACAATATCATTATTGATCTTCCTGATGGTAGAAAGTTAACCCTAGCCAAAGCCCGAGATAACCCACAAACTGCCATTACTGAAACGTGCCTCGAGTTTATCCGGATTCTGGTTTTAAGTATCAGTCGGACAACTCCCTATACCTTAACATCGTTAAGATATAAATTGATTCTATATACATCCAATATAGAAAAAAGCACTAATTTAATTGGAATCAGATTCAAAATCATGCAGCTGTCTCCAGTGCATATCAACCAAAATGAAAGAGGCCAATCAACATTACTCATCTAGGAGCGCATCCATATATGAGTAACCTGAAAGAGAAGCAAGTTCTCAAAACCATTACTATCAACAGAATACCAAACACAAGTATCTACATCTTCGACTACCTCGAAGAATCCTGATACTTCCAACAAATGGTTCTCTACTTTATTCTTATACCTACAACTTCTCAAAATTTGGACCTTATATTTCAACGAAATACCTGTCTAAAACTAGAGAAGTCATGAGTAAACAGAATATAGTACGAGTACCAACTCCATTGTCCTAATGGACATTAGACAACATACAATTCTTTGTACAAGTCCCCTGAGTTCAATAACTCAAACCCTGTGCGTCGTAGGTTGAAAACTATACTATGGTTAAGAAGAATTACACCACTGTTGAATGCACCTTACCTAATCACCAACTGATATAGGTAAATGTCATAGACATAATTTCTAAAAGTTATATCTCACTTTATAAAATAAACGTACAGATATATCAGTTTGAAACTGGTGCATAACTACGGATATTCAAAACCAAAAATTTTCCATCTGGCAAAACCCAGGTAATTTCCCAAAATATCACCAATTACAACGAATTCCGATACACGGAGGATCTAATCACCCAATTTTCAATATCTTACTCCCACTCACCATCTGTAATAACATACAGATGTGAGAAACTGATATGGTAAATACATATCCTGGAGTTAAAATCCAATTAGGAAAATAGTTTTCAATTAACATAGCACAGTAAATCTGAAATATGAAAATGTTTCGAAGGGGTAATCGGGTATTCCTAGTAATGCCTCTTCCAATATCCCGATTCATGACTGTAACCGTATAATTCCATGCTCTCACTCCAATTCCTTTATTATGTCTTTACTTATTACCTTCTGTACACCTTCTTTAGGCTAATTGGTTTTTTTCCTTCCCTACCCTTCGGCACCAGCTTAAGGTTTGGAAGAAGACTATCCAATAAGCGTAATAGGTGTACTCTCCTAATACCAAGAGCCCTCGCAACCTGAGAGAAGGTAAAGGGAAAAGATAACTGAATAATTCTATTCTATTTCTCCTGAACCGGAAACCATCCTCGAATCTGGAACGAATTCCTTCGAGTTCGTATGTAACTATACGATGGCATGTCCAAACATTATGGACGTTCGTAGTGATACGAAGTGTTCTGGAGAAATCCAAAGTGGATGTGGGAGTGGCAAGGGTATACATGGTTTTGTCGTGAATGATAGCAGTCGCAATTTTCTTTGCCGTTATTCTAATTCCTTTATGTGTCTTTACTTATTACCTTCTGTACACCACACTTAGGCTAATTAGTTTTCTTTCTTCCCTACCATTCGGCACCTGCCTGTGGTTTGGAGGAAGACTATCCAATAAGCTCAATAGGTGTACCCTCTCCTAATCCTAAGAGCCCTCACAACTTGAGAGAAGGTAAAGGGAAAAGACAACCGAATAATCTTATTCAATCTCTCCAGAACTAGAATCCATCCTCGAATCTGGAATAAGTTACTTTGAGTTTGTATGTAACTATACGATGGATTTATCCAATAGGAGTGGATGTTCGTAGTGATACGGGGTGTTCTGGAGAAATGCAAAGGTGATATAAAAGTGGCAAGGATACATGTGACACCGTGATATTCCAAAAGCCAAAGTGTTTTAAGAAGGTTCGGTTAACTAAGTTCATGAGTTTTAGTATAGGGCCAGGTCATGGTCCCTGCCAGAGAGAGAGAGAAAAGAAACACTCAGCGTGCACTCTAATCTAGATCAGAATGGTTAATCACTTTATCTACTCAGGATGTCTCCTACTGTTTCCTCGAATTCTCCTCCAAACCCAAAAGAAAAATTAGTCGGGATCATCTAAAATCACCCGAGGGGTAAACTTACTCATCAGTGGGAATCGGGATCCAACTATCATCACATGATAACTCGATGGAAGCCACTAAGTCACCACACTCAAGAAGGTATGCGCATGCCTAGCAAGTTTCCTGTATGTTTGAAACTCCCGATGTGTATTTTTACCCCTAGGACCCAAGTGACCTTGACGGAGTCAACAAATCAAAAAGTCCTAGTCAAGTTCAACCCGTCATTATCTTGATTGCATTAAACCCACCCGCACGAGCCCTTGATGGAGTCAACAAGGCCGTACGACTGTCCTAACCAATCGCATATCCATGCTACAAACAAGCACCACTCAGCTACCGTACACTACACCTTGACGGAGTCAACAAACGCAGCATGAATACTAAGCAATACTAATCTGAAATGACGGAGGGCTACGACTGGTTTTTGGCGAAAAACCTTTAACGTAATAAACTTGATATCGTTGAAAGATTCCAAGTGGTTTTACAAACATATAGTGGCGAAAACTTTTGCTAAAGAGGTCACTCCCGGTGAAGGGATCTCGGCACTTTCCTCGTAGAATGAGGTGCAGGATATTCCAAACTGAATACCACGATGCAAAGCAAAAGAATCGACTATAGTAAAGTTATTACGTTGACGCAAACTTTTACCCAAGGGGTCACTCCTGATGAAGGGATCTCGGCCCTTGCTACGTCGAATGAGGTGCAGGATATTCCAAACTGAATACCACTGTGCAAAGCAAAAGATAACGTCTGTAATGTCGGTTTTTAAAAAACTTGGTTCCAACAACATCATATAGGTTTGTTTTATCCTTGCATTGATAAGAATCAATGCAGTCCCATCAATTAATCACACCAAAAAAGAACGAAAATATATGATGTACGTATATGCCATCCGCATTCGCCACTGGGTCCCGTCATCACCCGTTAGGTTACTTAACTAACGACAGAGCGGGGACTGGACTAGCGCGGGTGCAAAAAATATACAACATCTACCATTATATATAAATATATATATAACATTCGTCCCAGGCTTGATATAAAACAACATCACAGAAGCATCACAGAAGCAACACATAATGGTGGATAATCTTGGAGCCCCAGGTTTCACTTGAGCCGCAAATGAGACCCGACGTTCCCTATCGTGTGAATAGCTTGTGCAATGAAACCTAGACCCCTACGAGCGCGGCAAGTTACCCGCCAATCCCAGAAGTGAGGCAACCCCAATCAACAACGTGAATAGGACACCCAGCACTTCACGAAATCCGGTAACTTGAGCACCCCTCCGTGGGTCAACCTATACCCCATACGAGTGCGGCGAATAGCCCGCCAATTCTAGAGTAAGGTCCCCTCCGTCTCAACGCTATGAGATGTGGACCCGTTGCCCTATAGAACCCAGCTATTCGTGCACTCTACCATAGGGTAATCCTAGTACAGAAAAGAAAATAATATGTACAAGGGTGACATCGACCTCAACCCGGTCGTGCCCCAAATAAATAATGTACAAACTGGCAGTGACGGCAGTCCACATGTCGGACGCCCGCTCCGCAATATCAAATGTACAAATGAAACTAAACAGTACTAACATTGCACCCAAGTTATCCACCACGACGATCCAACCACAACATAGCACAACACAGAACATCAACGTGAATGTCACGTTCGCAAACTCGTCTAAAAGAACATATAGCAATTAGATAAGTTGTACCACTCGAATGACATTCACGGTCGCAGATAGTAATGCATGTACTGATAAACATTTAAATAGTGTTAAATTATCGACTTTGAAACACCCCGAATAGCCCCAAACAATTAGATAAACCAATATCAAAACTGGGCTAAACTAGCAATACTACTGAACCAATATTCCAGAGACCAGACCACACACAAAATACGAAGCCCAAACCCCTTCCCCAGGCCGTCCAGCTCGGAAATTTTGAGCATGTGCTCGGGTGAAAACAGGTGAAATGGGTTTGTATTTGGTGTGTGCTCTTGTGATCAGACAAATAGTCTTCTGCAGTTGCTAAAATAATATTTTGAAGACTTTGAAAATCGACAGAGACTGGAATCTGCAGGGTATCATTTCCGGGTTATTTCGATTTCGATACTTTAACATCGTCTAAACTAGCTAGTAAGGGGTTTACGGGTTGGCTCTGATACTATGTTGGGTTACAGCAGCGCCCCGACCATCAAACAGTGGCCAAATGCGGAACAAAATTTTTCTAAACTGGCGCTACCATTACCCGATGCTCGGATCTACCCTAAACCCTATACTAGCAAGCATATATAAAGAAGTTAGAACGGTTATACCGAGTTGATCCATGTCCTTCGGTCTTCAACTATCTTCCCAAGCTCTTAGTGGTCGTCTGGATCGAGTTTGGTTGCCGATCTTCCTCCATCTACGATGATCCACCTGAGGGAAACAACGCAAGCTTCAGCCTCGACGCTCTAAGGTGGATAGTAATGGAGAGTGGAGGTGTAGGAATGTATCACTATAATTTTCTCTCATCACACATGCTCATAGAGCAACCATAGAAGATCAAGAGGAGGTGAGGAAAACAAGTGGCATGAGCAACTAAAGAAAATGGCTAAGTGTTTCCAAGTGAGTGAGAATGAGAAGAATGCAAGTGAAGAAAATCAAATGAGCAAGCCCATTCAAGTGTGGTGGCTTCCTCCCTCTCTCTCAACATCCAATGAAAAGATATCCCATCTCATTTTTACATTAAACTAAACAATACCCATACCTCTCTACATGTCTTGACCCATGCTTATGCCAACTCACCCCTCCACCTTATTTGTAAAACAAATGATTTTCTAAAAAAGAAAATCATACAAATGAGGTGTCTATATTCTAGAAACTATTCCGTATAAATACGGAATATAACCCGGTACATATATCGAAATACATATACGCGTATTCGTACCAAAATACGAATAGCCAAGAGAGAAAATGAATAGTGAACAATAATACTAGAATACATATATATAAATAAATATATATAAATTATTAAATCAAAACCTGATTTAATAATCCGGCTTAATCCTAAGCCGCTAGTATTATCAACCGTCTGACTAAAGTCTGTACAGCATGTACACATATTTAATTGGACACCCATATGTACCAACATGCATTATTTACACCATATCGCCTGAACCGTGAAAACTCTCTGTGTGGGACTCTAAAGACTCGTCAATACGCTGACAGTGGGTTTAACCACAAGCACGTCAGCGGCACTAGCAGTACATAACGACTACCCAGGTATTGAGCGAAAGGGAAGTCGACGAGCAAACTAATCCTGAACCCTTACTGAGCCTGACAGTGACAATATCCGTATAGTTCAGTCTGTTCGTCTAAGAGTATCGCATATAAAGTCTAGGGGGTGGATAAAGTCAGACCCCTAATAACGCGATAATTCGTGTCGGTATGAAACCCATCACCACATGAGAAACTACCGATCTTAGATCAGTAATTCTCGACTACCTTGGCCAAGGATTTCTGGTGATGGTCACCCATGCACTGCTCGACATCTACCCCTAATTCCGGGAGAGACGAATCCCCTACAATCCGTTCATTGCCTCCATGTGGCTCGGGACTGTACCCAACTAAAACCTGTTTGCACGACTCCTTTGAGACGTGGTAGGGTAATAATCAAAGCACAGTGGGAACTCACACGAGACAAATAACGATATCAGGTCAACAGACTAACCTGTAGACATGTCACCTGAGAACTGCTATCTGACAATAGGTATAGTGCTAACTAGTAGGTTCTCGGTGAGTCCGTCCAGTGTACTCATAACCCAATGAGCACCTGTATACTATCTTAGGTGAACAAACTAACACCAATGGTTTGTGAGACCTGGCCACCGCCCCTCATCGGGGTCTCAATCAGTATACACTAGTCTACTCTGAGTATCGATGCCCAGTCTCGAAACTTCCACGACTAGGGACATTTAAGGATGTGCTTATAGACCACTAGCTCCCCACGTATATGATTGCCATCATAATGCTGGTAGTCAAGCAAGAATCCTATGGGCTCTATCAACATGTAATAGTGATGATAAAGACAAACCAGATAGCATACTATCATCTCGATTAAAACAGTTCTACAGGTATAGGTCCTCCCTCAATCATCATAATCACCTGCCTGTGACTACGATAATTGCCTTGAAGGCACTATAACCAACATCCCTGAGGAAGATCCCAAGGTTCGAATAGTCGGAGGAGTGTCAGACCACTTTCGAGCAATTGAAAATGCACCTGGCGACTCCCCCACTACTCACTCGGCCAGTTGAAGGAGATGAGCTATCGCTATATGTAGTGGTATCCAATCAAGCTGCAGGCTCGGTGCTCGTCCGAGAGGTCGAAGGAGTCCAGAGGCCAGTCTACTATGTAAGCCACATCTTTAAGGATGCGGAAACAAGGTACCCATCCTTAGAGAAGGTTGTCCTGGCGCTTATAGTAGCCTCAAGGAAACTACGGCACTACTTCCAGGCACACACCATCCTTGTTCTCACCGAGCGACCTTTAGGGGCTATTCTCGCCTCCTTCGAGTCTTCCGGTCGTTATGAGAAGTGGAGGTGGGAGTTGTCCCAGTTTGGCATCAAGTACCGCCCGAGGCAGGCTATCAAGGCACAAGTCTTGGCCGATTTTATCGTCGAATGCACTATCTCCAATAAAGAGGCAGTGTCTGTGTCGGCCCCCGGATCTCAACCTTCGATCGAAGAGGGGCCGACTCCATTCCCGACTGGGTCCTTTACATCGACGGGTCATCAACCGAAGAAGGATGTGGTGCCGGCCTCATCATTCGGGGCCCAAACGAGGCAGAGATGGAATATTCCTTAAAGCTCGGGTTCAGAGCCTCAAACAACGCCGTGGAGTACGGGGCTTTTCTCGCTGGACTACGAATCGCCTCCGGAGTGGGGCTGAAGACGATCCGAATCCGCAGTGAATCTGCCCTGGTCGTAGGCCAAGTGACCGGCCGTTTTGAGGCGCGGGAACCTCTAATGGTGAAATATTTGGCCGAGGTAAGAAGATTGTGAAAGGACTTCGATGAAGTTCAAGTGGAGCAGATCCCCCGGCATCTGAACGCCCGGGCCGCCGCCCTGAGCAAGCTAGCTTCCTCTTACACGGCCGGCAACAAGCGAAATACCCTCTTCGAGGTTCTCCCACGGCCCAATGTGGAAGAAAGAGAGACAACACTCCAAGTTTATACGGCCCGGGAAGAAGTCTGGGATTGGAGGAAGCATCACGTGGAATTCCTGAAGGAGGGTATGCTCCCAGAAAATTGAGGAGAAGCCCGCCGCTTCCGAGCCAAAGCCCGCCATTTCGTCTGGAGCAAAGGGAACCTCTACAAGAAATCCTTCACTCAACCCCTGCTTCAGTGCGTCGATCCCCACGAATCCGACTACGCCCTCCGCGAAATCCATGAAGGGGTCGGCGGAGTACATCAAGGGGCCCGCACCTTAGTCCAGAAGACACTCCTCCAAGGATACTATTGGCCGACCATCTGTCAAGATGTCCAGAAGCTCGCCAGAAGGTGCAAGAGCTGCCAACTCCACGGCAACATACCCCTCCTTTCGGCGACCGAGCTCACGACCCTAACCTCCCCCTGGCCGTTTGCCCAGTGGGGAATGGACATGATAGGCCAATTCCATACTGGTACGGGTAGGTACAAATACATCCTCGTCGTGGTGGACTATTTTACAAAGTGGATCGAGGCCGTCCCCATCAGAAAACTGGACGCCACCACAACTATTAAGTTCCTGCAGAACAACATAATATTCCGGTTCGAGATCCAGAGGTGTATCATCACCGACCATGGGACGAATTTTGATAACGAAAAAGTCAAAGGATTCTGCAGCGAATACCATATACTGATGAAGTTCGCCGCGGTCGCGCACCCCCAGTGCAACGGGCAGGCCGAGGTTACTAACCGGGACGTCATTCGAGGTCTTCAAGGTTGCCTGGAGGGACGACATGGCAGTTGGGTCGATGAATTACCCTGGGTCTTATGGGCCTTGCGCATGTCGAAAATCCCCCCACTGTGGAGATACCCCCTTCAGCCTCTGCTACGGCACCGAGGCGATGGTCCCAGTAGAGATCGGGCTGCCCAGTTACAGGATCGAGCACTTCGACGACGAAGCAAACACCTCGGCCCTACGGACAAATTTGGACATCTTGTTGGAGAAGCGGGACCGGACACAGATCAGAGCTGCCGCCTACCAACAACAGACTGCCCGCTACTACAACGCACGAGTCAAGTATCGCGTCTTCAAAACCGGAGATTTGGACTTAAGGTGGTACGAGTTCTTTGATCAGGGCAAGTTGCGCAAGTTTTCTCCGAAGTGGGACAGCCCCTTCCTCGCCTCTGAAGTCTTGCCCAGCGGTGCTTATTGCTTACAAGACGCTGCGGGTCATAAATTTCCACGGCCTTACAACACCGAGAAGCTCAAGTTGTACCTTTGAAAGTATACCTATGGATACATGTTTCTTCTTTGACAAAGCGATGCAAATTTTTCTAAGTTTCTTAATAATAAGAAGGAACTTCCCCTATGTGTTTCCCTCTTCCTTGGCTCAAAGCTCACGGATTTTGTTTCGCAAAAATACTCAAATGCACCCAGAAGACAAAATGGAAACATTAGAACATCGCAAAAAGGAGAACTTTATTTATTTATCAAAGGTATTGTGGGCTCCTCAGCCATACATAAAAATTGAAATTACAAAAGATGGGGAACGGGGTCAAGGAAGCACTGCCGGTGATACTCTCTGGAGATCTCTGCCAGACGAGGCCCTGCCTCTTCAACCCGCTCCCGCTGATGCTGCCCATGAACTCGGGATGCCACGGAAGCGTCGGGCCCTCCATCTGCTTAGCCCTGGCTCGCGATCTGTCTCTTTTAGAAGCACTCTAAAATAAGGGCTAGAGATCAGTCGTGCCTGCTCTTCGAGATGAGGCCAAGCACATAGATCGTATGCATCTTGTCGAGCGCCTCGTCCAGCAACTCTTCGGAGAGGGGGTTGTACAACCCCGGGGACATCCTCCAGATTGCGTACATCAACAATTGGAGGAGGGACGACCGACGAGGAAGGAGACGGCTGATGTGGTCCTCAATGCGCTGGACCACTCTCCGGTACCTCTCCTCGGAAACGGACTGGTCGTATAGATAGATGTCATCGAGAGTAATGATCTCTTCGATCACATAGATACGCCCGGCCATCTCGAAAAAGCAATGCTGAAAAGTTGGCATCTCCTTCTCTATTTATAGCTTCCACAGAATTCCCAAGAGCCTAAATTTGCGCGCGCATGGGCGTGAATCCTGGGATTCGCTCAATTCTTCTAATACCGTACTGCCACGTGGCGGGTATACCGTATTTCTCAACGAATTGAAGTCGGAACGACGCGGATCTTGGAACGCCTCGCCTCATCTAAGCGTTTCTGCCACGTGCCGTCCACGACGGTCACTTTTCTAGGTATTCACATATCTAGGAAGGCTGGGCAAAATCGAGCGACTTCACTGCTCGGACTGTCCTTTGTTGGTAGATTACTATCCACCGACGCCAAGGATCGAAGTCCTCGTCAAGAGACCACCGAGCAACTTCCCTGCTCGGTCTATCCTTGGCTGGTAGTTTACTACCCACCGACGCCAAGAATCAAAGCCCTCATCAAGAGGCCACCGAGCAGCTTCCCTGCACGGTCCATCCTTAGTGGGTAACTTCTTACCCATCTATGCTAAGGATCGAAGCTCTCTTCAAGAGGCCACCGAGCAGCTTCCCTGCTCGGTCCATCCTAAGCGGGTAACTTCTTACCTATCTCCGCTAAGGATCAAAGCCCTCGTCAAGAGGCCACCGAGCAGCTTCCCTGCTCGGTCCATCCTAAGCGGGTAACTTCTTACCTATCTCCGCTAAGGATCAAAGCCCTCGTCAAGAGGCCACCGAGCAGCTTCCCTGCTCGGTCCATCCTTAGTGGGTAACTTCTTACCCATCTACGCTAAGGATCGAATCCCTCATCAAGAGGCCATCGAGCAGCTTCCCTGCTCGGTCCATCCTTAGCGGGTAACTTCTTACCTATCTACGCTAAGGATCGAAGCCCTTGTCAAGAGGCCACCGAGTAGCTTCCCTGCTCAGTCCATCCTTAGTGGGTAACTTCTTACTCATCTACGCTAAGGATTGAAGCCTTCGTCAAGAGGCCACCGAACAACTTCCCTACTCGGTCCATCCTTAGCGGGTAACTTCTTACCCATCTACGCTAAGGATCGAAGCCCTCGTCAAGAGGCCACCGAGCAGCTTCCCTGCTCGGTCCATCCTTGGTTGGTAGTTTACTACCCACCGACGCCAAGGATTAAATCCCTCATCAAGAGGCCACCGAGTAGCTTCCTTTTCTGGTCCATCTTTAGCGGGCAACTTCTTACCCATCTACGCTAAGGATCGAAGCCCTCGTCAAGAGGCCACTGAGAAACTTCCCTGCCCGGTCCATCCTTAGTTAGAAACTTCTTACCCATCTATGCTAAGGATCAAAACCCTCATCTAGAGGCCACCGAGCAGCTTCCCTGCCCGGTCCATCCTTAGTGGGTAACTTCTTACTCATCTACGCTAAGGATCGAAGCCCTCGTCAAGAGGCCACCGAGCAGCTTCCCTGCTCGGTCCATCCTTAGTAGGTAACTTCTTACCCATTTACGCTAAGGATCGAAGCCCTCATCAAGAGGCCACCGAGCAGCTTCCCTGCTCGGTCTATCCTTAGCGGGTAACTTCTTACCCATCTACGCTAAGGATCGAATCCCTCGTTAAGAGTCCACCGAGTAGCTTCCCTGCTCGGTCCATCCTTGGCTGGTAGTTCACTCCCCACCGACACCAAGGATCGAAACCCTCTTCAAGAGGCCACCAAGCAACTTACCTGCTCGGTCCATCCTTAGCGGGTAACTTCTTACCCATCTACGCTAAGGATCGAAGCCCTCGTCAAGAGGCCACCAAGCAGCTTTCCTGCTCGGTCCATCCTTAGTGGGTAACTTCTTACCTATCTGCACTAAGGATCGAAGCCCTCGTCAAGAGGCCACCGAGAAGCTTCCCTGCTCGGTCCATCCTTGGCTGGTAGTTTACTACCCACCGACGCCAAGCATCGAAGCCCTCATCAAGAGGCCACCGAGCAGCTTCTCTGCCCGGTCCATCCTTAGTGGGTAACTTCTTAACCGTCTACACTAAGGATCGAAGCCCTCGTCAAGAGGCCACCGAGCAGCTCCCTTGCTCGGTCCATCCTTAGTGGGTAACTTCTTACCCATCCGTGCTAAGGATCTAAACCCTCCCAAGAGGTCACCGAGCAGCTTCCCTGCTCGGTCTATCTTTAGTGGGTAACTCCCTACCCATCTATACTGAGGATCAGAAGCCCCAACCTTGTCTATGCCGACCTATCTTCAGAGAGATGGTCGCCAGTCCAACTCGAGGAAATGGGCGAGTCTACGCCTTTCTACTCGGATGTACCAACCGACAAACCTTTAACGTGCGATCACCACCTCGACTTCGGGGCCATAACGACGCCGACCTTACACCGGCCATTGTACACTTTAACAAATAATTGGGTTTAACTCGATGCACGATCGCCAACTAAAGGATCGGACGCCGACCTAACGCTCATCAGGCGAGCAAAATGAAAACATTGCCACACAAATTTCTGCAAAAGGGCTTTATTTAAAACTCGGGAACCTTTACAAAGGTATTGTGGGCTCCCCAGCCTTACAAAATCGCCAGAAGGCTTACAAAATTCAAAAACAAGAAAAAAAATAAAAAAGAAGGCAGGGAGACTTAAGCCTTGGGGCCAGGGAGGACCTCAACATGCTCCGTGGAAGCGCTGGAAGCCGGGGTGGCGGCTTGAGGGTCGGCGCCCACAGCAGGAGCTTCAGCACTGGGAGCCGGGGTGACCGCTTTCTCCCCAACGCCCCCACCAGGGGCTTTCCGCCCTTCGACGCTTCCGGCGGCACCCCCCCCGTACCTCGCCCTCGAGAGGGTACTCGAGCCGAAGCTTACCGTCGGGAAACTCCGGTATCAGCGCCTTGACGGCGTTGAGGGCATCATGCCAGATGAGGGCCGAGGCGTCCGCGAGGTCGCTGGTAGAATTGATCCAACATCTTGTAGCTCTCCACCGCCTTCGTATCCTGGAAGTCTGCGCGCCTCATTCCTTCCTTCATTGCCTCGTTTTCCCTCTTGGAGTGTCTCGCGTCTTCTTCAGAATGGCGGCGAACACCCTGGCATCCTCCAACTTGACCTTAATGACCTTGTTGGACTCCATCAAAATTCGGATGGACTCCTGGCAGTTGGCGTTCACCCTCTCCTCGGCAGCCACCCGGTTTTCGAGGGCGACGATCCTCTCCCTCACCTAACGCATCTCCCGGCTCAGGCTCTCCTCCTGCGAGGAAGACTCGCCCGTTATCTGCAGCGCCGGGGAGATTTTCTCGTGCTCCATGTTGGCGACGAGGGCGTAGTGCTGGAGGATCTGAGGAAAACGAAAGGAGGGGTTAAAAAGGTATACTATCCTGCAAACAAAAAGGCTTGATGAAAACCCGAACGGGAGGCGGACACTAACCTGCATGGCCTCCTGAGCTATGGCCGCGATTTGGGCCTTGAGGGTCCCCCATGGGATTCTGCGCCCAGCTGACCGCTCCATCTCGGAGAGCAAGCTATCGGCGACAGAAAGCCCAGAGGGCACCTCGTAGCGAAGATCCCCCTCTTGCACGAAGATAGGGGAATACGGGGCTCAGGACGCCGTCCTCTTGCGCTGCATCAGGGGGGCCACGGAAGGGTCGGCCTCATCCGCCACCTCCAGAACCTGGGGTTCCTGCTCCCGAGCGTGTTTGCAGCTCTCCCCGTGGCTGGTCTCCAGAGCCCGGGGAGTAGTAGAACGCCTAGCCGAAGCGACCGCCTACGGGGCCGGGCTCGTAGCGGGGCATGACGGGCCGGCGCCTCTGGCCTTCCTCTCTTTCTTCTCGGCCATGGCAGCCCGAAATTTAGATCGGTCCATCGGTTCTGCAAAAAAAAAAAAGCGAAAATACAAAGAGGGGGTTAGCAACGCCAGAAAGAATAGAAGAATACACAAGTCTAAACAGGTCGCCTAAGCTCCTAACTTACCTGCAAACTGAGCCGGGCTGATCTCGACCCCACTGAGGGCCTGCTCGGACAACAACACATCGGCCCGTTGGACGGACTCCCATGCCGACACTGGCCTCGGTTCAGGATCGGACGGCCGCCTCACCCGTGGGCAGTTGGCCATGTGCCACTAGACAGGCACAGGCCAATCCTCACCGTCGGGTGGCCCGACAAACAAGAACTTCTCCTTCCATTCAAGAATGGAAGAAGGTAATGCTATGGCCCTCGACCTGGCCGCCCCTCCTCCGTGTTTTCTAAAAGAAACGTATACCCAGCTAGGCTCGTCTTTACGAATGCCGGGGTGATTTTTATAACAGAGGGAGGAGAGGAGGAGGGTCAGGCTGAAGGGGATTTCTTGTAGTCTTAACCGGACCAGAAACCCGAGGAGAATCCTCCACGAGTTCGGTATTAGCTGGCCCGGGGCTAATTGAAAACAGCGCATCGCCGCACTCACCTCGGGGGAGAAGGGAAGAAGGATTCCAGCTCAAAAGGCATCCAGGTACAAGGCAATCTCCTTGCCCCGCACATGATCTTCCCTCTCTCCTTCCCCAGCCAAGCGAAGCGAGTAGCCGGGGGGAATATGGAAATGAGCCCGGATTATGGTGAGCTCGTCCACATTCCTCAGGAGAGAAGGTGTGTCATGAGCACTCTTGATGTGTGCTTGGGGAACCGTCCCCATCGCACGGCCCTGGGAAGCAGGTCTAACCTTAACTCCCTAGGGGGATTCCGACTCGGACGAGGCAGAGGATGAGGCAGAGGAAGAAGCGGCAGAAGACACCCTAGACTCTACATCAACTATCTCAACAGACACCCTAGAAGAAGACATCTAACCTGAGCAAAGGAAGGAGTCCTCCGAGGAAAAGGAACGAGAAATCCGACCTAAAGGGAAGAGCGCCGAGCTAACACACACAGCGATGAGAAAATTATAGCGAAGTGTGGACCCTGGGGGGTCCTACCTCTATTTATAGCATTCGGCAAGCGCATCCAATGGCCCCGATCGATTCCTTCCAAAACAGACGCTTCGCATTCGTCAGACATCAACTTTCCACATGTCATAAGAGCATTGGATGCGTCCCTTCAAGCGCCAAGGACACCGGCTGCCCGGCACGTCATCCAACCAGCGCCGGATGCATGGCCTGGCACCTTAACGATCGTACGATCGAATTGGCGCTTCCTCTTTAATGCACGATTTCTTCTATGATCCACTGACTTCATCAAAAAGTATGACTAATTGCCCGGGAATCCGCGCCGACGATGTCCTCAAATAGGAACTTAGCCCGGGTGACCGATCAGACCACTCTCGACCCAACCTATAAATAGGTTGAGACGAGAGTAGGGGGTTAATGATGATGCTCGGTACTGAAAACTCCCCAGATCATGACACGTGGCAGTTGTCGTGTCCCAAGGCTTACGGGAAAGGAGCAAGAACGACACATTGAAGGCGTACCCCGGGTCTTCTTCCCGAGGATGTTCCCGAACTTCGGTGGCCTTCCAGACCACTCCTATACTCGTCTTACAAATAACCATTGGCTCGCCTCCGAGCCCTCCTGCACGCTGAGCTCCCTCAGCCCTCCTAGCACGCCACCGAGCTAATACGGAACCAAGCTTTCTCGGCCTCCCTCTCGCCTCCGAGCCACCTACCGAGCTAAGCTTCCTTGGTCTCATCGACCGAACCAGAGCACAGATCATAGGCGTCCCCGCCATGGCTCTGCGAATCTCTCTATAAGCGAGATATCCGCCGCCCCAGGATCCCGCGTTCCACGCCACCGCGTTCCACGCCACCGCGTTCCACGCCACCGCGTTCCCCCATTAATGGGCGTATCTCGCCATTAATAGAGGATCCCGCCATTTGTGTAGGCGCGGCTCCAAGGGCGTAACGGCCAGCGTAAATCTTGTACCCGCCTGCCCATGGCTGCCACAATATAAACCCCCTCTCAGACGAGTCAGGTAAGGCAATTCTATCCAATAGGCTGCTACTTTGCCCAAATACCCTGACTAACTTGATCGTCGGAGGGTCCACGGTGGTACAGCCACCCCGGGACTTTCTTGCAGGTAGCTCGGTTCCATTCCAAATCAAGCCCACTGAGATCCATACGCATCAAGAGGAAACCCTCAAATCCAATCTCAGCCATTCGTCAACGCTCGCACCAGATCAACGGAAGACAACATCTGAAGGAGACCAAGACCTCCATCAGTTGGGGTTCGAGAAGAGTGAGAGGAGGTGGTTGAGGTTGAGAGGAGGTCATGGTGAAGTTGACGAGGTGGCGAGGGGTTGTGATGACGAGGTGAAGGTCTCCGGCGATAGGGTCGGGGTTTTTGCAGGAGGCGTTGGGGTTGTTGGGTTCTCGGGTTGGGTGTGCAGGATGTTCTCGAGGATGGAGAGGAAGGTGAGGATAGTGACGGCGAGGTCAATGAGACGGGGGGGATGAGGTGATCGGAGGTAAGGAGTTGCAGGCGTTGGTTCGGGCTGTGGTTTGGTGCATGGTTATTAGTTGCAGGTGCTCTGGGAGAATAGGGAAGGGAGAGGAGGTGGAAAGGGTGGTCACGAGGGCGAGGTGATGGAGGCGATGACGAGGTGAGGTCGGTTGCGATGGAGCGGGCGTAGGCTAGGGTTTAGGTTCGGGTGTTCATCGCAAGGAAGAGAGATAGGAGAAAGGTGCCGTGTGTTTAATATTAGGTTTATATGATTAATATATATAAATAGGTAAAGAGAGAGAGAGAGAGGCAGGGCATATATATAGAGAGAGAGAGAGTGATTGTGAGAGGGGAGAGAGAGGGACAGGGAAGAGAGATATGAATATATACTTTAGTTAATTATATATATATATAATTAACTGTTAAGTTATAAAGAATATAATAATATATATTATATGATTATTCAGTTAATACAAAAATACTCTGAAAAATACCCGGGTCTCTTCTAAATTTCTAGTTTTAAAATACGGATAATATACGTACAAGTCAAAATCATAACGCGATGTCCGGTTAAAAAAATGCATACCCCCAAGAACGGATACACGTAAAAATATGTAGTGATCCAAACGGGTCCGTTTTATCAAACCGGAAGTGAACACGATGTCTGGATGCAACCATAGGGTATGTGGTATGATACATGCCATGCTAGATATTAAAAATATTATTTGACTATAATTTGTATTATTTAGAAGATATGCAGATGAATAAAACAAATAAGTGGGTATTAAATCTAAATGTGCACGGATCCTTAGTATTAGCAAATATATGACATAATCTAGAATCAAGATGGGTTTCAAGCATGCAGGTCGGATTGGATACTAACCACAGATACTAAATGCATCATCCGCATCCAAAAGCAAACAATAAACAAGAAACTGTCGTAAAATTGGAAAATACCCAAATCAAATATGGTATAAATGAATTAGGGTGTTACAACAACCATTAATGGCAAGATACACCCATTAAAGGCAAGATACACCCATTAAAGGCAAGATACATTAGTGTGGATGCGGGATGTAGAGCGGCAGGGATATTGTCATGGCGAGATACATGGAGCTGTTACGGGGACGCCCACACTCCATGCTCTTGGCCAGATGTGGAAGTTGAGAAAGCTCAGCTTGGTGATAGCTCGGAGGCGAACAAGGAGGCTGAAAAAGCTCAGCTCTGTAATAGCTCGGAGGCGAACAAGGAGGTCGAGGAAGCTTAGCTGTAGGATAGCTCGAAGGCGAGCTGTTGGTTGGTTGCTAGGCGAGTAGGGAATGTACTCAGGGGAGGCCCTCCAAAGGTTATGATACCTCGGAGATGAGGCACCGAGGAATGTCCCCTTCGCATGGTACTTCAAAGAGCTGGTCGGTACATGTGAGAGACCTGCCATCCGCCATGTGTTTTGATCAGGGGAATCCACACTTGTGAGCACCATCATTATCTCCCACTCTCGTTTCGACTTATTTATGGGTCGGGTCGAGAGTGGTCTGCTCGGTTTTCTCTGTTTAGCTTGGAGTCGAGGATTCTCCGTGGTGGTTTGTCCAAGAACGACATGGCGTTTGGCGGTTGTGTTTCCCTGATTTCCATGTCCATATGGAAATAATTAAGCGCCTTAATCTTCAGACGCGTCTTCGATGACGTCAGCAGATTATTGAGAGGGTGGCGCCATAATGGAGATGTCGCTTCGTTTACTCGGGTCCGCGTGAAAGGAAGGTAGCCAATGATCGGCTGCGACGTGACGTCGCTTGGACTGTGAGCGGGTGCAATAAGCAGGAAGCCATTCACCAGCCTCGCATGAGGGATTTGGATTTATTGCTTAGGTCGGGTAGGAAGCTACCCGGCTGCCTCGTGATAAGGGCTTTGGATTCATGTTATTATTGGACAGGAAGCTACCCGTAGTGGATGGGCCGAGCAGGAAGCTGCCCGGCTGCTTCGTGATGAGAGCTTTAGATTCACGGCATTATTGGGTAGGAAAATACTCGCGGTCTTTAGATTCACGACATTGTTGGACATGAAACTACCCGCGGTGAATGGGCTAAGCAGGAAGCTGCCTGATCGCCTCATGATAAGGGCTTTAGATCCACGTCTTCGTTGGACAGGAAGCTACTCACGGTGGATAGACCGAGTAGGAAGATGCTTGGCCGCCTCGTGATGAGGACTTTAGATCCATGTCTTCGTTGGGTAGGTAGCTACCCACGGTAGATGGGCCGGGCAGGAAGCTGCCCGGCCATCTCGTGATGAGGTCTTTGGATCCATGTCTTCGTTGGGCAGGAAGCTACCCACAGTAGATGGGCCGAGCAGGAAGCTACCCGGCTGCCTCGGGTTGAGGGCTTTGGATCCACATCTTCGTTGGGTAGGAAGCTACCCACGGTGGATGGGCCGAGTACAAAGCTACCCGGCTACCTCATGATGATGGTTTTAGATTCACGGTATTGTTGGGCAGGAAGCTACCCATAATGAATGTGCTGAGCAGGAAGTTTCCCGGTGGCCTTGTGATGAGGGCATTAGATCTACGTCTTTATTGGGCAGGAAGTTACCAGCGGTGAATGGGCCAAGAAGGAAGCTACCCGACCGCCTCGTGATGAGAGCTTTAGGTCTACGTCTTCATCGGGAAAGAAGCTACCCACTGCGGATGGGCCGAGCAGGAAGCTATCTAGCCGCCTCATGATAAAGGCTTTGGATCCACAACGTTGTTGGGCAGGAAGCTACCTGCTGCGGATGGTCCGAGCAAGAAGCTGTTTGATGGCCTCATGATGAGGGCTTTGGATTTATAGCGATGTTGGGTAGGAAGCTACCCGCTGTGGATGGGCCGGGCAGGAAGCTGCCCGGCGGTATTGTGATGAGGGCTTTAGATCTACAGCGTTGTTGGGAAGGAAGTTAGCCGCTGTGGATGGGCCGAGTAGGAAGCTACCCGGCTACCTCGTGATGAGGGCTTTAGATTTACGGATTAGGTCGGGTAGGAAGCTATCCGGCTGCCTCGTGATGAGGGTTTTGGATGCACGATGTTGTTGGGCAGGAAGCTACCCGCAGTGGATAGGCAGAGCAGGAAGCTGCCCTGCTGTCTCGTGATGAGGGCTTTAGATTCACGACATTATTAGGAAGGAAGCTACCCGCAGTGTATGGGCCGAGCAGGAGGTTTCTCGGCGGTCTTGTGATGAGGGCTTTGGTTGGCTACCTATAGGCACATCTGAGCTTCATTTACTTGAGTGAAGGGCCGGTCTTTGCTTGGCGGGTGGGAAGCTACCAGCTGGCCAGTTTAAACTCTCTTATATTGAATGACTGGATACGGCGGGTACCCTTGTTTCTCGGACTCGGGTCAGTCGGTGAAGACCATGATCTTCCCGAGCGTCAGCTCTCCGGTTTCAAGTTGGCCGGCTTGCCCCCTATTTGCTTGACGTTTGTCTCGCAGGTATTTTCCCAAATGGCCGGAGCGGATCAGCTCCTCGATATAATCGCACAGTTGTTTACGATCCTCGGTCGGGTGTCTTTGTGTCCGATGATAGGCACAATACGGGCCGCGGAGTCGCTTGCCCGGCTTTCGTGTCATCGGTGACAGCTTGAAAATTCTTTCGCTCTTCGCCTTCTGTAGCAGCTCGGCCTGCGAGACATTGAGAGGCGTGTAGTGGTAAAACCTCGGCGTGTAAAATTTTAAACGATCAACCTTTTTGTCTTCTTCCCGGTCCCTTTTCTTTTGGCCTGTCTGGTCTTCCCGGGAAAGATGAGCGTTAACCTCTGATTCGAGATGGATTTCCTATTCGGTCTAGACCTTTACCTCAACCAAGGCCTTAGGTTGCGCCAATGCAAAAGAGTGGAGCTACTCTTTGTGCCTACGACCAGACCTCAGGGCGGTTAAGACCGTCTCATCCCGGTGCTCGGGTACCTCTAGAAAGGCATTGTAGAAACGAAAATATAGTCTTTGAAAGACTCACTGTCCTCGCACTTGATGGTGAACAGGTAGTTAACCGATCTCTTCTGTCGTCTGTTGCTGATGAAGTGACTGAGGAACTGCGCGGCCAATTCTTCAAAGGTCGAGATTGAGTGCGGAGTCAGGCCGTGGAACCAGACTCATCCTGCTCGGACGAGGGTGGTAGGGAATGCTCGATACTGATCGGCGTCCGAGTTATCCTGATAGCTTATGCCCGCGGTGAACGCGTCCAAGTGATCTTTTGGGTCAGACTTCCCATTGAAAAGAGAAACTTTAGGCGGCTTGTTCCGGGAAGAGACTCGCTCTCTCAGTAGCTGCTCGGTGAAGGGCTTCGTGAGAGAGTTCGAGAAATATTTCATCGACCACTCAGGTAGGAGAGTGGCAAGCTCCATGTCCTCGATCTTCTTCTTGAGGACGCCGAGTCGTTGCTGGTATCCCGAGGATTCTCCCTGGTCGGAGTCTCCGCTGTACCCGCTTCAGGCTTGAGCGACGGAACGGCTTCAGCTCCTCTCTATCACGTTCCTCAGATCCTCGGATTGGACCTTTTGCGGTTCTCCTCAGCGAGCGCCATGTGCAAGGCCTCGATGATCATGGCGACGTTGGTCGTTTCTGGAATCAGGTGTTTCGATCGATGTCGCCTTGGAGGGTGAGGGAGTGCGGCGACGGGTGAAATTATACCTCGGCATTGAACTATTCATCACCCAGCGAGTCATGAAATCACTGCTTGTATGGGGGTTGTGACTGCCCGAATCGGCATGCCGGTGTTCCATGACGTCAAGATTGGCATGAGCGAGGTCGGGGAATTGAACGCGCCTGTTCCCGCAAAAAAATTTCTGCGCAAAAGAGCCCAAGGTATCAAATGGCAGCGATACATTTAAGAAAATATGAACCAGTATTTTCCGGGCTGTATTTTGACTAACTCCTGAATGTGAAACAACTAAATTTTGATGGTATCGAAAGCTTCTCGAAAAAGCCTTCGATTTGATATATTACGGGGTTCGTAATTCATCCAGGATCAAAAGTTATGAGGAAATATGCTATGCACGTGTAATCTAAGGAAGAAAATGCGAACCAGTATTTTCCGGGCTGCATTTTGATAAACTCCCGAATGAAAAACAGATAAATTCTGATGGAATAAAAATTGTCTCGAAAAATACTTCGATTTGATATATTATGGGCCTCATAATTCATCCGGGATCAAAAGTTATAAGGCATCACGTGCCCACACGTGACCGGGCATCACGTGCAGACTCGTGACCATTTATAGGCAACGCCTGTGGGCACAGAATAAAATAAATAATTGGAAATAATTAATCAGTGGGGTCACGTACCAACATGTGATGTGCCTTTAAACCCACCGAAAAGAATTAAAGGTATAATAAAATAACAAGGAAAATCCTAATGGGGCATCACGTGCCAACACGTGATCAAGGGTCACGTGCTGACATGTGATAATTCCTGAGTTCTTTAAAACAACAGAATTAAATTCTGGTCAAATGCTTAATCAGGGGGTCACGTGCCAACACGTGATGGGTTCCTAAAGATCTATGAAATAATAGAATTAAATTCTAATTAAGAGGGAATCAAAAACCCTAACTGGAAAAATATTTCTCTAAATCTTTCCAAACAAAAAAGATGTTGCTCTGTAAAATGGAGCACCGTTGGATTAAAAATCCAATGGTGATTAAAAATCACCAATTTATGGAAAGATTTTATAAAAGGAAAGATTTCCCTGAAATTTGCCAGGAATAACAGATAAAATATCATTTGGATTAAAAATCCAATGGTGAATAAAGTTCACTGGATGATCTAAAAGATCATGTTGGTTACAAAAACAACTAAAATCTTTCAATGAAAGATTGACAAAACAAATTGATTCTTTTCTTTCTCCTATAAATAGGAGCCAAGAAGAGAAGAGAGGAGGATCTACTTTTTTGGGAAATATACAACAACAGAGAAAAAAAGAGAAGAGAATTTAATTCTCAAGAGAGAAAAAAAGATCTCTTCAGAAAAAAAAACCTAGGTGAGAAAGGGTAAGAGATCTAAACTCCATAAAATAAAAAGAGAATTTAATTCTCAATTTAAGAGTTTAACTCTTTTGAATAAGAACTTAGTTCTTCTTTTGGTTGAAGATCTGCAGAAGCAGATCTCCCCACAAGTTGAGAATTTAATTCTCATCGGGAAGATTCTACCATGCAGATCCAAAACTTAGAGGGAGAATTATGTTTATGGAATTTAATTCCCCCAAATCAATAGGAATTTAATTCCTCCAAATGAAACTAGGGTTTAACCCTACATAAGAATTTAATTCTTCCATATACATATGATTTTAATTCCTCTAAACAAAATTAGGGTTTAACCCCACCAAAGAATTTAATTCTTAAAATAGGGGACTTAAAACTCTCCATGCACGTAAAGAAATCAGTACCCAACCTGGTCACGTAGCAACACGTGACCCTCCTTCTCAATGATCAAAAGAGAACGAACAAGACTAGGTCACGTGCCCCCACATAACCCTTAAACAGACTCCTCAAAATGAGAAAGAACAAGTCTGGAGGCAATGCCTCACGTGCTCCCACGTGACCCTCAAAATAAAAGAGAATAAAGCCAAAGGCAGTACTGATCTAGGGCGCCTCATGTGTCCCCATGTGACCCCTGACAAATACCCTTTTTCAAAAGAATAAAATAGGGGAAGACAGAGAAATTAATGCCCAACGCAGAGGCATTGTCACGTGTCCACACGTGATAATTTCAAAGACTAAAAGTGTTCAACACTTATCTGAATATTCTGAGAACAAAATAAAGGAAGTCTGGCCCCATCTTCAGATGCCTCACGTGACCCCACGCGACCAATTCAATTTTAGTGTTTAACACTACTTTAAGCGCCTCGTCCTTAGTATTTTCAGTATATCACATGGGAGCACGTGATCGCCAAGTATCCTTTAGTGTTCAACACTATTTTAAAGACAAGCTTAACCCAAATTGGTTAAGTTTTCCAGAGGCAAATCTCCTCTTCAACTGGACCTCAAAATTGGTCAGTTCATATGATATGCAAAGTAAAGTCCAGAGCCATAATGAATGGTTAGTGCTCAGCCAAAGATAAAATGTTGTCAGAGCCCCAAACCCCTATTTAGCATTGCTAATTAATGGGGGGCTGAACCCAGACAATTGTTCAACAGTCCAACAAATGGCCTACATTTCAAATCTAATTGGACTTAGCTCAAGTTGGCCATAAGTTCTCAATTCAGATTTAACTGAGCCCATGTGCTCATAATCCAATTAATTGACCTTAATCTCAAATTGGACTACAGATTTTCCAAATCAACTTTGGTTCAAGGGTACATCTCTTCACTCCTCTGATATTTGTCGTTGTAATCCTTCAACGTCTTCAGAGAGGTGACGGGTCCCGATAACCAATCATTCCATGGACTGTGGGGTCCTTAAACTCATGGACTATGATGTCCTTAAATTTTATAGACTATGACGTTTTTAAACTACGGACTGTGGGGTTCTTAAACTCATGGACTATGATGTCCTTAACCTTGGACTGTGGGGTCCTTAACATCATAATCCATTAGGCTTAAGGACCCCACAGTCCTAAGTTAAGGACATCATAGTCCATGGGCTTAAGGACCCCACAGTCCAAGGTTAAGGACATTATAGTCCATGAGTTTAAGGACCCCACAGTCCGTAGTTTAAAGACGTCATAGTCTATAAAGTTTAAGGACATCATAGTCCATGAGTTTAAGGACCCTACAGTCCATGGAATGATTGGTTATCGGGACCCGTCACCTCTCTGAAGACATTTAAGGATTACAACGACAAATATCAGAGGAGTGAAGAGATGCACCCTTGAACCAAAGTTGATTTGGGAAATCTGTAGTCCAATTTGGGACTAAGATCAATTAATTGGATTATGAGCATATGGGCTCAGTTAAATCTGAATTGAGAACTTATGGCCAACTTGGGCTAAGTCCAATTAGATTTGAAATGTTGGCCCTTTGTTGGACTGTTGATCAATTGTCTGGGTTCAGCCCCCCATTATTTAGTAATGCTAAACAGGGGTTTGGGGATCTGACAACATTTTATCTTTGGCTGAGCACTAACCATTCATTATGGCTCTGGACTTTACTTTGCATATCATATGAACTGATCAATTTTGAGGTCCAGTTGAAGGGGAGATTTGCCTCTGGAAAACTTAACTAATTTGGGATAAGCTTGGCTTTAAAATAGTGTTGAACACTAGAGGATACTTGGCGATCACGTGCTCCCACGTGATATGCTGAAAATAGTATTATACGCTAAAGACGAGACGCTTAAAGTAGTGTTAAAAACTAAAATTGAATTGGTCACGTGGGGTCACGTGAGGCATCTGAAGATGGGGCCAGACTTTCTTTATTTTGTTCATTCAGATAAGTGTTACACACTTTTAGTCTTTGAAATTATCATATGTGGACACGTGACAATGCCTCTGCGTTGGGCATTAATTCCTCTGTCTTCCCCTATTTTATTTTTTTGAAAAGGGGTATTTGTCAGGGGTCACGTAGGGACACGTGAGGCGCCCTAGATTAGTACTGCCTTTGGCTTTGTTCTCTTTTATTTTGAGGGTCACGTGGGAGCACGTGAGGCAATGCCTCCAGACTTGTTCTTTCTCAATTTGAGGAGTCTGTTTAAGGATCACGTGGGGGCACGTGACCTAGTCTTGTTCGTTCTCTTTTGATCATTGAGAGGGAGGGTCACGTGTTGCCACGTGACCAGGTTGGGTACTGATTTTTTTACGTGCATGGAGAGTTTTAAGTCCCTTGTTTTAAGAATTAAATTCTTTGGTAGAGTTAAACCCTAATTTTGTTTAGAGGAATTAAATTCCTATGTATATGAAGAATTAAATTCTTATGTAGGGTTAAACCCTAGTTTCATTTGGAGCAATTAAATTTCTATGAATTTGGGGGAATTAAATTCCTTAAACTCAATTCTCCTTCTAAGTTTTGGATCTGCATTGCAGAATCTCCCCGATGAGAATTAAATTCTCAACTTATAGGGAGATCTGCTTCTGCAGATTTTCAACCAAAGGAAGAACTAAGTTCTTATTCAGAAGAGTTAAATTCTTAAATTGAGAATTAAATTCTCTTTTTATTTTATGGAGCTTAGATCTCTTTCCCTTTCTCACCTAGGTTTTTTTTTTCTTAAGAGATCTTCTTTTTCTCTCTTGAGAATTAAATTCTCCTCTCTTTTTTCTCTCTGTTATTGTATATTTCCCAAAAAAGTAGATCCTCCTCTCTTCTCTTCTTGGCTTATATTTATAGGAGAAAGAAAAGAATCAATTTGTTTTGTCAATCTTTCATTGAAAGATTTTAGTTGTTTTTTGTAACCAACATGATCTTTTAGATCATCCAGTGAATTTTATTCACCATTGGATTTTTAATCCAAAAGATATTTTATCTGTTATTCCTGGTAAATTTCAGGGAAATCTTTCCTTGTATAAAATCTTTCCATAAATTGGTGATTTTTAATCACCATTGGATTTTTAATCCAACGGTGCTCCATTTTACAGAGCACCATCTTTTTTGTTTGGAAAGATTTAGAGAAATATTTTTCCAGTTAGGGTTTTTGATTCCCTCTTAATTAGAATTTAATTCTATTAATTCATAGATCTTTAGGAACCCATCACGTGTTAGCACGTGACCCCCTGATTAAGCATTTGACCAGAATTTAATTCTGTTGTTTTAAAGAACTCAGGAATTATCACGTGTCAGCACGTGACCTTTGATCACGTGTTGGCACGCGATTTCCCATTGGGATTTTTCCTTGTTATTTTATTATACCTTTAATTCTTTTCGGTGGGTTTAAAGGCCCATCACGTGTTGGCACGTCACCCCACTGATTAATTATTTCTAATTATTTATTTTATTCAGTACCTATAGGCTTTGCCTGTAAATGGTCACGTGTGGGCACGTGATGCCCGGTCACGTGTGGGCACGTGATGCCAGGTCACGTGTGGGCACGCGATGCCTCATAACTTTTGATCTCGGATGAATTATGAGGCCCATAATATATCAAATCGAAGGATTTTTCGAGACACTTTCGATACCATCAGAATTTAGCTGTTTCTTATTCGGGAGTTTGTCATAACTTTTGATCCCGGATGAATTATGAGGCCCATAATATATCAAATCGAAGGATTTTTAGAGACACTTTCGATACCATCAGAATTTAGCTGTTTCTTATTCGGTATTTTGTCAAAATGCAGCCCGGAAAATACTGGTTCGCATTTTCTTCCCTAGATTACACGTGCATAGCATATTTGCTCATAACTTTTGATCCCGGATGAATTATGAAGCCCATAATATATCAAATCGAAGGCTTTTTCGAGACTCTTTCGATGCCATCAGAATTTAGCTGTTTCACATTCGGGAGTTTATCAAAATACAGCCGAAAAATACTGGTTCATATTTTCTTAAACGTATCGCTGCCATTTGATACCTTGGGCTCTTTTACGCAGAATTATTTTTGCGGGAACAGCGCCCCTCTACCGCGTCGTGCACGCCGTCTTTCCGGGGAGCAGGGGCAGCGGTTTAGCGGGCGCGACCACCCATTTAGATACGAGCAAGCGTTGCCACCATCGTCGTGAGTCTGTCGATCCGTGTAAATAAAACTTCGACGACGTTGGGAGACAGAGTAGAACCGCCCCCGCCTCCGTTGCGGATGAAAAGTTAGCTCGTGCTGTGATCTTCGTTGCGATGATCGCTGGCCATCGAATCAAAGACGGAAGATCAACTTTTTTGGTGGAAAAGAGTTTTCACAGACGGGCCAATTGATGGAAGTCGGAATTTCCCTCAGATGCTGTTCTCTGTCGATTTTGCCGCCAGCGGGGCTGAACGATTGAGATTTGATGTGAGGGTTGAGCGTGTAGATCTCAATAGGTTGTTAGTGGTTGTTGACGCTGAGTTAGCTGCAAAGGAAGTCCTTGGATGGGAAACCATCGTAGGACCCTTTGACGATCAAGTACCGAGGAATAGTAGGGCACAGTAATGCCATTTTGGAATGAGTTCGAGATACTTGAGTTGTCTGGAAGAAGGGTTTACATAAGGGCCGTATTGGATTGAACCGATGCGAGATTCTTGTCGTCTGTTTCTCCCCTGCGTCACGCCCGTGTTGATGGCGGGATACGCCTATTAATGGTGAGATACGCAAGCGTAGGATGCGGGATGTGGAGCGGCGGAGATCTTGTCGTGGCGAGATACACGGAGCCGTTACGGGACGCCCGTGCTCCATGTTCCCGGGCAGACGGGGAAGCTAAGAAAGCTCGGCTCGGTGACGGCTCGGTGGCGAACGAGGAGGCTGAGGAAGCTCAGCTCTGTAATCGATTGGAGACGAGCGTGGAGGCCGAGGAAGCTCCGCTGTAATATAGCTCGGTGGTGAGCTGTTGGTTGGTTGCTAAGCGAATAGGGAATGTACTCAAGGGAGGCCCCCAAAGGTCTGATGATATCTCGGAGATGAGGTACCGAGGAATGTCCCTTTCACATGGTATTTCAAAGAGTTGGTTGGTGCACGTGAGAGACTTACCATCCGCCACGTGTCTTGGTCGGATGATACCTTGGAGATGAGGTGCCGAGAAATGTCCCCTTCGCATGATATTTCAAAGAGTTGGTTGGGGCATGTGAGAGACTTGCCATCCGTCACGTGTCTTGATTAGGGCAATCCACACTTATAAGCACCATCAGGTTCCGCATAATTTATACATACTCTTACATCCACTATCGAAAAAGAGTTACACGAGAGATCACAGTAAATTACTTCAACTCTCACATGAAGAATTACACTCCCAACTCTCTTTTGGCCGCGACCTCTATTCTATATTACCTGCATAAAAATATTTATATCCATACTTGGAAAGAAGTCTTAGAGATAAGATTAACTAGAGATAAGATTAAATCTTAGATATAAATTCCTGCTCATCGAAATCGAAATCGAAATCGAAATCTGATCTCGTGCACATGCCGCGCCAATGCTCGTGCCACGCGCACCCGAGTTGGCTACACGCATCTAGCGATCTATCTGATCGCGATCCTCAAGTAGCCTCTTGCTCGAACTGGCCTGGGCCCAACTCAGATCTGGTCCCTGCATTTTGAATCAAATTCAACATTCTCCAGCTTGAAGCGATGGACCAGTAGCTTGAAGCATTAGGTATCAGCAACGGACGGGATGTTTTGGAATTGAGGGATGATTCCCATTTTTTCAATGATATCTTATCATTCGAGTTCTTGTTTGTTGATCTTAAAGATGTTTTAGTGGCACATACATTCATTAGCTCAGAAAGCTTTTAGAATCAGTTTTAAATGTCAGGAATTAAGCTTGGCTTAAGTGATTGCTGTGTTAAAGAAATTGAGGTCAGCATGCAGATTCCAGGATTATACTGTGTTGTTTGAAATTGGATGAAGACGTAGTAGGACTAGGGTTCTGTTGTTCGATAAAGATGTTTTAGGCTATATAGCTCTTTTACGGTGGTTATTTTTTGTCAGGTTCTCAGCAACTTACATAATGTTATTGTTGTTGGATCTTGTGGGTGTTTTACGTAAAAACATTGGATGGAGTTTCAAACTATATGATATATGTTATTTATTTTGAATAATTACAAAAGACTCTTGTACCCTAGTTGTTTTGGGCTCGGGCACGGCCTCGGGCGCGGAACGGGGTCGAGCTTACGGGCGCACAACACTTTGGCGCCTACGTGGCAGCCTAGTATAGGCTGTCTAGTTGGACATCGTGTTGGCTCTCGCAGGATGCTTTGCAGGAGTTATGGAGCTGTTGGGCTATTCTGCGCGGTTTGGGATTATTAAGTGACGACTATTGGACTGGCCTTCAGTTACAAAGAGTTGTAACTGATGAGACCTTTGGGCTGAGTCTGAGATCTCTATATATAGAGGGCTCAGACCATAGAGCAAAGTGGCTAAAAAAATTGCATAACAGAACCATCTTTATAGTTCTTGAAAGGGAAAGAACATAGAACTATTTTCATAGTTCATCGAAGATAACAGAGAACTATTTCCATAATTCTTCAGGATTCTGAAACTGAACTGCTCTGTAGCTCTTCGAAAACTAAACAAAAATATAAAACCACTTGCAGTTCCATTCTAATCAGAATAGGAATTTCATCTTAAACAGAAAAATTCAATTGAATAAAGAACATAGAATATTGCGAAATATTCTCACATATCTCAATTCATAATTCCATAAGTATATTACCAAATATTCTTGTTTCACAGCATCTGAAAATATTGCAAAGTACTTTCGTTAATCAGCCCAGAGCCAGAGAGCTCTGTCCGTGCGCTATCAGATCGTCCATCGCGGCCAGAATCGAATTGCTGGTTGATGCACATCAGAATTCATAGTTGTTCCTGTGGTAGATCGGTTTTAGGATCCTTACACCGAAGTAGATCGGTTTTGGGATCCTTACACCGGAGTAGGCCGAATCTGCTCTGCGTTACTTAACGCATAGCAGCTCTCGATTGATCTAGCAATAGATCTATGCGGTTTACTTGCAGAAATTTTTTAAAATTCCGACGTCCATTTTTTCAACTGCTCCAACAATTGTTTCTAATTTAAGGGTAACTGTATGAGAAAATGAGAGTAAATGAAAAAATAAACCATAGCTATCAGTGAATATTAATTTCTCAAACATTTAAACAAAAACCGTTCTTAGCATACCAAAAGAGTTAAGTTTCCCTCTTGGGACTTTGTAATGGATAGGGTAATGTTCAAGCACACTTGTCTACAAGCGCTCTTCAACATTTTTGCATAATGATAGTTTTGTGATGGGTATTGTTACATCGAATGCCCTTGCTTAGCTGAAAGCTGCAAGTGTCCAGCCATGAATGCTTTTGCTTACCTTCTTTACAAGTGTGACATACTATCCAAAGGTAATTATTGAGTCCTTACAGAAATATGGTTTTATGGAGGCCTCCTGAGGCAGGATAGGACCGCTATGAACAGAAAACACATGTGCTTACGGAATTGCAAAATGAGAATTGCATGCGAACAAATGATGCAACTCTAATGGAAAATTTAAATCATGCAGTGGGATGCAAACACATGCAAACAAATCTGATATATCGATAGCCACAAGTAATAAATAATATAGAAACATAAGGTAAATACGAACAATTATGATGGATGTTGCGGGTGTTTTTTTATAAAAATAATGGATGAAATTTCAAACTAGATGTTATATGTTATTTATTTTTAATAATAACAAAAGACTCTAGTATCACAGTTAATTTGCAAATGTTTTGCCGCACAAAAGGTCAATTGTTCGAATAATCTTGTCCTAGACAAGATTAATCAATCAATTAATTATGTTGGATATATATGCTCTTAAGGCAATTATTATAATTATAGGAGGATTTATCTTACTCGAGATGATAGTATAATATCTGGTTTGCGTTTATCATTTATGTGTATACGTTTTACTCGTTATCACGTATCGCTAATACATAATGATAAAGCCCTTAAGATCTTTACTTGACTATCAGGATTATGATAGGAATTATACTAGTGGGTCTGGATAGTCAATAAACACATGCTTAAATCTCCCTAGTCGTAGGGGTATCATGACCGGGCATCAGTACTCCAGTTTAGACTAGCGTATACGTTTCTTAACCCCGTACGGGACGATGGTTGATCTCATAGCCAATGGTGTTTGATACAGAAAATTATATACATGTACTCATCGGAGTATGAGTTATACTGGACGGACTCACCGAGAACTCCTAGATGGTATTATACCTATCGTAAGATAGCCGTTTCTAGTGACATGAGTACATGGTAGTCTGTAGATCTGAGATCGTCACAGTGTTTTGTATGGATCCTACTATGCTTTGATTACTATCCTACCACGGCTGTAAAAAGTCGTGCAAACAAGTTTTAGTTGGGTACAGTTCCTAGCTACATGAAAGCAGTGAACAATCGGAAGGGATTTGTTTCTCCCGGTATAGGGAGTTGATGTCGCGCTTTGCACAATTGGCTATAACCATAAGTCCCTGGTTAGGGCATATAAGATTTACTGATAAATGTTATCAGTAGTTTCTCAGTTGGTTATGAGCTTGATATCAGCACGACTTATCGGGTTATTGGGAGTCTGACGGTTTCCACCTCCTAAACCTGGAATGCGATACTTTTAGACGAAGAGACCGGACTGTATGGTAACTGTCATTGATAGACTCTGCAGGGTTCGGATGAGTTTACTTGTCGACTTCTTTCGATCAATATCTGGGTAACCGTTACGTGCAGCTAGTACCGCTGATGTGTTTGTGGGCCATGGATACGATCCTAATTTACTGCCAGCATATTGTCGATTCTTTAAAGTCTCACATAAAGGTTTTTCAGCTCAGACAAAACGATGTAAAGCGCGTATGACGATACGTGCAATAGTTTGATTAAACACGATGATACACGTACTTTAATCGGACGTTTATATAATTCTAGCCGACTCTTGTTGAAGCCGGATTACTAAATCAACTGTTGATTTAATATATATATATATATATATATATATATATATATATATATATATTCTAATATTATTTTCATTTTATTATTCTCTCATTTGTATTTGTATTTGATACAAATACTAATGTATGTATATGATATATATTATATTGTATATGTGATATACATGAATGTTTCTAGTTTACACCTCATTTTATTTATTAGATAAACAAAGAAATGAGTTGTAAATATAAGAGGAGTGGAGGGATGTGTGGAGCCTTCTAGGGTTCTCTTTAGAAATTAAGATGGCCAGCCCTCTCTCTCTCTTTTCCTCTCTGGTCTCCTTATGATTTTTTATCTTGCTCTCTTGAGATTTGATCATATGAGAAAAAGAGAGGGAACACATGAGAGAAAATTGTGACCACATTCTACATCATTTGCTAATTATTTCTAGCAATTTTATTTAGCAAGTTGCTTCATGAAGATTTGATTTAGTGGAGCTAGAGGTTGGACTGGGCTATCTCATGGTGGATCATCTTCAACGAGGAGATATTCGGCCAAGCTCGATTCGGATCATGTGGAGGCTAGAAGGGGTCTTCCGTGATTATGAGGAAACGCTATAAACGTTGTAGCACTCAAACCCTTAGAATTAGCTTTCATTTTGTGTTCAAGTTAAGTCTTTTGGGTTGATTCTGGGTTTGTGATGCAACAACTTTCTAGATTTTTAAAATTATTCACTCCGCTGCGTTTTAAATCACTACTAGACGTCTATAGAATCCCAACAGTGGTATCAGTGCTGCCCCAAAAGACTTTAATTTGTTTGGACGAAATTATAGTTTCGGATCAAGAAAACTTTCCGGTTTTTCTATTTCTAAGTTTAAGCCTCTGTTCGAATTTCAAAATTCCACCTGAAATTTTTTTGATAGGTGCCATTGTGATGGGCATGGTTTAAAATTGATATGACTTGAACCTAGAGGATAGACTCTCTGGTCTAGCCCCTAGGTTCTTGCAGAGGCATAATTGCGTGGAAATATGATTTTTTTGGATATTTCAAAAGGTCCCAGATTTGGATATGATCATTGTTGTATTCATAGGATGTCCGGAAAGGTTTTTGATCGAAACTGTAGCATCGTGTTTGCTTCGCATTTAAAGATATATGTTGGTAAATGTCTCCTAATTGCTATATGATCAATTAGACAGGGTTGCACATTAGTTATTTGCGATATTGTGATTTTGTGGTTATTATTGTTGTGGTGGTGGTGGTTAAGTCGTATTGTCGTGATGATTAGCTTCTCGTAAGGGTCGGGTCAAGTTAATTCGAGTAGAATGTGTTCGAGTTAATGTTCAGGTTTGGTTTCGAGTTTTAATTAGAGTTTGAGTTTAAGTTCAAGTTTAGGTTCGAGTTTGTATTCGAATTATAGACATTTCTTATTACTAGATTTAATTTTGAAGATCTTAAGTTCAGAAATAATCGGATAACTGCTGTATATGAACGGCGGAATTTGTGTCTTTTTCCAATATGATTGCCATTGATAAATCCATTAATTTGCAGTGTTATCTAATCTGGATAGGCAAGCACTTACTTTCTCCAGCTCTCTAAAGCTCAAGAGGAATGATACCGCTTAAAACTATATTAATTTAGGGTCTTTAAAAATTTATTTTTGTTTGTTTATTATATATTTACATTTCTCGAGGGGGTTTTATAAAAATAATTTAATATTATTTAAAAATAAATCTCAAGGGCGATTTATAATATTAATAGTTTTACAGAAATGTATTTTAGTTTAGATGGTATTTTAGTGATGAAACCTAACTTTTAAAAGTTTATGGTATTTTTCTGAAAACTACTACTTTTGGAAATTTGATGGTATTTTTATTAAAATTTTAATCTTACATTTAAAAATATATTTTTCACAATTTTTTTTAATTGAAAATACGGATTCATTATTTTATATAATTATCCAAAGTTTAATTTATTTTAAAAAGTCGTATTTCTTTTAAAACATTATATTTTTATTTCCTTTCGAGACCGAATTCTTCGTGAGAAGTTCTGTATTTCACTCTACTATCCCAAGGACATGTGATAATCCGCGCCATCTGTAAATGAGTTCCCCTAAAACGGTTGTAGATGCGCAATTGTAAAAGATTTAAAAATAGCGATAAAAACATTTTATAAAAGTAATGGTATTTTAATGAAATTTGTTTCATTTTGGATAAACTTGTAACCTAGCATACCGTGCTATGAAGCCATAGTGTATGTAATAGGATATGTCATTACCCCGTGAGTTTTCTAGAGGTATATATTTCTAGGTATCGATAACAAGGTTACTTTTAAAATCCATGGTATTTATATGAAAATGTTCGTTTTATATTTATTTCACATGAAATTTTAATTATATCAAAAAGTAAATAATTTGAATAATATTTTGAAGTGATATTAGAGGATTGGTGTGATTTATTTAGCTTATCAAAAATGCTAAATTTTTTAAAATAAATAATATCGTGGTTAACTCCTCTTTTATCGATATGATTTTAGAAGGCGGTTTGAATCGAAATGAAAGAGAAAAATAGGGACTTATGGTTTGTGTAGCGTTTAGTAGGGAGTAAGAAAGAGAGAGTTTTCGTGGTGCCGCGGTATCGTCAGGAATGGCCTCAGTCTCCGATGGAACGAAATTGGATCGCTAACTCCACTTGAATGGCCAACTCCATTTGAATGGCCTTAACCCTTCTTAAACTTAGAGTATTTTAATAATTTTTCAAAATAAGAAAGAGTTAAGGGATAGGGTGGTATTTATAGGGTAAAAATGAGGGTGTGGGAAAAGAATTGAAATAGTGTTAATGGGGGAATTGAAAAGTCTCTGGTTGAATTCAGATAAAACAATTAAAATGGAGTAGAGAGGAGTTGAAGGGGTTCACGGGTGAAGCACGGGAAAATTTAGGGCTATTCCAACCGCCGGTGGCGGGGATCTGGCGGCCCAGTGCTTCGAAACTCATGCTCTGTATATATTGTAATTAACTCTGTATTTCCGCAGTTTGATTTTTCTGAAACTTTTCGATTCTCCGTATATTGCACGTGCAATTCTGGGGCATCCGAAAAGTTAAAAAAGAAAAATATTAAAAATAATTAGGACTGATGGGATTCGAACACGCAGGCTATTGCACGGTAGTATAAAGGCTTAACCGATGAGCTACAAATTGTTTTTTTCTTTTATTGAACAGTATTAACTTATAACTCATAATCAGGCTGAAATACACTTTCTACACATTTGAACAAGTTGCATTTGTACAGTGATTTCAGAGTCATTACAGCATGCCTAAGGAACTTATGATGAAACGACAATTTGAATTCTCAATGTGTTCTGTACATCTGGGATGTTGGGTGTTTGGTTGCAAGCATGCCTGAGAAACACGTTAAAATTAGGATGGCTTAGAGCTTTAATCGGTTCTGTGCTTCTAGGATGCAGGATGTTCGGTGGCAACCACGTCTAAGGAACTCACCTATGCTTAAGAAGGAGTTTTGGCCGACTCCTATAGAATCTGGACGCAGATTCTTAAATCTCGAGCAAAAACTTGGATATAGCGCAGGGCTGTTAACATGCTACAACTTAGGAAATAGGCAATAGTTCTATGCATAGTCCACTATTGCATAGTTTGGTTTAGTCATAGTGTGATCATCGATATGTCAGTGAAATGCTGATTCAAGATTCAGTTCACCATGCATCTAACTGCATTTAAGTTAGTCTAAATAGGATTCAAGTCCATATGACATTTTCATTATGCCTTGTGACTAAGACCTGTATGCTAATTAAAAACTTGTGGGGGATTGTTGGATCTTATAGGTGTTTTCTGTAAAAACAATGAGTAAAATTTCAAACTATATGTTATATGTTATATATTTTGAATAATAATAAAAGTCTCTAGTAGCCCAGTTGGTTTTCAAATGTTTTGTTGTACACGAGGTCAATGGTTCGAGTCTTGCCGTGGTCAAGATTAATTAATTAATTACTCATAAGTGATAACTGGTGGCTTGGGCTTGGGCTCCGGATCATAGCCGTGGATCGGGATCGGACCAATCGGGCTGAGGCTCATTGAGTGCACAGCACATTGCACTTGGCGCTCACATGGCTGTCGCGTCTACGTGGCAGCCTAGTAGGCTGTCTAGTTGGACGTCGCGTTTGCGCTCGCGTGGCTGTCTCGCATGCTGTTTCGCAAGAGAATTGAGGCTGTTGGGCTACTCTCGGGAAGTTCGGGTTTGATTGAATGGAGACTCTTGGACTGGCCATCAGTTACAATCTTGATGAGACACTTGGGCTGGGTCTGAAAGCTCTATATATAGAGCTCAAGTAAAAAAGAGAATACGCACTTGAAAAGGTGAAAGGTAAAGAACTATTTCCATAGTTCTAAAAACATATATAAAACTATTTCCATAGTTCTAGAGGACTGAAAATGAACTACTTGTAGTTCGTCGAAGACTGAATAGAAATATAAACCTATTTGTAGTTCTATTCTGATCAGAAAACTAACTGAATTGAGAACAGAGAATATTGCGAAATATTCTCGCCGATCTCGATTCATAAATTTATAGAATATTGCAAAATGTTCTTGTTCAGAACTCCTGGAAGTTTTGCAAAATACTTTCGTTGAATTCAATCAGCCCAGAACTAGAGAGCTCTGCCTATGCGTCATCGGATCGTCCACCGCGGACAGAACTGAATTATTGGTTGGTGCACACCAGAATTCATAGTTGTTGTTCCTGAAATAAATCGGCTTTGTGATCCTTACCAGATTCGGCCGAATCTGTTTTAAGCTCCGCCTTTATGAAATACACAACAGCTCTTGATATTTAACCTTGCAGAATTATTTAAATTCTAACCGTCCATTTTCTCACCCACTCCAACACTTATATGACCGCAAAATTAAAGCGTTCAATTCTTGATGATATTAGATAGTCTGCCAAGTGACAATCAAATAAACAATCTATGTGAAGTCCCAGATATCATATTTCTTAGAAAATTGAAATCAAAAGCTCTGAAGTTTGCTATTAAGAGATGTATGTATTCATAATTAAATAACGCAATCCCCATAGAGAATATACAACTTATCTAGAAATTATAAAACTAGTAAAAAACAAATACAACCTTGAAAACTTTCGCGTGTGTGTGTGTGTGTCTCCTCATCTTGGATCTTAATTCAATCATCCTTCAACCATATATTTACACACAAAGCACCTGCTCCGTAGATCGAAGCTGTAACCTGAGCGTATCCCCTCCGCTGCACTGCCGCCTCTTCCACAAGCTCACCGAATATTCCTCTGCCTTCACCTCTTTCTTCTCTACGGGCCTCGGTGGGTCCATCTCCCTAAGCAAAATCTTCGACGAAATAACTCTCTTTATCATTAACAAACTAAACTGTCGTGTGAAATTGTACGAAGGGCTAATATTATCCCTTGACGACGACGACGAAGAACAAGGCAACGATGATGACTTCTTGCGGCGTCTGATTTGGCCCAAGCAACCGACTCTTGGCGACGACGGCTCATTCATAAATTTCGGGCTTTCGGGCTCGCTCCTATTCTTTTTCTTGTTGTTGTTGTTGGAGTTTGAGGGTGGTTTTGCCCGAGCCGGAGAGTTTTCACTTGGAGGGAGTCTCAGGCACCATGAAGGGCTAAATGAGCTCATTTTGTGCTTGATAGCCATGAATGTATATGTCTCAAATCTCAATATATATATATATTAATTGGAGAGAGCTAGACGTGGAGATATATAGAAGGAGAATATTGTGGAGATTTATATATATTACAAGAGGTTAGGTTGGTCAAATCAAGAAGAATGGAATTATGAATTAGGTTTTTTACTTTTCTTTGAGCTGTGCGTTCACATCACTCATATTATAATAATATATACTACTACTGGTTTCTTTAATATCTTCTTCTTTTTTTTAATACGGAGGAAACCATGCATTAAAGAATATAAAAATGCATACAAATTGATGGATGGTGGATGTAAAAATGCAAGGGTTCTTGCTTCTTGGTATAACTAGTTGTCATGGTCTCTGTATATTTTATTTTTTCGAAACCAGCCTTGCTTCTCTGGGTCTCTCATATTGAAGAGTAAAATTGATACCAATTGAGCTTAAGTCCAGTCGATGGTCTCTTATACCCGTGACCAATAAAATATATATCTAAAAGTTGTGATTTTACCTAAATTTAGTTTTTACTAATGTTATTTTGATGATGTGTGTGCATTGGATTTTAACAATATTATATCTATTTAACTTTTGCGCGTGCATGCGTTTTCTTTTATGAAATAATAAGGTATAACCTAAAACAGGTATGATTTTGATCCCATACCTCTTGTTTAGCTGCAAAAATGCTTTAGCCATACTATTAAAATAGGGGGTTGCCCTACGGATAACGAGGACAGATTTAGTTTGGCTCTACGGATTAGTCCGTAGGGCTAAAAGGTTGCCCCTACGGTCCTTACATATTAATTTAAAAAATATTAAATCGTAAATTTTTGTTTGCCCCTACGGAGCCGCAAACCAAGTACATACGGACTTATCCGTAGGGGCATCTAAATGGAGATTTAATTAAAAAGGCACGGATCGATCCCTACGCTCATTATCTAAAAATTATTTTTCCATCGCTCGCGAACCCAAAATCCCCAAACCCTCGTTCCCGCCGATCGCTTGTGTTTCGCCGCCGTTCTCATCGTCGCCAGCGCAGGCCGATTCATCGTCGCCACCGTCTGGTTCTTCCTCATCTCCAATCTCGTCGTCGCCTCCTTTCGTCGTCGCCTCTGATCAATCGTCGACGCCTCCACTGCACAGGTTAGGAAATATTAAATTAAACAAATTTTTGATTATTTTAGGGCTAGGGTTCATGGTTTGGGTACCGATGAGGCATCCGTTGGGGTTAGCGTTAGGGTTGCGGTTGGGGCTGGGGCTGGGGCTAGGGTTGGGGCTAGGGCTGGGGTTTGGCAGGGTGCGGTTGGGGTTGGGGTTGGGGTTAGGGTTAAGGTTAGGGCGGGGGTTGCGGCAGGGGGTGAGAATTTTTCTAGGTTTCTTTTAAAGCTTGTGAAGGAAATTTTGAGCCCCCTAAAATTGAACATTTCTAATGATTTTGATAAGAGACAAGGGAGCAATAAAGTTTTGTTTTCTATTTGTCTAGATTCAACTATATATATATATATATATATATATATATATATATATATATATATATATATATATATATACAATCTCAATATTCGTGGCATGTTGGTTATAAATTTCTCTCTCTGTAGAGATATATAGCCTACTTCAGCACATACTAGGTATGTGATAAAATTATTTTTGATAAAACAATGCATGATATAATTTAGAAATATATTTTTTTCTTAGATTCAATCATACAAACGTGTTCCAAATTAACGTAATTCAAATAGCAATTCCTTGGAATTTTTTAGTCCAGAGAATCTTGATCGAGTCTCGGGATCATATTGATTCAAGAATTTGGTGTGACACCAAAGACTGGACGTTAGACGAATAGCCGGTGGTAAAACTTCTTAAAGTATATTAATTTTGAATCTTCTTCTAAACTCAATGATTCTACATTGATAAAAAAAAAGCTTAGATATCGATGACAAATGGCCACATATTACAAGTTACAAAAATGATGTTCAAAACCTTCCCAACTTTTTCATTGCTTGTGATATTTTCTCTCCTCTCTCTCCTTTTTCTCCTGGTCTGTGTCTATCATGAAACTTTGGGCATGTAAATTAAGACCCTCTCCTCTTTTTGGTTATTATTTTTCCCTCTGTCAGCTTGATTATTGAGATGGAGATTTGATTAGAGTTTTGGTGTTCATAATTTCATAATATGAGCAAGGCAATTGACAAATCATCATGATATTGTTATGATCATAGCAAGATGTAGGTGCTTGTGTGTTGGTACTAAAATATGATACAATCTCTTTTATTGCTAGTGGATACGTTTTGTTCAAAGAATCTTTTCCTTTTAGTAATTTTCCTCTTTAGGGAGTTTTCGATATTGAAATCTCACTAGTTGATAATGTTAAATGAGTTCAAGTCCTAGTTTGCAACATTTTTTGATATATGTAGATGGTGATACTTCTTTAAGTGCTTGTCGTATTAACTTGGAAGCCGACCACACCAAAGGTTGTGGAAGACATAATTATCAAGACATGAATCAAATGGTTTCATGTTAGAGCTACATCTTCACTCGAACTTTGGACATGTACAAAAGGAAGAGTTAATGTACATGTTATTAGAACTCATAGGTATGAGATGTTCTCTTTCTCTATTTAAAAAAAAAATACAAAATATAAAAGGAATTTTTTTTGCTCCAATAACAAAACTTTCCGAAATTTTTAAAACCAGTGGTTTACCTCTCTCAACCATAATTTATTCCCAAAATGGGCTTCCTTTAAATAGTTCATTAAAATATTTAAATGAAATAAGATAGAGAGGAAGAAGGATCTATACTTAAGTGCATAAATAACCAAAAAGGAAAACGAAGAAAAACAACAAAAGAAACCAAAAGATAGAGAAGGTAAAGCTAGAAGAATCGCGCCATTAGCTGCGGGTCATCTTTTAAATGAGCCCCTTCTTTGATCCCTTGCCAGCAGCCATCACAATCCCCATATATATAATTTCTTCAGGCAGTCCACTTAGCCGGTACCTGAAAATAGCATAAGTGTCACACGACAGCAGTTAATTTCTATCGGTTAACATACGTTTGATGTTCGTCGTGACATAGAACTATACAAAGTTGATCTCAGTCTAAAATTAGACTAACGTATCCTTAACAAACGTTTAAGTTGATCTTAGTCTCAAATGAGAATAACGATCCTTAAACCCAACCCAAACCCAAATCTAAGATAATACGGATTTGGACTAATCCACGCCATACGGGCGACAACATAAATTAGTCTCCGTATACAATCCACGGGCAACCAAAAACAAAACAAACACCCACGACACAAAGTGACCATCTGGAGAGAAGAAAGTTGTTACCGCTATGCGGTAGCGTAATTAACTGCAGGGGCTTGCGCCTGCAGGGAAGATCCGTTTAAACCTTCGATATACGGTGCCATAAATCAACTTGGCATCTTCGGAGAGGTGGACGGATAGAACCAAATAGCATCTGCCCCGAAGTTCAGGCCCGAACGTCCTAACGTCCCGGTCGCGTCTTTCGGCGGAAAACATATGTAACATGTGATATATATGCATGTGTTTATGTGATATGTGCGTATGTATGCATTTAAGTAAAAACAACTCTACACTTAACCGAAATCATAAATTGAAACACACATATATAGAATACAATTCATACATGGGTATCCTTAAATCTAACTTTAATTATCGATAATTTATTCTTTTCAACGACAAACGCACACACAAAGCATAAACACGGATTTTCTCCTTTGTCAGTAACCATCCCGTTCTTAGATTTCTCAATATAGTCATCATAACCTATAATTTATATGATACAGTCTAACATGGCCCATGAGTACGTCAGGGTTAAGGACTGGATGTATGTGAATTGGCAACAACGTATGCAACCTAAGTTTGTCACTGGAGTTTCTGCTTTCATTGAATTTGCAGGCGCACATAATAAGAAGGAGAAGACAGTAATGTGGCAGAAGGAGAAGGAGAAGACAGTAATGTGGCAGAAGAAAAAGAAAATGACATTCCTTGTTCTCTGTTTCAGCATCAATCTTCTGATATGAACTAATGATGGCTTTCACATTGGCTTTTCCTTTCACATTTTTATTATTGTCTAGCTGTAGGTGGTGACAGTAGTTGACAATAAAATTTGTCATCCTAGAAACTATGATTTTTATATGTGCTCGCATGCGGGAATGATTGTAAGTCGTGGACCTGTACAATAAATTCTTATTTGGTATTTGTTTGAAATCAAATTGAATACTATATAATTGATAAGTTTGTTATATTTGTATTTAGTTTGGAATTAACACAATATTTATTCACCCAGCATGCACTTATGAGAAATAGGGGACCACGCGTCCAACTCGTTATCATGTGCTGCTTGATGAGATTAGATTTGCACCTGATGATCTACAAGAGCTTGTTCACTCCCTGTCTTATGTGTAAACAGCGCTATATGCGAGTTTATCTTTTTAATATGTATGTACTGAAATTAATTAATATTATTCAAATTTTGATACATGCAGATACCAGAGGAGCACATCTGCTATCTCTGTAGGTAAGGGTTTGAATTTGTTGATTTTGGTATTTCTTGTCAGTTTTATAGACCAGTATGTGCTAAATATAATGTTCTGACAATTGCTAGGGGGAAGGCAGCATTCCCCCTCATTTTTACCCTTGATTATCGTTATACCGGTCCTCATGCAGAGAGGTTCGGCCGGTATATGGGGGATGAGAGCTGGCTCGTGAAGAACTATCCACTTCACGTTGAGTGGGGCTAGCAGCACCGGTGCTCATTCGCCCTCTTCTTGGATCAGGCTCGGGTATTAATATATATTTTCATTTGTGATATAATACAATATTAAGAGTTATTTTCTAATATATCTAATATTAAGAGTTATTTTCTAATATTGCAGACAGCTCAGACCCTGGCATAAGGTGGTACACCGAGCGTGCTGTCCGCATATCTTGCCGTCCACGGCACCTCGACAGATCCCGCCACGGACGAGCTTCGATATCCCGACGTCGCTACCCAGGAGTATTGCGTAAGTGTTAATATTTATTCAACCCATATTTGAAATTTTAGTTTTGGAAGGTTCAAATTAAAATTTTACACCTATACTTTACTGCTTAATGTGGGTGTAGGAGCGGGTGGTTGAGCAGGCCGAGGCCTCAGGGATCGATTTTAACTGACAGAGCGATCCGAGGCTGCTGACCCCAGTCCTGGACGCCGCACACGGACGACACCACGGAGGTTGGGAGAGAGGCCGAGGACTGGGCCCTAGCAGGGCCTATATGAGGTTGGACTCCACCCCGGCGGTTACTTCCTCCGTCTCCAGTGAGCGACGTGTCCAGCAGGAACTGGAGAGCTTGAAGGCTACCATTCAGGAGTTGAAGGAGATGCTGGTATGTATACTACTTAATAGTAAAATATCATGTCATATTATAGATATCAACATATCCAATATTAGCACGTAGCCTGAGCTTATTTGGTTGTAGACTTAGGTTTGATTAATCATGCATACATATCTAATTAAAATAAACTACGGTTTTCCAAACTAGATATCCAAATGGGGTTTCGAAATAACTTGATAATGATAAGAATTTGAATAATACACAGTTCTTACACGCTTATTACACACGTTAGGTCCAGACGCGACGGGGTACATCGGCCGAGCCTCCACATGTATCTCCTTCGGCTGCGGCTCCGCAAGCCACTACATCGGCTGCGGTTCCGCAGACAGCTCCTATAGCTCCACCGCAAGCTCAGACTCCCGCAGCCGCGGCTCCACAAGCCACTACCTCGACGGTGGCTGCGCAGACCACATCGCCAGCTCCACAGTCCGCTCAGACTCCCGCACACGCCGAGTTGCAGGGTTTATTGACCGAGGAGCAGGCGCGCCAGATTCTAGCGTTTATCAGAGGTGGAGCTGGACCGAGCTAGGGTAGCTTTTTGATTCTTATTTTTTGAAACATGTATTTATTTATATGATACATATTGTACTACATTTTGAAACATTTTGGACGATATTGATATTGGTTTATATTTATATCATATTCAGTTTTTTGGTTTCTTTTGTATATTATATGCGTGAGATGTGATTATGAATACTGCGATATATGTTGTGTGATAATTAATTTTATATTTGATTGATGTATATATTATTATCCACAGGGCGAGAAAAATCAGGCAGCCCTTTTTTTTAAAAAAAAACAGATCATATGTATCCGTAGGTACACATGTTGCCCCTACGGCTTAAACCGTAGGGGCAAAATATCAGAATTAACTGATATTTTCCTCCTGATCTCAGTTTCAGGGGGTTGGGTGTGCCCCTACGGATATATCCGTAGGTGTAAACAAATGCCCCTACGGCTGTATCCGTAGGGGCAAAATATTAGAAATCCTGATATTTTGCCCCTACGGATATGTACCTACGCATGTATCCGTAGGGGCTATTACTTGCCCTACGGATTCATCCGTAGTACAAGAAATCTATTTTAAAAAACCGTAAATAAAATATTTTTTTTGCCCCTACGGCCTAATCCGTAGGGGAAACGGTACCTACACATAACTCTGTAGGGGCAAGTTTTAGTCCGTAGGGACATGTTCAGGGCTTCGACTTGCAACTACGGCGTTTGCATTTACAGATTAATTTTTCGTCCCTACGGATATATCCATAGGGACAATGGTTGTAGTATTGGCACCCTTAAAAGATTTTGTATGTTTGGAATTCACTCATTTCATATGTCCTCTTTACCATATATTTTAAATTTGCCACTGATAAATTTGCCAAACTCTAAAGTACATGTTTTGTGGAGTCATTTCTCAATCAAGACTATTAATTGTACCATGGAATTTATTGGAGACTTAACCTAAAAAGCTAAAACACCATTCAATTCTAAAGATTCCTCCATCAAATTTCTTGTGTGACGATGACCTGGCTTTAATCCAAAGTCGTTCAAAGTCAAGTCACTGCTCATGCGATAGATACGTACGTGCAACTCAACGTGTCTCCTACGTTCCGGAATTATTTAGCCTCAAAGCCATTATTTACGAGTAGTAGAAAATTATTCAGTGTTCTTTTTAAAGAAAAATATAGAAGTTTTAAAACGGTTTTTAGCATATTCATGAAGCTTAATTACAATGTTGATTCTTTCTCTATGTAGATATTATTTAGTGAACATATTTTTTCCAATAGTAAAACGGCGTAATTACTGCTACATCAATTTGCACTACTACAAATGTGTCCAACAGTAAGGAAAAATTGGTAGCGGTTCAAACCGTTATCAATTAACGGTAACGGTTTTCATAAATTTGGTAACGATTACGACAACTGCTAATCAAAAAATATGACACTCCCCACAACCCACTGAAGATAAAAACCCGAAATTCCCTTAAATTTTCATCGAACCACTTCTTTTCCCTCCCAAATTTTCATCGAGCGCCAAAATCCCTCCTCAGCCTCCTCCATCGCCGGCGCCGCCTCTCGTCTCCTCCATGGGCGTCCCCCTTCGAAGCCCTCACCGTCTCTTCTACATGGTCGAGCCTGGCACCGTCGATCGAAGCCCTAAGCCGTGTTCAAAACCCAAGCTCCCGATCAAGCTCGTCGAAGCTCGCCGCCACTCGAAATTTGCTCATCGCCGCCCGTCAAGAGGTAAGTATAAACCGGTAAAATTTTAATTTTTTTACTCGATCCCAAAAATTAATTGTTGTTGCTGCTGCTGTTGCGATTGATGTTATCACTACTACAATATGGGGTTGCCCCTACGGACTTATAAATCCGTAGGGGCAAATATTTCTTGTCCCTACGGATTTATCCGTGTCTCTACGGTGCCCTACGTTCTAATTTTTTCTTTGGCCCTATGGAGCCGCAAGCCGGGGACCTACAGTTATGTCCGTAGGGACATCAACATAGGTTATTAATATAAAAAAAAGTACAGAAAAATTATATTCATCGTTCCCAAATTTCTCTCTCACTCCCGCGCCTCTCGTCCCCCGTTCCCGAGCTTCGTCGCCACCGCGCTCGCGAGCCTGCGCCAGCTTCGTCGGTCTTCCCCACACCTTCGTCGACTTCCCGCGCCTCGTCGCCACCTTCGCCGATCGTCGGCGACCACCAATTTCTACCGTCTCCTCCACCGCGCGCACGGTTGTAAGTAAATCTGAAATAATTTTTAATTTTGACGTTGTACTCTAGGGTTCAGGCCAGGTTCGGGTAGGGGTGAGGGCATCGGCGTCGGCGTCGGCATCGATCGGGTTCGGTTAGGGTTAGGGTTAGTTTATGGGGTTCGGTTGGGGCTGGGGCTGGGGCTGGGGTAGGCTGGGGCTGGGGCTAGGATTTGGTTGGGGTTTGGGGTTGGGGCTGGGCTGGGGTTGGGGCTGGGCTCGGTTGGGCTGGGGCTGGGGCTGGAGGTAGGGTTCTGTTAGGATTAGGGATATTGGCCAAAAACTCTCTTCAAGAGATTAACCCATATCAATATTGGAGTAGTGAGCTTTAACAATGGTGAACTGAGTCCGCCAATGGAGAGCGGCCATTTTGCAGCGGGAGGCTTAGCATATATAAGCAATATATGATTTACAAATAATAGCGGTAATCTATATAAACAACGAGATAATGATTTTCAAATTGGCCAAGTTAGACCCGACTGTTACTCCATTGACAATAGCCATCCTATAGATACCGTATATTTTGGTGGCCCTGGAGGGAGTAAAACATAATGTAAATGATGCACTCTTGCAAATGTGTTATCTTATTGAATAAAAAAGTTGCAATTGGGATGCTATTATTAGTACATTAGAATAATTTTTGTTGGATTCTATCATTACACATGCATCACGAGCTCTCGACAAATTTATTTACTCCGCCTCATAGAAGTACAAGTCTTATACCAGTAAAGAACCATGAAAATTTGCGATTGGTTTTGATAAGTTGTGGAACCTCACAGTGCCATAACTTTCTTGAAGGATCTCAAAAGTTTTATCATAAACAATTTTAATGCAAAAGCTAAATTTGATTGCTTTATCACAAGCACTCTTCATCCTTGATAGTTGATTCTTTTGAAGTATCATAACTATGTTTTGAGTTAATGTATTTGCAATATTGTAAATATGTGATTAGCTTTATGGCTTAACTTTAATAGATCTATATTGCTCTGTTTTTCCCTTGCTTTAGAGTTGAACATGATCTTTTAATAGCAAATATACTTTAAGAATTCAGATATGGACTGATAAGAAGAGATGATTGTTATCATGTTAACGGCCACTTATAAAATTTCTCAAATCTTGATCTCAATGGTTTAAAATCATGTTACACATACAATATGAATGCACAACAAACGCATAATTAGAGAGCGATTCGAGATGTTCAGGTTAAAACCAATATATAATCCTCGATGATAATATGAAACCTTCGTATTCCCATCGATACTCATATATGAAACTAAAAGCGCCACTTAGTCCCCATCTATCGGTTAACAAACGTGCGATGGTCGTCGTGACATAGAACTATACAAAGGTTGTTAAATATCGGACGGTATAGCTCGATACTAACAACCGTCGTATAGTCTACGCGACGAGAAAATTCAATCGTATGGTAACCCATAGATTTGTCCCGTGTGGACAAGTTAAGAATGTATAAAGCTAACGCCTTCATTCACTTATGTTTTCATCCGTTTCGAGATATTTCGCCGGTACCTTTCCGCTGGTTCTCCGTGTACAAAGATAGATTAGATGTTCATTTCAACGTTATTTCACAGCTTTGAAATGATTATCTATTCTATTACAGTGTACTCGGAGAACAGCGGGGAGGTGCTGCCGAAATTTACTCGAAACGGTTGAAAGCACAAGTGATGGGTGTTCGCTCTATACATTCTTAATGGGATAGAAGCCTACCCCCGACAGCTGGAACACACACATACAACAAGAATACACAACAAACGCATAATTAGAGAGCGATTCGAGATGTTCAGGTTAAAACCACTATATGATAATATAAAACCTTCATATTCTCATCGATACTTATATATGAAACTAAAAGCGCCACTTAGTCCCCGTCTATCGGTTAACATACGTGCGATGCTCGTCGTGACATAGAACTATACGAAGATTGTTAAATATCGGACAGTACAGCTCGATACTAACAACCGTCGTATAGTCTACGCGACGAGAAAATTCAATCATATGGTAACCCATAGATTTGTCCCGTGTGGACAAGTTAAGAATGTATAAAGCAAACGCCTTCATTCACTTGTGTTTTCATCCGATTCGAGATATTTCGTCGGTACCTTTCCGCTGGTTCTCCGTGTACAAAGATAGATTAGATGTTCATTTCAACGTTGTTTCACAGCTTTGAAATGATTATCTATTCTATTACAATGTACTCGGAGAACAGCGGGGAGGTGCTGCCGAAATTTACTCGAAACGGTTGAAAGCACAACTGATGGGTGTTCGTTCTATACATTCTTAATGGGATAGAAGCCTACCCCCGACAGCCGGAACACACACATACAACAAGAATACACAACAAACGCATAATTAGAGAGCGATTCGAGATGTTCAGGTTAAAACCACTATATGATAATATAAAACCTTCATATTCTCATCGATACTCATATATGAAACTAAAAGCGCCACTTAGTCTCCGTATATCGGTTAACATACGTGCGATGCTCGTCGTGACATAGAACTATACGAAGATTGTTAAATATCGGACAGTATAGCTCGATATTAACAACCGTCGTATAGTCTACGCGACGAGAAAATTCAATCGTATGATAACCCATAGATTTGTCCCGTGTGGACAAGTTAAGAATGTATAAAGCAAACGCCTTCATTCACTTGTGTTTTCATCCGATTCGAGATATTTCGTCGGTACCTTTCCGCTAGTTCTCCGTGTACAAAGATAGATTAGATGTTCATTTCAACGTTATTTCACAGCTTTGAAAGGATTATCTATTCTATTACAGTGTACTCGGAGAACAGCGGGGAGGTGCTTCCGAAATTTGGATTAATTGTTATATCTGTGTTTTTGTGTGTATGAAATGATATAATATTAATGTCACAATTATTTGTCGAAAACAGAATTCATTTTAACGAGGTACGTGAGGGGCGTCCTGATTAGAACGAAGAACGTTTGGAAAAATATCATCAGGATAATTTTTGTGATTGGGTCACAGATCATATAAGTTATTCGAATAACATTTTATTGCTATCAGTTTTAATCTAAACTTGTATCGTTATGTATTTGTCGTAAAATTTATTTTGTTAGATCCACGATCCGAACTTGTCTGCATCATTTGAGAGTGATTCAAGATGTTTAGCTCAATTTCCTAGTATGGAGATTGCATATTACAAAGGATTTGGTGTCCTGAGATACAAATTCGAAGTTAAGGACATAGAAACATCTAGAACCACTCAGAATAGTAGGATTGCGCCGGTAGGATCGAACGGTGTAATTTACTATGGGTACTTAAATTGTATACTCGGCATCCACTATCCCGGACGATCAGAACCCTTTTATATATCCCGGACGATCAAGATGAATATGGATTGACCAGTGTGAACACACTTCGATTTTACGGTCAGGAAGATCCGTTTATCTTTCCGAACCAAGCATTCCAAGTATACTACTCACAGTGTTTGAAGCATCCGGGATGGAGTGTTGTATGCCGATGGAAGCCCAGAAATGTCTACGATGTCCCAGAATTCGAGGACAGCGATGAGGACGAAGAAGAGAGAAGGCTTAAAGTGCTCCGACCGTCTGTTTCGAAGGACGGGTTGTCTTCGACCGATCATGAAGTTACGTGGGTTAGAAATGACATCGACGATGAAATCCAAGTAGATATGTATAATGCGCCCACGAAACGAAAAAGGTTATCAGTAATGTTATATTATTATTTCACATTTTACGCTTTATACATATATAGTCAATATTTTAATGATTGTCTAATGCGTCCACGAACCGTTTATCTAGATTTGATGACGATGTCGGGAGCAGCGATGGAGGGCAGGAGCTCCACCCGCGGCAGAGGCAGAGCGGTTCTGCCGCCCGGAGAGCTCCGTAGGGAGCTTCAGAAGGCCGATCTTGCACCCAGATCGGAGACCCTTTCGGATGCCTCCTTCCGTGTGGATTTTGCCACACCTCCAGGTATACTTCACGCATATCCATTTTGAATGTAATATTACAGATATTCATGCCTGTTTATGTCAAAATTACTTATATTGTCAATGTTTGATTGTCTAGTTGTTGGTGATGCGTCCACATCTGGGACAGAGGCCACTCCCGCTCCTCCAGGTATGTTTATATATCATATAGTGCATGTATATTGATTTAGAATGCTATATCATAAATACACACATTCCTTTTACTCTTACTTAGCAATTTTTATTATTGTCTAGCTGTAGGTGGTGACACCACCGCACCTGCGGGTATGTTTATATATCTTATAGTGCATGAATATTGATTTAGAACGTTATATTATTGATCTACACATTCTTTTTGCAATTACTTATATAATCTATTTTTAATTGTCTAATTATAGGTGGTGCATCCACATTTTCCGCAGGGGCCACTCCTGCTGCTTCCATACCCTCCGTATCGTCTGCAGGTTAGTATGAATAAATATAAAATATTTATTCATTTTACATATGCTCTATAGAATAAATATGAACTTCATGGAAATTTAGCGTCAATATTTATTTTCTAGTTGGAGGGGATGCGTCCGCATCCGGGACCCCGGTTGTTCCTCATCGGAGAAACTATCGTCCCGCTCGTGCTGCTGCTCGGGCCCAGGCTCGTGCGATAGTCACCGGAGGTATATATCACACTTGAATTTTCGTTTAATCTTGATTTCTTAATACAACTTTGTCTTAATATTGATTGTCTTGATATTTCGTGCAGACGCAGGGCCTCCCCATCCCCAGAGGGGGACTCGAGGCCCGAATCAGTCCCATAAGCTGAGGCCTGACAGAGCTAGGGGGAGGCAGCATCCCCCTTTTTTTTGCCCTTGACTATCGCTATACCGGTCCTCATGCCGAGAGGTTCGGCCGGTATATGGGGGACGAGAGCCGGCTCATGAAGAACTATCCACTTCACGTTGAGTGGGGCGAGCAGCACCAGCGCTCATTCGCCCTCTTCTTTGATCAGGCTCGAGTACGTATTACTATATATTTTTATTTGATCTATCCGCTTATCATATTTATTATTAATACTTGCAATCTAATAACAATGTTTTTTTTTTGTATTTTCAGTTGGATTACGATTTTCAGCCTGTAGCCGACCTTGATCACCCGGGGAAGGTGCTCGACCTTCTTGCTCTGTACAATGGCCTGATGAAGAACATGCAGGCCAAGGTCCGATACAACAGGAATGAGCTGAAGGCCGACTGCTACTCCCTGTGGATGGCGACCCCCGAAGCAGAGAGAGCGGCCCTCCTATCTACTCCGGCGTTTGCGAGAGTCGACGTAGAGACATGGCCTCTATTGTGCGAATATTTCGACTCCCAGCGCAAACAGGTATGTATTTTAAATATAATTCATTGTTTAAGATATAATTTATTTTTTGTGTTCCTTAATTAGAAAACTAAATGTTAATGCGTTGTGCAGAAACAGGCCGCTCAGAATACAGAGAACAGGAAGTCGGCGAAGAGGGGTCGCCCTACTTACACAGGTGGCTCGAGGAATATTACTCGAGCCATGGAGTTATCGGTAAATTACAATAGACCGACCTTTGTGATATTCTGCAATATTAAGAGTTATTTTCTAATATTTCTAATATTAAGAGTTATTTTCTAATATTGCAGACAGCTCGGACCGTGGCGTCAGGTGGTACACCGAGCGTGCTATCCGCATATCTTGCCGTCCACGGCACCTCGACAGATCCCGCCACGGGCGAGCTTCGATATCCCGACGTCGCTACCCAGGAGTATTGCGTAAGTGTTAATATTTATTCTACCCATATTTGAAATTTTAGTTTTGGAAGGTTCAAGTTTAAATTTTATACTTATACTTTACTGCTTAATGTGGGTGTAGGAGCGGGTGGTTGAGCAAGCCGAGACCTCGGGGATCGATTTTACCGGACAGAGCGATCCGAGGCTGTTGACCCCAGTTCTGGACGCCGCACACGGAGGGCACCACGGAGGTTGGGAGAGAGGCCGGGGACTGGGCCCTAGCAGGGCCCATATGAGGTTGGACTCCACCCCGGCGGTCACTTCCTCCGTCTCCAGTGAGCGGTGTGTCCATCAGGAACTGGAGAGCTTGAGGGCCACCGTTTAGGAGTTGAAGGAGATGCTGGTATGTATACTACTTTATAGTAAAATATCATGTCATATTATAGATATCAACATATCCATAATTAGTACGTAGCTTGAGCTTATTTGGTTTTAGACTTAGGTTTGATTAATCATACATACATATATAATTAAAATAAACAACGGTTTTCCAAACTAGATATCCAAATGGGGTTTCGAAATAACTTAATAATGATATGAATTCGAATAATATACAGTTCTTACACGCTTCTTACACACGTTAGGTCCAGACACGACAGGGTACATCGGCCGAACCTCCACATGCATCTCTTTCGGCTGCGGCTTCGCAAGCCACTACATCGGCTGCGGTTCCGCAGACAGCTCCTATAGCTCCTCCGCCCGCTCAGACTCCCGCAGCCGCGGCTCCGCAAGCGACTACCTCGACGGCGGCTGCGCAGACCACATCGCCAGCTCCACAGGCCGCTTAGACTCCCGCACGCGCCGAATTGCAGGGTTTATTGACCAAGGAGCAGGCGCGCTTGATTCTATCGTTTATCAGGGGTGGAGCTGGACCGAGCTAGGGTAGCTTTTTGATTCATATTTTTTGAAACATGTATTTATTTATATTATACATATTGTACTATATTTTGAAATGATATTGATATTGATATTGATATTGGTTTATATTTATATCATATTCAGTTTTTGGATTTCTTTTGTATATTATATGCATGAGATGTGATTATGAATACTGCGATATATGTTGTGTGATGATTAATTTTATATTTTATTGATATATATATTATTGTGCACAGTGCAGGAAAAAATCAGGCAGCCCTTTTTTTTAAAAAAAATACTGATAATGTGTACCTACAGATTAATCCGTAGGTACACATGTTGCCCCTACGGCTTAAACCGTAGGGGCACAATATCAGCAGTAACTGATATTCCCCCCTGATCTCAGTACCAGGGGGGTTGGGAGTGCCCCTACGGATATGTCCGTAGGGGCAAACAAAGGCCCCTACGGAGTTATCCGTAGGGGCAAAATATCAGGAATCCTGATATTTTGCCCCTACGCAGATATCCGTAGGGGATAGTACGTGGCCCTACGGCTATCTCCGTAGGTACAGTTAATATATTTTAAAAACCCGTAAATAATATAACTTTTTTTACCCTACGGCCTACTCCGTAGGTGAAACTGGCCCTACACAGAACTCCGTAGGGGCAAGAGTTTGCCCGTAGGGGCAAGTTCAGGGCTTCAACTTGCACCTGCGGCCTTTGCACCTACAGGGTCTTTTTTCGTCCCTACGGACATCTCCGTAGGGGCAGTGGTTTGCCCCTACCGATAAATCCGTAGGGGCAACCCTTATTTGTAGTAGTGTATTATTGCTGCTATTGTTATTGATGTTGTTGTTATTGTAGGGAAGGATTAGGGTTTCGGTTGGGGGTTAGGACCGGGGCCGGATTAGGGTTAGGGATAAGGTTAAGTGTTAAGGTTAGGGTTCGGATAATTTAGCGAATTTTTGTTGGTAGTTTAGTGTATAGCAACAATGCTTAAGGGTATTTTAGTGGAAAAGCAACAATGGTTACCAGTATTTTAGTGTATATAAGTAAAATTGAGCAAATGGGGTTTCTTATTAAAAATTTTAATAATAGTTTAGTGAAAAACAAGAATAGTTAAGAGTATTTTTAAGGCCAATGGGGCTACGCCGTTCCACTCGTTCATTTGACTTGAGTGAAATTTATAATAATTTAGTTAATTTAAGAAAATAAATCGTTTAACTAAATTTTTAAGGTAGTTTAATTACAAACAACCACTAGTAAAATAAGGGGTTGCCCCTACGGATATTGACATCCGTAGGGGCAATTTATGTTTGGCCCTACGGATTAATCCGTAGGGCTAAAAGGTTGCCCCTACGGGCATAGACGTCCAAGAATAAAAATATTAATTCTTAATTTGGTGTTTGCCCCTACGGAGCCGCAAACAAAGGACCTACGGGTATATCCGTAGAGGCAAGTAAATATCGATTTAACAAAATCCCAGATCGATCGCCTACGCTCGCTCACATTCTCTCTCTCTCGATCGCGCGCGAAAAAATTCCCCAATTCGCCACGCCGTCGTCACCAACGTCGTTCTCCTCGTCGCCACCGCCGGTTTCGTCGCCACCTCAGCTCTCGTCGCCACTGCGGTTCAGGTCGTCGTCCCAGCCCCAGCGCAGCAGCGGTTCAGGTGAGTAAATCTTTGGATTACTTCGGGCTTAGGGTTCAGGTGAGGTAAATTAAAGATTTTTAGGATTATTTTGGGCTTAGGGTTCATGGCGCGCGAGTTGGGGTTGGGCAGGGGTCGCGGTCAGGGTCGGGATCGGGATAGGGTTAGGGTTGGTGTTCGGCTGCTGTGGGGTGGGGCTGGGGTTAGGGTTTGCCTTAGGGTTGGTGTTGGGGTTTAGCTGGCCGCATTGGGTTTAGGGTTAGGTTGGGGCTGGGCTGGGGTGGGGCTGGGCTGGGGTGGGGCTGGGGCTGGGGGCGGAGGCTGGGGCCGGGTTGGGGTTAAGTGGTGGGGAGTTGGAAAATTATTCTAGTATGTATCCTTACACTCTAGTTAGTATTGCAAGATGCCCAGATGTGTTCTTGTGTACTGCTGTGTAAACCATTCTTTCACCAACTAATTCGTAGCAAAACTGGCTTTGGTGTTGTCAATTGATGTAGCCTTGAAAACTGGCTTTGGTGCTGGCTTTGGTGTTGTCAATTGATGTAGCCTTGAAAACATTGTTATATCATCCGATCATATTTATTTATTGTAGATGTTGTTTGGATATTGGATGCATTGTTCATATTTGATATGTAAAAATAAAAAAATAAAAAATTGTAGTCAGATTCATATTGAAAATGGATGTTAAGTGTTCTGGGCTCATATCGAATATGTTGGATGATTAGTGTCCTTGGGCACATGGATTCTCAAAGTCTTAAGGTTGATTCATGAATTTATGTGTCTTTCTTGTTTGTTTTGTACCAAATGAAAATGAAAGATGATGGTTTACGAGTTTCTTATTCTTTTGTTTGGTTGTGCCCAAATTGTGGACATGGATTTTTTTGCAAATCCTTACCTTTTTCGACGGAATGGAAAGGGCTCCAAATATCCTAGTTGCATCAATCAATCCTAAAATCAAGTTTGCAAACCAAATACAAAACTGGCAAGTTTTTATGGATTTGATATTCCAAAAATCCAACTCCAATCCAAATCCACTGAGGGGTTGTTTGTTCCATGGAATTAGAGCGTAAGTATGGAGGGGACAATTACTGTAGTAACACCAATGTCATGTTTTTAGTTTGGACGAGTATTGTTGCCGAAGGCTAGTGATTTGGTACTAAATGCTGTTGAATTGCTTGAATTATTAAGCAACTTGGGGTTAGGGTTAGGTGGATTGATGACAACAAAATACCATAATTTATAACTATATTACTCATATAATGTGTATGTCATGTGAAAGCTAGATGAAGGTCGAGACAAGCACAACAAATTTGTTGGATGGGACAATATCAATAGGAGCTCAATGCTATTTGGAAAAATAATAATTCAAAAACATAGTGGAGTTTCCGATTGGTGGCATGGACTAGTTTGATGTATGTTGTTGGTTTGATTTATGAAAAAATAGGGAGACAACATGCATGTATGCATATAGGTAACATCTGCCAATATGCCATATCCAGACCGCAATCTATTTTTGCCTATTGGCTAATATGAAAATATCGGCCCGCGTATATGACATAATCAAAGTTGTTAAATCTTGATACGGTTTGTGTTTCGTTTTTTTATTTATCAGTTCTATCAATGTTGCGTATAACGCTTTATGATATCAGTGTCCTACATTTGTAGTTTTAATTGTTGATTGTTATAGATGAATACCATTGCAATAATAGTTTTTGGTTGATGAATGCTATTGCAATGTAGGATGATCAGTTCTATCAATCTTGATCTCAATGGTTTAAAATCATGTTACACATACAACACGAATGCACAACAAACGCATAATTAGAGAGCGACTCGAGATATTCAGGTTAAAACCAATATATGATACTCGATGATAATATGAAACCTTCATATTCCCATCGATACTCATATATGAAACTAAAAGCGCCACTTTGTCCCTACGGTGCCCGACATTTTAATTTAAAAATATTAAATCTTAATTTGTTGTTTGGCCCTACGGAGCCGCAAACCAATAACCTACGGTTATGTCCGTAGGGGCATCTAAATGGGAATTTAATTAAAAAAGGCACAGAAATGCCCTACGCCTCGATATCTTTCCCTCTCGTTCCCAAAATGGGAATTTAATTAAAAAAGGCACAGAAATGCCCTACGCCTCGATATCTTTCCCTCTCGTTCCCAAAATTTTCTCTCGTTCCCGCGTCTCCAATTTTCTCTTCGTCGCCACCGCGCGCCCTCCGTTCTCAGCCCGCCACCGCCTTCCGTTCTTGGCCCACCACCGCCCTCGTTCTTCCTCGTCGAGTTCCTCGTCGCCGATATTTGTGCCTACATTGATGCCTCAAGCAACGAATCAAATGATGTGAATCATAAACTAATTAAATAAATTTTGAATACCAATCTGGACTGGGATTTGAATACCAATCCTAGTTTGCTATATTTTTTTATATATAGTAGATGGTGATACTTCTTTAAGTAAAAACAACCCTACACTTAAGCGAAATCATAAATCGAAACACACATATATAGAATACAACTCATACATGGGTATCCTCAAATCTAACTTTCATTGAATTTGCACGCGCACTTAAAATAACAACCTTTATACTAAAAAATTATGTATGCCATTACTTAGTAGTTTATGGTTTTTAGACGCAAAAACCATTTGAGAAATACTTTTCCAACCCACTATTAATCAATATTCTCAATATAGTCATTGAATTTGCACGCGCACATAATAAGAAGGAGAAGACAATAATGTGGCAGAAGAAGAAGGAGAAGACAGTAATGTGGCAGAAGAAGAAAAAAATGACATTCCTCGTTCTCTGTTTCAGCATCAATCTTCTGATATGAACTAATGATGGCTTTCACATAGGCTTTTCCCTTTAGAGACTTCTTAGTGTCCAATGGAAAGCATACATCAGATTTGTGCAGGTCCGGTTCTTCTATGACTTTCAAGAGTCTCAACTGATTCTGTAAATTACACTCTAGTTGGGTGGTACTTTTACCACTTCTCACTGCAGGTGCGCTCTCTAATATCCATTTTGAATGTAATATTATTGATATTCAAAATGGATATTAGAGAGCGCACCTGCAGTGAGAAGTGGTAAAAGTATCACCCAACTAGGGTGTAATTTACAGAATCAGTTGAGACTCTTAAAAGTCATAGAAGAACCCGACCTGCACAAATCTGATGTATGCTTTCCATTGGACACTAAGAAGTCTCTAAAGGGAAAAGCCTATGTGAAAGCCATCATTAGTTCATATCAGAAGATTGATGCTGAAACAGAGAACGAGGAATGTCATTTTTTTCTTCTTCTGCCACATTACTGTCTTCTCCTTCTGCCACATTACTGTCTTCTCCTTCTTATTATGTGCGCGTGCAAATTCAATGACTATATTGAGAATATGGATTAATAGTGGGTAGGAAAAGTATTTCTCAAATGGCTTTTGCGTCTTAAAACCATAAACTACTAAGTAATGGCATACATAATTTTTTTAGTATAAAGGTTGTTATTTTAAGTTTTCCCTTATAGAGATATGATCTAACTGCATCTATAAACTATAAGTGTGCAGAAAATTATGATAAGAAACCATAAGAAAGGGTCGTAGCCATGCATAACCTTGAATCTACATACCAAATCATGCACTTATTGTCACCTTGCCTTGGAATATAAAATATCTTGGAAGACTATAAGCGAGCATTTAAATCTTGATAGCTTTTGACTTCAACATATATTTTTCTCAAGTACCATGAAATATACTTGCTCCGTATAAACCGTTTTCAGGAAGATGGATTAATAATGACAAATTATCCATTGTGGCTCACTAGGTTAGCATTTTCTCTTCTATTAACTATCTTACTAATCTGCTTGGTAAATTTATTCGGAACCGGCTGCGAATCATTAAAAGACATGCATAAGAAAGAAAGCTAAAATACAGATATATAGCATACCGATACATCGAAACTTCATAGTTGCGATGGCAATCCAGAGATATTTATTTCTACATACGTGGTGCGTGTGCGAATGCGTCAGGCATCATGGACAAATATTTAAGAACATGGAAAGTATTATTCGTATAAAGTAATTAAAACTTTTAAACACCTTGGGTAGATATTTTCTTAGTTGATGCAATCATATCATGAGGACTAAATTTAAGCTATTATACATATGCATATGTATTTTTCTAACCTAATATATCACACACACACACACACACAGAGAGAGAGAGAGAGAACACCAGGTAGGTAGAGAAATCAGGTAGCAGGATCCTGAAAAATGGAGTCCATAGCATTGCTCATCATCATCATCCGTGATCCCTTTGAAAAAATATTATCAAAGGGATCATGGATGATGATGATGAGCAATACTATGGACTCCATTTCTTCAGGATCCTGCTACTTGATTTCTCTACCTACCAGGTGTTCTCTCTCTCTCTCTCTGTGTGTGTGTGTGTGATATATTAGGTTAGAAAAATACATATGCATATGTATAATAGCTTAAATTTAGTCCTCATGATATGATTGCATCAACTAAGAAAATATCTACCCAAGGCGTTTAAAAGTTTTAATTACTTTATACGAATAATACTTTCCATGTTCTGAAATATTTGTCCATGATGCCTGACGCATTCGCACGCGCACCACGTGTGTAGAAATAAATATCTCTGGATTGTCATCGCAACTATGAAGTTTCGATGTATCGGTATGCTATATATCTGTATTTTAGCTTTCTTTCTTATGCATGTCTTTTAATGATTCGCAGCCGGTTCCGAATAAATTTACCAAGCAGATTAGTAAGATGGTCAATAGAAGAGAAAATGCTAACCTAGTGAGCCACAATGGATAATTTGTCATTATTAATCCATCTTCCTGAAAACGGTTTATACGGAGCAAGTATATTTCATGGTACTTGAGAAAAATATATGTTGAAGTCAAAAGCTATCAAGATTTAAATGCTCGCTTATAGTCTTCCAAGATATTTTATATTCCAAGGCAAGGTGACAATAAGTGCATGATTTGGTATGTAGATTCAAGGTTATGCATGGCTACGACCCTTTCTTATGGTTTCTTATCATAATTTTCTGCACACTTATAGTTTATAGATGCAGTTAGATCATATCTCTATAAGGGAAAACTTAAAATAATAACCTTTATACTAAAAAAATTATGTATGCCATTACTTAGTAGTTTATGGTTTTAAGACGCAAAAGCCATTTGAGAAATACTTTTCCTACCCACTATTAATCCATATTCTCAATATAGTCATTGAATTTGCACGCGCACATAATAAGAAGGAGAAGACAGTAATGTGGCAGAAGGAGAAGACAGTAATGTGGCAGAAGAAGAAAAAAATGACATTCCTCGTTCTCTGTTTCAGCATCAATCTTCTGATATGAACTAATGATGGCTTTCACATAGGCTTTTCCCTTTAGAGACTTCTTAGTGTCCAATGGAAAGCATACATCAGATTTGTGCAGGTCGGGTTCTTCTATGACTTTTAAGAGTCTCAACTGATTCTGTAAATTACACCCTAGTTGGGTGATACTTTTACCACTTCTCACTGCAGGTGCGCTCTCTAATATCCATTTTGAATGTAATATTATAGATATCCATGCCTGTTTATGTCAAAATTACTTATATTGTCAATGTTTGATTGTCTAGTTGTTGGTGATGCGTCCATATCAGGGACAAAGGCCACTCCCGTTCCTCCAGGTATGTTTATATATTATATAGGGCATGTATATTGATTTAGAATGCTATATCATAAATATACACACATTCCTTTTGCTTTTAGTCGTCCAACTCATTATCATGGGCTGCTTGATGAGATTAGATTTGCGCCTGATGATCTACAAGAGCTTGTTCACTCCCTGTCATATGTGTAAGCAGCGCTATATGCGAGTTTACCTTGTTAGTATGTATGTACTGAAATTAATTAATATTATTCAAATTTTGATACATGCAGATACCAGAGGAGCACATCTTCTATCTCTGTAGGTAAGGCTTTGAATTTGTTGATTTTGGTATTTCTTGTCAATTTTATAGACCAGTATGTGCTAAATATAATGTTCTGACAGTTGCTAGGGGGAAGGCAACATTCGAGGCTGCTGACCCCAGTCCTGGACACCGCACACGGACGGCACCACGGAGGTTGGGAGAGAGGCCGAGGACTGGGCTCTAGCAGGGCCCATATGAAGTTGGACTCCACCCCGGTGGTTACTTCCTCCGTCTCCAGTGAGCGACGTATCCGGCAGGAACTGGAGAGCTTGAAGGCCACCGTTCAGAGTTGAATGAGATGCCGGTATGTATACTACTTAATAGTAAAATATAATGTCATATTATAGATATCAACATATCCAATATCAGTACATAGCCTGAGCTTATTTGGTTGTAGATTTATGTTTTATTAATCATACATGTACATATCTAATTAAAATAAACTACAGTTTTCCAAACTAGATATCCAAATGGGGTTTCGAAATAACTCGATAATGATAAGAATTCGAATGTGGGTGTAGGAGAGGGTGGTTGAGCAGGCCCAGGCCTGGGGAACGATTTTACCGGACAGAACGATCCGAGGCTGCTGACCCCAGTTCTGGACGCCGCACACGGAGGGCACCACGGAGGTTGGGAGAGGCCGGGGATTGGGCCCTAGCAGGGCCCATATGAGGTTGGACTCCACCCCGGCGGTTACTTCCTCCGTCTCCAGTGACCGACATGTCCATCATGAACTGGATAGCTTGAGGGCCAGCGTTCAGGAGTTGAAGGAGATGCTGGTATGTATACTACTTTATAGTAAAATATCATTTCATATTATATACATATCAACATATCCATAATTAGTACGTAGCTTGAGCTTATTTGGTTTTAGACTTAAGTTTGATTAATCATACATACATATGTAATTGAAATAAATAACGCTTTTCCAAACTAGATATCCAAACAGGGTTTCGAAATAACTTAATAATGATACGAATTCGAATAATAAACAGTTCTTACACGCTTCTTACACACGTTATATCCAGACGCGACAGGGTAGATCGGCCGAGCCTCCACGCGCATCTCCTTCGGCTGCGGCTCCGCAAGCCACTACATCGGCTGCGGTTCCGCAGACAGCTCCTGTAGCTCCACCGCCCACTCAGACTCCCGCAGCCGCGGCTCCGCAAGCGACTACCTCGACGACGGCTGCGCAGACCACATCGCCGGTTCCATATGCCGCTCAGACTCCCGCTCGCGACGAATTGCAGAGTTTATTGACCGAGGAGCAGGCGCGCGTTATTCTATCGTTATTCAGAGGTGGAGCTGGACCGAGCTAGGGTAGATTTTTGGTTCTTTTTTTTTGAAACATGTATTTATTTATATCATACAAATTGTACTACATTTTGAAACGATATTGATATTGGTTTGTATTTATATCATATTCAGTTTTTGTGTTTCTTTTGTATATTATATATATGCGTGAGATGTGATTATGAATACTGCAATATATGATTTGATTGATGTATATATTATTGTGCACAGGGCGGGAAAAAATCAAGCAGCCCATTTTAAAAAAAAAATTACAGACAATATGTACCTACGGATTAATCCGTAGGCACACATGTTACCCCTACGGATATGTCCGTAGGGGCAAAATATCAGCAGTAACTGATATTTCCCCCAGATCTCAGTGCCAGGGGGTTGGGAAAGCCCCTACGGATATATCCGTAGGGGCCACTGACTCTCCCCTACGGCGTTATCCGTAGGGGCAAAATATCAGGAATCCTGAATTTGTGCCCCTATGGAAACGTACCTACCCATATATCCGTAGGGGGTAGTACATGCCCCTACGGGTATATCCGTAGGGCCAAGTAATTTATTAAAATAAACCGTAAATACTATAAAATCTTATACCCTACGGATTAATCCGTAGGGGCAACTGGACTTACACATATATCCGTAGGGGCAAGAATTTAACCGTAGGGGCAAGTTCAGGGTCTCTACTTGCACCTGCGGCCTTTGCACCTACGGGGTATTTTTTCGCCCCTACGTATATATCCGTAGGGGCAGTGGGTTGCCCCTACGGATAAATCCGTAGGGGCAACCCTTCTTTGTAGTAGTGAACAATAGTTAAGGGTTATTTAGTGAAATTTTTAGTATTTTGGTTAATTTAACATAGTTTAGTGAAAAACCAACAATAGTTAAGGATATTTTAGTGTAATTAAGTAAAATTAAAGAAATAGGTTGATTAAGAAAAATTTTAAGGTAGTTTAGTGAAAAACAACAATAGTTAAGGGTAGTTTACTGAAAAAATTTAATGTATTTTATAGTAATTTAGTAAGTGTGTGTGTTTGTTATTTACCGCCGTAAACCGGACTGGGGAGCGCGTTTACCCTGAATCTAGGGGCATATGCTATTTGGACATATCCATTCACCTCTCCGAAAATACCAAATTGATTTATGGCACCGTATATCGGAGTTTTGGATGAATACGACCGATTTAGCCGACTTTCGGATTCTCCCTCACGGATGAAAGATTTATTGATTGTGGGGACAATTTTTCCTCCAGACGCAAGCCTATGCGGTTAATTACGTTGTCACGTACGACAACAACTTTCTGCACTCCAGTTTTATTCCTTCATGTGTCGTGTTTTAGTTTTGTTTATTTTGGGTTGCTCTTGGATTGTATACGGAAACTAATTTATGTCGTCGCCCGTAGGACGTGGATTGGTTCAAATCCGTACATATTTAGATTTGGTGTTTGGGCCCACGTTGGTATCTTGGTTTGCCAACGGAAGTTAAACTTAGGACGCATTTCTCATATTTGTGAGGTCCGTCAGTTCACGGGGTATTTGAGTTTCATCTAAGGGTCGTTACCCCTGCTTGAGACTAAGATCAACTTAGAGGATTTATGAGCATATGGACTCAATTGATCTTAAAATCAGGAAAGCTTAATCTTCAGCACATAGCAAATTTGGGCTAAAAATTGGATCTGGCGTATGACACATGGACGCATGACATGTTGGCGCATATCATGTCTGGCGCATGCTCAACTCACATGCATATCATGTGGAGTAAAAGACCATGTTTCATTGATACATGCCCACGTGACTTCCATATGGTACATGGAAGCATTGACTCATGGGGGTATTGACGCATGCCATATGGGCGCATGCCCACATAACTTCCACGTGGCGTATGCCCAATCAAATAACTTAAGTTCTGGCACACTTTTCCTTTGGCGCATGTTCTTTCTGGTGCTGGCGCCACGTGCAGTACAGACCTAGGATTATCTTTAAAGATAACTCTCTGTCTTTTGAAACTTAGGTTTCTTAAAGCTTAAGTTTTTGTTTTAATGGCCTTTTTACAACCATCAAGATTAAAACTTTATGATCTTGAACTTTATTTCTGTTCAGGATATGAACTTTGGGTCTTTTGATGTTTAAACTTCAATTTTTGTATAATGATCTTTACGATCTTGATGATTTGTCATCGTTTTGGTGAGGACTTTCTTAAGTTTCTTCTCCAAACCCTAAATCTCAAGATCAAAAACCGCTCTGTGAAATCTTAAGTTTTCGACGAGAAAGGGTTTGACTTAAGGATCTATAATCCAGAGAAAAAACTTAAGGTCTTGTTGAAACTTAAGTTTCTTTCTAATAGAGATTAATCTCCTTACCGATAGTTTGAGGAAGGAGAAGAATTTTGCAACGGTTTAAGTCTCTTTTCTTCACATTAGGGATATAATTCTCCCTCTAAGCTTATGGGGGGGTCTCCCTTCGGATGCCTTCACCTCCCTCTCCTATTTATAAGAGAGGGAAATTGTTAGGCAAATGAGAGAATCTCTCATATGAGATCTCTCAAATTAATCTTAAGATCAATATATGGTGCTCAAGCATCGTTGGATCTTTGATTCAAGAGCCTCTGTTAACAGAGTTGATATTTTTCTTCTTTTATAAAAATTTATAGAAGATTTCTTGTTAACAAGACATATATCTTTTTTCTATGAAAAATAATGGAAATTAATTCCCGAAACAAAGCTTAAGCTTTAATGAAGCGGGCGCTTCAAAATTTGGTGTTGCTTGCGCCAAGAAGTATGGGCGCCACGTGCTTTGCACGAGATGCGCATGCATGGCCGGTTTGGCGGCTTTCACCACATGCTTTTCACATGGTGCGCATACGTATGGGCTTGACATTTTTAGCTTGGCGTTTTTTTTTCTTACCTTGGTGAAGCTTAAGTTTCGAGCGTCAAATTTTGGCGGGAACGCGTGTATGTGTGTGTTTGATAATGACGATGATCTCACAGATCAAATAAGGCCAAATCTTAATTCATCATCATTCTCCTTTATATTGAACTCTTTTTAAATCCCACCCTAACCCCAACCTAAAACTTGATTAAGAAAATCCTTAACTTTAAAAAACTGTACCCCTAAACAAAAAACTTCAAAACCTTGAAATGTAAACGTAAAACTAATTCAAATTAAATCTTAAACTATGTGTATGATACTCGAAAATAATATGAAATTTTCATATTCTCATCGATAATTATTTGTGAAAATCAAAACGCGTCTTAGTCCCCGTCTATTGGTTAATATACGTTCGATATTCGTCGTGACATAAAACTACACGAAGCTTGTTAAATATCGGACGGTATCGTTCGATTTTAACAACTGTCTTATAATCTATGTGACGAGAAAATTGAATCGTATGGTAACCGATAGATTTGTCCAAAGTGGACAAGTTAGGAATATATAAAGCAAACACCTGCATTCACTTGTATTTTCATTTGTTTCAAAATATTTCGTCGGTACATTTCTGCCTGTTCTCCGTATACAAAGATAGATTAGGTATTCGTTTCAATATTGTTTGACAATATTAAAATGATTATCTTTTCTATTACAGTGTATTCGGATAACAGCGGGAAGGTAGCGCAGAAATTTTCTTGGAATGGATGAAAATACAAGTGAATGAATGTATGTTTTATACATTCTTAATATGATAGAATTCTTACCGCCGACAGCCATTACACTCGATATCCAATATAGAACCGTTAATATCATCATCTTTCTTGGAAGAAAAATCCAACTCCCGAGCTATGAGCATTTTCTCTCGGTCCCTGATAATGTTTATAGCTAAATCGTCAATTGAAACTAAATTTAACCAAATCATTAATTAAACCTAACACCAACGATTATTAGTATCCATCTATCGCGCATTTGTCAAAAAACCTTAATTCCATGACTCTTGTCTATAGAAATCTTGTTTCTTCCGAGCTGTTCCAAGGTGACATTTCCGTATCTTCCAACTAGAGTAGTGGAGTTACAGAAGGAGAATATTGCGGAGATTTATATATATTACAAGAGGTTAGGTTGGTCAAATCAAGAAGAATGAAATTATGAGTAAGGTTTTTTTACTTTTCTTTGAGTTATGCGTTCACATCACTCACATTATAATTATACTACTATTATATTATTGTTTCTTTAATATCTTCTTCTTCTTTTAAATACCCAGGAAACCATGCATTAAAGAATATAAAAACGCATACAAATTGATTGATAGTGAATGTAAAAATGCAAGGGTTCTTGCTTCTTGGTATAACCAGTTGTCATGGTCTCTGTATATTTTATTTTTTCGAAACCAGCCTTGCTCCTTTGGGATTAAACTTACGACCTCTCATATTCGAGAGTAAAATTGGTACCAACCGAGCTAAGTCCAGTTGATGGTCTCTTATACCCGTGACCAATAAAATATATATCTAAAAATTGTGATTTTACCTAAATTTAGTTTTTACTAATGTTATTTTGATGATGTGTGTCCATTGGATTTTAACAATATTATATATATTTAACTTTTGCGCGTGCGTTTCCTTTTATGGAATAATAAGGTATAACCTAAGGCAGGTATGATTTGGATCCCATGCCTCTTGTTTAGCTGCAAAAATACTTTACTGGTATTTCATAATGGCAACCGTAACGATTTTGTATGTTTGAAATTCACTCATTTCATATGTCCTCGTTACCATATATTTTTAATTTGCCATTAATAAATTTGCCAAACTTCTAAAGTACACGCTTTTGTGGAGTCATTTCTCAATCAAGACTATTAATTGTACCATGGAATTTATTGGAGATTTAACCTAAAAAGCCAAAACACCATTCAATTGTAAAGATTCCTCCATCTAATTTCTTGTGTGACGATGACCTGGCTTTAATCCAAAGTCCTTCAAAGTCACTGCTCATGCGATAGATACGTGCAACTCAACTTGTCTCCTACGTTCTTGAATTATTTAGCCTCAAAGCTGTTGGAAAATTACTTTATAATAGTTTTATCTCAAAAAATTAATAAACAAAATCACTGGTCTTTTATTTATCATAAATTTGAATAAATGAAGTTTATGGGAAAGAGATATGAACTTGAGTGCACTGACCTAAAATTAATATCGCCTCCCTCTTGCTAGATTTACAGCGGCGATTCAATCTCAAGATACAACTCCCCGGCCTTTCTGGTACTCCGGCTTGCGCAACGTTAGTACCATTTTCTATTTCGAAGTTAGATATTCGAATGCAATGGATGCAGTGAGGAAGAAAGAATTTTTTATGCGTGTTTCCGGTTTTTGGTTATTGGTCATTTTTTTCTTTTGTCTTCGAGGAGGACTTTATATAGCCTTCAAAATACCAACGGTTTGTATCTGCTCAAACACATCTTTCAACGGTCGTAACTGTTCATGAACCGGCCGCATCCGTTCGCAAAAAATATAAACGTCAATTTTTACTATGGACTTTGTGACCTAGAATCTGAGCCAATGCTCGATCATTCCGCACAGCGGCGGAGGCACGTGCATGTTGTTCCACCATATGTCTTTCATCGGACTCATTGAATTGAAGTGTTAAAGTGTTATATAAACACTTCTTCCTTTCTTAGTTTTTCCTATGTGGGACTAAAAAATTTCCTATGAAAAGCTTGGACATTTTTTGTCCTTTAGTGCATTTGCTCCAACAATTCTCCCACAAAAGTTCAAATTCGGATACATCCTATAATGACTATGACTACTATGAAATGAAAATCTAACAATATTGTATATCGACATAAGTGTCATAAAGACTTAAACATACACTTTGTGTAAAAAATTCCAGAACGCAAGAATATAGTAGTTATTAAATGACCATATAAAACTATATCTTGTTGATCGTTTCTTTGTCAAATACACATACAGTATGAGACAAAAATTTAGGTATTCAAAACGGGTTATGCATTATGGTCATGCGTGGTACCTTGATTCTTGTGAGATTTATAAGGGTTTCACTCACTCACCCCAAGCCATGGCTGTTTACCGCCGAAAACGGGACGAACCGGGATGGATCGTCCTGTCTGAGTTTGGGGGCAGATACTATTTGGATTTATCTATCCATCTCTTCGAAAATGCCAAGTTGATTTATGGTACCGTATATCGGAAGTTTGGACGGATGTGGCCGTTGTAGCATACTTCGTCAGATTCCCTCTCGTTTATGAGGGGTTTTTGATTGTGAGGACGCTCTTCCGTGCAAGCGAAAGCCTCTGCAGTTAATTACCTTACCGCATCGCGATAACCACTTTCTCCTGCTTCGGAAGTCCACTTCGTGTCGTGCGTGTTTTTGTTTGTTTTGATTGCCCGTGGATTGTATACGGAGACTAATTTATGTTGTCGCCCGTAGGGCGTGGAATAGTCCAAATCCGTATATCTTAGATTTGGGTTTGTTTTATTTAAGGATCGTTAATCTGGTTTGAGATTAAGATCGACATAAATGTATATTAGCAGTTGGGGCTCGGTTGGTTTTTTGTTAAGGATACCTTAGTCCAATTTGAGACTAAGATCTACTTAACAAGGTTTTAAGATCATTTTAGCTTCAGATCCAACAAGAGAGCATTTGAGCTCTGTTGTTTTAGTTTAAGAACGTCTCGGTCTATTGATCACCGTTTTGGAGGTGAGATTTTAGTTTAAGGACGTCTCGGTCTGTTGATCATCTTGCGCGCACGTGTATTTGTTACGTGACGGGATGAACAATGATGATATGGGATGTAACCAGTTTGGGATGCGGTCTAATTGGAGGTATACACATTAGTGCACCCAAAAGCTATTGGTTGTTGGGACCCGCCACCTCTCTGAAGACGTTGAGGAATTACAACGACGTGGATCAGAGGTATGGAGAGATGTACCCTTAAACCAATTCCCGTATTTGGGGGGAAAAGGAGTTAGTGGTAAACCCGAAAATCATTAGTCATATTTCAAGACTAAGATTTCCTCGGGAGGATGTGGGATGAGTACCATTTTGGATATCATCAGTTGGAAGATCAACAGTCATATTTGGGACTAAGATCAATTTGGAAAAATATGAGCACAGAGGCTCGGTCGATTTGGAGATCAAAGAAGTTTTGACCTCAGGAAGACTTAGCCAATTTGTGACTAGGTTTGGGTTTTCATATTTACCCTTGCAGTGCTAAGCACTGGTAAATGTAGTACTCACGTATATCCCGCGTGAGGCATTAGACCAGCGTTAAACACTAAAGTTTGGAGGCACTCACGTGTGAATCACGTGAGACGTCCCAAAGTAGGCAATGTTCTTTGGGTTTTATTCCCTTTTTGCAAATAAGTGCTAAGCACTGGGTTCTTGTGGCGCTCACGTGTGAACACATGAGGCGCCGAGAAGTTGGGTACTGCTTATTAGATTTTATCCCCTCCTTTTTTATATAAGTGCTAAGCACTTGATTGGAGATCGCGTGCAAAACACGTGACTGCCCTAGGAGGCACTTCTTGTTCTTCTTTTAAGCGTTTGCGTGGGAAACATGTGTGGTCCTCGTTATAGTGTTTAAACACTAATGAATCATCAATCTTTCCTTCTGGGTGTTTGGAGATTTTGATCTCATGTTAATGACCCTAGAATTTGGAGGATCTCATGTCTCTTGTTTTGTAAAAATTAAATTCTTTTTATAAGGTTAAACTCTAGTTTTCATGTGTTTTGTAAGAATCAAATTCTTTGAACTCAATTTTTTTCCCATAGGTTTTGAATCTGCATGACAGAATCTTTCCGATGAGAATTAAATTCTCAACTTGTGGGAAGATCTGCTTCTGCAAATCTCAATCAGAGAAAGAACTAAGTTCTTACATGAAGGGTTAAACTCTTAGAGAAGCAAACGAGAGACAATATGATCTCTGAGTTTTGTTTTCTTTTTACCTAGGGTTTTAATGAAACAAATCTTTTTCTGTGAGAATTAAATTCTCTGTTTCTTTTGAAGCTCTTCTCTCTTTCTTTTTTTTAAAGTTTCTGAGGGTGTTCGTTTTAGTTCACTCTCCTCCCTCGAGACTTGAAGTCTTTGGTTCTTTATATAGTGGAGAGAATTTTGTTTAATTCTGAGAAAATCTCTTATTGAGAGATTTTAATTGATTTAATTGGTTTCAGAATTGATTTGGGGAATTTTTCCCATCATTGGATCTTTGATCCAAGAGTTTTTGTTTTACAGAACATATTTTTCTTGTTTTTTAACAAAATTGGGGAAATATTTTCCCATATGCAGAATCTTATTCTGTAAAAATGGTGAATTTTAATCATCGTTGGAATTTTAATCCAAGGGGGCTCGGTTTAACAGAGCACAGTCTTTCTTTGTTTAGAAAGATATGGAAAATATTTTCCATCTCATAGGATTTTTGACCCACCAACTTTCTGTTTAACAGAGAATTTCCTTCCTCATTAGAAAGCTTTATATTTAATCACCATTGGATCTTTGATCCAACGATCCCTTGTTGAGTAGAATTTAATTCTTCGTAGAGGGTGCCCTCACTTGTTTAACACGTGAGGTTTATTTAGTTTGTCAGCTGTTTGATTACAGCGCCTATATGCTTTGTATATAGGCGCTCACGTGTTTAACACGTGAGCCTTATTTAGCCTATAGTTGTTTGATTTGCAGCGTCTATATGCTTTGCATATAGGCGCTCACGTGTTTAACACGTGGGGCTTATTTAGCCTATAGTTGTTTGATTTGCAGCGCTTATATACATTGCATATAGGCGCTCACGTGTTTAACACGTGAGGCTTATTTAGCCTATAAGTTGTTTGATTTGCAGCGCCTATAAGCATTGCATATAGGCGCTCACGTGTTTAACACGTGAGGCTTATTTAGCCTATAAGTTGTTTGATTTGCAACACCTATATACATTGCATATAGGCGCTCACGTGTTTAACACGTGATGCTTAAACAGTAAGGAGTTTTCCATCTTTCCTTTTTGATAAGGGAACAAATGCCCCCCAGCGTTGCTCTCACGTGGCTTGCACGTGAGTGCAACGCTGTCTGCCCTTACAACCGTTGGATTGCCTAGGAAAATGGGAAGATGAACCCCTGCTCATCACATCTTATAAATGAGAGGGCTTGGCTCTTGAACGGGCCACCGTTTCTTCATCTTCTTTCTTAGTCTTCTCTTGAGAATTTAATTCATCTTTCAGAGCTTAGTTCTCTGCCCATTAAAATTTCAGAGTTAAACTCTGTCAGAAAGAACTTTTTTAGGTAAAGATCTTGAACGACATTTTTCTCTTAGGAACAAGAAACTCTTTTCTTTAATTCTTTTTTCTGGATTTTAAATCCACCGTAAGAGCTTTGCTCTCTTCTGGAACCAATCTCTTAGAGATCCAAAAAGACATAATTTTTTAGTAGTAAACCCCAATGTCTTCGAAGATCGGGCATTTCTCTTCTAACCTTTGAGGGTCTATGGAATTTTAATTCTATTTTTCGTTTCCCCATTATCGGGGTTTCTGGAATTTAATTCCACTGCTTAAAAGGAATTTAATTCCTCATAAAAGAGCTTAGCTCTAAACGATCAAGAGGGCCCTTCGGGAATTTCATTTCCTAGTGTTCTTGAGAATATTTTCATAGGGGTTTTACCCTTATTTGCACAAATTTAAATTTGTTGGGAACTTTAATAGAATTCATTTTTCTTCGAAAATGTCAAGAGTTGTTTAAACTCCAGTGTCTATTTAATGAGAATTCTTTTTTATTCTCACAATGATTATCTTGTCTCATCATTGGTGAGCCGCCATATTGATCTTGTGATGTCCATTAGTTTTGTAGCCAATGGTCCCATGAAACAAACATCATGTTTTTTTAATTTTATATTATTCTATTATTATTTATTATTATTATATTTTTTTAAATGGGTTTTTTTTCCTTTCCCCACTTATTTCAGGAACGATGGCCTCACTTCTTGACTTCCCTTACACTCGCTCAGAAGCCGCTTTTCCGAAGTCGCCATCAGACGAGAAAGTCATGGCGATGATTAGGGCGCATGACAAGGATCGTATGAGTCTTTTCTTATGGGGGTGTGGTACGGTCATATCATCAGGGGCCGCCGTAGCTTTACCTCTGAAGTGCCAACAGAACCCATCCGCCCGATCTCATTGATGGAACGCCCACGGACTGCTTATGCGGTGGAGGCAACTAATTGGACTCTCATGGGCCGGCTCGAGCTGTCAACGACCGGGATACCCAACGGATTTATCGGTAGGGGCAACCCACTGCCCCTACGGAGATCTACGTAGGGGCGAAAAAAGACCCCGTAGGTGCAAAGACCGCAGGTGCAAGTTGAAGCCCTGAACTTGCCCCTACGGGGTTCTGTGTAGGTCCTGTTTCACCTACGGAGTAGGCCGTAGGGTAAAAAAAGATATATTATTTACGATTTTTTAAAATATATTAACTGTACCTACGGAGATAGCCGTAGGGCCACGTACTATCGCCTACGGATACCTACGTAGGTACTTATCCGTAGGGGCTAAGCAATGGCCCCTACGGACATATCCGTAGGGGCACTCCCAACCCCCCTGGTACTGAGATCAGGGGGGAATATCAGTTACTGCTGATATTTTTCCCCTACGGATATAGCCTTAGGGGCAACATGTGTACCTACGGATTAATCCGTAGGTACACATTATCTGTATTTTTTTATAAAAAAAGGGCTGCCTGATTTTTTCCCGCCCTGTGCACAATAATATATATAACAATAAAATATAAAATTAATCATCACACAACATATATCGCAGTATTCATAATCACATCTCACGCATATAATATACAAAAGAAACCCAAAAACTGAATATGATATAAATATAAACCAATATCAATATCATTTCAAAATGTAGTACAATGTGTATGATATAAATAAATATATGTTTCAAAAAATATGAATCAAAAAGCTACCCTAGCTCGGTCCAGCTCCACCCCTGATAAACGATAGAATCAAGCGTGCCTGATGCTCGGTCAATAAACTCTGCAATTCGGCGCGTGCGGGAGTCTGAGCGGCTTGTGGAGCTTGCGATGTGGTCTGCGCAGCCGCCGTCGAGGTAGTCGCTTGCGGAGCCGCGGCTGCGGGAGTCTGAGCGGGCGGTGAAGCTATAGGAGCTGTCTGCGGAACCGCAGCAGATGTAGTAGCTTGCGGAGCCGCAGCCGAAGGAGATGCATGTGGAGGCTCGGTCGATGTACCCTGTCGCTTCTGGACCTAACGTGTGTAAGAAGCGTGTAAGAACTGTGTATTATTCGAATTCGTATCATTATTAAGTTATTTCGAAACCCCATTTGGATATCTAGTTTGGAAAACCGTTGTTTATTTTAATTACATATGTATGTATGATTAATCAAACTTAAGTCTAAAACTAAATAAGCTCAAGCTACGTACTAATTATGGATATGTTGATATCTATAATATGACATGATATTTTACTATAAAGTAGTATACATACCAGCATCTCCTTCAACTCCTGAACGGTGGTCCTCAAGCTCTCCAGTTCCTGATGGACACGTCGGTCACTGGAGACGGAGAAAGTAACCGCCGGGGTGGAGTCCAACCTCATATGGGCCCTGCTAGGGCCCAGTCCCCGGCCTCTCTCCCAACCTCCGTGGTGCCCTCCGTGTGCGGCGTCCAGAACTGGGGTCAGCAGCCTCGGATCGCTCTGTCCAGTAAAATCGATCCCCGAGGCCTCGGCCTGCTCAACCACCCGCTCCAACACCCACATTAAGCAGTAAAGTATAAGTATAAAATTTAAACTTGAACCTTCCAAAACTAAAATTTCAAATTTGGGTAGAATAAATATTAACACTTACGCAATACTCCTGAGTAGCGACGTCGGGATATCGAAGCTCGCCCGTGGCGGGATCTGTCGAGGTGCCGTGGACGGCAAGATATGCGAATAGCACGCTCGGTGTACCACCTGACGCCACGGTCCGAGCTGTCTGCAATATTAGAAAATAACTCTTAATATTAGAAATATTAGAAAATAACTCTTAATATTGCGGAATATCACAAAGGTCGGTCTATTGTAATTTACCGATAACTCCATGGCTCGAGTAATATTCCTCGAGCCACCTGTGTTAGTAGGGCGACCCCTCTTCGCCGACTTCCTGTTCTCTGTATTCTGAGCGGCATATTTCTGCACAACGCATTAACATTTAGTTTTCTAATTAAGGAACACAAAAAATAAATTATATCCTAAATAATGAATTACATTTAAAATACATACCTATTTGCGCTGGGAGTCGAAATATTCGCACAATAGAGGCCGTGTCTCTACGTCGACTCTCGCAAACGCCGGAGTAGATAGGAGGGCCGCTCTCTCTGCCTCGGGGGTCGCCATCCACAGGGAGTAGCAGTCGGCCTTCAGCTCATTCATGTTGTATCGGACCTTGGCCTGCATGTTCTTCATCAGGCCATTGTACAGAGCATGAAGGTCGAGCACCCTCCCCGGATGATCAGGGTCGGCTACAGGTTGAAAATCGTAATCCAACTGAAAATACAAAAAAAAACATTGTTATTAGATTGCAAGTGTTAATAATAAATATGATAAGCGAATAGATCAACTGAAAATATATATTAATACGTACCCGAGCCTGATCAAAGAAGAGGGCGAATGAGCGCTGGTGCGGCTCGCCCAACTCAACGTGAAGTGGATAGTTCTTCACGAGCCGGCTCTCGTACCCCATATACCGGCCGAACCTCACGGCATGAGGACCGGTATAGCGATAGTCAAGGGTAAAAAAAAGGGGGAATGCTGCCTCCCCCTTAGCTCTGTCAGGCCTCAGCCTATGGGACTGATTTGGGTCTCGAGTCCCCCTCTGGGATGGGGAGGCCCTGCGTCTGCACGAAATATCAAGACAATCAATATTAAGACAAAGTTGTATTAAGAAATCAAGGTTAAACGAAAATTCAAGTATGATATATACCTCCGGTGACTATCGCACGAGTCTGGGCCCGGGCAGCAGCACGAGCGGGACGATAGTTCCTCCGGTGAGGAACAACCGGGGTCCCGGATGCAGACGCATCCCCTCCAACTAGAAAACAAACATCGACGCTAAATTTCCATGAAGTTCATATTTATTCTATAGAGCATATGTAAAATGAATAAATATTTTAAATTTATTTATACTAACCTGCAGACGATGTGGAGGGTATGGAAGCGGCAGGAGTGGCCCCTGCGGAAGATGTGGACGCACCACCTATAATTAGACAATTAAAAATAGATTATATAAGTAATTGCAAAAAGAATGTGTAGATCAATAATATAACGTTCTAAATCAATATGCATGCACTATAGGATATATAAACATACCCGCAGGTGTGGTGGTGTCACCACCTACAGCTAGACAATAATAAAAATTGCTAAGTAAGAGCAAAAGGAATGTGTGTATTTATGATATAGCATTCTAAATCAATATGCATGCACTATATGATATATAAACATACCTGGAGGAGCGGGAGTAGCCTCTGTCCCAGATGTGGACGCATCACCAACAACTAGACAATCAAACATTGACAATATAAGTAATTTTGACATAAACAGGCATGCATATCTGTAATATTACATTCAAAATGGATATGCGTGCAGTATACCTGGAGGTGTGGAAAAATCCACACGGAAGGAGGCATCCGAAGGGGTCTCCGATCTGGGTGCAAGACCGGCCCTCTGAAGCTCCCTACGGAGCTCTCCGGGCGGCAGAACAGCTCTGCCTCTGCCTCTGCCGCGGCTGGAGCTCCTGCCGCCCCTCACTGCTCCCGACATTGTCATCAAATCTAGATAAACGGTTCGTGGACGCATTAGACAATCATTAAAAGTATTGACTATATATGTATAGAGCGTAAAATGTGAAGTAATAATATATATTACTGATAATCTTTTTCGTTTCGTGGGCGCATTATACATATCTACTTGGATTTCATCGTCGATGTCATTTCTAACCCACGTAACTTCATGATCGGTCGAAGACAACCCGTCCTTCGAAAAAGTCGGTCGAAGCACTTTAAGCCTTCTTTCTTCTTCGTCCTCATCACTGTCCTCGAATTCTGGGACATCGTAGACATCTCTGGGTTTGCATCGGCATACAACACTCCATCCCGGATGCTTCAAACACTGTGAGTAGTATACTTGGAACGCTTGGTTCGAAAAGATAAATGGATCTTCCTGACCGTAAAATCGAAGTGTGTTCACACTGGTCAATCCATATTCATCTTTCCAAGTCCCAAAATTGCTTCTCCACCTGTCCGTATCGGTTCGCGGATCGTACCAAGTACACTGGAATATATAAAAGGGTTCTGATCGTCCGGGATAGTGGATGTCGAGTATACAATTTAAGTACCCATAGTAAATCACACCGTCCGATCCTACCGTCGCAATCCCACTATTCTGAGTGGTTCTAGATGTTTCTATGTCCTTAACTTCGAATTTGTATCCAAGGACACCAAATCCTTTGTAATATGCAACCTCCATACTAGAAAATTGAGCTAAACATCTTGAATCACTCTCAAATGATGCAGACAAGTTCGGATCGTGGATCTAACAAAACAAATTTTACGAAAAATACATAACGATACAAGTTTAGATTAAAACTGATAGCAATAAAATGTTATTCGAATAACTTACATGATCTGTGACCCAATCACAAAAATTATCCTGATGGTATTTTTCCAAACGTTCTTCGTTCCAATCAGGATGCCCCTCACGTAACTCGTTAAAATGAATTCTGTTGTCGACAAATAATTGTGACATTAATATTATATCATTTCATACACACACAAACACACAAACACAGATATAACAATTAATCCAAAAAAACTTACTCTCTAATTTGTTCAAGACATGCGCAATTAAGCAAAATAAACCGGTATATCTTGTTGATAAACATAGTGTCTACCCTCTTATACTCGGCTTTACCATATGGCCCGTCTTGAATTCTTCGTGGTCGGTTAAGCCTTGTCTCAATGTTCTCGTCCAGATAGCGGGAACAAAATGTGGTTGCTTCATCAAGAAGATAACCTTGCATGATAGAACCCTCTGGTCGATTTTTATTGCGTATATACTTCTTAAGAGTGTAGAGGTACCTAATGAAAATATGTTGAATAAATAAATACAGGCATACAGGACAACAATAAATTTATAAATTGCGCGAAACGAAAAATTACACGTACCTCTCGACGGGATACATCCATCGATATTGTACCGGTCCGGCTAACTTCGCCTCAGTTGCAAGATGAACCGTCAAGTGTATTATGATATCGAAGAATGACGGTGGGAAAATACGCTCAAATTTGCAAAGTATCAACGCAATAGAATTTTCTAGTTTATCCAGCGTCGCAACCTCCAGTGTTTTAGCACACAACTCCCTGAAAAAACAACATAGGTCGTTGATTACTAGACCAACCGAGTCGGGGAGAGAAGTCCTGAGGGCTAATGGAAGAAGGTGCTCCACGATAACATGGTGATCATGACTTTTCAGCCCATCGATCTTGCCCTTCACAATTTTTATTTTCTTGCTGAATGATCTTGAGAAACCTGTGGGGACTTTCAAATCATGCAACACCTGCAGGAATCTTTTCTTCTCCGGTTGTGACATATGATAAGCGGCATTGGGAAGTACAAACTTGCCCGGTTTACCCGCTACCGGTCTAGGGTGCAATTCACTTCTTATTCCCCACTCTTGTAGATCCATCCGAGCATTCATGTTGTCTTTCGATTTCCCGTCTTTACAAAGAAGTAAGTTAAGTATGTGCTCTGATACTCCCTTCTCTATATGCATGACGTCCAGACAATGACGCACTGAATTTGTAGACCAGTACGGAAGCTCGAAGAAAATGCTTAACTTGTTCCAATATGGTGGTTTGACCTGTTTCGTCGGATCCATCCCGAAGGTCACGTTATTGTAACCATCCCATTTAGCAGTCACATCCTCTCCGGACAATGGGGATGGAGGTCCAAGAAGCTCCTGATGACCATCAAAGTGAACCGTGTCTAACCTATAGGGGTGGTCTGGAGGCAGGAAACATCGATGGCCGCAATAACAAACCTTCCTGCTAAAATTCAAGAATTTTGATGTTGTGTGTTCATGGCAATGAGGACATGCTTTGTGACCATGTACGGACCAACCTGATAGCATTCCATACGCGGGAAAGTCATTAATTGTCCAGATTAAAGCCGCACGCAGTATGAAGGTTGTATTTGTGTTTGCATCATATGTCTCTACACCATCAATGAACAAAGATTTCAACTCCTCGATCAGAGGTCGGAGATAGACGTCGATATTGTTCCCCGGTGAGTTTGGTCCGTCGATAAGAAGAGGCATCATAAAGTATGATTGGTCCATAGCCAACCAAGGCGACAGATTATAAATTATCATTACAACGGGCCATGTGCTGTGACTTCCAGCCATATAGTTGAATGGGCAGAAGCCATCAGTAGCCAGTCCGAGCCGGACGTTGCGAGGATCGCTACTGAATATTGTAAGTGCACGGCGGCGCCCCGGCCGTCAATCCGACGCCGGAATGCGGAAGCGGTGATAAACTTTAATTTTGCGAACTTAGCAAACCGGCACCACCGCGCACTAAACACCCGGATCGGGCCAATAAACTAGTTCTAGCTAACTACAAGACGGGTTAGAGATATACCGAGTGATCCGAGTTCTCCGGTCTTCTCGTCGTCGTTCCGATCTCCTGCGGAAACTCCGGTCGTCGCCTCCTCGCCGGAAGGGCACCACATCGCCTGCATCTTTTACGGGCTCCCACATCAATACCGAGGCAACTCGGGCACGAAGCTGGCAAGTCGACGTGCCCAAGATTTGCTGTAGAATGTCTAGTGCTCAAGTCTCATTTGGGGTTGTAGGAATTGCCATATTGGTGGAGGTATGAACTATGGAGTTTTTCTTGGGAATTTTTGGTGAGGGAAATGATATGATCTCAACAAAGAACCAAACCCAAAAATTGGACAGCCCCAAGGAGCTTGGCCGGCCATGCTCATGGTGGTGGGGTGAGAATGGAATGGAGTGAGGAAATAATCCCATGGGATAAGAATAATGCAAGGTAGAGTGTTAAAAGGGAAAAAGGCAAGTCTCACATCAAACATCAAAACCCTTCATCATCAACAAGCATGATACAAACTAAAACCAACACTCCACCACAACCATCAACTCATGACAAAGTCAATCCATCATGAAAGAAGAAGAAGTCAAATGGTCAAAGGATGGTGCAACCATCATGACACAAGAATATGCAAAGACCCCCTTCCAAATTGCTTATTTGCACAAATGCAAATAAGCCCTCCTCCACCAATCTTTGGCCATTGAAAGATACAAATGAAAATGGCCGAAACTGAAAACAAACTGGCAACTCCAGAAAACTGGTCCCGTAATAAATTACAGGAAAACCCCGATACTGTGTATACACACCCGCATCTGTATTCCGACCGAAATACAAATGCAATGAGACAAAATCTACACTGTACTATACTAGGATCCGGCTTATACCAAAGCCGGCTAGTAATATCCGTTCGATCCTGATCCGTGCAATACCGCACGTATCTGATCGAACCCTGCCATATAACCATACGGCCAGTAGTACAAACTGTCCGATCCTGATCCGTGCAATACCGCACGTATCTGATCGGACCTTGCCATATCTCCATACGACATCTACAGCGTTTCGCCCGAAACTTGAGTAACTGAATGTGGGGGACTCTAAAGACTCGTCAATACTATGGCTGTGGATTTAACCACTAGCACGTCAGAGGTATTAGCCATACGTGACGGGCCACCAGCTATTGACTAAAAGGGACGTCGATGAGCGAACTCATCCTGACACCCTACTGAGCCTGTCAGTGACAATATCCGTACAGTCCGGTCCGTTCGTCTATGAGCATCGCATGGCGGGCATAGGGGGTTTGTAAAAGTCAGACCCCCAAAAGCGGTACAAGTCGTGTCGGAGTGTAGCCCAGAACACCCTGAGATACTACTGGAATACCTACCAGTAAATCTCCTGCCTTGGCCAAGGACTTCGTGTAATGGCTCTCCTAGACACAGCGCGACCTCACCCCCAATACCGAGAGAGACGAACCCCTGAAGATCCGCTCACTGCCTCCATGTGGCTCGGGACTGTACCCAACTAAAACCTGTTTGCACGACTCCTTTGAGCCGTGGTAGGGTAGTAATCAAAGTACAGTGGGAACTCACACGAGACAAATGACGATCCTCAGGTCGATGAACTAACCTGTACACATGTCACCAGGGAACTGCTATCTGACGTCAGGTATAAGACCAACTAGCATGTTCCCGGCGAGTCCTGTCCGGTGTACTCATAACCCAATGAGCACCTGTATACATCTTAGGTGAACCAACTGACACTAGTGGCTTATGAGACCGGCCACCGCCCCTCGTCGGGGTCTCGACTGTATACACTAGTCTACTCTGGAGTATCGATGCCCTGTCTCGAAACTCCCACGACTAGGGACCTTTTAAGGATATGCTTATAGACTACCAGCTCCCACGTATATGATCGCCCTCATACTGCTGGTGGTCAAGCAAGAATCCTTGGGGCTCTATCAACGTGCAATAGTGACCTGTCAGGTCACCTAAAGCAGTACACGATGATAAAGATAAACCAGATAGCATACTATCATCTCGAGTAAGACTGTCCTACTGGGACAGGTCCTCCCTCAATCATTGCAATCACGTGCCTGTGATCCAATAATTGACTCTGAGGGCACTATCTCCAACAATCTCCCACTTGCACTCAAGGCTAATTATTGCGATGTCGCATACTCACAGCCCGTGTGATACCGAACACCCAACTCCTCTACTAGTCAGTCTCACAAAGCTCGCTTGCGAAACTATTGCGTTCGAGGAATAGCCTCAGTGAGTGGATCCGCTTTGATGTTTCTTTCTATGTCTCTCTATATCTCAAGTTCGCGGAGAAAACCATCTCCCGAAATGAGCAACACCTGTCTTAGAATATGTGTCTGGATGTCTGATGGGACCTAGCTCATAAATGAACTCCAAATCCAAACTTCTTAGACTGTATCGTCAACTGAACTTAATCAGTATCCTGCGCCATGCCTCCCTCAGTATTGCCTTGGACCACCTGTCCAAAATACTGCCCCTAATCAGAAGGAAAAATAAAACTCTGACAACCTCCTTGTCGTCCATGTCACCTTGGAAGCCTGGAATGATAACTGTCTCCCGAATGAGGCTGTCGTTATCATATCCCTAGAACATCCACTTATGTTCTAAAACTGCTTCCGACTGTTTCTCCAGGATTGGATCAATGTCAACTTATTGCATCTAGTGCAAGAACAACATCTGGTGTGGTACTTGACATCTCATGATTGACTCAATTGCCTGAGCAAGTGATATGTCAATCATGCACATCCCTCTCCCCTTTAGTCTGTAAGACACCTTTAGAGAGGTTGACTCCATTACCTGCAGGTACACTACCGTGCCAGGAGTCGTCCATTCTAAATACTCTTAAAATGTTGTCTAAGTACCCTTAATTGGGAAACCATCCAAATCTAGATCTAAAACCATAGATCTAGTAACCAGAATGTCTGATATAATGTCCAAGTCCCATGTGGAGAAACACTGTGTGACGACCAAAGTATAACCGATTGTAGTATAGGAATATCACTTCCTACTCTGTGTATGTCATCCAAATACCAGGACATTACACCCTACTACCTTCTCAACAGATCCATCCCCTATTCTGATGAAGTCAAACCTATGACTGTCACATCAGAAATGGATGATCTCTCTCCGCTATATCCGCTTTAGTCTATAAATAGACATAAGCTACCTGTCCACCAATGCTTCCGCTGCTCCCACTGACTACGACAACCCTCTGGCAGAGTCATATACACGTACACTTCTGAAGCCAGTTCAGAACGACGCTATACTCATCCTCCTGCCGGGTCTCGCAGCCTGGAACAACAGCAATGGCAAGTGTGGGTAAACAAGAACTTCCCTGTCACCGTCCTTGAGGCTACCGGAGTACCTCTCGGGTGCCTGAAGTTACCCACCAAATCTGCGGAGTGGCCAATGGAATGTCAAACCAGGTTGAATCTTTAGGTTCCTTATCAAATCTTCAGTAATCGTTTGCGGTTCTGGAATCACTTCCAGTTCTACCATACTCCCACTACTGTTTTCTGAAAAAATCCATTTTTATTAAAACTGTGGCGAGTCTAGAACAATATCACTATTGATCTTCCAGATGGTAGAAAGTCAACCCTCGTCATAGCCTGGGTCAACCCACAAACAGCCATTACAGAAAACGTGCCTTGAGTTATCCAGAGTCTGGTTTTAATCATAAGCCGGACAACTCCCCATACCTTAACACCGTTAAGATACGAATATCCAATATAGAACCAGAGGCACTGATTTAATTGAACCAGATTCAAATCATGCAGCTGTCTCCAGTGCATGTCAACTAAATGGAAAGAGGCCGATCAGCGTTACTCAACTTAGGAATTCTTCCAATTATGAATAACCTGAAAGAGAAGCAAGATCTCTTAATCATTACTATCATCTGAATACCATACTCAAGTATCTACATCTTCGATCACTTTGAAGAATCCCGATACTTGCAATATCTGGTTCTCTACTTTATTCAAATACCTACAACTTCTCAAAATTCAGACCCTATGTTTCCACGAAACACTTGTCTAAAAACTAGAGAAGTCATAAGTAAACCGAATATAGTACGAGGACCAACCCCTCTGTCCTGATGGACCCTGGACAACATACAATACTCTGTATAAGTCCCTTGAGTCTGATAACTCATTCACTGTGTGTCGTAGGTTGAAAACCGTACTTATGGTTAAGAAGAATTACACCGTTGTTTAATGCTCCTTACCTAACCATCCACTGATATAGGTAAATGTCACAGACATAATTTTAAAAAGTATATCTCACTCTATGAAAATAGACGTACAGATATATCGATTTGAAATTGGTGCATAACAGCGGATATTCATAACCAAATATTTGTCGACCGGCAAATAACCCAGGTGACTTCCTCAAATATCACCGATTACAATGAATCCCGATATAATGAAGATGATCACCCAATTCCCAACAAATTACTCCCACTCATCATCTGTAAAACCATACAGATGTGAGAATCATTCCTGGTAAATACATACCCTGGAGCAAGTGTCTAATCGGGAAATCAGTTTTTCCTTTAACAGTACACAGTGAAACTGAAACATTGAAATGTTTCAATGGGGTATCCCGGTATTCCTAGTAATGCCTCTTCCATTATCCAGACTCACAACTATAATCGTGTAATTCTTTGCCACCTCTCCAAATCCCTTTTTATGTCTTTAGTCATTACCTTCTGCACACCCCTTTAGGCCAAATGGTTTTCTTCCTTCCCTACCGTTCGGCACCAACCTATGGTTTGGAAAAAGACTATCCAATAAGCATAATGGGTGTACTATCCTAATCCTAGGAACACTCGCAATGCGAGAGAAGGTGAAGATAAAAGACAACCCAATAAGCCTTATTCCTATTCCTCCTGAACCAGAATCCATCCCCGAACTGGAACAAGTTCTTTTCGTGTTCGTTTATAACCATACGATGGAGTATCCAATAAACTGTGGATCTTCGTAGTGATACGGAGTTTTCCGGAGAAATACAAAGGTGATTTAGGATTGGCGAAGAAATACTTGGTTTAGTCGTGAATAGTAGTCGCAATTTACTTTGCCCTCCTTCTAATCCCTTTATTTGTCTTTACGTAATACCTTCTGTACACCATCGTTAGGCTAATTGGTTTTCTTCATTCCCTACCGGTCGGCACCTGCCTATGGTTTGGAAGAAGACTATCCAATTTGCGTAATAGGTGTACTGTCTCCTAAACCAAGGAGCACTCGCAACCTGAGAGAAGGTAAAAGGAAAAGACAACTGAATAGTCCTATCCGTTTTCTCCAGAACCGGAAACCATCCTCGAATAAATTCCTTCGAGTTCGTATCTAACCATACGATGGTTTTGTCCAATGGAAGTGGACGTTCGTAGTAATACGGGGTGTCCTGGAGAAAAGGGTAAAAGTAGGAGTGGCAATGAGGTTTGCAACTCTGACAATCCAAAAGCCAGTGTTTAAGAAGGTTCGGTCAACTTGGTCACTGAGTCATAGTCTAGGGTCGGGTCAATGGTCGCTGCCAAGAGAGAGAGAAAAGAAACACTCAGCGTGCACTCTAACCTAGATCAGAATGGTTATCACTTTATCTAATCAGGAAACCTCCCACTGTACCGTCAAATTATCCTCCAAACCTGAAAGAAGAATTAGTCGGGATCACCCGAGGAGTAAACTAACTCATCAGTGGGAATCGGGATCCAACTATCATCGCATGATAACGTGACGGAATCCGCTCACGGTGTCACACTCCAGAAGGTATGCGCATATCTGGCAAGTTTCAGTTTCTTTAGAAACTCCCGATGTGATTTCTGCCCCATGCTCTTATGACCTTGACTTTGGCCAACATATCATAAGTCACATGTCAAGTTCTACCCGTCATTCTCCAGGTTAATTTGAACCCACCCGTACCTACCCTTGACTTTGGCCAAAATGGCAGTACGACTGTCCCAAACCAACGCATCTATCTATGCTGCATATGAATACCCCAATAGCTACCAATCACTGTGCCTTGACTTTGGCCAACATACACAGCTTGAATACTATTGACCACCCATATGAAACGACGGAGGGCTACGAATGGTTTCTGGCGAAAACCTTTAACGTAAAGAACTTGATATCGTTGAAGGAACGAATAGCTTTTTAAAATATAGTGACGAAAACCGTTGCTAAAGAGGTCACTCCCGGTGAAGGGATCTCGGCTCTTTCCCCGTAGAATGAGGTGCAGGATATTCCAACTGAATACCACGGTGCAAAGCAAAAGTAATCGGCTATAGTGAAGTTATTGCCCTGACGTAAACTTTTTGTCCAAGGGGTCACTCCCGGTGAAGGGATCTCGGCCCTTGCCTCGTCGACTGAGGAGCAGGATATTCTAACTGAATACCACGATGCAAAACAAAAGAGAACGTACTTGCAATAACAGCTTTTTGAAAAGTGTTCCAACAACATCAGATTAGGTTTGTTTTTAACTTGCATTGATCTGTATCAACGCAGTTCCATCAATTGATCACACCACAAAGAACGAAAATAATATGACGTACGTATATGCCATCAGCATTCGCCACTGGGTCCCGTCATTACCCGTTAGGTTAGCTAACTAACGACAGAGCGGGGACTGGACTAGCGCGGATGTAAAACATATACAACATCTACTAATATATATACCAATATATTATATTTCGCTCAAGGCGTGATAAAATGCAACATCACAGAACAATACAGATATCTGGGATCCCCGGGTTTCACAGAGACACTACTGAAACCCGACGTTCCCCTGGTCGTGTGGATAGCCTGTGCAATGAAATCCTAGACCCCTACGGGCGCGGCAAGTCACCCGCCAAAACCTGAAGCGAGGCAGCCCCCTTCAGTACCGTGAATGGACCACCCAGCACTTCACGGAATCCGGTAACTTGGGCACCCCTCCTGGGTCAACCTGTACCCCCTACGAGTGCGGCGAATAGCCCGCCAATTCCAGAGTGAAGCCCCCTCCGTCTCAATGCCATGAGATGCGGGCTTGTTGCCTTCTAGAATCCGGCTATCCGTGCACCCCTCCGCGGGGTAATCCTAGTACAGAAAGTAAAATATACATACAACGGGTACATCGACCGCAACCTGGTAGTGCCCCAAAATAATAATACAATCAGGCAGTGACGGCAGTCCACATGTAGGACGCTCGTCCCGCAAAATCAAATGTACATAATACAACAAAACTGTACTAGCATTGCATCCAGGCTATCCCCCACGACCAATCCGCAACATCACAGCATAACACAGAACATCAACGTGAAAATCACGTTTGCAAATCCGTCTAACCGGGCTATAGCAGTTAGACTGGATTTACCGATCAAGTGGCATTCACGGTCGCATATATAATGTAAATACTGTGAAAAAATGTGTTTAAAATATCCGATCGATTAAATTTTACCAAGTGGGCGCCCAAGCAATACTGTAGCACTCACAGAAATTCTGGGCCCAAACAAAGTATACCAAAACCTCTATTTTCAGCCCACAAGCCCACTGCAAAAAAATGAAGACATGAATCCACATTCCTGCGGCGGAACCGCGGCAAAAGAGGGGTTATGGCCGCGGTTCTGCGGTCGTACGGAAGGATCAGGGCACCAAATTTTTCCAGTGTTCTTACGACTTTCAGTACATCACTTTTCTACAACCTGAAAAAAATTTCGAGCCAGAAAAAAATCGACAGAAAACTGATGTGAAGAAAACGCGGGTTTTTGGAATTTTGGTCGATCGGAAATGCAAACACATTAAACAAAGTTAGACTATGTTAATGGCGAGGCTCTGATACCACTGTAAGTGCACGGCGGCGCCCCGGCCGTCAATCCGACGCCAGATGCGGAAGCGGTGATAAACTTTAATTTGCGAACTTAGCAAACCGGCACCACCGCGCACTAAACACCCGGATCGGGCCATTAAACTAGTTCTAGCTAACTACAAGACGGGTTAGAGATATACCGAGTGATCCGAGTCCTCCGGTCTTCTCGTCGTTGTCCCGATCTCCTGCGGAAACTCCGGTCGTCGCCTCCTCGCCGGAAGGGCACCACATCGCCTGCATCTTTTACGGGCTCCCACCTCAATACCGAGACAACTCGGGCACGAAGCTGGCAAGTCGACGTGCCCAAGATTTGCTGTAGAATGTGTAGTGCTCAAGTCTCATTTGGGGTTGTAGGAATTGCCATATTGGTGGAGGTATGAACTATGGAGTTTTTCTTGGGAATTTTTGGTGAGAAAAATGATATGATCTCAACAAAGAACCAAACCCAAAAATTGGACAGCCCCAAGGAGCTTGGCCGGCCATGCTCATGGTGGTGGGGTGAGAATGGAATGGAGTGAGGAAATAATCCCATGGGATAAGAATAATGCAAGGTAGAGTGTAAAAAGGGAAAAAGGCAAGTCTCACATCAAACATCAAAACCCTTCATCATCAACAAGCATGATAACAAACTAAAACCAACACTCCACCACAACCATCAACTCATGACAAAGTCAAGCCATCATGAAAGAAGAAGAAGTCAAATGGTCAAAGGATGGTGCAACCATCATGACACAAGAATATGCAAAGACCCCCTTCCAAATTGCTTATTTGCACAAATGCAAATAAGCCCTCCTCCACCAATCTTCGGCCATTGAAAGATACAAATGAAAATGGCCGAAACTGAAAATAAACTGGCAACTCCAGAAAACTGATCCCGTAATAAATTACAGGAAAACCCCGATACTGTGTATTCACACCCGCATCTGTCTTCCGACCGAAATACAAATGCAATGAGACAAAATCTACACTGTACTATACTAGGATCCGGCTTATACCAAAGCCGGCTAGTAATATCCGTTCGATCCTGATCCGTGCAATACCGCACGTATCTGATCGAACCCTGCCATATAACCATACGGCCAGTAGTACAAACTGTCCGATCCTGATCCATGCAATACCGCACGTATCTGATCGGACCTTGCCATATCTCCATACGGCATCTACAGCGTTTCGCCCGAAACTTGAGTAACTGAATGTGGGGGACTCTAAAGACTCGTCAATACTATGGCTATGGATTTAACCACTAGCACGTCAAAGGTGTTAGCCATACGTGACGGGCCACCAGCTATTGACTAAAAGGGACGTCAATGAGCGAACTCATCCTGACACCCTACTGAGCCTGTCAGTGACAATATCCGTACAGTCCGGTCCGTTCGTCTATGAGCATCGCATGGCGGGCCTAGGGGGTTTGTAAAAGTCAGACCCCCAAAAGCGGTACAAGTCGTGTCGGAGTGTAGCCCAGAACACCCTGAGATACTACTGGAATACCTACCAGTAAATCTCCTGCCTTGGCCAAGGACTTCGTGTAATGGCTCTCCTAGACACAGCGCGACCTCACCCCCAATACCGAGAGAGACGAACCCCTGAAGATCCGCTCACTGCCTCCATGTGGCTCGGGACTGTACCCAACTAAAACCTGTTTGCACGACTCCTTTGAGCCGTGGTAGGGTAGTAATCAAAGTACAGTGGGAACTCACACGAGACAAATGACGATCCTCAGGTCGATGAACTAACCTGTACACATGTCACCAGGGAACTGCTATCTGACGTCAGGTATAAGACCAACTAGCATGTTCCCGGCGAGTCCTGTCCGGTGTACTCATAACCCAATGAGCACCTGTATACATCTTAGGTGAACCAACTGACACCAGTGGCTTGTGAGACCGGCCACCGCTCCTCGTCGGGGTCTCGACTGTATACACTAGTCTACTCTGGAGTATCGATGCCATGTCTCGAAACTCCCACGACTAGGGACCTTTTAAGGATGTGCTTATAGACTACCAGCTCCCACGTATATGATCGCCCTCATACTGCTGGTGGTCAAGCAAGAATCCTAGGGGCTCTATCAACGTGCAATAGTGACCTGTCAGGTCACCTAAAGCAGTACACGATGATAAAGATAAACCAGATAGCATACTATCATCTCGAGTAAGACTGTCCTACTGGGACATGTCCTCCCTCAATCATTGCAATCACGTGCCTGTGATCCGATAATTGACTCTGAGGGCACTATCTCCAACAAATATTGCGTGCCTCCTATCGAAATCCTTCCATGCCGGTGAATCTCTTGGATGGCTCATTTTTCCATCTTCGCTTGGAGGAGCACGGTGATGCCAAATCATTGCCTCGGCTGTTTTCTTGCACCTGAATAGCCTTTGTAGCCTTTGTGTTATGGGAAAGTATCGTGCTATCTTCACAGGTATATCAGGCTTCTTATCAGAATCTTTCGGCTTATACCTGGCCTCTCCGCATGTTGGACACTCTTTCAAATCTGAATTCTCCTTCCGGTACAACACACAATTTTTAGGACATACTTGAATCTTCTCGCACTTTAGACCCAAATCAGACATCATCTTCTGGGCTTCGTACCAGCTGTCGGGCACATTATTTCCCGGAGGTATAGAATCTTTCAAGAACGAAAGAAGCATTGTGAATGACTTGTTGCTCCATCCATTTAGGCACTTAATCTGGAAAAGTTGGACGAACCATGAGAGGGTGGAATACTTCGCATTCTCATAAATTGGTTTCCTAGCATCATTCATGAAATTTTCATATTTATCCGCACGCGGTCCTTGACCGGAAGGAATGTCATCTTCGGTACGAATAGATTCACCTAGGGCAACCTCTACCATATCCTTCATTTCTTCTGATGGAAATAAATTACCGTCTCCTGCCGCATTACCGAATTCTTCTTCTCCTGCCGCATTATCGTGTTCTCCTTCTTCTTCTGCCGCAGTACTGCATTCTTCTCCTTCCCCGTGATATTTCCAAGTTGTATAAAGTCTAATAAACCCATGTTTTACAATATGAAGCTCTGCCAATTCTACCTTCTGCCAGTACTTATTGCCACATCTATCGCACGGACAGAGAATCTTCTCTATTATGATCTTATTATGTGCGTGTGCAAATTCAAGGAAAGCAGCAACTCCTGCGACAAACTTAGGTTGCATACGTTGTTTCCAATCCACATACATCCAGTCCTTAACTCTGACGTACTCATGGGCCATGTTAGACTGTATAACATATAAATTATAGGTTATGCTGACTATATTGAGAAATATAAGAACGGGATAGTTACTGACAAAGGAGAAAATCTGTGTATATGCTTTATGTGTGCGTTTGTCGTTGAAAAGAATAAATTATCGCATGTATGTTAACCGATAGACGGGGACTAAGTGGCGCTTTTAGTTTCATATATGAGTATCGATGAGAATATGAAGGTTTCATATTATCATATATTGGTTTTAACCTGAACATCTCGAATCGCTCTCTAATTATGCGTTTGTTGTGTATTCTTGTTGTATGTGTGTGTTCCGGCTGTCGGGGGTAGGTTTCTATCCCATTAAGAATGTATAGAGCGAACACCCATCACTTATGCTTTCAACCGTTTCGAGTAAATTTCGGCAGCACCTCCCCGCTGTTCTCCGAGTACACTGTAATAGAATAGATAATCATTTCAAAGCTATGAAACAACGTTGAAATGAACATCTAATCTATCTTTGTACATGGAGAACCAGCGGAAAGGTACCGACGAAATATCTCGAAACGGATGAAAACACAAGTGAATGAAGGCGTTTGCTTTATACATTCTTAACTTGTCCACACGGGACAAATCTATGGGTTACCATACGATTGAATTTTCTCGTCGCGTAGACTATACGACGGTTGTTAGTATCGAGCTATACCGTCCGATATTTAACAACCTTCGTATAGTTCTATGTCACGACGACCATCGCACGTATGTTAACCGATAGACGGGGACTAAGTGGCGCTTTTAGTTTCATATATGAGTATCGATGGGAATACGAAGGTTTCATATTATCATATAGTGGTTTTAACCCGAACATCTCGAATCGCTCTCTAATTATGTGTTTGTTGTGTATTCTTGTTGTATGTGTGTGTTCCGGCTGTCGGGGGTAGGCTTCTATCCCATTAAGAATGTATAGAGCGAACACCCATCACTTGTGCTTTCAACCGTTTCGAGTAAATTCGGCAGCACCTCCCCGCTGTTCTCCGAGTACACTGTAATAGAATAGATAATCATTTCAAAGCTATGAAATAACGTTGAAATGAACATCTAATCTATCTTTGTACACGGAGAACCAGCGGAAAGGTACCGACGAAATATCTCGAAACGGATGAAAACACAAGTGAATGAAGGCGTTTGCTTTATACATTCTTAACTTGTCCACACGGGACAAATCTATGGGTTACCATACGATTGAATTTTCTCGTCGCGTAGACTATACGACGGTTGTTAGTATCGAGCTATACTGTCCGATATTTAACAACCTTCGTATAGTTCTAGGTCACGACGAGCATCGCACGTATGTTAACCGATAGACGGGGACTAAGTGGCGCTTTTAGTTTCATATATGAGTATCGATGAGAATATGAAGGTTTCATAGTTTGGTTTAGTCATAGTGTGATCATCGATATAGCGCAGGGCCATTAACATGCTACAACTTAGGAAATAAGCAATAGTTCTATTCATAGTCCACTATTGCATAGTTTGGTTTAGTCATAGTGTGATCATCGATATGTCGGTGAAATGCTGATTCAAGTTCAGTTCACCATGCATCTAACTGCATCTAAGTTAGTCTAAATAGGATTCAAGTCCATATGACATTTTCATTATGCGTTGTGACTAAGACCTGTATGCTAATTAAAAACTTGTGGGGGATTGTTGGATCTTATAGGTGTTTTCTGTAAAAAAACAATGAGTAAAATTTCAAACTATATGTTATATGTTATTTATTTTGAATAATAATAAAAGACTCTAGTAGCCCAGTTGGTTTTCAAATGTTTAGCTGTACACAAGGTCTGTGGTTCGAATCTTGCCGTGGTCAAGATTAATTAATTAATTACTCATAAGTGATAACTGGTGGCTTGGGCTTGGGCTCCGGATTGTAGCCGTGGATCGGGATCGGACCAATCGGGCTGAAGCTCATCGAGTGCACAGCACATTGCACTTGGCGCTCGCATGGCTGTCGCGTCTACGTGGCAGCCTAGTAGGCTGTCTAGTTAGACGTCGCGTTTGCGCTTGCGTGGTTGTCTCGCATACTGTTTCGCAGAGAATTGAGGTTGTTGGGCTACTCTCGGGAAGTGCGGGTTTGATTGAATGGAGACTCTTGGACTGGTCATCAGTTACAATCTTGATGAGACCCTTGGGCTGGGTCTGAAAGCTCTATATATAGAGCTCAAGTAAAAAAGAGAATGCGTAATTGAAAAGGTGAAAGGTAAAGAACTATTTCCATAGTTCTAAAAACATAGAACTATTTCCATAGTTCTAGAGGACTGAAAATGACGCAATCCCCATAGAGAATATACAACTTATCTAGAAATTATAAAACTAGTAAAAAACAAATACAACCTTGAAAACTCTCGCGTGTGTGTGTGTGTGTCTCCTCATCTTGGATCTTAATTCAATCATCCTTCAACCATATATTTACACACAAAGCACCTGCTCCGTAGATCGAAGCTGTAACCTGAGCGTATCCCCTCCGCTGCACTGCCGCCTCTTCCACAAGCTCACCGAATATTCCTCTGCCTTCACCTCTTTCTTCTCTACGGGCCTCGGTGGGTCCATCTCCCTAAGCAAAATCTTCGACGAAATAACTCTCTTTATCATTAACAAACTAAACTGTCGTGTGAAATTGTACGAAGGGCTAATATTATCCCTTGACGACGACGACGAAGAACAAGGCAACGATGATGACTTCTTGCGGCGTCTGATTTGGACCAAGCAACCGACTCTTGGCGACGACGGCTCATTCATAAATTTCGGGCTTTCGGGCTCGCTCCTATTCTTTTTCTTGTTGTTGTTGTTGGAGTTTGAGGGTGCTTTTGCCCGAGCCGGAGAGTTTTCACTTGGAGGGAGTCTCAGGCACCATGAAGGGCTAAATGAGCTCATTTTGTGCTTGATAGCCATGAATGTATATGTCTCAAATCTCAATATATATATATATATATATATATTGGAGAGAGCTAGACGTGGAGATATAGAAGGAGAATATTGTGGAGATTTATATATATTACAAGAGGTTAGGTTGGTCAAATCAAGAAGAATGGAATTATGAATTAGGTTTTTTACTTTTCTTTGAGTTATGCGTTCACATCACTCATATTATAATAATATATACTACTACTGGTTTCTTTAATATCTTCTTCTTTTTTTTTAATACGGAGGAAACCATGCATTAAAGAATATAAAAATGCATACAAATTGATGGATGGTGGGGATGTAAAAATGCAAGGGTTCTTGCTTCTTGGTATAACTAGTTGTCATGGTCTCTGTATATTTTAATTTTTCGAAACCAGCCTTGCTCTTCTGGGATTGAACCTACGACCTCTCATACTGCAGAGTAAAACTGGTACCAACCGAGCTATGTCGATGGTCTCTTATACCCATGACCAATAAAGTATATATCTAAAAATTGTGATTTTACCTAAATTTAGTTTTTACTAATGTTATTTTGATGATGTGTGTGCATTGGATTTTAACAATATTATATCTATTTAACTTTTGCCAGTGCATGCGTTTTCTTTTATGGAATAATAAGGTATAACCCAACGCAAGTGTGATTTTGATCCCATTACTCTTGTTTAGCTGCAAAAAAGCTTTAGTGGTATTCCATAATGGCACCCGAAAAGATTTTGTATGTTTGGAATACACTCATTTCATATGTCCTCTTTACCATATATTTTAAATTTGCCAAACTCTAAAGTACATGTTTTGTGGAGTCATTTCTCAATCAAGACTATTAATTGTACCATGGAATTTATTGGAGACTTAACCTAAAAAGCTAAAACACCATTCAATTCTAAAGATTCCTCCATCTAATTTCTTGTGTGACGATGACCTGGCTTTAATCCAAAGTCCTTCAAAGTCAAGTCACTGCTCATGCGATAGATACGTACGTGCAACTCAACGTGTCTCCGACGTTCCGGAATTATTTAGCCTCAAAGCCACTATTTACAAGTAGTAGAAAATTATTTAGTGTTCTTTTTAAAGAAAAATATAGAAGTTTTAAAACGGTTTTTAGCATATTCATGAAGCTTAATTACAATGTTGATTCTTTCTCTATGTAGATATTATTTAGTGAACATATTTTTTCCAATAGTAAAACGACCTAATTACTGCTACATCAATTTGCACTACTACAAATGTGTCCAACAGTAAGGAAAAATTGGTAGCGGTTCAAACCGTTATCAATTAACGGTAACGGTTTTCATAAATTTGGTAACGATTACGACAGTTGCTAATCAAAAAATATGACACTCCCCACAACCCACTGAAGATAAAAACCCAAAATTCCCTTAAATTTTCATCGAACCACTTCTTTTCCCTCCCAAATTTTCATCGAGCGCCAAAATCCCTCCTCAGCCTCCTCCATCGCCGGCGCCGCCTCTCGTCTCCTCCATGGGCGTCCCCCTTCGAAGCCCTCACCGTCTCTTCTACATGGTCGAGCCTGGCGCCGTCGATCGAAGCCCTAAGCCGTGTTCAAAACCCTAGCTCCCGATCAACCTTGTCGAAGCTCGTCGCCACTCGAAGTTTGCTCATCGCCGCTCGTCAAGAGGTAAGTATAAACCGGTAAAATTTTAATTTTTTTACTCGATGCCAAAAATAAATTGTTGCTGCTGCTGCTGCTGCTGCGATTGATGTTATTGTTGCTGTTATTGTTATTGATGTTGTTGTTGTTGTAGGGAAGGATTAGGGTTTCGGTTGGGGGTTAGGACCAGGGCCAGATTAGGGTTAGGGATAAGGTTAAGTGTTAAGGTTAGGGTTCGGATATTTTAGCGAATTTTTGTTGGTAGTTTAGTGTAAAGCAACAATGCTTAAGGGTATTTTAGTGGAAAAGCAACAATGGTTACCAGTATTTTAGTGTATATAAGTAAAATTGAGCAAATGGGGTTTCTTATTAAAAATTTTAATAATAGTTTAGTGAAAAACAAGAATAGTTAAGAGTATCTTAGTGAAATTTATAATAATTTAGTTAATTTAAGAAAATAAATCGTTTAACTAAATTTTTAAGGTAGTTTAATTACAAACAACAATAGTTAAGGGTTATTTAGTGAATTTTTTAGTATTTTAGTTAATTTAACATAGTTTAGTGAAAAACCAACAATAGTTAAGGATATTTTAGTGTAATTAAGTAAAATTAAAGAAATAGGTTGATTAAGAAAAATTTTAAGATAGTTTAGTGAAAAACAACAATAGTTAAGGGTAGTTTACTGAAAAATTTAATGTATTTTATAGTAATTTAGTAAGTGTGTGTGTTTGTTATTTACCGCCGTAAACTGGACTGGGGAGCGCGTTTACCCTGAATCTAGGGGCATATGCTATTTGGACATATCCATTCACCTCTCCGAAAATACCAAATTGATTTATGGCACCGTATATCGGAGTTTTGGATGAATACGACCGATTTAGCCGACTTTCAGATTCTCCCTCACGGATGAGAGATTTATTGATTGTGGGGACAATTTTTCCTCCAGACGCAAGCCTCTGCGGTTAATTACGTTGTCACGTACGACAACAGCTTTCTGCACTCCAGTTTTATTCCTTCATGTGTCGTGTTTTAGTTTTGTTTATTTTGGGTTGCTCTTGGATTGTATACGGAAACTAATTTATGTCGTCGCCCGTAGGGCGTGGATTGGTTCAAATACGTACATATTTAGATTTGGTGTTTGGGCCCACGTTGGTATCTTGGTTTGCCAACGGAAGTTAAACTTAGGACGCATTTCTCATATTTATGAGGTCCGTCAGTTCACGGGATATTTGAGTTTCATCTAAGGGTCGTTACCCCTGCTTGAGACTAAGATCAACTTAGAGGATTTATGAGCATATGGACTCAATTGATCTTAAAATCAGGAAAGCTTAACCTTCAGCACATAGCAAATTTGGGCTAAAAATTGGATCTGGCATATGACACATGGACGCATGACATGTTGGCGCATACCATGTCTGGCGCATGCTCAACTCACGTGCATATCATGTGGAGTAAAAGACCATGTTTCATTGATACATGCCCACGTGACTTCCATATGGTGCATGGAAATATTGACTCATGGGGGTATCGACGCATGCCATATGGGCGCATGCCCACATAACTTCCACATGGCGTATGCCCAATCAAATAACTTAAGTTCTGGCACACTTTTCCTTTGGCGCATGTTCTTTCTGGCGCCGGCGCCACGTGCAGTACAGCCCTAGGATTATCTTTAAAGATAACTCTCTGTCTTTTGAAACTTAGGTTTCTTGAAGCTTAAGTTTCTGTTTTAATGGCCTTTTTACAACCATCAAGATTAAAACTTTATGATCTTAAACTTTATTTCTGTTCAGGATATGAACTTTGGGTCTTTTGATGTTTAAACTTCAATTTTTGTATGATGATCTTTACGATCTTGATGATTTGTCATCGTTTTGGTGAAGACTTTCTTAAGTTTCTTCTCCAAACCCTAAATCTCAAGATCAAAAACCGCTCTGTGAAATCTTAAGTTTTCGACGAGAAATTTGACTTAAGGATCTATAATCCAGAGAAAAAACTTAAGGTCTTGTTGAAACTTAAGTTTCTTTCTAATAGAGATTAATCTTCTTACCGAAAGTTTGAGGAAGGAGAAGAATTTTGCAACGGTTTAAGTCTCTTTTCTTCACATTAGGGATAGAATTCTCCCTCCAAGCTTATGGGGGGTCTCTCCCTTCGGATGCCTTCACCCCCTCCCCCCCTCCAATTTATAAAAGAGGGAAATTGTTAGGCAAATGAAAGAATCTCTCATATGAGATCTCTCAAATTGATCTTAAGATCAACATATGGTGCTTAAGCACCGTTGGATCTTTGATCCAAAAGCCTCTGTTAACAGAGTTGATATTTTTCTTCTTTTATAAAAATTTATAGAAGATTTCTTGTTAACAAGACATATATCTTTTTTTCTATGAAAAATAATGGAAATTAATTCCCGAAACAAAGCTTAAGCTTTAATGAAGCGGGCGCTTCAAAATTTGGTGTTGCTTGCGCCAAGAAGTATGGGCGCCACGCGCTTTGCACGTGATGCGCATGCATGGCCGGTTTGGCGGCTTTCACCACATGCTTTTCACATGGTGCGCATACGTATGGGCTTGACATTTTTATCTTGGCGTTTTTTTTCTTACCTTGGTGAAGCTTAAGTTTCGAGCGTCAAATTTTGGCGGGAACGTGTGTATATGTGTGTTTGATAATGACGATGATCTCACAGATCAAATAAGGCCAAATCTTAATTCATCATCATTCTCCTCTATATTGAACTCTTTTTAAATCCCATCCTAACCCCAACCTAAAACTTGATTAAGAAAATCCTTAACTTTAAAAAATTGTACCCCTAAACAAAAAACTTCAAAACCTTGAAATGTAAACGTAAAACTGAAGGGTTAGCCTATCACCTCAACAAGGGTTTGGTAGCATCACATATGCCATAATTAAAATTTTAGAGGTGCTGAGTTAACTCGACAAGAATCGAAACTAGAAGTTTAGGGATTCATACAAATAAGCATCACATGCAAATGTAAAACTATCACTAAGAGTAGAGATTACAACCTTTCTAGATCTCCCTCGGTGACTCCTTGGTACTATGAGAGTTTGGAACGGATCGATGGAAGCCCTCCTTGTCCACGATGATCCACCCGAAGTCCCTTTGCCCAAAGCTCCTTGCCTTACTTGTTTCGCGAACGAAGTAGAGCAAACACCCTACACAAATCGGCTAGATGTGTGTAGTATGATGATGTGGTTTATATTCAACAATTAAAACCCTTTCTTTTATCAACTTCACTCAAGAGAAAAATCAAGAGAGGAAGAAGAAGATTATGGTGGCTAAGCTTGAGCTCTCTATCATATCACATATGATAACCTATTTTCATCACACCCTTGCATTAATTGTACACCTTGTTGTGTGTCAGGTTTCATATCACATATGAAGCTATTTATAGTGATGAGAAGGAATAATCATCATTATTCCATTCCCACTATAATTATGGGTGGAAATTCTTTTCATTAAGTTAAATAAAGCTTACCCACTAAAGAATAAAGGAGCATGAGTGGGTTTTCTTTACATTAACTTAAAATGATAAATATAAATAAAAGCTTCAATATAAGTCTTGCATTGCCACCATTCTTGTATCATCAACCATAATACTATGTATGCATGTATGTGTCCATGCACATCATCATGTGCATACATGCATGCATACAAAAGGATTTAATTAAAGAATTAATCTAAATGTGATTTGTTAAATCAACACATTTGATTTAGCAAACCGGTCATATCACATATGATCCGACAAGTAGAAAATGCCCGATTAATATACGTTATCACATAACCGTATTTAATCGGGTCCCGCGCATATCTCATATGCACACCACATCTTTTTGCCTGAGCCAGGAAACTTCATTGTGGGACTCTAAGACTCGTCAATACGCCGGCAGTAGATGATGATCATATCAAACACCTACAAGCCGCAAGAGGTCAGCTAAACGTAACGGCCACCCGGGTATTGAAACGATTAGAAGAAAACCAGCGAAGCTGTAAAAACTCCCGTCGAGCCAACTGGCAACACTTACCGTACAATTCGGTCTCTTCGTCAGATATGCTGCATATCGAGTCCAGGGATGGAATCGTCGACCCCAGTAACTCAATAAGTCATGCTGGTGTATGGCTCATAACAGATCGAGAAACTACTGATAACTCTTATCAGTAAATCTCAGCAGCCCTGGCCAGGGACTTCATGTTATAGCCAATCGAGCATAGCACAACATCAACCCCCAATACCGGGAGAGACGAAACCCCTCCTATCTCTCATTGCCTCCATGCGCCTCGAGACTGTACCCAAAGACCACCTGTTTGCACGACTCAGTAGAGCCATGGTAGGGTGGAGATCAAAGTATAGTGGGAGGACACACAAGACTCTATGACGATCTCGGGTCTACAGACTAACCTGTACCAGTGTCACCTGAGAACTGCTATCCGACGATAGATATAATACCATATAGGAGTTCTCGGCGAGTCCGTTCAGTGTACCCAGTCTCCACCGAGCACCCGCATACGATCTTTGGTGTCTCCTCACCAGATGGATATGGGATCATCCATCGCCCATCATATAGGACAAGAATGGTATACGCCAATCTACTCTGGAATATCGATGCCCTGTCTCGATAAACCCTCGACTAGGAACAGTTCAAGGATATGCTTATAGACTACACGTGCCCCACTAGTATGATCCGCATCATAATCACAGTAGTCAAGCAAATATCCTTTAGGCTTTATCAACATGTGTAAATGATTAAATCTACATGTTCAGATAAAGTAAACCAGATAGCGTACTATCATGTTGAGCAAGAAAGTCATCTATCTCCATAGATTATATGTCCAAGTTTCCACTATCCATATAATGGCCTTTAGGGCATACATATTACTAACAAAAACTAATTCAAATTAAATCTTAAACTATGTGTATGATACTCGAAAATAATATGAAATTTTCATATTCTCATCGATAATTATTTGTGAAAATCAAAACGCGTCTTAGTCCTCGTCTATTGGTTAACATACGTTCGATATTCGTCGTGACATAAAACTACACGAAGCTTGTTAAATATCGGACGGTATCGTTCGGTTTTAACAACTGTCGTATAATCTATGTGACGAGAAAATTGAATCGTATGGTAACCGATAGATTTGTCCAAAGTGGACAAGTTAGGAATATATAAAGCAAACGCCTGCATTCACTTGTATTTTCATTCGTTTCAAAATATTTCGTCGGTACATTTCTGCTTGTTCTCCGTGTATAAAGATAGTTGAGGTATTTGTTTCAATATTGTTTGACAATATTAAAATGATTATTTTTTCTATTACAGTGTATTCGGATAACAGCGGGAAGGTAGCGCAGAAATTTTCTTGGAATGGATGAAAAAACAAGTGAATGAATGTATGTTTTATACATTCTTAATGGGATAGAATTCTTACCGCCGACAGCCGTTACACTCGATATCCAATATAGAACCGTTAATAGCATCATCTTTCTTGGAAGAAAAATCCAACTCCCGAGCTATGAGCATTTTCTCTCGGTCCCTGATAATGTTTATAGCTAAATCGCCAATTGAAACTAAATTTAACCAAATCATTAATTAAACCTAACATCAACGATTATTAGTATCCATCTATCGCGCATTTGTCAAAAAACCTTAATTCCATGACTCTTGTCTATAGAAACCTTGTTTCTTCCGAGCTGTTCCAAGGTGACATTTCCGTACCTTCCAACAAGAGTAGTAGTGGAGTTACAGAAGGAGAATATTGTGGAGATTTATATATATTACAAGAGGTTAGGTTGGTCAAATCAAGAAGAATGAAATTATGAGTTAGGTTTTTTTACTTTTCTTTGAGTTATGCGTTCACATCACTCACATTATAATTATACTACTATTATATTATTGTTTCTTTAATATCTTCTTCTTCTTTTAAATACCCAGGAAACCATGCATTAAAGAATATAAAAACGCATACAAATTGATGGATAGTGAATGTAAAAATGCAAGAGTTCTTGCTTCTTGGTATAACTAGTTGTCATGGTCTCTATATATTTTATTTTTTCGAAACCAGCCTTGCTCCTCTGAGATTGAACTTACGACCTCTCATATTCGAGAGTAAAATTGGTACCAACCGAGCTAAGTCCAGTTGATGGTCTCTTATACGCGTGACCAATAAAATATATATCCAAAAAGTGTGATTTTACCTAAATTTAGTTTTTACTAATGTTATTTTGATGATGTGTGTCCATTGGATTTTAACAATATTATATATATTTAACTTTTGCGCGTGTGTTTCCTTTTATGGAATAATAAGGTATAACCTAAGACAGGTATGATTTGGATCCCATGCCTCTTGTTTAGCTGCAAAAATACTTTACTGGTATTTCATAATGGCAACCGTAACGATTTTGTATGTTTGAAATTCACTCATTTCATATGTCCTCGTTACCATATATTTTAAATTTGCCATTAATAAATTTGCCAAACTCTAAAGTACACGCTTTTGTGGAGTCATTTCTCAATCAAGACTATTAATTGTACCATGGAATTTATTGGAGATTTAACCTAAAAAGCTAAAACACCATTCAATTGTAAAGATTCCTCCATCTAATTTCTTGTGTGACGATGACCTGGCTTTAATCCAAAGTCCTTCAAAGTCAAGTCATTGCTCATGCGATAGATACGTGCAACTCAACTTGTCTCCTACGTTCATGAATTATTTAGCCTCAAAGCCGTTGGAAAATTACTTTAAATAGTTTTATCTCAAAAAATTAATAAACAAAATCACTGGTCTTTTATTTATCATAAATTTGAATAAATGAAGTTTATGGGGAAAGAGACATGAACTTGAGTGCACAGACCTAAAATTAATATCGCCTCCCTCTTGCTAGGTTTACAGCGGCGATTCAATCTCAAGATACAACTCCCCGGCCTTTCTGGTACTCCGGCTTGCGCAACGTTAGTACCATTTTCTATTTCGAAGTTAGATACTCGAATGCAATGGATGCAGTGAGGAAGAAAGAATTTTTTATGCGTGTTTCCGGTTTTTGGTTATTGGTCATTTTTTTTTCTTTTGTCTTCGAGGAGGACTTTATATAGCCTCCAAATTTACCAACGGTTTGCATCTGCTCAAACACATCTTTCAATGGTCGTAACTGTTCATGAACCGGTTGCATCCGTTCGCAAAAAATAAAAACGTCAATTTTCATTATGGCCTTTGTGAACTAGAATCTGAGCATCATTCGTATCCGCAGGTTTTTTTTCTTTTGCCTTCAAGGAGGGCTTTATATAGCCTCCAAAACACCAACGGTTTGTATCCATTCAAACACATCTTTCAACGGTCGTATCTGTTCATGAACCGGTCGCATCCGTCCGCAAAAAATAAAAACATCAATTTTCTTTATGGACTTTGTGAACTGGAATCTGAGCAACATTCGTGTCCGCAGGTGCAGGAACATGCAATGCTCGATCGTTCCGCTCAGTAGCGGAGGCACGTGCATGTGGTTCCGCCATATGTCTTTCGTCGGACTCAATGAATTGAAGTGTTAAAGTGTTATATAAACACTTCTCCCTTTCTTAGTTTTTCCTATGCGGGACTAAAAATTTCCTATGAAAAGTTTAGAATTTTTTTTTCCTTTAGTGCATTTGCTCCAACAATTCTCCCACAAAAGTTCAAATTTCGATGCAACCTATAATGACTATGACTACTATGAAATGAAAATCTAAAAATATTGTATATCGACATAAGTGTCATAAAGACTTAAATTTACACTTTGTGTAAAAAATTCCAGAACGCAAGAATATAGTAGTTATTAAATGACCTTATAAAACTATATCTTGTTGATCGTTTCTTTGTCAAATACACATACAATATGAGACAGAAATTTGGGTATTCAAAACGGGTTACGCATTATGGCCATGCGTGGTACCTTGATTCTTGTGAGATTTATAAGGATTTCACTCACTCACCCCAAGCCATGGCTGTTTATCGCCGAAAACGGGACGAACCGGGATGGATCGTCCTGTCTGAGTTTGGTGGCGGATACTATTTGGATTTATCTGTCCATCTCTCCGAAGATACCAAGTTGATTTATGGCACCGTATATCGAAGGTTTGGACGGATGCGGCCGTTGTAGCAGAGTTCGTCAGATTTCCTCTCGTTTATGAGGGGTTTTGATTGTGAGGACGCTCTTCCCTGCAGCGCAAGCCCCTGCAGTTAATTACGTTACCGCATCGCGATAACCACTTTCTCCTGCTCCAGAAGTTCACTTCGTGCCGTGCGTGTTTTTGTTTGTTTTGATTGCCCGTGGATTGTATACGGAGACTAATTTATGTTGTCGCCCGTAGGGCGTGGAATAGTCCAAATCCATATATCTTAGATTTGGGTTTGTTTTATTTAAGGATCGTTAATCTGGTTTGAGATTAAGATCGACTTAAATGTATATGAGCAGTTGGGGCTCGGTTGGTTTTTTGTTAATGATACGTTAGTCCAATTTGAGACTAAGATCTACTCAACAAGGTTTTAAGATCATTTTTGCTTCAGATCCAACAAGAGAGCATTTGGGCTCTGTTGTTTTAGTTTAAGAACGTCTCGGTCTATTGATCACCGTTTTGGAGGTGAGATTTTAGTTTAAGGACGTCTCGGTCTATTGATCATCTTGCGTGCACGTGTATTTGTTACGTGACGGGATGAACAACGATGATATGGGATGTAACCAATTTGGGGTGCGGTCTAATTGGAGGTGTACACATCAGTGCACCAAAAAGTTATTGGTTGTTAGGACCCACCACCTCTCTGAAGACATTGAGTAATTACAACGACATGGATCAGAGGTATGGAGAGATGTACCCTTAAACCAATTCCCGTATTTGGGGGAAAAAGGAGTTAGTGGTAAACCCGAAAATTATTAGTCATATTTCGAGACTAAGATTTCCTCGGGAGGATGTGGGATGAGTACCGTTTTGGATATCATCAGTTGGAAGATCAATAGTCATATTTGGGACTAAGATCAATTTGGGAAAACATGAGCACAGAGGCTCGGTCGATTTGAAGATCAAAGAAGTTTTGACCTTAGGAAGACTTAGCCAATTTGTGATTAGGTTTGGGTTTTCATATTTACCCTTGTAGTGCTTAGCACTGGTAAATGTAGTACTCATGTATATCCCGCGTGAGGCATTAGACCAGTGTTAAACACTAAACTTTGGAGGTGCTCACGTGTGAATCACATGAGACATCCCAAAGTAGGCGATGTTCTTTGGGTTTTATTCTCTTTTTGCATATAAGTGATAAGCACTGGGTTCTTGTGGCGCTCACGTGTGAACACGTGAGGCGCCGAGTAGTTGGGTACTGCTTTTTGGGTTTTATCCCCTCCTTTTTTATATAAGTGCTAAGCACTTGATTGGAGATCGCATGCAAAACACGTGACTGCCCTAGGAGGTACTTCTTGTTCTTCTTTTAAGCATTTGCGTGGGAAACACGTGTGGTTCTCGTTATAGTGTTTAAACACTAATAAATCATCAATCTTTCCTTCTGGGTGTTTGGAGATTTTGATCTCATGTTAATGACCCTAGAATTTGGAGGATCTCATGTCTCTTGTTTTGTAAGAATTAAATTCTTTTTATAGGTTTAAACACTAGTTTTCATGTGTTTTGTAAGAATCAAATTCTTTGAACTCAATTCTTTTCCCCTAGATTTTGAATCTACATGACAGAATCTTCCCGATGAGAATTAAATTCTCAACTTGTGGGAAGATCTGCTTCTGCATATCTCAACTAGAGAAAGAACTAAGTTCTTACATGAAGGGTTAAACCCTTAGAGAAGCAAAAGAGAGATAATATGATCTCTGAGTTTTGTTTTCTTTTTACCTAGGGTTTTAATGAAACAACTATTTTTCTGTGAGAATTAAATTCTCTGTTTCTTTTGAAGCTCTTCTCTCTTTCTTTTTTTTAAAGTTTCTGAGGGTGTTCCTTTTTGTTCACTCTCCTCCCCCGAGACTTGAAGTCTTTGGTTCTTTATATAGTGGAGAGAATTTTGTTTAATTCTGAGAAAATTTCTCATTGAGAGATTTTAATTGATTTAATTGGGTTCAGAATTGATTTGGGGAATTTTGCCCATCATTGGATCTTTGATCCAAGAGTTTTTGTTTTACAGAACATATTTTTCTTGTTTTTTTAACAAGATTGGGAAAATATTTTCCCATATGCAGAATCTTATTCTGTAAAAATAGTGAATTTTAATCATCATTGGAATTTTAATCCAAGGGGGCTCGGTTTAACATAGCACAATCTTTCTTTGTTTAGAAAAATATGGAAAATATTTTCCATCTCATAGGATTTTTGACCCACCAACTTTCTGTTTAACAGAGAATTTCCTTCCTCATTAGAAAGCTTTATATTTAATCACCATTGGATCTTTTGATCCAACGATCCCTTGTTGAGTAGAATTTAATTCTTCTTAGGGGGTGCCCTCACGTGTTTAACACGTGAGGTTTATTTAGTTTGTCAGTTGTTTGATTACAGCGCCTATATGCTTTGCATATAGGCGCTCACGTGTTTAACACGTGAGCCTTATTTAGCCTATAGTTGTTTGATTTGCAGCGCCTATATGCTTTGCATATAGGCGCTCACGTGTTTAACACATGAGGCTTATTTAGCCTATAGATGTTTGATTTGCAACGCTTATATACATTGCATATAGGCGCTCACGTGTTTAACACGTGAGGCTTATTTAGCCTATAAGTTGTTTGATTTGTAGCGCCTATATGCATTGCATATAGGCGCTCACGTGTTTAACACGTGAGGCTTATTTAACCTATAAGTTGTTTGATTTGCAGCACCTATATACATTGCATATAGGCGCTCACGTGTTTAACGCGTGAGGCTTAAACAATAAGGAATTTTCCATCTTTCCTTTTTTATAAGGGAACAAATGCCCCCCCCCCCCAGCATTGCTCTCATGTGGCTTGCACGTGAGTGCAACGTTGTTTGCCCTTACAACCGTTGGATTGCCTAGGAGAACAGGGAGATGAACCCCTCCCCATCACGTCTTATAAATGAGAGGGCTTAGCTCTTGAAAGGGCCACCGTTTCTTCATCTTCTTTCTTAGTCTTCTCTTGAGAATTTAATTCTCTTTTCAGAGCTTAGTTCTCTGTCCATTAAAATTTCAGAGTTAAACTCTGTCAGAAAGAACTTTTTTAGGTAAAGATCTTGAACGACATTTTTCTCTTAGGAACAAAAAACCCTTTTCTTTAATTCTTTTTTCTGGATTTTAAATCCACCGTAAGAGCTTTTCTCTCTTCTGGAACCGATCTCTTAGAGATCCAAAAAGACATAATTTTTTAGTAGTAAACCCCAATATCTTCGAAGATCGAGCATTTCTCTTCTGACCTTTAAGGGTCTATGGAATTTTAATTCTATTTTTCGTTTCCCCGTCATGGGGGTTTCTGTAATTTAATTCCACTACTTAAAAGGAATTTAATTCCTCATCAAAGAGCTTAGCTCTGAACGATCAAGAGGGCATGTTCCCCTCCGAATGGCGGCGCACAAGACTGCGAAGTCCTGACGCTGAGATTCGGGACAGATGCTATTTGGTTTTATCCGTCCACCTCTCCGAAGATGCCAAGTTGATTTATGGCACCGTGTATCGGAGGTTCAGACGGATGCGGCCGATGTAGCAGATTTCGTCAGATTCCCCCTCGCTAGAGGGGTTTTTGATTGTGGGGACGTTCTTCCCTGCAGGCGCAAGCCCCTGCAGTTAATTACGCTACTGCATCGCGGTAACCACTTTCTCCTTCTCCAGAATTTCACTTCGTGTCGTATGTGTTTGTTTTGTTTGTGGTTGCCCGTGGATTGTATACGAAGACTGAGTAATGTCGTCGCCCGTAGGACGTGGATTAGTCCAAATCCGTATTTACTTAGATTTGGGTTTGGTGTTTTTAGTTTAAGGATACATTAGCCGTGTTGAGGCTAAGATCAACTTAAACGTTCGTTAAGGATACGTTAGTCCTGTTTGAGACTAAGATCAACTTAACGTGGTGATCCATTTAATATATGGCCGTCGGGACTCGTCACCTCTCTGACGTCGTTGAAGGATTACAACGACAGGTGTCAGAGGAGTTTAGAGATGTACCCTTGAACCAAAGTTGATTTGGAGTTTTATAGTCCATTTGAATGTTTAAGGATACGTTAGCCGTGTTTAGGGGCTAAGATCAACTTAAATGGGATCGTTTAGATCCGGCAAAAGAGCATTTGGAGGCTCTATTGTTCCAGTTTAGGGACGTAGTGGTCCATAGGTAGTTTAGGGACGTTGCGGTCCATGCTCCAGTTTAGGGACGTGGTAGTCCATATTCCAGTTTAGGGACATGATGGTCCATGTTCCAGTTTAAGGACGTGGTGGTCCATTATTAGTTTAAGGACGTTTCGGTCCATCATTAGTTTAAGGACGTTTCGGTCCACGAGTTTAAGGACCCCGCAGTCCATGTTGATGTGTGGTCGTCGGGACCCGTCACCTCTCTAACGTCGTTGAAGGATTACAACGATGAGTGTCAAAGGAGTTCGGAGATGTACCCTCGAACCGGAGGTAAATTGATTTAGGAGAGCAATCTTTCTCAGTCAATTTAGTTTGAGGACTTACGGCCATGACTGGGCTAAGTCCAGTTAAAAATGTTCACATTTGACCTGTTAGGCCTTTGTTTGGGTTTTCCCTTTTTTAAAATAATGCATAGCATTATTTTAGGCCATTTATGCCTATTTTGACTGGGCTCTGCCCTTTTTATTATAATGCAGAGCATTTGTTTTGGTCCATTGGACCTCTCAATTGGGCTCTGCCTTTTGCATAGCATTATTTTTGGTCTGTTTAGACTTTTTAATTGGGCTCTGCCTTTTTAAAATAATGTGCAGTACTTTTATTTGGTCTATTAGACCTTTGATTGGGCTCTGCCCTTTAATAATGCATTGCATTTAATGCTCTGACAGTGCCCCACAAGGCTTGTCAAGCGCTTTGCGCAATTAATAAGCGCAAGCGCTCATGGAGGTGACACGTGTCACGCTCTGGTGAGCGCAAGCCTAACAGCGCAGTGCGCTGCGTCAGTGGGCTGCGCTGTTGCACTGCTGACACATGGCGCTTCCTGGCGGCTTGCGCAATAGTGCAGTTTTGGCAAGTGCTGGGCACTGTTCTTATTCTTTTGGATCAATTTTAGATCAAAGAAAATAAGTTTTTTCTTGTTTTTTAAAGAACCAGTGGTTCATAAAATGTGCAAGGCACTGTTATCTTGAGAATCTTTTAGATTCAGAACCAATGGTTCATAAAAAGAAGTGCAAGGCACTGTTTATTGTTTATTTTCCTTTTCATTAGAGGTCCTTGATCTTGTTCTCAGATCAATGATCTGTTCATAAGAGAATTTTCTCTTTTTCTAAAGGTTTTACCTTTTTTTTGTTCTTGAGGATTTCTCTCCAATTCTTCAGAGTTCTCTCTGTTTAATTTTTTACAAAATGTTGATGGCTTTGAATTGAGGTCTGGGGTCATTTTTATAGTGCCCATAAATTAGTTAAATTTGTTAAAGAGATCTTTCTCTGAGTGATTTGAGGAATTTTCCCCACCGTTGGATATTTGATCCAAAGGCCTCTGTCTTACAGAAGAAAATCTTCTTGTTTTAACAAGAACAGAAAAGATTTCTTTAAAATCTCAATTCTGTTTTGCGCAAACGCCCCAGCGCGTGACACGTGTCGCACGGCGCAGCACTTGCGCAGCTGTGCTTGCGCAAATGCGCAGACACGTGTCGCGCAGCACAGCGCTTGCGCAGCTGCGCAGACACGGGTCGCGCAGCGCAGCGCTTGCGCAGCTGCGCAGACACGGGTCGCGCAGCGCAGCGCTTGCGCAGCTGTGCTTGCGCAACTGCGCAGACACGTGTCGCGCAGCGCAGCGTTTGCGCAACTGAAACGTTGCTTCCTTTACTTTTTGTTTTTTTTAAAAGAGCCTTGCTCTGATTGGACGCACTGCCTCGGGCGCTGTGCTGATGCATCAACTTCTGACATGTGGCGCGTTGCGCACAGCGCACGGGATTTTGAAGCGTTGCTTCAGAAAATTTAAATTTTTGAAATTCAAACAGAGCCTTGCTCTGATTGGGGGAAATAAATGCCCCCCCCACCGTTGCGCTCACGTGGCGCGCACGTGAGTGCAGCGGTGGCAAGATCCTGGCCGTTGGATCAAAAGGGGTAAGTTGAAGAGGCGCAGGCAAATAGGACCCTTGGTCCTTGGTAAATTCCACCGTTTTCTTGAATCTTGAATCCCAGAACCTTGCTCTTGCTTAAGAACTTTTAGAGCCTTGCTCTTGTTTCTTTTTAAGAACTTTCAAAGTTCAGAACCTAGCACCATCTTAGGTAAAAAAATTTAAATTAAATTAAATTAAGTTTAATTAACAGAGCCTTTCTCTCATAGATCTTTTGATCTAAAGAAAACCCCTTTGGGGTCTCATTAACAGAGCCTTGTTCTCAAAAAATCTACAGATCTATAGAGATCTTGTTCATACGTTTTAACCCATGAACTGAGCGTTGCTCATAGATCAAATGTAGATCTTTTAGATCTGAACATAGAGAACTTCTAAAGGTTTTCATGGATCTTTAAGATCCCAAATTTTTAATCTTTTAGGAGTTAAAATTTCCTTCCTGATGGATTTTTCCATCATTATTATAGAGCTAGGCTCTTTTTTTAAAGAAACTTTATCCCTTTGAGACCAGAGTTTGACAAACGTCACTCTGTGACAGAGCTTTGTTCTAAAAGAGGAGATTTTCTCTTTGTCTCTAGGGACTTCCCATCAATGAGGATATTCTCTTGGGGATCTTTTCGTTAATTGACAGTCTCATCTAATGATGGGATTGTCTTATTAACTGATGTACCGTCATCCAGATTTTGTGGGTCCCTCTTTGGTCCCCTACCCTTTGCATTGCAGTGTGGTGTAAGATTTTAAAATGCCAAACGTTGGAATTACAACACTGACGGCTAATTAAAAACTTTTGTCCCTCCGCAGGAAACATGTCTGGTAATTTGTCTTTTCCGTTCGTTCGCTCGGAGGGAGGGTTTCCCCAGGCACCGGTGGACCGAGTGGTGCTTGCTCTCATTAAAGATCACGACCCCAAGTACAAAAACCTTCACTTGTGAGGTAAGTGGTACAATGAAATCATCCAGGGTCGCCGCAGTTTCAGTTCTGCCATGCCGTCTGAGCCCATAGTTACGATTCCCTATGCGGATGAACCCCCGGTGAAGTATGCCGTCGAGGTTAAGAATTGGAATTCGGATGACCTCCTCCAGCCTGCAATTGGCGCTATTCCCGTGCAGCCGCCGGCGGCAATAAACATTCTAGGGAGGCGAATCTGTCAGGGTGAAGCACGCTCTTGGGGACAGGCTTACAACATTGGATTGGTCCCGCGACCGCCCGCCGGATATTTGCAGTGGGCCTGGTACATTTTATCGGCGAAAAGGACTCATCTAACGAAGATTGGTTTATATTCGGCCATCTACGTCTCGCTTTTCGAGTATCCCTCTCCTCCAACGTGGTGGATCAAGGCCTTTATCGAACAATGGAATATCCCCACCCACACCTTCCTGATGACGGACAGGGAGGTCTCCATCTCCTTGGAGGAGTTTGCCGAAGTCTCGGGTCTACCAATGAGGGGGGAGCACTACGAGGAGCTGCTTCCTCCTGATGAATATGTCTTTGCCACCAAACCGCTGGTGTTTGACCTGACTCCGGAGAACGCCATTCAGCACCAGTTCTCGGGCTTGGTGAAGGTGCTGGAGATTTATGAAGGGCTCTATCTGGAATCGGGTGTCCGAGGTGTCAGTTTCGCCGATTTTATTGCCCGCTTTATCCGACCAGAGTTCTTATCGGTGCAGAGCGAGAATTTTGCCCAACTTGATGACCCTTTTAGCTTCGGCTTGGACCGCCGACCCATATCAGAGAATGACCAAAGGGACTTTTATCTCCCCGGTGCCGCCGTCGTTCCTTTCTCGGAAATCTCCATCCCGGGTATGGATGAGGAAACCTTTTTTATAGGGTTTCTGGGCTTGTGGTTGTGCAGCTTTGCGCTCCCCATGCACCCGCGCCACATGCGGTCATCTGTTTTCTACCCAGCGCACCGGATGGTGGCTGGTTTGCAGTTATCGGTAGGAATCGCCGGGCTGGCTCACCTTTATAATGGACTTAGCGTAGCGGCGGACGCTAGTGAACCTGGGGTACAGCCCGCTAACTTCCCGATGCACTATTTCACTTCCTGGATAGAAATGCACGTGCAAGGGGTGTTCGGCGCCCATAAGATTCCTCCGTTCTTTGAGAGATGTAGACTCCCGAGAGTTATGCGGTTGGTTGGCGCTTCAATTGTGGTTGCATCTCTGCGGGAATCTAGGGGCTTGCTCCTCCGTCTACGTCTGGTCGGAGCGAAGGTTTCCTTCGTGGATAAGGTCATAACAATAGGCTTAGAGACCACCAAGTCGGTAGTGCCGCTGCGCGATGATTTTAAGGACGGGGCTTCCATATTGAAGGCTCGGGAAATCCTCCACCTCTACTCCATTCGGCCAGGCTACTTGGTGTTTAGGCAGAATGAGACGGCATTCTTCATGAGGTATAACCCTCACCGGTTTGCTCAGCAATCGAGCTATCACCAGGGGATCCCGATGGAAGCCTTCTTAGAAAAGCCCGTGGTCAGCCGAGAGGGGATAAAGAATGCAACGCACCATTTTATGCGGCTTAACACGGGTTCTTATTTCTTCATCATCGAACCAAGCTGTGTCCCCAAGGTACTCAACACGTATGTGGCTTGGTATGCGCATGCAATGGGCCCAGTTATCCTGATGGAGAAGCGCATGCTGGTTGACCGCAGGGCTGCGCCTCCTGGCGATGATCGCAAGGCCCCCTTGAAGCCAAGGACCCCAGTCATTGCTCCGCTGAAAGATGCAGGAGTTGACCGACCACGCGTGCTGAGCCCCCCGCGTGGATTGCCGCTACCTGCTAAGGTGAATGTGCCCGTGGCGCCTCGTGCTCCCACAAAGACGGTCAGTGTAGTATCGCCGGAGTCTGGCGCAGGAGCGGATATCGGGCCCCGCCGCCCCAAGGTGTCTGCCAAGCATAAATCAATCCCAGGCGTCTCTAGAGCTGGCGGGCAAAAGAAGAAGAAGTCGCTCCTTTCCCTCGACGCGATCCTCGGTTTAGAGCCTGAGGCTACTCTCACCGAAGGAATAAGTGAATATGGCAGCAACAAGGGCTTCTTGGTAGACCCCGCAAACACCAATTTGGCGGCCGCTATTGCAGCTTCTGAGCGATCAGCAAGGCTCGAAGCGATGTTAAGTAAACTCGCTGAGTCAGGTAACCATTAGATGCTTTCTTCGTCATTTTTTTGCATATATATTTTTTTATCATTATCTTTGACTAATACTTTCCCCTTTTTCCAACAGGTGTCACTACCGAAGAAACTATTGCTGCCTCTTTAAAGACCTTCCAAGAGGAGGAGGAGAAGCGCGCTCTGGCGGGTGCTGGTACGTCCCACCCCCTTTTTTTTATAAAAAAAAATTGTTATCTCTTCTGATAGTCAACCTAACCTTCTTCCTTTGTTTCTTTGCAGGGGCTATACCAGTTGATGCGGGGATCCTTCTCAAGCCTGTTACTGAAGTCCCGGTCTCGTCGGGGCTGCTGCAAGAGCCTCGATTTGAAAAGTCGACGAGGGATGCCTTGAAGAATTTGGAGGTATCCCTGTACACGGACGAGGACGCTTCAATGAAAGATGCTCTGGTGAGGTCCGTCTCAACGGCCCGGGAAGAGAGGAAGCGGCTGAGGCGCGAGGCGAAGGCGCGCCGGGCTACTTTGGCCACGGGAGCGGGCCCAAGCAGCGTTCCTCGTGCCGATTCCCCATCAGAAGAGTCCCCGGTCGTCCTGTCTACAGCTCATAGACAGGCGATTCGCGCCAACAGGGAGGCTAACGAAAAGTCCACCTCAGGTAATACTTCTTTCAGAATTTTGTTTGTAAAAATTGTAAACTCGCCGGTTTTTTATGCATCTCATCTTGCAGGGCCAAGTCCGACCGAGGGGGAGGCGGAGACTGTCGAACCTGAGGGGCTGAGGAGGGAGACATTGGTCGAGCCCGAGTCGGTGGCGGATGACACAGCTGGAATTACTGGGGGCCCGAGATCATGGCTGACGAACCGGTCATGCCCACTATGCCTGAGCAAGCGGTTGTTGCTGAGCCCGAGGTAGCAGCGGGCAGAGTGCCTGAGGCTGATGACCTTGTGGTGACGGTGGACGAGACAACCGTGACTGCTGAACCCGAGGGAGTAGCGGGTGAGGTGGCCACGATTCCTGAGGACGAGCCAACCGCTCCTTCTCAGGAATCTGGCAATCCTCCAGTCATAGCCCTCCCCGCCTATGGTCCCCCGCCGTCTCCAGGTCTTGCGAGCACGACAACGGTTCCCATTGAGTCGGGTGATGAGGCCACGGGCGGTGGCCTCATGTCGATAGAGGAGGGAGTCGCTTCCATTTCGGCCGGCAGCTCATCAGGTAAATCCCAAGTCACTGTCCTTTTTATTTTACGATCTTTTCTGACAAGTTCACATTTGTTTGTAACGCAGGTGCAGCCAGTGCCGATGAGCCATTGCTCGAGGGAGCGCCTTCAACTACTGCCTTGGCGGTGGTCACCTCTCAGCCCTCTCTCATACCGTCAAAGATGTTGGAAGGTATGGGTTTGCAACTTATTAATCTTATCTTTCAGACGTATAACTTGTGTACTAAAGTCATACTGTTGTGTCTTTTCAGGAGTGCTCTTTGATCATCTATATCAAGTGTTGCTCCCACACTTCTCCTTCCCATCTGAACTCGCTTCTCCCTCTGGTGGCGCTGGTGAATATAGTTCCCGACTAATATCTTTCTTTTTCGGTGATGGAATTATTTCTAACTTTTTCTCGTCCTGGCTGCAGTGCTACGAATCGAAGGGGGAGAAGAAAGATCGGTCGCGCCGCCGGCCCTTCCGGCCTTACCACCTGCTTCAACTGGTATAATAGACTATCTCATCAATGACTTTTTCCATATCTCTTGAGCCGTCATCTAATCGTATTTTGTTTTTTCAGCTGTCGTTCAGCGCCCTTTGAGTCTCGCGTTATAATGCCGGCAGGCCCCTTCCTGAGACGTCCGTCTTCAAAGGGTGCCGTAATAAGCTTGGGCATGCTGAGCGGATACGTCGAAGAGCTTGACGCGGATGCTCCCCCATCTGCTGCGGATTTCGCTGCGGAGGTTAATCCGATGTTGGCGGCGCTTGTGAATTTCCACGATAGAGGCGTCGTCGAGCTTTGGGTTAATCATTGCAGGGAAATCGAGGTCCGCTTGCATCAATCGGAGTTTATGCGCCCTGCTCCCGAGACCTTAGCCGCAAGCAATCAAAGAGCAACATGGATCGAGCAAAGCGCTTCTTACTTCCGTCACTTGGAACAAGAAGCGGCTTTAAGGCTAAGGGAATGCCAAGAGACCTCAAACAAGACGGCTCGTTTGCGTGCTAAGGTTGAGGCGAACGCTGCCCAGGTGAAGGCTATCTTCCAGGGCCTTCTGGAATGTATCTCAAGTGGACTAAACCTGAAGCAAAATCTCGATGCTGCCGAGCGTGATGCTCAAGGTCACGAAGCAGCTCAGCAGGACGTTAGGGAGCAGCTTGCATCCTTCTTGCAGCAGCGGACTCAAGTGGAAGCGGAACTGGCGGTGGTGGCCGATCAGGAGAAGGCATGGAAGGAAGTGCGCGAACAACTGATAGGGCTATTTAAGACACTTCCTTCCCAGTAGCTACCCTTGTATCAATATACTTGTAAAAATTTTCTTTTTCGAATAAGATGTATCCATTCTTTATTCTTTTGTGCGATTCGCCTTGTACTTGATTACATTCAATAAAGATATACATTTTTCTTTGCAATGTCTTGTGTTATTTCTTTGCTTTTTCTTTTCTCTTATTATCAGCATACTGTCTTGATAAACACGCTTGATCGATAATAGAGTAAGCATCTAGATTTTTCCGAGAGATAGCGATGGCTTAGGCCGCAGGTTCAAATCTGCTACCTAAGACTTTTCAACTCTATGAGCCATGAGGGTCTCACAGAGACTTTTTCTCCCTATGGATCGAGAGGATCTCGTAGGTGGGTTTTCTCCTTAGGAATCGTGATGATTTCTAAGTGTGTTTTCTCTTATAAGTCGTAAGGATCTCATAAGAGAATTTTTCCCTCTTACAAGTCGAGAGGACCCGTAAGCGGTTGCTTCCTTCCTTGTCGAGTTTCGAATTTGGAGAGTGAGACCCGTGGATAGTGTGCAAGAGACCGTTTTGGGCCAACTTGCAGGGTCCCAGTGCTTAGGCAACAGGCTCCTTTTATGCCTACTGCCTAAGGCTTTATCTCACGAGTCGAGCCGCATCGAGAATTTCTCGCAAAGACATCAGTTTCTTCATAAGTTGAGACGAATCTAGCATTTCTCGCAAGAATATCCTAACGTCACAGTTAACTTCTGCTATTTTTGACAGAAGTCCGTTAAGGTCTGTGGTACTTAGGGTTTTGGCCGTCGTACCGTCGCATAAGCTGATATGTTCCTCGATAGGCAATCGTGCTGTTCGAATAGCCCTGCAACTGTCGTGTCTCTGATCCCTTCGGGGGCTGGACAAGACGTCTTCAAGCAATCTTCCTAGGCAGTTTAATCGTCGGAAGAGCAAGCGTTAGGAATTTGCCATGTCGCTTTTTACTTAAGGTTAGGCTTATTTTGGCGAGCCCCGATGAGTCATAACCACTCCGCGCTGGCGTGGGATGATCTCCGATAGTCTTTTGGGCTTTATGTGAGTTGCCGTCAAGACCCTGAAGCTAGGAATTTGGCCTTTGCTTCATTTGCTGGCATTGCGTCTGCTGTATCGAGACGAATGTCGCGGTTGTCTTTATGTCGCTGATGAACCGTTGAGATTTGGAACTAGGGATTTTGCCGTGGCTCCGTTTGTTTGATTGTCGCGTCTGACCCTTGCTGGAGGGAGAACACTGGGTGACAACTCGTCTGCTGTGTCGAAACGAACGTCGGGGTGGAGATGGAATTTTGCCGTGGCTCCGTTTGTTTGATTGTCATGTCTGAATCTTGTTGGAGGAAGAACTCTAGAGTGACATCTCGTTTGCTGTATCGAAACGAATGTCGGGGTGGAGCTGGAATTTTGTCGTGGCTCCGTTTGTTTGATTGTCGCGTCTGAATCCTGCTGGGGGAAGAACGCTAGAGTGACATCTCGTCTGCTGCATCGAGACGAATGTCGTAGTTGTCTCTAGGTTGCTGGTGAACTGTCGAGGTTTGGAACTAGGGATTTTGCCGTGGCTCTATTTGTTTGATGATGTTGCATCTGCTGTGTCGAGACAAACGTCGAAGTGGTGAACATTCCGCGCTGGTGTGAGCCGATTTCCAGTTGTCTTTAAGGCTTTATATGACTCGCCGTTAAGACTTTGAAGCTAGGAATTTGGCCTTCGCTTCGTTTGCTTTGTCACGTCCAAACCCTGCTGGAGGAAGAACGTTGGGGTGACATCTCATCTGCTGTATCGAAACAAACGTCGAAATGAAGTTGGGATTTTGCCGTCGTTTCGCTTTGTTTCGACCGCAAGGTCTTTTGTTGGCGTTGTATCTGCATCTTGATGGACTGCGAAGGAACGCCTTTATTAACATCTCGTCAGCTGTATTGGGACGATTGTCAAAATGAAGATGGGATTTTGCCGTCGTTTCGCTTTGTTTCGACCGCAAGGTCTTTTGTTGGCGTTGTATCTGCATCTTGATGGACTGCGAAGGAACGCATTTATTGACATCTCATCTGCTGTAACGAGACGAATGCTGAGAAGGTTTCTAGGTTGTCTGTGAACCGTTGAGATTTGGATTCGCTTTTTTTTTTTTTAAAATTTTTATGGAGCCTGTTGGGAAAGTATGGTTCCCTCTTTGTTTGTGCCCCTGGATTGTATACAGGAATCGATGTGATCTAACCTGTAGGGCAGAAGTTTCATTCATCATCATTTTTTTTATTATTATTTTATTTCCGCGATGCTCTATCATTTCAGCTTTTATATCGCGAAGGTCGCGATTGCCCAATCATTTCGGCTATTTTTCGCGGTGCCCAATCATTTCGGCTATTTATTTTATTTTCACTCGCTGCTTTTTATTGCGAGTTGCCCAATCATTTCGGCTATTTTGTATGCATACGTTTTTACTTGCTGCTTTTTATTGCAAGTTGCCCTATCATTTCGGCTATTCCGTATGCATGTGCGGCCTACTGGCTTTCCGCCGTAAACCTAGAATTAGACACTAATTTCAGCATCAGCACCGCTTCAACTGGGATATTGCCAGGAGCAAATTATCATTTGCTTCCGTCGATGTCGAACAAAGGTGGCTTAGCGAACAGGGTTAAGGCGCTGTCGACTAAGGCTTTTAACTTCATGAGCCGTAAGGGTCTCACAAAGGTATTTCTCCCTACAAGTCGTGAGGATCTTATAGGTGTATTTTCTCCTTAGGAATCGTGAGGATTCCTAAGTGTATGTTCCTCTGTAAGTCGTAAGGATCCTACAAGAGGGTTTTCTCCTTGTAATTCGAGAGGACTTATAAGGGTTATTCATCATGTGCATATATCCCCAGTCACGGATGGGACTTGGTTAGGGAAATGTTTATTCGCGCATTGAGCCACTTGTAGGGCAAAATCGAAGGTTGTGGAGGTTGCTTAAGCACAGGTTTAGGTCTTTGTAACTTAAGACTTTCAAATCTTATGAGCCGTGAGGGTCCCATAAGAGAGTTCTCCTTACGAGTCGTGAGGATCTCGCAAGTGCATTTTCTCCTTAGGAATCGTAGGGATCCCTAAGTGTGCTGCTCCCTTGTGAGTCGTAAGGATCTCACGCGGGTGGTTTCTCCTTACAAGATCGAGGGGACCCTGTAAGTATCTTTTAACGAGGTTGCGTCCTTTCGGGTTTTCACAAACACCCGCCGGTAGTCCTGCTGTTTTTACTCACGGAGCCCTTTCGGGTTTTCATCCGTGCCCTTTTTGCTTATGGACATACCCCTTTTTTTTATTATTCTTTTTATTTTTATATATTTTTTTTACGAGGTCGCGCTCTTTCGGGTTTTCACGAACACTCGCCGGTAGCCCTGCTGTTTTTACTCACGGAGCCCTTTCAGGTTTTCATCCGTGCCCATTTTGCTTATGGACATACCATTTTTATATATTTTATTTTTCTTCTTTTTTTTTATCTCGTCAGCCTACAGATGCTGCGGTATTAGTTTAAAGACGTTTTGGTCGTTTGCAAGTTTTAGGACATTGTGGTCCGTCATTAGTTTAAGGACGTTTCGGTCCGTCATCGCCGTATTTGAGGCGAAGCTCTAATTTACTGACTTTTCGGTCCCTGGGGCCTTTCCTATTAATGAGCATGATTCCCCTGGCGTCTCCATCTTTCCCGATGCGTGCGGTTGTAGCGGGCTTACCTTCCAGTTTTCGGAGACGACGAGCTTACCTTGTTGGTATTGATCATCAACCTAGTTTTTCAAGACGTAGCAATCCTCGATCAGGTGACCCAGTACTCGGTGATAGGGACAGTAGTTGGGCTCATTGACGTCATTTGGTCGCGACGGACGTTTTGGCTCCGGCAGATTTATGAGTCGGTTACACAACGCCAACTCGAACAGTCCCCTTGTTTTATCTTGCGGAAACGAGTAAGGACGTTTCAACTTTTCTTGGAGGGGTTGATGCTTGTTGTTTCGGCAAACAACCGGTCTAGGGCCACTCGATTGCTGTTGAGCATTGGCAACGATGGCTGTTTTTCTCTTCCCTTTATCCTTTTTGTTCGATCCCTTATTTGTGGGGCCGAGATTTTTTCCGAGCAGCGTGCGATTACACGGCTGAACGTTATCGCAACTTGTCAATTCTTTCATCTTTGAAATGGATTCCTTGAGGAGAGGGTTAAGGGCAGCTTCCTCGTCAGAGTCGCTTCCAAAGGTGATAATTTGCGATCCCTTGGAGTCGGCTATATAACAATCGTCGGCGGCTCTTTTGCGCTCATCTATCACATTTTTCTGATGTCTACGAGCTCCACACTTCGTCCTGTTAAAGTGTTGCTTTTGAGCGACATACCCTTGCCACCAACACTTAAAGGAGTCGCAGTCTTCTATAGGATGTGTGATCTTCTGAGGATATAAGCAGAAGTTAGGATGCATCTCTACTTTACCGAGAGTATTTTCTTCAGAGGGTGGTAGCACTATTCCCGCTGACAGGGCTTTAGCGAACCTTTTCCTCATCTTGAATTTGTTTTTATCCGCAGCGGATGGCTTTTGATTTGACGGGAGTGCTTCGACTCTTTGGTCTAGTAGTCGGCGTTTGGCTCCTTCCAGTATGGCCATCTCACGCTCATGATCGGCTTTAACTTTCAGACGAATCTCATTCACGAAGGCATCGATCAACTCGTCTGATGGCCGCGGAATTTCTGGTTCAGGGTCCGCCCTTGGTTTCTCGGCGCAAAGAGACTCTTTATTATCTGCCAATGAGTGAGAGATCACATGACAAGTTGCCCCCGGCGTGTCCGTCTTCTTTAGAGTATGCGGCTGTGGTGGGTTTACCTTCCAGTTTTCAGACAGCGCAAACTTGCCTTGTAGGTAGTGATACTCGATCCATCCCTTAAAGACAAAACAATCCTCGATCGGGTGACTTACCGTTTGGTGATAAGGGTAGTAATCGGGATTATTGAAATCGCCTGGTCGCAACGGACGTTTTGGATTCGGCAGATTGATGAGTCTGTTGCGTACTGCCAGTTCAAACAGTCTTCTCGTTTTATTCTGAAGAAACGAGTAAGGACGTCCTAGTCTCTCCTCGAGGGACGGGCGTGGATGCGCATTATTTTGGCGAACGACCGGCTATGAGTTGTTCGGCTGTTGTTGAGCATTGGCAACGACAGTCGCCTTCCCTTTTCCTTTCTCATTTCTATAGTCTGGTTTTGGAGGAGACGGTCCGTGGCCCATCTGGTCTATCTGGGCTAATTTGTCGATCAATGCTTGGAAGGTGGTCGGCCTGAAGAACATCATGAATTATGAGATGGTCACTTGCGGATCAAGAGTGCCCACGAACATACCTACCGCAGGTGCCTCTTCTATGCGTTGTTCGCATTTAGACCATAGGTTCCGCCATCGTGTTGCGTATTGGACCCACGTTTCGCCTGGTTTTATCCTGGCATTTATCAGTGCTGTTATCGGGGTGCGTTCACTAGAACTCGCGAATCTTTGCGTGAACAGTAGCTCCATCTCCGCAAATGTTTTGACAGAGTCATTAGGTAGCTCCGAATACCATTCAAAGGCTGTTTCTGCTAAGCTGCCGACGAATTGGCGAAGCAACAGTTTGCCATCGCCTCCAGTGTTGCCGCATAAGGCCCTGAATTGAGTGACATGTTGATGCGGATTCCCTGTCCCTTTATATACGTGGAACTTAGGGATCGTATATCCCGGCGGGTAACTGATTTGGTCATACCAGCTCGGATAGGGCCGTCCAGTTCTAACAGTTTGCCCAGCCGCTTCACTCGCCTGATGATCTCGTATCTGCTGAGCTATATAGTCATCCAGTGCGGCCTTGGAAATAGTTTCTTCCTTGGCTGCTGAAAGAGCCAGAGGAGGATCAGATGTTTCCCCTCCGTCATTTCCGACAATGACTGGAGGGTCTTCAGCTGGAGGGTCCGGCTGTAACATCATCCTTACCATGTCTTGGAAGAGGAGTGCCATTTGTTTTATGTTAGCCGCTTGTTCTGCGGCTTCTGTGTCCTTCTTTTTGAGGATTCTACGTAAGAAGTCAGCATCAGTCTCTTGTTTGTGACGTTGCTCTGATGATACTTCCGAACTTTCTTTCGGTTCGGTAAGTGCAGCCATCACAGTGATCATTTCCTGAAGCTTCTGTTGCTGCTCCTGGGCTTTCGTCACAGATCGGGTGAGCGGTCGGTGACCTGTCGAAGCACGGCTTTCCTCCTTTCCGGAAGCCATATAAACGGTGTGCACCACCATGCCCCCAGACTTGGGGCATTTGTGTTCGGTGTCTTTGCGATTTGCCAAAGACACAGGGGCTTCTTGCGGCCTCCTTTTTTGAGTGATTGGAGTTAAGGGAGCCGTTGTAGTGGGCACCCAAGTAGCTTTTGCTTTTTGTGGCTTGACGGAGTAATCCTTCTCCTGCCGAACCTTCACCTTTTTCTGTCGTCGAAGGTAGTCTTGATCAATCACCGACTCCTGGACCTGTCGCCAGACTTTGTAAATTTTAGAGGACAACCGTTGAGGGGGCTGCCCTAGCTTTTTCTCTGGAGCTTCTCCACAGGTGAAGGAGTTCGTTTCAACACCGCAGTAGGAGAGTTCCTGCGCACCGTATTCAGCAATTCAAAGCTGTTCCCGGTTGGAACAGCAACATCGATCCCCACCATCGGAGCTGGTGGCGTAAATCCAGAGGGGGAGTTGCCCCCAGCTTTTCTTACTCGACGCCAGTGGCGACGTCGAGCGTGTCTTGCGGATGGAGTCACCTCCGTTGTTGGATAAGCTTCTTCATGCCCCCTGCTCTGGGTAGGGGAAGCAGCTTTGAGGACCTCGCCTGGAGCAGTAACCGGAATGGCCAGCCTTGTAAAAACTGACTTCTCGAAAGGAGGAACCTTTCCAATGATTTCGTCCGTTTGAGTCGGGATGGCTATCCGCTTTGGGATGGCAGCTTCGGGTATCGCAGGTTTGCGGACGTTCTGGCCCAGTCTGTTGAAAACTGAGGTATTGAAACTGGGCGACCCGTTGAGAGGGGTCACGGCAGTGGTGAGTCGATCAAAGACCGGCTTCTTTGGAGCTTCTTGCGATGTCATTGGGGCATTAAAGCTCATCAATAGGAGCATAGTCCCGAAGAACAATCCAGCGGTGGCCTGAGTTACCTGCTCCACTGGCATCTTGAAAAGGGAGGCCGCTTGGGGCCCATAAGTCACTCCTCCAGCAAAGACCGAGCAAGAGTTGCAGTTGCAGGCAGTGCAGTCTGAAGCCATTGATCTTCTGTTTTCTGCACGGAGCAAGACACCAAATCTTAGTATCTCGAATCCACAGGCAACCATAACAAACCGCGATTTGTTCGCGAACACGACACACAAAGTGTGGAGTGGAAAGAGGAAAAGGTCCCACCGGGCGTGCCAGAATCTGTTCCCCTCCGAATGGCGGCGCACAAGACTGCGAAGTCCTGACGCTGAGATTCGGGACAGATGCTATTTGGTTTTATCCGTCCACCTCTCCGAAGATGCCAAGTTGATTTATGGCACCGTGTATCGGAGGTTCAGACGGATGTGGCCGATGTAGCAGACTTCGTCAGATTTCCCCTCGCTGGAGGGGTTTTTGATTGTGGGGACCCTCATCCCTGCAGGCGCAAGCCCCTGCAGTTAATTACGCTACCGCATCGTGGTAACCACTTTCTCCTTCTCCAAGATTTCACTTCGTGTCGTGTGTGTTTGTTTTGTTTGTGGTTGCCCGTGGATTGTATACGGAGACTGAGTAATGCCGTCGCCCGTAGGACGTGGATTAGTCCAAATCCGTATTTACTTAGATTTGGGTTTGGTGTTTTTAGTTTAAGGATACATTAGCCGTGTTGAGGCTAAGATCAACTTAAACATTCGTTAAGGATACGTTAGTCCTGTTTGAGACTAAGATCAACTTAACGTGGTGATCCATTTAATATATGGCCGTCGGGACTCGTCACCTCTCTGACGTCGTTGAAGGATTACAACGACAGGTGTCAGAGGAGTTCAGAGATGTACCCTTGAACCAAAGTTGATTTGGAGTTTTATAGCCCATTTGAATGTTTAAGGATACGTTAGCCGTGTTTAGGGGCTAAGATCAACTTAAACGGGATCGTTTAGATCCGGCAAAAGAGCATTTGGAGGCTCTATTGTTCCAGTTTAGGGACGTAGTGGTCCATGGGTAGTTTAGGGACGTTGTGGTCCATGCTCCAGTTTAGGGACGTGGTGGTCTATATTCCAGTTTAGGGACATGATGGTCCATGTTCCAGTTTAAGGACGTGGTAGTCCATTATTAGTTTAAGGACGTTTCGGTCCATTATTAGTTTAAGGACGTTTCGGTCCATGTTGATGTGTGGTCGTCGGGACCCGTCACCTCTCTAACGTCATTGAAGGATTACAACGATGGGTGTCAAAGGAGTTCGGAGATGTACCCTCGAACCGGAGGTAAATTGATTTAGGAGAGCAATCTTGCTCAGTCAATTTAGTTTGAGGACTTACGGCCATGACTGGGCTAAGTCCAGTTAAAAATGTTCACATTTGACCTGTTAGGCCTTTGTTTGGGTTTTCCCCTTTTTAAAATAATGCATAGCATTATTTTAGGCCATTTATGCCTATTTTGACCGGGCTCTGCCCTTTTTATTATAATGCAGAGCATTTGTTTTGGTCCATTGGACCTCTCAATTGGGCTCTGCCCTTTGCATAGCATTATTTTTGGTCTGTTTAGACTTTTTAATTGGGCTCTGCCTTTTTAAAATAATGTGCAGTACTTTTATTTGGTCCATTAGACCTTTGATTGGGCTCTGCCCTTTAATAATGCATTGCATTTAATGCTCTGACAGTGCCCCACATGGCTTGTCAGGCGCTTTGCGCAATTAATAAGCGCAAGCGCTCGTGGAGGTGACACGTGTCACGCTCTGGTGAGCGCAAGCGCAACAGCGCAGTGCGCTGCGTCAGTGGGCTGCGCTGTTGCACTGCTGACACGTGGCGCTTCCTGGCAGCTTGCGTAATAGTGCAGTTTTGGCAAGTGCTGGGCACTGTTCTTATTCTTTTGGATCAATTTTAGATCAAAGAAAACAAGTTTTTTCTTGTTTTTTAAAGAACCAGTGGTTCATAAAATGTGCAAGGCACTGTTATCTTGAGAATCTTTTAGATTCAGACCCAATGGTTCATAAAAAGAAGTGCAAGGCATAGTTTTTTGTTTATTTTCCTTTTCATTAGAGGTCCTTGATCTTGTTCTCAGATCAATGATCTGTTCATAAGAGAATTTTCTCTTTTTCTAAAGGTTTTTACCTTTTTTTTTGTTCTTGAGAATTTCTCTCCAATTCTTCAGAGTTCTCTCTGTTTAATTTTTCACAAAATGTTGATGCTTTTGAATTGAGGTCTGGGGTCCTTTTTATAGTGCTCATAAATTAGTTAAATTTGTTAAAGAGATCTTTCTCTAAGTGATTTGGGGAATTTTCCCCACCGTTGGATCTTTGATCCAAAGGCCTCTGTTTTACAGAAGAAAATCTTCTTGTTTTAACAAGAACAGAAAATATTTCTTTAAAATCTCAATTCTGTTTTGCGCAAATGCCCCAGCACGTGACACGTGTCGCGCAGCGCTTGCGCAGCTGTGCTTGCGCAAATGCGCAGCTGTGCTTGCGCAAATGCGCAGACACGTGTCGCGCAGCGCAGTCTCTCCAATTCTTCAGAGTTCTCTCTGTTTAATTTTTCACAAAATGTTGATGCCTTTGAATTGAGTTCTGGGGTCCTTTTTATAGTGCCCATAAATTAGTTAAATTTGTTAAAGAGATCTTTCTCTGAGTGATTTGGGGAATTTTCCCCACCGTTGGATCTTTGATCCAAAGGCCTCTGTTTTACAGAAGAAAATCTTCTTGTTTTAACAAGAACAGAAAAGATTTCTTTAAAATCTCAATTCTGTTTTGCGCAAACGCCCCAGCACGTGACACGTGTCGCGCAGCGCAGCGCTTGCGCAGCTGTGCTTGCGCAACTACGCAGACACGTGTCGCGCAGCGCAGCGTTTGCGCAGCTGTGCTTGCGCAACTGCGCAGACACGTGTCGCGCAGCGCTTGCGCAGCTGTGCTTGCCAACTGCGCAGACACGTGTCACACAGCGCAGCGCTTGCGCAACTGAAACGTTGCTTCCTTTACTTTTTTTTTTTTTAAAAGAGCCTTGCTCTGATTGGACGCACTGCCTCGGGCGCTGTGCTGACGCATCAACTTCTGACATGTGGCGCGTTGCGCGTAGCGCACGGGATTTTGAAGCGTTGCTTCAGAAAATTTGAATTTTTGAAATTCAAACAGAGCCTTGCTCTGATTGGGGGAAACAGGGCCCTTCGGGAATTTCATTTCTTGCTGTTCTTGAGAATATTTTCATAGGGTTTTTACCCTTATTTGCACAAATTTAAATTTGTTGGGTACTTTAACAGAATTCATTTTTCTTCAAGAATGTCAAGAGTTGTTTAAACTCCAGTGTCTATTTAATGAGAATCCTTTTTTATTCTCACAATGATTATCTTGTCTCATCATTGGTGAGCCGCCATATTGATTTTGTGGGGTCCATTAGTTTTGTAGCCAATGGTCCCGTGAAACAAACATCACGTTTTTTTAATTTTATATTATTCTATTATTATTATTTATTATTATTATATTTTTTTTAAATGGGGTTTTTTTTCCTTTCCCCACTTATTTCAGGAACGATGGCCTCACTTCTTGACTTCCCTTACACACGCTCAGAAGTCGCTTTTCCGCAGTCACCATCAGACGAGAAAGTCATGACGATGATTAGGGCGCATGACAAGGATCGTATAAGTCTTTTCTTATGGGGGTGTGGTACGGTCATATCATCAGGGGCCGCCGTAGCTTTACCTGTGAAGTGACAATAGAACCCATCTGCCCGATCTCATTGATGGAATGCACACGGACTGCTTATGCGGTGGAGGCGAGTAATTGGACTCCCACGGGCCGGCTCGAGCCGTCAACAACCGGGATACCCAACCAGCCCCCGGTGGCTATTGATATTTTGGGGCACCGTATATGTCAGGGTAAAGCTCGACCCTGGGGGCAGGTGTATAAAGTAGGCGTTACCCCGTGCCATCCAGTGGGCTACCTTTCTTGGGCTCGATACATTCTCTTTGCCCAACGCGCACGACAGCAGAAGATTGGGTTGTACCAAGCAGTGTATGCATCGTTATTTTACTATCACACCCCTCACATCTGGTGGGTCAAGTCTTTCTTGAACCAGTGGAACCTTCCAACTAATACGTTTCTGCTAGGGGACAGCGAAGTCTCTATTTCACTGGAGGAGTTCCGGGATATTTCAGGGCTGCCGATTAGGGGAGAGCATTATGAAGAGTTACTGTCTCGTGATGAGTACATGTTTGCTACGGTGCCTGCTATGCTTGATGACCTGACGACTGAGAACGCCGTTCGTCACAAGCACCCAAGTCTAATCAAGGCCCTGGGCATCTTTGAAAAACTTTTCATGACATCGGAAGGGAAAAGTGTCACTTTTGACGCTTTCATTGCCTGCTTTCTCCGCGAGGATGTCTTATCCAAGAAGGCTCCAAAATTTGCGAAAATTGAAGATCCCTTTGGATTCGGGTTGAAGAAACTGCCGGCCAAAGAAGAAGACCTGCCGCAGTTTTATATTCCAAACTTGTTGGGTATGTCTTTTGATGCGATCGCGGCCCCTGGTATGGACGAAGAAACTTTCTTTGTCGGCTTTATCAGTCTTTGGCTCGGCTAGTTTGCCATGCCGATGCATCGCCGCTTTATGAGAGCCTCTGTCTTTTATCTTGCTCATCGCATAGCTGGAGGAGCACGATTAGCTGTTGGCGTCGCGGGGTTGTCGCATCTATATCACGGGTTAAGCGTTGCCGCTAATACTTCGAACCCGGGTGCGAATATCGTGAATTTCTCCCTCCACTACTTCATGTCGTGGATCGAGATACATGTGTTAGGAGCGTTTGCTGCGCACCAGCGACCAGATTTTTATGAATCATATACTTTCCCGCGGATCATGAGGTTGGTTGATGCTTCCGCTCCCAATCCAACCCAGTTAGGGGCTCTCCGCGTACTGCTGAATCCATACTCAAATGAAGGCGGAATGGTTTTCAGCGATCGAGTCCTTTCTGCTCCAGCGGGGCCCATTCAGCGATTGTTTGATTTGTCGAAGGATGGGTTCCGGCATTAAAGCCTAAGGAGATTATGCATCTATACTCGATCAGGCCGGGTTATTTGGTGTTCCGCCAGAATGACACTGCTCTCTTCATGCGGTATAATCCGCATCGTTTCGCCCAGTAGTTAGGCTACAACCAGGGCATTCCTTTAGAGGCGTTTTTGGTTGATCCTGCCCTCTCCCTGGAGGTAACTCGTGATGTCATTCACCATTTCATGCGGTTAAACACTGGCTCCCTCTTCAAGGGTTGTTACCACCATTGGGTCGGCCCCGTCATTGCAAAGGCGAGACGGGTGCTTTTCGAGTGTAGAGCTCCCATTCCGGCTCAGCTCACCAGCTCCCCATTGCAGCCGCGGTCGGTGGTTCACCCTCCTCTGAGGGATAGCGGTTCGGTGCTTATCCCTAAAGTCGCAGAAATAGAATCAACCCCTCGCACTGCTAGTATGCCGGTGCGTATTACAGCCCAGGCGGAAGTTTCTGATAAATCACCCGAAGTGGTGTCACCAAAGTGTGATACTGAAGGCGAAGTTGGGCAACACCGCGCTAAAGCACCAAGGGGGAAGAAGCGCTCCTCCACTAGCATTAGCACAGGCTCCAAAAGGAGAAAAAAACGGTCGCCGGCCTACTCGACACTTTGCTTGAATCCGAGCCCTTTATTCAGGACGAGCCGATATCCATGCAGGAGTCGGACGACGGTCTTCTCTTTCCTAGTTCGTCTGCCGAGGACGCCGCGCAGTTGGCAGAGCCGATATCTATGCAACTTCCAAAGCCGCCTAGAGAGCTTTATGCAGTCTCTCGTGCAGTCCTTTTTTTTCTGGACACCGTTTTCTTTATAATCTTGGTCAGGGTCTTGTTGAAAGCTTCAGCTAGACCGTTGGCACGAGGATTATATACAGAGGAGTTTCTCCAGTCTATTTTATGTTGTTCTGCGAAGCGGCTGATTTTATGGCTCCTGTAGACTGGCCCATTATCCGAGATTATCCGTCGCGGAGTGCCGAACCGGTAGATGACATGTGTCTTGAAGAAATGGAGAATATTCTCCGTCTTCACTTCCCTTAGTGGTACTGGTTCCGCCCACTTAGAAAAGTAGTCAGTCGTTGCCAGTATGAACCGGTGTCCTTTGGATGATGCGGGCTCAATGGGGCTAATTATATCGGTTCCCCACATTTCAAACGGCTGGTTAGCTATCGTTGGGTGTAGCGGATTTGGATGTTAGTGGATGAAGTTCCCGTGAACTTGGCACGAGTGACACTACTTCGCATATTCGAGACAGTCCTGAATCATTGTGGGCTAATAGTAACCCATTTTCTTGATCTTCAGCTTCATCTTTGACCCTGCCTGATGAGAACCGCAGAGTCCATCGTGAATTTCTTGAACGGCTCTCCTTGCTTCTCCTGGCCCCAAGCACCTTAGCCACAAACCGTCAAGCGATCTCTTGTATAGAGTATTATTGACGAAAGCGAAAGACAGAGCCCGTTTCATGAGCTGATGTCTTGACGACGCGTTTTCGGGCGTTCGATGAGATTTGAAGTAGTCTATGAAGACTTCCCTCCAATCCTTGACCTTTTCTTCTCCTTATATTCGGAGGGCCGCTTGTTTGGTGATTTTTTTCCTTCAGATGGCTCCATTGAATCCTATGGAGATATTTCTGCTGGTGCGAGAACCCGGCGGCTTTGCATAACGATCCTTACATCATCGAGGTTTTCGTCAACCAGCTCCTTAGCAAGCTTGGTTAATGCATCCGCCTTCCTATTTTCCGCATGTGGTGCGCTTTCCAGGATGTAGGAGGGGATTGTGTCAGCGGTTGCTGCACTCTCCTACCATATTTTATCAACTCTGGTCTGCACGTCTGATAGTCGCCATTTACTTGGCTAACGAACAGCTGGGAGTCCCCATATATGAGGAGGTTTTCAATTCCTATATTGACAGTGATCTCAAGACCCGCTATTAAAGCTTCATATTCAGCCTCGTTATTTGTTCTTGGTTCCGTTAAGGAAAGGGCGAAACGCATTATCCCTCCTTGCGGAGTCACGAAGATAAAGCCCACCCCGGTTTTGATTATAGGGGTGTTATGCTTCCCCTTCTTCATGGAAAATGCTCCATCGAAGTAGAGTTCCCATTGGACATTATTTTCTTCCTTGTCCCTTTCGATTGTGTCGAATCCGTGTTCGTCTGGCAATTCGCAAATTAAGGGAGAATCGGCTGGTATCGGATGCTCAGCGAGAAAGTCGGCGATGGCCTGCCCTTTCACTGCTTTGAGAGGTCGATACATTATTGAGAATTCCATCAAGTGGAGGGCCCATTTGGCAAGTCTTCCTGTTAATATGGCTCTTGACATCAAATATTTGAGAAGATCCACTTTTGATATGAGATGGACCTCTTGTGCCAAGGCTTAGTGCCTGAGCTTCGTTATCGCGAAGATCTGTGCCAGACAATGCTTTTAGATAGGGGAGTAGTTGTTTTCTGCCCCCAGGAGAACTCGACTCAAATAGTAGAGAGCTCTCTCCTTTCCCTGATCGTTCTCCTGTGCCCATAGCGCGCCTAGAGAACCTTCAAAGGACGTTGTGTACAGGATAAGGGGCTTTTCTTTAATCGAAGCGGTCAGTACCGGCGGGTTCTGCAGGTATTGCTTGATTTCGTCCAGTGCACTATGGCATTTACGATCCCAGACGAACGGGGTCCCCTTCTTCATTAGATGGCTGTAGGGGTGGCATTTGTCGGAGAGGTTGGCTATGAACCGTCAGATATATGTGAGCTTTCCTTGGAGAGACCGCAGTTGTTTGAGAGTTCTTGGCATGGACATTTCCATAATCGCCTTAATCTTTGATGGGTTTATTTCGATGCCTCGGTGCCGTATGATGAATACTAGGAATTTGCCTAAGGAGACTCCAAACGCGCATTTGAGAGGATTCATCTTCAGATTATACTTACGAAGACGCTGGAACACTATGTTCAGATGTTCCCAGTGCTCCTCGTACGATTTGCTTTTCACCACAAGGTCGTCAATATAGTATTCGACAATCTCATGTATGAGGTCATTAAAGATCTTCGTCATGGCCCTCTGGTAGGTAGCGCCTGCGTTTTTCAAACCAAAGGGCGTCGTCACCTTATAGCAGAATATGCCTAGCGGTGTCCGGAAGGCGGTGTGCTTTTGGTCTTCAGGATGTATTTTTATTTGATTGTAGCCTAAAGATCCATCCATGAAGGAGAAGACCTTATGAGTGGATGTGTTATTGATCATCAGCTCGGTAACAAGTATTGGGAAGTCATCCTTCGGACAAGTTTTGTTAAGGTGTCAAAAGTGCACGCAGATGTGCACTATTCCATTTTTCTTCATCACTGGAACAATGTTGGCAATCCAGCCGGGATACTGAACTTCTTGGATGAAGCCGGACTCAATTAGTTTCTTGACTTCGGTATTGATACCCATCTCGAGTTCGAGCCACATTCTTCTTAGCGCCTATTTGACCGGCTTGACGTCCGGCGATATAGCCAGTTTATATACTGCTATTTCTGGATCTAGTGCATCATGGAATAATTCTATGCAAAGCAGTCTTTATATTGCATAAGCACGTCCTTTAGTGTGGCCACCTTTTTTTAGACAACAGCTCACTGACAAACGTGGGTTTCGGCTTGTTTTCCGTCCCCAAGTCGATTTTTCTCAGGTTGTCCATCGTGGTGTGTATCCCATCATCCAGCTCTTTTGGTGCTGGTGGAAACTCTGAGATCACCTCATCCTCGTCTTCATTTGCGAAGCACCTGAAGGAGCATCTATATTCTCGTGCTCTCCCCCCTTTGAGAGTGTTATCATATGACAAGTACGAGTTCGCTTCCATTCTTGGTGTTGAGATGGTCCCGCCTTCGCGATATAGGTTCTCTTTAGCTCATGCTTTTGCGGTGGGGTCACCCTCCAACTGTCGGATAAAGCAAACCTGCCCTATTGATATTGGTCTTCGACCCGGTCTTTAAAGGTGAAGCAGTATTCAAGAGGATGTCCTATTGCTCGATGATAGGAGCAATAATCCGGATGATAGACCTCGTTTATTTGTTCAGGATGCCGAGACTCCGGGAGCGTCATCATCTAATGCCTGATGACAAGGTTGAATATTTTCCTTGTCTTGTCTTGAGGGAAAGAGTATTCCCGACCCATCTTCTTGATGAAAGACGGATTCCAGCTAACTTTTTCTTGATTGCGTGGCTTCTTGGATCCGCTTCGCTGTTTTAGAACGTCATTCTCGTTCTCCACCATGTTTTTGCCTGTGTCGGGCTTTTTCCTTATCGTGAGAACGTACAGCGGACTGAGGGTGAAGGGCATCGTAATTTTCCTTTTCCGCAGACTGTTGAATGAGACACCGAGTCCTGGACTTTTCGTAAATAACCATTTCACGGTTGTGATCTTCTCGAACCTTTTGACCGGCTTCCTTTATTAGCTTGTCAACTTGCTCTTCGAACGATAGACTTGACGTTTTTATAGCGGGATTTTGCTTCGTTTCAACATCACAGCTATCTGGAAAAGCATTCCCTTCTTCACCGGAGTTATTTATAACGCAGCAGCCATGGAATCGCTCCCGTTTCTTGGACCGAACGTATCCAAGCCCAACCGTCTCCATCCTCCCGTTGGGCATCTTTCGCTGAGTCCCAGGAATGTCCAAATCTTGTTATAGAACTGGGCTTGTCGAGCGGTTTGTTTGAGGGGTACGCATTGGCATCTTAATAGCATTGTCAATCTCTCTGCGTAATATCTGGGTAGACGAATCGGTTGAAGTCTGTCAAGTGCAAACGCGGTACCATGCCAGACTTCTTTCTCCACTCTGGTCTCCGTGGATTGATAAAAGAGGATCGTCTTTTCACCTCTTTGCCTAGGAGGGACGTAGAAAGTTTGCAGCTCTTGTACACTGTATGTATCGAGTGCATCAAGTTGTTTGTAATGCCGCGGCGGAACTATGGTGATTTGCAAGCTCTGATAAGCTCCAGCAATAGTTTGTACTGACGGGCGAGTGGAGAATACGGCGTTAGTCCCGTCCTCAGAGTCACTGCCAAAGACCAAAATAGGAGTAGATGGTCCGGGCCTGTTGCATTGGGGTTGTCCCGAGTAGACTATCTCTTCATCTTCCTCGGTATCGCTCCCAAATATCGGGATAGTGGCGATGGCTTTTTGTTTATTCTACGGCTTATGACATCTTTCCGTGTCTTTGAAGTCTGGTAGGAAGTACTTTGTGTCTTCATATTTTTGGACTTCGTTTACGGAGAATGAATTTAGTTCCCCTGTAACTGTGTACTCGAGGCCGTCTTTGAAATACTTCATACACTGGTGTTGTGTAGAAGGGATGGCGTTGTACTCGTGTAACCAAGGCCAGCCGAGAAGAGCATTATAGCAAGTCTTGGCGTCGATGACATGAAATTTGATGTCAATGACGAGAAGCCCAAAGCGTAATGTCAATATTACGGACCCAAGCATCCGTGATGACTGTGAGTCGAACCCGGAGATGGTAATTTTGTCTGAGCCAGGTGCTGAACGTTCATACAAATCTCCTTCAGCACCTTTACATTGAGAAGGTTGACGGAGGACCCGTTTTCGACCAGAATCTTCCCTATCTTGATGTCATGGCAGTACCCGGTGACATATAGAGGACGGTTGTGCTCGCACGTTCCGAGGAGGAGATCTTCATCGCCGAATGTGATGTCAGCTGTATGAACCTATTCCAGCTCGTCCTTCATCTTTTCTTCTACAAAGAAAGCATGGAATTGATCGGGCTCCTGTAATATCCGGTCTTGTTCGGTTAGCTATGTTGTTTAGTGACCCTATCAATTGTGCATATCTATTTTGTAATAAATATTCTCCTTCATGTTTAATGAGATCAACATTTAGATCAGAGGGAGTCGAGATAGTTTTTACAATGAATTAATTATATTTTTTTAATAATTTCTCTATGGCATGAGATGATAAAATTGAATATTCATTTTCAAATCTATTGATTTTTATGTCCAAAATGTAATCAGCTTCATCTAGATCCTTCATGTCAAAATTCATTGATAAATATGATTTTATATCATTTATGATATTAGTAGAAGAACCAAATATTAGAATGTCATCAATATAAAGACAAAGAACTATAAAGTCATTACCAAAAGATTTGTAGTATATATATGTATTAAAATTATTAATTATAAAACCATAATTAAGAATTACTTCATCGAACTTAGTATTCAACTGTTTAGGTGTTTGCTTTAATCCATATAGGAATTTAACAAGTTTGCAGACTTTATTTTCATTCCTCTTTTTTATGAAACCTGCTGATTGTTGCATATAAATTTCTTTATCAAGATCACCATTTAGAGAGGTGGTTTTTACATCCATTTTATATATTAATAGCTTGTGAATAGCAGCCAAGGCAATTAATTTTCTTATGGTTGTAATTCTTGCTACAGGCACATAAATATTATTGTAGTCTATACTTTTTCTTTGAGAAAAACCTTTACCTACTAACATGACTTTATATTTGTCAATACTACCATCAGCCTTTAGTTTCTTTTTGAAGATCCACTTACATCTTATTTCTTTACTACCAGGAGCTAAGATTGTTAGAACCCAAGTATTATTATTCCGGATTAAGTCAATCTCATTTTGAATAGTCTCTTTCTAATGCTTAGCATCAGAAGACGTCATTGCTTCTTCATAGGAAGAAGGATCTCCTTCAACTAGATAGAGGTGTTTACCGGGTCGGGTTAGACCCGTTACCCATCCGAACCTGTCCTCTTTTGACGGGTAAAATGGTCGTGCAAAACCCACCCGAAATTGACGGCTTCAAAACTCGAACCTACCCTCATTTGAATATGGCGGGTTTTAAATTTTTTATAGCCTGCTCAGACCCGCATCCGCACTTGCCCGCAACCCTTATTGGCCCGCAACCGACCCGAATTTGCTCGCTTCATTAACATTTGAGTCGTTGATAGGTTTAATTTTAGGTTAAGATTAAACTCTAATCATAAATAAGTTATTTAAATTCTATTCTTACTTCTCATATCTAAAATTTAATTGAACTGTATCATTTTTTAATCTCCTCTCTCTTCTCATTTCTTTCTATCTTCTTAAATTATCAAATCTTGTTAGTTCTCGGTTATAAAATTTAGTAGAGAAACCTACGATTTCAATTTCTAAAATCAAAATATTATAGAAAATTATGATTTCATGATAAAAAGATGAGAGAAAATTAGACTTTTATGCTTCATTAATTTATTTCATATAAATTATACATTAAATTTAGTATGTTAAACCCGTTATTATCCGAAACCGCGTTTAACCCACCCGAATTAATTAAAACCAAATCCTGGCCCGAAACCCACCCAAACCTGTTGGGTTCGGGTTTGGTTTTATCTACCCATTGCAACGGACAGATTTAAAGTGGCTAGAAAACCCGCTCGACATAGCGGGTTCGGGTTTATTTATGGTCAAAACCCCATCCAACTCAACCCGTGCACACCTCTACCACTAGCTAATAATAGTAGGTATTATCAGTGAGTATTTTCCTTCTTTTAGTTCTATCACACCTTCTTAATTCCGGTTCGGCTGTTGGAACCGAAAAAGATGGACTTTGAATTAATTCATTATTATTAGAAATACTTATTATGTATGGATTAGAAAGATAATCATCTACTTGTTTAGAAATGATTTATGTAAGGAAATTTATCTTCAAAGAAATTATCATCTTTAGATTCTATTAAAATATTAACTTTAATATCAGTAATATCTGATTTTAAGACAATAAACCTATAAGTATTATTGTTGAGAGAATATCCTACAAATAATACATCTACTGTTTTAGGACCTATTTTATTAATTCAAATGGAAATTTATTTGTAATTTTATGAGATATTCTATTTAATACATAGCATGCCGATAGATTAGTTTCACCCCATAAACTTTAAGGAGTATCAGAACTAAGTAATATGGAATTAACTATATTCATTAATGTTATATTTTTACGTTCTGCTATATCATTAGATTCAGAAGTGTACAGAGGAGAATATTCTTATTTAATTTCATGTTCTTGACAGAACAGATTTAACATATTGGAAGTATACCCCCCCTCCACGGTTTGATCTAAAAACTTTGATTTTCCTTTTAGTGTAGTTTTCTACTTTGGGTTTATATATTTTGAATCTGTTAAACACATCATCCTTAGTTGAAAGTAAATATACATAACAATATCTAGTATCGTCATCAATGAATATAACATAGTATTTATTTCCACCTCTAACTTGTTGTTTGCAAGAATCACAATATCAGAACGTACGAAATCTAAGATTTAAGTGCAGCGATCAACAGATTTAAATGTACCTCTAGTATGCTTAGCCTTGACACAAATATCACATTTAAATTTTAAATCAATAAAACTTTTAGAAATCATATTTAAATACATCATTCTATTTAATGTTTGATAATTAACATGTCATAATCTGTCATGCCACATAACACAAGAAGACAAGATTAAAATAATGAAACTAGTTTTATTTATTTCATTATTATTATAAACAACATTCAACTTAAATAATCCATCACACACATAATCCTCACCAATAAACATACTTCCTTTGCAGATTACAATTTGATTATTTTCTAATACAATTTTGTAAGCTCTCTTAGAAAGTAAAAAAAAATACTTATTAAATTCTTTCTTACATCAGGAACATACAAAATATCGTGTTACACATCCCCCACATTCGTCCTGAAATGAAGTAAACCATTTATTGTTAAAACATACGTATACATGAGCACCACTGTATAACCACCAATCATTAAATGATGTGATAAGGAATTTACAGTGTGGGAAATATACCTGGGAGAGGAATCTTCACTCATTTCCACCACATTCACATTTGCATTGTTAGTACTTGCAGGTTTCCGAACTGGTTCGGTTTTCCTGAAGAAGCATCTGATAGAGTTATAGTTGGTTCTCCTACATAGGAAACAGAATTTTTCTTTGTTCGTTGGCTTGTGACTTTTGTTCTGGTTTAGACCTTTATTAAAATGTTTCTTTTTGAATTTATTGTTCTTAGGTCTAAATTGTTTTCTCTTAGGAACATCTTTATTAGAACCTTCAGTCAGGTTGACTTTAATATAACTTTTAGTACTAGGATTAAATACAACCCTTCTTTATTTCTCAATTATAATGGAATTTATAATATCAAGGAGTGTAAGTGAATTTGGTTCATCCGAAGTTGGTCAGCAAAGGCTTCCCAAGATGGCGGAAGAACATCAATCAAAACAGTCGCTTGAAAATGATCAAAAAGTATAGTATCAGAATTAATCACTTTCGTGACTAACTCCTGAAAGTTATGAAGTTGTTTATTTATCAGCTCATTACCCTTAAGGGTGAAATTCCTAAAGGACGATATGATAAATCTCTCTACCCCCGCATTATCATTACCATATCTTTGTTCTAAAGCGAACTAAGATTCCTTAGCAGTTTTAAAGTGAAGGGATGTACAGTAAAGTGGACCTTCTAAGGCACTCAGTATTCGGATATTACAATGGTAATCTATTTTCTTGGAAGAGGAGTACTTCGATTTGGTTTTGTCCATGAAAGGAGTGGGTGCATCAGTACTCCCACTCTAATCGGTTGGACTTTTCTCGGAAAAAGATTTAGCAGATATAGAAGGGATATGATTTTCTTTAATTGCGATTATTAATTCTAATATAGTCAACCAGCATTCGACTTGGATTTGCCAAGTCTTAAAGTCACTTTGACCATTGAACTTTTCGGGTATTATGGAACTGGAGTCATTGCTCTTTGCCATATTACATTAACTGATGAATAAGAAAAATATGTTAGAATTTAAAATTGAATATGAATATCCGATATGAATTTAACAAATAAACTAATCCTTCATATTAACATTCACTTTTAATTTAGAATTACTAGTAACAATAAAATAGTACAGTAAATATCCGTAGGGTATTCTTTGAGGGAAACATGCCCGATAAAGTAGATCAATCGGTGTAGTGCAATCAGTCTCCGTAAGGTAATCTTTGAGGGAATAAACATGCCAAATTTGACCAATCGGTATAATGCAATCAGTATCCGTAAGATAATCTTTGAGGGAACAGGTCCGACAAAATAGACCAATCGGTATACTGGTGCAATTACAGAATATGTAGATAATTATATCCCACGGCAATTAAAAAAGTAAATTAGCACTAAATATATTAAACAGGTTAGAATTAAACAAAAGGAATTAAATGGATTCTCGATGTCTTTTTGTTGGAAAATTATCGTTTAAAATAGTTTTATCCCAAAAAATTAATAAACAAAATCGCTAACTTTTATTGATCACAAATTTGAATAAACGAAGTTTATGAGAAAAAGCCATGCACTTAAGTGCACTGATCTAAAAAAGATATTGCCTCACTCTTGACAGATTTACAGCGACGACTCAATCCCAAGATACAACTCTCCGAGCCATTCTGGTACTCCGGCTTGCATAAGTTGCCGAAGCAGCGTTGGTATCCTTTTCTGTTTCGAAGTTAGATGTTCGAACACAATGGATGCAGTGAGGAAGAAGAAAGAATTTTGTGTGTGTTCTCCTGATTTTGGGTTATTGGTCATATTTTTTTCTTTTGCCTTCAAGGAGGGCTTTATATAGCCTCCAAAACACAAACGGTTTGTAACCGTTCAAACGGTCGCACCCGTTCGCAAAGCCATTCGTGGAAACGTTTCAAAAAATATAGCTAAAATTATTTTTACAAAATATATATTAATATAATTTTCTGTAAAAAGAATACTATGGATTTTGTGAATTGGAATCGAAGCAGCAATCGTGTTCGCTTGCACGGCACGGCAGCAGCGCACGCGTATGGTTCCACCATATCTCTTTCATTGAACTCAATGCATTAAAGTGTCAAAGCGTTATTTAAACACTTCTTCTTCTTTTTTGTCCTTTGGTGCATTTGCTCCAACAAAAGCCGCTATTTACAAGTAGTAGAAAATTATTTAGTGTTCTTTTTAAAGAAAAATATAGAAGTTTTAAAAGGGTTTTTAGCATGTTCATGAAGCTTACAATGTTGATTCTATCTCTTTGTAGATACATGTGAACATATTTTTTGCAATAGTAAAACGGCTCAAGTACTGTTACATCAATTTGATGTGCATTACAACATATTCTGATAAATTAAACTATATATCGAGTAAAGAGAACCTTGTCATTTATCTTTGGGAGGAAAAATGACTGATCATGATCCTACATATGCAAGCTACCTACAAGTTAAGAGAGATAACTGTAGTTCGCAGGCCTCCCACAAATACGCGTATCGGGAATTGGGAATAATCCGGCGAGGGCGAAAATTCAGATTCGGAGAACTATTTGGGAAAAATCGGCAGGCATTTGGAAAAAATTCGGTAAGTATTGGAGAAATATTCAAAAATGATTTCAAGCAAGAAATTAATACATGAGGCGCTGGGTTTTGATATTGCGAATTATTTCGCTGTTTATTTGAATAATTCGCGAATGATCCACGAATTATTCGAAGTGTTCGTCGGCGGCGATTAAATCGAACGGCCGATCAAAAATTCACGAATTCGCCGAATAATTCACGAATTACCGTAAATTTTGAATCATTTCCAGCATATATATCAATCATATGATTTGTACTAATATCTATTGTTAGGTCCTTATTGAGACTATAGAGTTATCTAGTGTACTTTCCAGGAGAAATTCAAACAAATTGCAAATTTGCAAATTGAAAAGCAAGTCTAAGATAAATGAGTCTCAATGACTAAGTAACATGTGGACTGAGTCTAAGACTTGTTCTTTCCCTTGCTGCTTCAAATTTTAACTAGACACACCCAGATTGTTAGGTCCAGGATCATCTAAAGGAGAATTCTTTCTTGTACCGGATACATGTATCCATGAGGGGGAAAAGATAGAAATATGAAGCCCACGGTGCTGTCCGAATGATGCCCGAAAAATCTCATCTTTTCCTTTCTCTTGTCCGACTGCACTGCAACGATGTTACCGATTAATTTCTCCCTAGAAAAGCCAAGAAAGCAAGCCAATCGAGGTATACTTTACTCTTATGATAGAATCGTAGACCTGGCAATTTCGGATATCTTTAAGCTATTTGTACCATTTGTTTTAAATTTAAATTCAAAAAATTAAAGATGGTTCAATCGATATGGTAGGGGTGGTTAATTTGTTTTTAAATTGATATAAGATGATATTGGTGATTATTTAAGATCAACAATAGTAAAAATAGTAAGGATAATTGTAGATTTATAACTATTCAGTTGGTGTTTGTATTTCTTAAAGATAAGGGTCATGATTCAGTGGAATAAAAATGTTTGTGTTTTTTTTAATTGTAGAAAAGATTGTCATATTTGCTGTAACCGGTTTAAGGATTTATCCTTATGGAAAGAGATATGTGTCGTGTCTCGATTGATTCAATTCGTGTAAAACAAGATATGTTAATATTGTAGATCGCATCCGTTGTAATTTTGTTTTTACGTATATTTTAAAAATAATTATTTGAATTTAATAATTATACCGTCTAAATTCTCAAGATCCGAATACAAAAATTCAATTTCAACCTTACGAATATGTTTAATCTTAAAAGCTTATAATCGAGTCTCAGATAGACTTCAAAAAATTTGAATTTTTTTTTTATTTAGGCTATTTTATCACCGTATATCAAATCGGTACGATTCAAATTGAAGAAAAAAATACATATTTATGACTCACCGTTCAACCTTAATTAGTTAGATAACATGTAAAACTATAAAATTTGTTATGCACTAGTTAAGGTTGAACTGTGAGTGTTATATAGGTTTTTTTTTTAAAATTTAACCGTACCGATTTAATATATGATGATAAAATAGTCTAAATAAAAAAATTCAAATTTTTTGAAGTGCATCTAGGTCTCAATCATATATTTTTAGATTATTTTTTCTTTATGCATTAATTTTGTGAGTCTATGATCAAGGAACAAATGATCTTCAGATTAGTGGGAACATAAAAATTCAATTTCAACCTTATATTTTACAATACATAAATAGGTTACATACCAAAAATTGCATCCGTACAGTTGTATTTTTTTTGTATTTGTAAATTTTTTATGTATGATTGTAATATTTTTTGCGTTCGTAAATTTTTTATTATAATTATTTGAATTTAATAATTATAACGGCTAAATTCTCAAGATCCGAGCATAAAAATTCAATTTCAAACTTACGGATATATTTTACAATACATAAATAGGTTACGTATCAAAAATTATCTGATTTAAAGGCCATTTGTTTCTTGATCATAAACTCACAAAATTAATACACAAAGAAAAAATAATCGTAGTAGCTTCAAAAAATTTGATTTTTTTTATTTAGACTATTTTATCATCATATATTAAATCAATACGATTGAATTTTTCTTTAAAATAACTTTATATGGCCCACGGTTCAACCTTAAATAATGCATAACAGCTTTAATATACATTTATCCCTTATAATCTTTATCTTCGGGTCAGACATTAAATTAGAGCTTTTTTGCCCCAAAAACAATTTCTCATCTAATGTCAAATATATACATTAAACTAGAGCTTTTTCCATCATCAAGGACAACAATATATGAATTTATAGGTATATTCATTTAAATTTTATAACAATCTAAAACCAAATATCACATTCCATAAAAGATTTTATGATCCATCACCGTTAAATTTGAACGGTGAGTCATAAATATATATTTTTTCTTCAATTTGAACCGTATCGATTTGATGTATGGTGATAAAATAATCTAAACAAAAAAAATTCAAAATTTTTGAACCGTATCTAGGACTCGATCATAAACTTATAAGATTATTATTTTTTTGTGCATTAATTTTGTGAGTTTATGATCAAGAAACAAATGGTCTTCAAATTAGGTAATTTTTTGTACGTAACTTATGTATTGTCAAATATATCTGTAAGGTTGAAATTGAATTTTTTTACTCCAATCTTAAGAATTTAGTCGTTATAATTATTAAATTCAAATAACTATATTAAAAATTTTAGCGAATAAAAACAAAATTATAAACGTATAGATGCGGTCTATGATGTTAACATAGCATATATAAAAAAAATCAAATAATTTGAAGACGATTTGTTCCTTAATCATAAACTCAAAAAATTAATGCACAAAGTAAAGGTTATCTTAAAAGCTCAGATCAAGGGCAAATGAACTTCAAAAATATTGTATTTTTTTATTTTAAAAAAATTGTATGTTTTTATTTAGGCTAATTTATCACCATATATCAAATCGGTAGGGTTGAATTTTTTTATAAAAATAACTATATAAGACTCATGCTTCAACCTCGATAAACTATTAAGGCTATAAAACTATTAAGACTGATATGCAAGGCAGAAGCATAAGAGTCTTATATGGTTATTTTTTTAAAAAAAAATTCAACTAAATAAAAAAATTCAAATTTTTTAAAATTCATCTGTACCTGGATAATAAGCTTCTAAGATTATATTTTCTTTGTTTTGTGAGTTCATGATCAAGAAATAAATGGCCTTCAAATTTGGTAATTTTTTTCCGAAAGCTATTTATGTATTGTAACACATATCCGTAAGGTTGAAATTGAATTTTTGTATTCGAATCTTGAGAATTTAGCCATTATAATTATTAAATTTAAATAATTAGAATAAAAAATTTACGAATAAGAACAAAATTACAACGGTACGAATGCTATGATTTTAACATAGCTTACACAAAAAAATCAAATAATTTGAAGATTATTTGTTCCTTTATTATAAACTCACAATATTAATGCATAAAGAAAAATTCATCTTAAAAGCTTATGATCGAGCCACAGTTAAACTTTAAAAAATTTGAATTTTTTTATTTAAACTGTTTTAGCGTCATATATTAAATCAACACAGTTAATTTTTTTTTAAATACCCATATAAAACTCGCGGTTCAATCTTAACTGGTGCCTTCGTAAATATTGCATAACCTTATTACTTTTACATGTTATCTAATCAATCAAGATTTAACTGTGAGTTATAAATATGTATTTTTCCTTTTAGTTTGAACCATACCGATTGTGATAAAATAGGCTAAATAAAAAAATTCGAATTTTTTGAAGTTAATCAGGATTCCAATAATAAGCTTCTAAAATTATTATTTTTTTGTGCATTAATTTTGTGAGTTTATGATCAAAGAACAATGGCCTTCAAATCAGGTAATTTTTTGTGCGTAACCTATTTATGCATTATAAAATATATCCGTAAGGTTTAAATTGAATTTTTGTATTCGGATCTTGAGAATTTAGCTGTTATAATTATTAAATGTAACCTGTTTATATATTGTAAAACATATCCATAAGGTTAAAATTGAATTTTTGTACTCGGATCTTGAGAATTTATCTGTTATAATTATTAAATTCAAATAATTATAATAAAAAATTTATGAACAAAAACAAAATTACAACCGTACGGATGCGATCTACGATATTAATATAGCTTGCACAAAAAAATCAAATAATTTGAAAACCATTTGTTCCTTGATCATAAACTCACAAAATTAATGCACAAAAAATAATTCATCTTAAAATCTTATTATCAATACTCAGCAAAATTTCAAAAAAATTGAATCTTTTTATTAAAGTTGTTTTATCATCATAAATCATATCGGTAAGATTTAATTTTTCTTCTTCAAAATACCTAAATAGGACTCACAGTTCAAACAACCTTAACTGGTGAATAGTAGTCTTAATAGTTTTACATGTTATCTAACCAATCAAGATTGAATTATGGGTTATAAATATATTTTTTTTTAATTTGAATCGTACCGATTTGATATATGATGATAAAATAGTCTAAATAAAATATTCAAAATTTTTGAAATTCATCTCTCGGCTAGTTTCTAAGATTATTTTTTTCCTTGTACATTAATTTTGTGAATTTATGATTAAGAAACAAATGGTCTTCAAATCAGGTAATTTTTGGTACGTAATCTATTTATATATTGTAAAACATATCCGTAAGATTGAAATTGAATTTTTGTATTCGGATCTTGAAAATTTAGCCGTTATAATTATTAAATTCAAATAATTATAATAAAAAATTTACGAACAAAAACAAAATTACTATCGTACGGATGCGATCTACAATATTAACATAGCTTACACGAAAAAAATCAAATAATTTGAAGACCATTTGTTTCTTAATCATAAACCCACAAAATTAATACAAAAGGAAAAATTCATCTTAGAAACTTATGATCGAGGACCAGATAAACTTCAAAAAATTTGGGTTTTTTATTTAAACTATTTTATCGTCATATATATAATCGGTACGGTTGAATTTTTTTTAAATACGTATATAGGACTCACGGTTCAAACTTAACTGGTGCAGCTTAATAGTTTTACATATTATCTAACCAATCAAGATTGAAGTATGAGTCATAAATATATTTTTTTCTTTTTAATTTGAATCGTAACAATTTGATATATAGTGATAAAATAATATAAATAAAAAAATTCAATTATTTTGAAGTTCATATACATGACTCAATACATGACTCAATCATAAACTTCTAAGATTATTTTTTCTTTGTTTTGTGAGTTTATGATCAAGAAACAAATGGTCTTCAAATCAGATAATTTTTTATACATAATCTATTTATATATTGTAAAATATATCCGTAAGATTGAAATTGAATTTTTGTATTCGAAACTTGAAAATTTAGCCGTTATGATTATTAAATTCAAACGATTATAATAAAAAAATTTACGAACAAAAACAAATTTACCACCGTACGGATGCGATCTACGATGTTAACATAGCTTACACGAAAAAAATCAAATAATTTGAAAACGTTTGTTTCTTGATCATAAACTCACAAAATTAATGCACAAAAAAAATTCATCTTAAAAGCTTATGATCGAGTCCCGGATAAACTTTAAAAATTATTAATTTTTTTATTTAAGTTGTTTTATTGTCGTATATCAAATCGGTACGGTTATTATTTTTTTTAAATATCTATATAAAACTCACAGTTCAACCTTAACTAGTGCATAGCAGGCTTAATAGTTTTACATGTTATCTAACCAATCAAAATTGAAGTATGAGTCATAAATATGTATTACTCTTTTTAATTTGAACCGTACCGATTTGATATATGATAATAAAATAACATAAATAAAAAATTCAATTTTTTTGAAGTTCATATATAGGACTCGATCATAAGTTTCTAAGATTATTTTTTCTTTGTTTTGTAAGTTTATGATCAAGCAACAAATGGTCTTCAAATCAGGTAATTTTTGGTACGTAATCTGCTTATGTATTGTAAAACATATCCGTAAGATTGAAATTGAAATTTTGTACTAGAAACTTGAAAATTTAGCCGTTATGATTATTAAATTCAAATGATTATAATAAAAAATTTACGAACAAAAACAAAATTACCACCGTACGAATGCGATTTACGATATTAACATAGCTTACACGAAAAAAATCAAATAATTTGAAGACCATTTGTTCCTTGATCATAAACTCACAAAATTAATACACAAAAAAAAATCCATCTTAAAAGTTTATGATCAAGCCCGGATAAACCTAAAAAAATTATAAGTTGATTTATCGGCATATATCAAATTGGTACGGTTGGTTTTTTTATAAATACCTATATAGGACTCACAGTTCAGCCTTGACTGGCCTTAATAGTTTTACATGTTTACATATTATATAACCAATCAAGATTGAACCGTGAGTCATAAATATGTATTTTTCTTTTTAATTTGAATTGTACCGATTTGATATATGGTAATAAAATAGCTTAAATAAAAAAATTCAAATTTTTTAAATTTCATCTTAGCCCTTCTAAGATTATTTTTTCTTTGTGCATTAATTTTGTGAGGTTATAATCAAGAAATAAATGGGCCTTCAAATCAGATAATGTTTAGTACATAAGCTATTTATATCTTGTCAAACATATTCGTAAGGTTGAAATTGAATTTTTGTACTCGGATCTTGAGAATTTAGCAGTGATAATTTTTAAATTCAAATAATTATATTAAAAAATTTACGAAAAAAACAAAATTACAACCGTACGATATTAACATATCAAGTATTTAAGTTAATGGGTACTAGTAGTTTGCACGTGCAATACATGTTGAATCTATGTTTCTACTTTGCAAATTTATTATTTTTATATAGAAATATATATTTGAAGTTTAAAAGTATAGTGGAAAAGATGTTTTATTTGTGGAGGTAATATTTGGAAAGGTTAGATTTTTCTTAAAAGATAGAATATTATTTAAATTTTTAAAATTTTAAAACGTAAGCATAGGTTTCTAAAATTACAATAAATTCTGAAGAAATTTTCCTATTTTTAATAACTTTTTCTAGAAAAAAAGAGGTCATCGTCTTAGATACACAGTATATTGTAAATTTTGTGGGGCTCAAATGAGTTGTATTATAATATTAGAGATGGCAAATAAGATGTATTACCAAAAGAATAATTAATTAGCAAAATACATTATAGTTTCATAAATAGATAATCCCAGAAATTTTGTTAAAAAATCACAGCTAATTAAAGAATATTATCAATCTTATTAGAAGTCAAGGATTTTAGTTGGCGATTAATTACCCAGAAGTAACAAACAAAAATGGAAATGTTCGAATATTTCCTTACGGTTTGAAGAAAAGAAAGTCTGAATTTTGGCATTTCTAATTGCCATTATTTACCTAATAATCAGATAAAAAATGTCAAACAAAAGAATGATTTTCTAATTATTAATATGGAAATAAATGGTAATTTTTCGAGTAATTTAGGAAAATAATACATGGTGGTTAAATTTAAAAATGTATGAAATTACAATTTACATATTGTCAACATATTCAGTTATAAAAAATATCAAAGCAAATAGAATTGAGGAATAATTTTTCGAGAGAGAATTTTATTGAACTAAATATTAGAAAAGAAAAAAAATAAAGAGATGAAAGAGAAAATAGATCAGAGAATAAACATGCACTTTATCTATTCTTCTAATTTTGGATCAATTTTCTTTTGCCTTTTTTGTTAAAGATAAAGATGATGGATTCATTTGCTATATTCTCTACTGTTATTGTTTCTTTGAGAAAAATTCAGTTTTTGCTTTAGAAACCAAAAGATTATAGGTCATTTGAAATTTAAATTTTGGCCTTTTGAACTTCCCAAAAGAATCATTTGCATAGGAAAAGGAGATGCAAATAGATATATTTATGTATTTATTTATTTAGGGCTGAGATGAATAACTTAGCATCTCAACTTTGCTTCAAGGGTTTTTATTCATTTTTTGGGTTTTTCCTTTCCAAAGAATAACATAATGTCACATCACAACCCTAGAGTTTGGATTATAATAGTAGAGATTATAGCTTTCGGTTAAAAAAATACTTAATTTCCTTCGACAAAATCCCAACACTTTTAAATTTATGAAACCATATGTTTGGTTTAATTGTTGTAACATTTTTAAGTGGGACTAAAAAGTTATTAGGTGGAACTAAAAACTTTGCAAGTGGAACTATTAATCTACCAAATGAATAGACATAATAAAGTTTATCATTGCTTTGAGCAAATACTGAGTTTATGCAACAACTCTAACGATTTCAAAGGAGCATAAATGGAAAAATCAGAGGAGAGGTAAATAGTAAATATTGCAGGTGGGTGTATACAAAAAAAATCTATTTTTGACATTTACCGATTCAAAGTAACCATAAAAATTATCTGGGACTGACCTCTTTTACAAATGCTGTATAATTATTAGAATATTTATTGTGTTCCCAGATGTAAATATTTTTTTTATTTTTATGTATGTTAATTTAGAACAATATAAACACCTAATTTTAAATGAAAATTTCAAACTCTGGTACTCAAAATCTTTACTGAATGTGTTCAACCCAACATGGTAAAATTTGAATAAAAAACAATATTCCAGTTTTTTTATAATAAAAAACACATTAATATTTCTGTTTTTCTCAAAACCATAATACACACACATGCATGCATGTCAAAGATGTAGGTTGTTCATAGACAACCTGTTACTAAGGACGTTTTACACATCCTAAAATGTGAGCATATAATCAAGCATGGATTCAAAATACAATATGATTGCTTGTATATTGATGAGCTACTGATATATTCCATGTGTATATATATGTGTGTATATGCATGCGCGCTTGTAAAGTGTACATGGGATAAAAATTATTTAAGGAAGAAAGACGCTGATCGAAATGGGAAACCCAAAACAGGGATATGGTTCGGACATGGCACTCGTGAATATAAGATAAATGAAGCAAACAATTCTCGTACCGGAATAAGAATATACTATCGACGGCAAGAGTATATTGAGTAGAGCTAAACCTGTTTCGCTCTACAGGCATAAATAAAACAACCAAGAAAGAGCATCTGTATAGACTTAATCCTTGCAGAATTAACATGTTGTATCCATTTTCATACAACTCTATATATGTACATATACATATTTAATTAGCTTCCTTCATTAACAAACATATTTAATTAACAAATCAATCATTGAGTAACCTTCCCATTAGAAAAGAGATATTCTAACCGATTAAGCATAAACCTCTTCTATCAATGGTAGCTGAACCTTTAACCCGCCCTCACCACCCCACCCCTCCTCTTCCACAGACCGGCCGGATTCTGCGGCCTCGACTTCATCTCCACCGGCATTGGTGGGTCAATCTCCTCAACCACCACCTTCGCCGACAAAACTCTCTTTAGCACCAACAAGCCAGAACTCAACGGCACCGATGGTGATGGCAAGGACGATATTGCCCCTTTCTTGAGCATCGACAAACTAAATTGGCCAGTAAAATTCGGAGTACCAGCACTTGATGATCGTGAAGAAGAAGATGATGACCATGATGATTGAGTTCTGCACCACCGTATCTGTCCCATGCATCCAACTTCTTGGTGACATGGGCTCCACACTACTGGGACTAGGGCTGTGCTGGTGGTGGGGACGGTTTTTAAATTTCTTGGCTCGATGCGGCGAAGTTGAAGGGCTCTTGTTGCCATTTTGGGGAGTTGAAACTTTAATTGGAGGAGGTCTTAAGCACCATGCAGGGTTAAAGGAGCTGACTTTGTTTTGGGAATGGACTTTGGTGGCCATTGGTTTGTTAATTATGGAGTGATTTGGTTTTCTTTGGTGTTTGGATTTGGGAGAGGAGATTATATATATATATATATATATATATATATATATAAAGAGGAGAGGAGAATCAAGAGGATTTGAATTTTGGATGTGACCAATTCTACTATGTATAAGTCTTCGAGTTAGGATAAGATGCAAGGTATGGTACATCTCTCCTATAGCACATGATATTTTCCAATAATTTTAGATTTGCAAAGTTTCATTTTTAATAATATATGTCTAAAAGCATAATAGAATTCTCTTAGTTAAGGTTAATTTTTTATCTTGAAGTCGAAGGTTTCATTTCAGAAACGTATGAGGAAATCTCCATGGGTGATGCCTCATGCAAAGTTTTCTATTTTAAAGGCCTAAACTAGGGAGTGTGCACTGTTTTGTGTTTGGCTTTATCTGTTCCTAGGAATTAATACTTATAACAATTTAACAGTTTTATAATCTTTTCGCTTCTTATAAAGTTATCTTTAGTCGAGAAGAATCCGATGGAAGAACTATCAAGCCTATTTCTTATCCATTGATTTATTAATTAGGCAATGGAATATATTCGATTTCGCTCTTGGTTATATTTGAGCCTTAGAGTTGAACATGATTCTATAGAGCATAATATATCATCTATCTCCTTTTTAAACCATCGACACTTCTTTGGAAAGGGTTGACGTCCCCGTGGTAAAACTTTGTAAGATTTTACTGGAGCTTTTTTCCATAGCCGACCCCATTTGGGATGAGACGAGGCTTAGACGAGGATAAGGATGATGGTGATGAGATTTACTAAGTAGGCAACTGACGTCAATTAAGAGAAGGGTGAAGTCATATTGACAGGTAATCATCAAACTTTGTTAAATCTTTTCATAAATCCTCATGTTCTATAACCGATCCTATTTTGCTATAGGTGTCATAGATGATGATGATGAAGATGATTGAAACACAAATGGGAAGCCTAGACGAGGTCCAACTACTAGTATACAATAGAAACTATTAAATAATTAAAACCGAAGAGAATTTTACTCCAGATAATTGCAAGAGAATTTTTAATAGCATGTTTGAAACTTGTAATGAAAGGATACCATGGGGACTTTTTCATTTGATCGTGGAATCAAGCTGATACCATACAACAAGCGATGTGACTAAAAACCCAACATCCAAGACAAAGTTGTGCTCTTTTTTTTTTAAAACATCATTAACAACATATGAAACGAACTATCCAAACAGGAATATGCCCATCACCACCACCACCACCCCCAACACACACCGAAAAACACACACACGGTGCACATGATCCTAAGCTGACCTTTTTCGTATTAGTTCAACCTAGAAAATCATGGAGGATAATCCCAATAGATGAACAACATTGGTCAGATGATCGTCCCAATAGACGAACAGAAAATCCCATTTGAACGATGGTGAAAAGTAGTTATATAAGATGATTGCTATTCATAACCATTTTATTACATAGTGATTGAACAGGGCAATTATATCCGAAAAACTTACATGAAAATTAATCACGTTTAAAAGCATCTAGACAAAGAGAGTAGACCTCCTAAGAGTTTGGGAAACCGACGTTGGAGAGAATTCTAGTCAAGGTTCATCTGAACTATCTGGCATAAGACTCATAACTGTTAAGCATAGGAAAACATATGAACAATGTATTTTAGGTTTTATGAAGTCTTCTCTTATTCTTATTAGTATGCTTAAGCATATTTTAATCTTATATTAGAAGTTCTTTTAAAAGGTCAGGCTTGTCATTACAATGACCATAGCCTCAGACTGAACTCTATGATTGTTTTTCCCTTCTACACTTGCTCCGTCAGGATTTGACAGCGATTAAAAGAGAGTAGGTATCAGGTCGGCAACCATTCACTAAACTTTGTCAGATGGAGCCGTTCTGATATTGATGGAACCAGACTTAGATGGCTATTATCATGAAAGCTTTGGTTAAATTGGTAAGATTTTGAGATACATGCATGAGATGGTACATTTGTTTCCTAATAAATTATCTCCTCCTGATTTTTCCATTGCTGATGGCAATCCTAGATATTTATCACATGTCAGATAATGAAAAAGTTCATCAAAATTATGATTTCTGTTGCCCTCCCAAGACTTGTACTGGTCATGTTCTTTTGGCTCACATTAGCTGTCAGAAAAGTCTTGAAAACCCAGTTGTACCATCTAAGTCCATAATTTCCTTGTTAGTTATAATCAGAGGGTTTATTTTTTTCCCCCAATAATGGGTATCTATGAGCATGAGTTAGTTATATCCATGCCCTTACTGAAGGAAGAAAATTAAGGGATCATATACCGAAGGTGATTGGAATGGGTCGGTTCCGCTCGACTTTACGTGCACGCCTGGAACGCATTTTTTTTATATAGAAAATGGATCATCTATCCCCTTACTAAAGACTAAAAGCCGAGCCTAGAAGAATTTGAAAGAAGCAACTGAGTTGCTTCATATGATTATGACATACCTCTTTTATACATGGTTCTATCAGTTCTATCGGTAAAAGAAATTGGCACTAATTGAGATAGGATCGATTGTAGAACTGGAAAACTTGGTTAACTCAGTCATGAAAACTTTGCCTTTCTGGCAGCCCTACTGTGATGGAAATAGACTTAAATGATGATGATGAGGATTGAGGATGATAGCTAAGGTTGACATTTAAGCCTGGAATGCAAACTTTCCTTATAGTGTAGAGGAGGTTCTATTTGCTAAACTGAACAATCAGTCTCCAATAGCTTAACATAAAAGATTGTAATGGCCAAGGAAAATATAGAGGACGCTTGCAGGAGTAGGTTCCTTTTCATTTAATCTCCGGTGAAAAAACTCATGGATGAATATCAACAACAACAACAACAAAAACAAGCTTCTCGCAAATAATTAAGAATTGGTTACTTGAATCTTTTGTCTTCTGTTTGATTGGGTTTAAGGGGGCCGCGCCAGTTTCAGAAATAGTATATTTGTTATTAAAAAAAATTGCAGGACAACAATGATAAACTATAAGAAAATTATATTTTTATTATAAGGGCCATAGAAGCTTACCTGTTTCCAATAAATGTAAAGAAATCTTTGAAGAGTAAATATTAGTATAGGTACAAAATAAGGAAGACATGAAACAAAGCAACCGTATATTACCTCAAGATCGAAAGGCTAACGAGCTGTAATTAATATAGCAGATGTCACAGATGCCAAACATGAAAGTGACAGCAAGACTGTATTCATCGCACCTCATCCCAAAACAATATCCAATCAATTGCGCCTTTTCTTTGCTTCGACGAGCAATTTAATATCTTGTAGAAATCTCAAAATCAGAATCATTTCCCAAAAGTAAAATTTTCAGTTTAACCATCTTCTGACTCCTTACTGGTATTAAAATTTCCTTTGGAACACGTTACATGCTTGATAACAAGTCGTTTATAGCAATCAAGAAGTTTGTGCACATCTTCAACAGTTAAATCGCCTGCATTCGCGTACAAGTAGGGGAACTCCTGTAAATATGTACTAAATTGATCGTCCTTCAAATTTTTAGTAGCTTCCTCCTCTAAATTTGAGATAGATGACAAATTTGAGATAGATGGCACATTTGTAATAAATTGATCCTGCCCTTGCTCTCTTATAAATGCATAAGCCTCTATCTCCTTGGCTGTATATATAGTTTGCTCGTTGAGGTCATGATCAGTTTGACTTTTGATACTTTCTGTATTGGTTGATAGACCCAAAAGATGAGCTCTCGCAGATTCAATTTTGTTCTGGAATTCTACTTCATCCATTGAAAGTGATTTTGCATCAATATTCCATATGAAAGTTTCTGCAGAGAGAAGATTTGTGAAGTAATATGCCACTTCTGAGACTAGTCTTGATTTGAGTCTATATTGCTGTATGTATAAGAGATTTGAATGGAGCTGTGAAGGATTTGCCTGCACAAAAAATGACACTTTAATTACATTGCTCGATACTGTCATTATTAATTGTTGATAAATGTACTAGAAAAAAAAAGGTTATGTACATTTCTCATGGTAATTTTTAAGCGTTTAAAGCCAATACTATGAAACGCCAATAAAAGTAAAACCAATAATATTGAGTCATCTTACACATTACAATTTCAATAAATAATTTTAAGACTGAAATCATTACGATGCTGTTTTGACTTTATTTGCCGCCATAGGCTCCATTAAATGTATCCTAGAAAAGTTCTATTATCATTTTTATCCTTCTAGACTTTTCCTTCAGTCTAGGTGAATTTGAAGAATAACAAATAATCTCTCAAAACTATGAAAATCTCCTCTTATTTATAGTTTCTTCAACGAGAACTTGGCACTAATCATGAGATGGTTGGTGTAGGTTTAGAATGAGCCATCTAAAAGTAGAATACTATGTGCATGTTAGTTAATAAGTTCAACAAGGAAAATAAACAAGTCCGAGCCAATTCTTGACAAAATAAAGCAACCCGACAGAATAAGAAAGTTGAAGGTTTGAATTTTCCTATTAAAGTGTGTATTGAAATCAGAAAACAATTCCTACAGAAGTAAAGTAACAACCTGAAGTCATCGAATTACATAAGCAGGGTTAAAGAAATGAAGGGCGGCATGATTATTTCAGGTTCATTAAAACATTTACGAGCACGAAATTGAGCTTGCCTTTATGGTAAGATATATGAGGACTGAAAGGAAATCATCTGCTCCTGGAGGGTTCTCCTCTGATGCGTTTAACAACAAGTCATTAATGACTTTACAGCAACTGAAGATGCACATAAGTTTGTCTCTGGGAGCTTTGTACGAATTAATCTTCTGCAGTTCTTTCTGTGCAAGCTACAAAATTAGAACATAATATTGAAGTTTTAGTATACATCACCTACACAAATAAATTCTTCAGAGTTAGTTAACCATCATGATATGATGACTACAAAATGTGATGTAAAGAAATTATAAAGACAGGTCTTTTACTCATAAGTCATACCAGCCAAGTTGTTGCATTTTGAAAGGCTGGCTTTATATCCAAATTTTCAGGTCGTACAAATTGCTCTAGTAAAGCTATTTGCAAAAACAGTTCCTCATCACGTTGCACATCTTCTGGAAGCGATGCAAATGTCCGATTAAAAAGTTTTGTCATCACGTATTTCTCTAGTCCCTGAAGACAATGGGCATTGCAATGAGTGCACAACAAATAACATATACATAAAGGATAGTTAATGATATGAGTAAGATAATGTTTCCCATTTTGATCATTGGAAAGATACCACATTTGTTTTTAATGAAGTCAAAATAGAGTGTGGAAGAACATATTAAAATGTATGCTTTAGAAGTTGGGTGGTATCTAAAGTAAGTTCCTAATATCCTTCATTTAAGTACTCAAAAATCGCATTTCTAACGTATTGGCTTCTACATACTTTATGGCTCCTTATATTCAATGTATTGCCAGGTCAAGTTGTAATTTCCCCCCCTTTTTTGACGCCGGTTTTGTTTTCAGCTTTGCAATTTGATCTTTTTAATTCAGTGCAATATATTTGAGAAAGGCTGAAAAGCCCGCCTCCGTTCTTTTATAAATAAATAAAAAATCAATGTACTGCATGTTTGAGTAAATCGGTATTCGTTGAAGATAAAAAGCAATTAATATAATAAACCACACCTCACCAGCACTTTCTAGCTCTTCCTCTGAACAACCAGCCCAGAGCTTATGAACCCTGAAAGCCGCTTCCATGTTGGTGAGGAATTCTTGAACAGCAGCACCATCTTTTTCTGGGTCAGGAGCTTTGTTCGAGAATGATATAATGAAGCTGCCATGTGAAACACACGCGACGTAAATGCTTGCTTTCTGAACAAATCTTGTGAGTAGAAGAAAATTGAAAATAGAGGACCAGAAGAGACATTATTAGCATCCTTCAGGGGAGGGGGGATGATAACCCAAATAAGATATACATATATGACCAAACCATCAAGAATTGTCCAAGGTATCTAGGGTTGGTCAGTGACATATATCTGTATCTCATTATAAAAGTTAACATCAACAAAAACAAGTTATAGTAACTATAGAGCTCACTTTGGGTACAGTGGAAAAGGTTGATGTGTTTCCTATAAAAAAAATGATATAATCACAGTTCCCAGACCCGCCGCAAAAAAATTGCTGCATTTAAACTTTCATATTCATATTTCAGACCGAGCGTTGGAAAAGGAGTTGCCAAATTGTCATTGTGGCTCCATTTTCATCCAACCAAACAACCCCTTAACAGCGGAACCAAAATTAATTATCCACCAGCTGCTCCTTTTGGCTCTTAAGTAATGTTAAGATCTGTTATAATACAGAGTCTCAAACAACCAAGCCACCACTATAGTTTTTGGGAAAGTGTTTATCGTATCTTAAAAGGTCCTAAGTTCAGACCTCCCTATAATTCCACATTTGGGGGCCTCTTGTGTGTATTTCTCCTTCCATATGTATACACACGTGAGCCATTTATAATATAGCCTACCTCTACATGGAAGTCCCCCCCCCCCCAAAACATGTGAAGTTAGGTACCGTGTTTTATTAAAGATGTAATAATGAAACAAACAAATAAGGCAATCTCCTACATAAAGAATAAGAAAATAGTTAATGGGTCTCCAGTGGCACGATGAAAAGTATTAAGTCAGCTTACTCTAAATATTTAGTCCCCCAGATCATCAACTTAAGCCTCTAGGTAAGTTAGTTTTCTTACAAGCAGCATGTTACAACTCCAAACACACTTTGAAAACGACCAATCAACAAGAAACACAATGTCGGGTGTCCTAAATGCTGAAAGCAGGATCACATCAACAATGAATGTAGAACAACATTTACCAAATTGACTTTCCTATAAAGAAAAACATATACCAAATTGACCCAGATCACCTCCTAATCGAATTTCCACAAAACAGATTAAAAGAACATGCCGTTAATAAGTATAAATCTAGCAACTATTGGAGCAAAATTCATTGAAACGAAATTTACTTCTTGATGGATGTGATGAAATCAGCGGCGGATGGGTGACGCAAGCGCTCCTTAAAGTCGTGCCAATCGACTGGACTCTGGAGCATGAGAGCAGCAGATCTCCATTGCATCACCTAAGAAATTTTAATGGTGCATAAACGAAGATGAGAGAGAAGGGGGGAGATGGAGATTGTTGATAACTACTGACATCGGAGATACCAAAAACGAGTTTCTTCTGAGTTGTTAAGGGCAGAAAACGGTACAGGTTGCTCATATATTGTTAAATTAACCAATAACCGCCATGAATTGTTATCGAGAAGGAGTACTAGGGTGCAAATGGTCTGAGTTATCCGGATCCGCTTTAGTTTCACCTCGAAACTACATCCATGGATAGTATGTATATCCAAAGCTTCCATAATTTCCTTTTGTTATTTTGGCTAATTGTGGGTTTGCATCATGCTATAATTATATGCATTTGGAAATTGGATCTAAGAGTTAAAATGTATGGACTGCACTTTTGCATGCTCATTATCCAAGATTTGAATTCGTAATATATGAAACCGGATCATAAAAGCTCATTTATTATCTATGTGCAGGAAAAACGAATTAGAATTGCTATGAGCTTTCAATCTTTTTTATCTCCATTCTCGTTCTCTACCATCCTTGATCTTGGCAGCTGTAGCACAATCTTTTTCTGGATGTGTCGTGTGCTTGGGTTAGGCTTACAAGCTACGGGACGGTTCAAAAAATTAAATAAAAAATACCCCATGTCTCTAAGCAAGCATTGTTGCCCCGCGCTCCTACTATCCCAGCAGTGTTAAGATTTTCTTGATGTGCATTGTTGGGTCACAAGTCACAACCGTCCGCTTATGTTTTTCTCAAGAAATTGATTATCTCTTCATCTTATGGGGTCCAATGAAGGCCTCAAGAATCAGGGCTGCTTTAATCTACAATTTTATTGCCATAATCCATCAAATTAAGCTTAAGCAGCACACTACAATCCCAAAAAAACACAATGTTGGGAGCAAGATCACATCAACAATGATCGAATAAAGAACAACTGTATTCCAAATTTGACCCATATGATCAAAATGGCTTCTTTGATTAAAAAAAATTAAGAGTAAGAAAAGGGGAAATTTTACTTCTTGATGGATTTGACGAAATCGGAGGCAGATGGGTGGCGCATGCGATCCAGGAAGTCGTGCCAAGCGACGGGAGCATGAGAGCTGCTGTTTTCCATTGCATCCACAAACAAATTTTAATGGCGATTTTGTGAAAGATGAGAGAGGGATGGGCTTCTTAATAACTAAGCATGTATTATTGGGGACGGAGATGCCAAAGCCGATTCACTATTTCATATCCTCATTTTTTATTTTTTAACTTTTTGTTTTTGGTTTTTTCTTTTCTATTTTATGGGAATTGTGGGTTTGAATGTTGCTAATTTTAGAACTATTTGCTGAGCTATGAAAAGATTTAAGTTTCTTATATCATCGGACGGTTACCAAGCTGAAATTCTAAAATGTAATGAATTCACTTGGTTAAAAGAAATTAAATAAAATTAATTAGATAACCACCTCATCACTAAATCTATATTAAAATGATTGATTTTGAATGCAATTTTTTTTTTACCGCAACAAAGCTCACCGGACCAGCATGTATTCTTTTTCGACCGCAAAGAAGCTCACCGGCTCCGCATGCCCCTCTTCGAAACACTAAATGGGAGTTCCCGTCTTCGATCCCTGATCTTCCCCACAAACTCTTATCGTCCATCCGTAAGCTATGAACGAAGATAATTATTCGTACGATAACCATCCCACAATTTTATAACTATACATGATTTTAAACACATGCATTAGGTGGAAAACGCCTGGTTATTATATTTGGGAAAGTAGGTGCCACTTCCAATTTAACTTTCAATTTCAATTTAAAGAAAACACGGAAAAGAAAATGGAAAATCCTTTATTATTAAGATGGGCACTTTATCTCAATAATTTGATTGCAGTTTTTTCTTTTTTGTGGGGGATCCACTTACATTTTTACAAGGTAGTTACAAAAGTTTTTGTTATGATGGAATTTCCATTCCGTTTTTTGTAATTGAAATTCTTCGATCATCTGCGGTTAGTGTTAGAAAATATTTAATACTATACTACTGATTAATCTAATATAGCAAAATAGCCAAAAGGAATGTTTATCGAGTTTTTGGAGAATTGAAGATGGCTATGATAGAGTTTTGTCCTTAAGAGTAATTTGTGTTCCTCTCGGAGAAATTGATTGGATACATAAATTAGCCTGATGTGCTACTCTTCAGGATTCAACGGTCAGTCGCGAGTATGTAAGAAATTTATGATTTATATTTCTTTAATTTATATGGCATAATTCATAATATTACACTCTCATATGCATTCCAACACGAGTCTAGAGAAACATAATTTGATACCTTGATTTGAAAAGTAAGAACAAAGTTTTCTTGATGGATAGAAACACCTACTTAATTCACAGCTCTTAATTATGTGCAGACAATAACTCCTTTATACAATCTTGTCATCAAATGGTTATAGAAACTACCAAGTGGTTTTAGAAAACCATTTTATTTTATGCCCAAAACTTTATATAATAGGATATTGAGTTATTAAGTTATTATATCTAACAGTCTTCCACTTGACTATAATCATCTTATTTAAGATATAATATTCTTGCAACTATATTTTATGGCCAAATTAAATAGTTGCACTTAACTGAGCAAATATTCTACTTTTAAAATCTTCAAACATGTACATGTAACTCTATAAGCAATTATTCAGAATCCAAACTTTTATTGCTTAATTAACTATAATCACATGACTTAAATTTATTGCGCACACCTTATTAGTCATGTACAAAATACTAACAACATTCATATGTCTAGAGGTACAAATATATAGAGCTTAGGAAAATGGTACACAACACTTGAATCCTTATAAATCTCATATTTCTTGGATGACCCGTAAATGGAATGACGCGTAATACTTTAACCTATGAGTCAATAATTATGGACTTCATTTTTATGTACTAAAAACCAAATATGCTCACGAAATTGATCTATAATTTTATAAATCTTATGTCGAAATGTCTTTAATTGACTTTTTATATACTATTGTTAGTAAACTAAGATTAGTCATGGTAAATGGTAAAGCTTTTAATATGTGTCAATCTCTTTAAGCCTCGTGACAAATTTCTCGAGCATAACACTCATGAAAGTCTCATATCAATATATAAATTTATTCTATCACCTTCAGACGTATTCTCCTCATCATGAGTCGTTGTAATGTCATTTTTCTATAAGCTTGTGTTTAAATCTTTCTTATTATCAAGAATATCTTTATTTCCATTAGCCCATCAAAAGTATCCATATTTTGGACAAATTAAACTTTATGAGTTAGTTAATAACATGAGCGATCCACTTTAATTTTATCTTTTATGTCCTTGAGAAGGTAAAATAATTTCTCAAATTTTACGTACGAGAAAATTTACTCTCAGTGAACTCAAAATTCTTAAATTTTATTATTGGATACATATGCAAGGATCACAAGTAGGAATAACTTTATAATCAAGTCAGTATATACATCATTGCTATGATATCCTAAGTATATTAAAATAGACCAATGTCTACTTTAATTAATAAATTCAACATTCATGTGTGTAGAGATTGCTAAATGCATGAATCCACTAATTACAATATATTAAGATTAACAATTTAATATCAAAATAGAAATCTCTTTTCCTATGGGCATAAGAAATCTCTATTTTAACATTCTTTAAACTATCTTAATCCAATTAAAAGAATAAGAAAACTGCATAATAAGACTAGGAATGCAATATGAGATAGACAATTTCTTTTACTGCAAGCATAAGAAACTTGTAACGGCCCCAATATTACTATACTTTCGTGTTTTCTTTCTTTTGTAAAATATTGTATTTATTCTTAGTATTTTCCTTATATTTTGTTTTCTATTAAATATATTATTTTATTATTCCATCTATATTTGCTAAACCCATTTCTTTAAACTAAATCTTAATCTATTTCAAATTAAACATAAGATCAAACCCAGCTCATAACCCAAATTCAATTTCGTTTTCATTTTCTTTTATAAAACTATGAGCCCAAAAGCCCACATTCTTTTCAAGCAGCATCATATATTTAATTCTTGTTTAATATATGTATAAACAACCTTATAGCTCATAGGTTAAGTCTGTGTATTATTATTCCATAGGCCACCAGTTCGAATCTTTGTCTTGCAATTACTTTTATATGTTTTTTAAACTCTCTCATAATGTACAAATAAGATCTTTCATTTCATCTTCCCTCAAAGTTTGGGTGTCACCGGAGCTCACTTCGTCCCTAGGAATTCAAGGCCGAAATTTTGTACCATTCACAAACTTCGTAGGTGTCGTTTTACTTTTTATTTCTTTCCTCTCAAAATCTCCATAGAGAATACTTTTAGAAACTAACTTGATTCTTATCTTGGTTGCTCGAGCATATGTCACCTAGACTTGTTTTTGCCGCTAGAAATTGAATCGGTGAGCCGGTTGTTATACCGAATCACACAACCCGTATGTCCATTCTCTTTTTCTCTACCTCCATCTCTTTCTCTTTATCTTTCTCTTATCGTATTTCTATGAACCGCTTCCCTTATTATATCATAGTCCCTAAATGAATAAAAATATTGTTACATATATAAATATTGGAAACACACCAAAACACATAAATATAGTTATATAATTTCGATTATACTTGTGATTGCCTCTTATTCAAGTTACGTTGTCTTCTAATTGTATTATAACTTTCCTTCACATCTTGCATATAGATTTACCCTAATTAAGAATATAATAAATCTAGAGGAAAATGATATGGTATGATATACGTTCATGTATAAGTTCTTAGGAAAATAAGTATTGTATCAGTTTTGTCGCTATTAGCAATTCATATATTAAGATTGCGGAGACCGATTAGGATATATAGTTTGTCGCTGTATTTTAAACTACTTTATTTAAATATTGTAAAAGAAAATGAAGTTATAAATAAATACCATGGTTTTCTCATTCTCACATATGATATATCAATACCTTTACTTTTAAAATATTTTTTAGAAATTAATTTTTACTTATGGAAATTTATCTATGATGGAATATATTTTTGTGTACACGCTGTAAAAATTTTAGATCGAATCGCTTAACAGTTTATGAATTTTATCGTTTTTACTCACTGTTCGTAAAAACAGAAAACTGTATTTATCGCTCAACTTCTAGAACACATAACTTATTCTATCGATATCTAAATTGAGCAAACTTAAGTGTTTTGGACATTTACATCGAAAGATCTAGATTTTCTTAGTTTTAAGTTTTTACTGAAAACCGACGTAAAATATATAAAACTGCATTACAATATTTAATGACGGATCTGGACAGAATATGTCCTGATTCGGACACTATTTTTAAATAGGATATAACTCAAACTCCCGATATCCATTCGTGACAAACTTTAAATGTGTAAATGCACAATTGATAGAACTATAATTTTCTGTATATTAGATTACTTAGAAATGTATGGAAAAACTCGAAATAGGCTTTGCAATACAATATATAGTTGTTGTCCAGAAATTAGAATTTCTGTTTTAAACGCTGAAATTAAAATGATCGTAATTAGAGCTTCAGGAGGCCAAATCGCGCGAACCTTAGTTGTTTGGATATATACACCGAAATACCTACAAGTTTCTAATAATCTTCGTAATCTGAAACCTGATGGAAATTGACCAAAACTGTATTTTAAAAATATGTGACGGTGCTGAACAGATTCCGATCTGTTTTGCGCGACGGTACGAAAACATGTATATATCCCAACCCAATAGTCGTATTTAGGCGAGACTAGAACTCACGTGTGTATGGTGTTTTTCGTCACCCCCATTGAGATGGGAAATACGCGTCGCTTGTCGGGCGTATACAGATTCCCCTTGCCTAGAGTAGGCTGGGGTTTATTAATTGTGGGGATCCGAATCTCCGACCGCCGTGGACTAAGCTGTCGTTAATTACCCCTCGCCTTTGAAGCGAAGGAACCTCCGATTGACGGGTCAAACTAGTCATGCGAACTCAATGTGCAGTGTGCGTATATGTGTGTCTTGAGGGGTTTTGGGTATATCGGGAGCTTCACAGAGTTTACGGGGGTCCCGCTATCCGGATAGCAGGCTGCGGGTCAAGAGGGCTAGCAGCCCCCTTACGGGATGCGGGGCAATGCCCCGTTAGAAATTTTTTTCCAGCGGGGGAGGTGTTTTGAGTGTGGGATGTATGAAAAAAAGAAAGAAAAAAAATGATGGAAAACGTCCTAAGGACGTGTGGGAGCTGGGCGCTGGATGTCAGCGCCTCATGTGCCCGGCACGTGGGAGCTGGGCGTCGGCGCCATACACGTCCGCCACGTGGGCGCTGGGCGGCTGCAAAAAAAAAGGTTTAGCCCCGGAATAAGGAGTTGAACTCCCGAAAAGTATTTTTATCTATGGAGTTAAACTCCAAAAGATCTTGAATGGAATTAAACTCCTAAAAAGGGTTTTATTTGTGGAGTTAAACTCCAAAAGATCTTGAATGGAGTTAAACTCCTACAAAGGGTTTTATTTGTGGAGTTAAACTCCAAAAGATCTTGGCAAATGGAGTTGAACTCCCAGGAATCTTTGGAGATGATCAAAGAAGACCCCTTTCTTCTCCCCTTTAGCCCTGAATATTCTTTTGAGCCTTGGATTTTACCTAAGTGGGGTTTTTGGAAATGGGTCTCCTTTTTACTCTTCTCTGTTGGCTGGATTTTGGAGAAAAGGGGGGTGGGACTTAAAATCACCCCTTTTAGGGATTTGATGGAAGATCCGAGCTCCCCTTCAAGGGTTTTATGGTGAAAAACATTTTCTTTTTGGAAAAAAGAAGAGTTAAACTCTTGATTTAATTCAAAAAAGGGAAAGAAGGTTTAGAATCTTGAGGGATTTGATGGAATTTGATGGAAGATCCGAGCTCCCCTTCAAGGGTTTTATGGTGATGTTCCCCTCCGAAAAGGCGGCGCACAGGACCGCGATGTCCTGACGCTGGGATTTTGGGCAGATGCTATTTGGTTTTATCCGTCCACCTCTCCGAAGATGCCAAGTTGATTTACGGCACCGTGTATCGGAGGTTTAGACGGATGCGGCCGATGTAGCAGACTTCGTCAGATTCCCCCTCGAGGTGAGGGGTTTTTGATTGTGGGGACGCTCTTCCCTGCAGGCGCAAACCCCTGCAGTTAATTACGCTACCGCGTCGCGGTAACAACTTTCTCCTGCTCCAGAATTTCACTTCGTGTCGTGTGTGTTTTGTTTGTGGTTGCCCGTGGATTGTATACGGAGACTGAGTAATGCCGTCGCCCGTAGGACGTGGATTAGTCCAAATCCGTATTTACTTAGATTTGGGTTTGGTGTTTTTAGTTTAAGAATACATTAGCCATGTTGAGGCTAAGATCAACTTAAACGTTCGTTAAGGATACGTTAGTCCTGTTTGAGACTAAGATCTACTTAACGGGATCGTCTAGATCCATTTATTATCTGGCCGTCAAGACTCGTCACCTCTCTGACATCGTTGAAGGATTACAACGATAGGTGTCAGAGGAGTTCGGAGATGTACCTTCGAACCAGAGTTGATTTGGAATTTTATAGTCCATTTGAGTGTTTAAGGATACGTTAGCCGTGTTTGGGACTAAGATCAACTTAAACGGGACCGTTTAGATCCGGCAAAAGAGCACTTAGAGGCTCTATTGTTCCAGTTTAGGGACGTAGTGGTCCATGTTCCAGTTTAAGGACGTGGCGGTATATATTCCAATTTAGGGACGTGATGGTCCGTATTCCAGTTTAAAGACGTGGTGGTCCATATTCCAGTTTATGGACGTGGTGGTCCGTATTCCATTTTAGGGACGTGGTGGTCCGTTATTAGTTTAGGGACGTTTCGGTCCGGCATTAGTTTAAGGACGTTTTGGTCCAGCACTAGTTTAAGGACGTTTCGGTCCGATATTAGTTTAAGGACGTTTCGGTCCGATATTAGTTTAAGGACGTTTCGGTCCATATTGACGTATGTGGTCGTCGGGACCCGTCACCTCTCTGACGTCGTTGAAGGATTACAACGATAAGTGTCAGAGGAGCTCAGAGATGTACCATCGAACCGGATATAAATTGATTTAAGAGAGAGTTGTGCTCAGTCAATTTTATTTAAGGACTTACGGCCAAAATTGGGCTAAGTCCAGTTGAAAATGTTCACATTTTGTTTGCATTTAGCCTGTTAGGCCACTGTTTGGGCTTTCCCCTTTTTAGAATGATGCATAGCATTACTTCGGGCTATTCATGCCTATTTTGACTGGGCTCTGCCCTTTTTATTATAATGCAGAGCATTTGTTTTGGTCCATTGGACCTCTCAATTGGGCTCTGCCCCTTTAAATAATGCATAGCATTATTTTTGGTCTGTTTAGACTTTTTAATTGGGCTCTGCCTTTTTGAAATAATGTGCAACACTTTTATTTGGTCCCTTGGACCTTCGATTGGGCTCTGCCCTTTAATAATGCATTGCACTAGATACCCTGACAGTGTCCCACATGGCTTGTCAGGTACTTTGCGCAATTAATGAGCGCAAGCGCTCGTGAAGGTGACACGTGTCACGTTCTGGTGAGCGCAAGCGCAACAGCGCAGTGCGCTGCGTTAGTGCGCTGCGCTGCTGTACTGCTGACACGTGGCGCTTCCTGGCGGCTTGCGCAATAGCGCAGTTTTGGCAAGCGCTGGGCACTGTTCTTATTCTTTTGGATCAATTTCAGATCAGAGAAAACAAGTTTTTTCTTATTTTCTAGAGAACCAGTGGTTCATATAAGGTAAGGCACTGTTATCTTGAGAATCTTTTAGATTCAGAACCAATGGTTCATAAAAAGAAGTGGAAGGCACTGTTTATTATTTATTTCTTTCTTCTTCTTTTTATTAATGATCCTAGATCTTGTTCTCAGATCAATGATCTGTTCATAAGAGAATTTTCTCTTTTTCGAAAGGTTTTTACCTTTTTCTTTGTTCTTGAGGATTTCTCTCCAATTCTTCAGAGTCTTCTCTGTTTAATTTTTCACAAAATGTTCCCCCTTTGAATTGAGGTCTAAGGTCCTTTATATAGTGCCCATAAATTAGTTAAATTTGTTAAAGATATCTTTCTCTGAGTGATTTTGGGAATTTTCCCCACCGTTGGATCTTTGATCCAAGGGCTTCTGTTTTACAGAAGAAAATCTTCTTGTTTTAACAAGAACAGAAAGATTTCTTTAAATCTCCATTCTGTTTTGCGCAACTCCCCAGCGCTTGACACGTGTCGCGCAGCGCAGCGCTTGCGCAGCTGTGCTTGCGCAACTGCGCAGACACGTGTCGCGCAGTGCATTGCTTGCGCAACTGTGCTTGCGCAGTTGGCTTGCGCAACTGTGCTTGCGCAGTTGGCTTGCGCAACTGTGCTTGCGCAGTTGGCTTGCGCAACTGCGCAGACACGTGTCGCGCAGTGCAGTGCTTGCGCAACTGAAACGTTGCTTCCTTTACTTTTTGTTTTAAACAGAGCTTTGCTCTGATTGGTTGCGCTGCCTCGGGCGCTGCGCTGATGCGTCTGCGCCAGACACGTGGCGCCCTGCGCTCAGCGCAGAGGATCTGAAGCGTTGCTTTATTTATTGAAACTTAGATTTTGGGCAAATCGGAAGCGTCGCTTCTCCTGAGATATCTTTTCATCTCCTTTTTTCAAGTCAAACTCGTATTTCCAAAATTCTGATTTCCCGGGCCTTGGAAATGATTTCATTATGCACAGAATCTTCTGCGCCTGGGTCTATATATATAATTCGAGGCTGAGCCTTTTCTTCTCTCATTTTCAGAGAACTTCTTCGATCATGGCTTGCAACCGTCCTCACGCCCGCCGACAACCATGGGAAGTGCCGATCCGGGACATCGTTCCCCTTTTTGCTGCGCGCTTGGTGGACTCCTCTCTTTCGGACGAGCAGTGTGATGCTGCAATGTACGAGCTTTCGACTCGTGTGGGGTCTCCTCTTCCCCCGGGTTCCATTTGGCTTCGGATGATCCTTGCCTCAGTACTCGCCGACCTTCCCCCTCCTCCGGCGGAGATGTCCTCGGCAATACTTGATGTGGCCGAGGATAAGATCGAGAGCTTTTTCGAAGCGTTTTTGATCACCAAAGCCCTAAGGGACTTCTCCTTCTACTTACTGAGCCAGATACGGGCTCGTCGGATCGTCATCGCCACTTTTTCCCAGGAGTGCGGCGTCGACCGTTGGATGGCTACCCCTCGGGAAGATCGCCGCTTCGACGTGATGGAGAAGATGGAGAGGGAGCTGAATAATCTTCTTTTTCTTTTTGTGAACCCTTGTCTCTCTGATCCCGTATTTGGTGATCTTTTTTAAATGTAATAACAATAAGAATGAATAAGTATTTTTCTTTTTAATCAAGTACTTCATTGTCTGTTAAGGGTTCTTTTATTTTAGTTCTCTGTTGTGCTTGTGCATCGTATGATTTTAATTTGTTATTATCAAGTGCATGTAATTTTGCATGGATAAATTGCCTTTGGCACTTAGCCCCTTCTTCTGTGCGAGCGCATCTGCGCTGACACGTGTCGCTCAGCGCACAGCGCAGCGCAACTGCGCTGCCACGTGTCACACAGCGCAGAGCGCGGCACGGCGCTTCCTTTAACAGAGCTTTGCTCTAATTGGGCGCGCCTTCTTGGACGCTGCGCTAAGGTATCTGCGCCAGACACGTGGCAGGTCGCGCGCAGCGCGAAGGATCTGAAGCGTTGCTTCATTTATTAAAGTTTAAATTTTCAAAGCAAAACTTTGTTTCTGATTGGGGGAAGATGAAGCGTTGCTTCATCTCCCGCCTTGGAATTTGAACAGAGCTTTTCTCTGATCGGGGTAAACAAATACCCTCCCACCGCTGCGCTTACGTGGCCTCCAAACGCAAGCGCAACGGTGGCAGAATCCCAACCGTCGCGGCACCTTTTGGAAGTTGAAGAGGCACTCGATGCCTATAAATAGGACCTTTGGTCCCCCACAGATGCTTATCATCTTTCAGATTTTTACTTTCAGAACTCACAGCCTTACTCTCTTGTTTAAACACTTTTAAAAGTTTAAACTTTAAAGAATTTTAGGTAAAAATATTAATTTTGATTAAATTAAATCAACTTTAAGAGCCTTGCTCTCAATAGATCCCTGATCTAAAGAAGACCCATTTAGGGTTTCACTTAGCAAAGCTTTGCTCTAAAGGGGTCTAAAGAGAACAAAAGGGAACCCTATTAGGGTTCCATTAATAGAGCTCTGCTCTCCAAAAGGTTTCCCTTGGATTTTCTTAATTAATGGAGCTTTGCTCTTTCCAAATCATATAGAAGAACTCTTAAGAGTTCTTCACGGCATTTGATACTATTATTATTATTATATTATTTTTTCTCAGAGCAAAGCTCTCAATATTCCTAGGGAATTTTCCTTAAATTCTCCTCATAACTGGTTTTTGACAGGTGTCACTCTTGTCTATAGAGCATTGCTCTCGAGGAGTTTAATTGTCTATGCTCGTTTTTTAACAAGAATTCGCTTAATCAGTCGGTCTGCTAATTCTGTTGATGTTCTTTCACAGGAACCATGAACGCCCACATGTATGCCCTTAACGAGATCATCTCGTATGGGGACATCCGCCGACTTGGCCGTTCTCAAAATCGGGAGTTCACAAACGAGGAGTGCGCTGAAATAATGAGTCGCTTCGACGCGTACAATGGTCCACTGCTCCCCCGACGTTCCTCCCTTCTTAAGCTTATCGTGGGAGCCATCTGGGAAGCGCTTCCCCTCTTCTGTTCCGGCGTGCCGCATAAGGCGTTGGATGCCGCTGAGGACAAGGTGCACTCGGTGTACCTGTTGAACTTTATCTCGAAGAGACGGCGAGACAGTCTTATTGATCTCTTGCACGAGGTCTTTCAACAGTCCGCCATACTTGCTGCTTATCGGAGGGTGGAAGACATCAGGGGGGACCCCGACGCTTGTGTTCGCGAAAGAAAGAATACTAGGATGATCCGCAAGGCCTGGAAAGTCATAGATAGGGTTGCTTTCGAGTTCCTCAATCCATGTCCTGGGTTCGAGGTTATTCCCTTGTAATAATGTTTTTCATTTATTGCTTTTATGAATGAAGAACTATTGGCCATATTAATGGAAAAAGTTTATCCCAGCTTGTCTTTATTTTTCGTTTTGAGTCTTTTGCTTGTGCATGAACGAGTGTGTCTCGAACGCTTGATCAAACATAAATTGGATGTTCCTTCTGTAGCTTTCTTCTTTCTCTTATTATCGGCATGCTACCTTAGTAACCATGGTTGACGGATAATAGGGCGCGCATCTTGACTTTCTTAAGAAATAGCGATGGCTTAGGCCGCAGGTTCATATCTGCTGCCTAAGACTTTTCAACTCCATGAGCCATGAGGGTCTCATAGAGACTTTTCTCCCTACGGATCGAGAGGATCTCGTAGGTGGGTTTTTCTCCTTAGGAATCGTGAGGATTCCTAAGTGTGGTTTTCTCTTATAAGTCGTAAGGATCCTATAAGAGAATTTTCCCTCTTACGAGTCGAGAGGACTCGTAAACGGTTGTTTCCCTCCTTGTCAAAACTCGACCTTGGAGAGTGATACCCGTGAATAGTATGCAAGAGACCATTTTGGATTGACTTGCAGGGTCCCATTGTTCAGGAAGCAAGTTTTTTAGTCCCTGCTGCCTGAGGCTTCATTTGCAAGTTGAGACGAATCGGGAATTTCCCGCGGAGACACAGGTTTCTCTGCGAGCCGACGCGAATCAGGAGGCTCTCGTTAAGGAGTGTTTGTATCCGTGAGTCGAGGAATTTGCTAAGGATTATTTGTTTCCCTAGCGCCAAGGATTATTTATTTCCTTGGGGTTTAAAACGAGTCGAAAATTTCCCATGGAGGCACTGGTGGCTCTGCGAGTCGACGCGGATCAGGAGGCTCTCATCAAGGAGTGTTTGTATCCGTGAGTCGAGGAATTTGCTAAGGATTATTTGTTTCCCTAGCGCCAAGGATTATTTGTTTCCTTGGGGTTTGAAACGAGTCGAGAATTTCCCACGGAGGCACTGGTTGCTCTGCGAGTCGACGCGGATCAGGAGGCTCTCGTCAAGGAGTGTTTGTATCCATGAGTCGAGGAATTTGCTAAGGATTATTTGTTTCCCTAGCGCCAAGGATTATTTGTTTCCTTGGGGTTTGAAACGAGTCGAGAATTTCCCATGGAGGCACTGGTTGCTCTGCGAGTCGACGCGAATCAGGAGGCTCTCGTCAAGGAGTGTTTGTATCCGTGAGTCGAGGAATTTGCTAAGGATTATTTGTTTCCTTAGCGCCAAGGATTATTTGTTTCCTTGGGGTTTGAAACGAGTCGAGAATTTCCCACGGAGGCACTGGTTGCTCTGCGAGTCGACGCGGATCAGGGGGCTCTCGTCAAGGAGTGTTTGTATCCGTGAGTCGAGGAGTTTGCTAGGGATTATTTGTTTCCCAAGCGCCAAGGATTATTTGTTTCCTTGGGGTTTGAAACGAGTCGAGAATTTCCCACGGAGGCACTGGTGGCTCTGCGAGTCGATGCGGATCAGGAGGCTCTCGTCAAGGAGTGTTTGTATCCGTGAGTCGAGGAATTTGCTAAAGACGCTAGTTTCTTCGGAGTTGGACTGAACCGTCGAGATTTGGCTTCGTCTTCTGGCGGAGCCTGTTGGGAAAGTATGGTTCCCTCTTTGTTTACGCCCTTGGATTGTATACAGGGATCGATGTGATCTTAACTGTAGGGCCAAAGTTTTATCATTTCTTCTTCTTCTTTTTTTATTTTATTTCCGCGATGCTCTATCATTTCAGCTTTTATATCGCGAAGGTCGCGATTGCCCAATCATTTCGGCTATTTTTCGCGGTGCCCAATCATTTTGGCTATTTATTTTATTTTTACTCGCTGCTTTTTATTGCGAGTTGCCCAATCATTTCGGCTATTTTCCATGCATACATTTTTTTTTTACTTGCTGTTTTTTATTGCAAGTTGCCCTATCATTTCGGCTATTTCGTATGCATGTGCGGCCTATTGGCTTTTTTGCTGTAGACCAATTTCGGCATCAACACCGCTACAACTGGGATATTACCAGGAGTGAATCATCATCTGCTTCTGTCGATGTCGAACAAAGGTGGCTTAGCGAACAGGGTTAGGGTCCTGTCGACTAAGGCTTTGACTTCATGAGCCGTAAGGGTCTCACGAAGTTATTTCTCCCTACAAGTCGTAATGATCTTGTAGGTGTATTTTCTCCTTAAGAATCGTGAGGATTCCTAAGTGTATGTTCCTCTGTAAGTCGTAAGGCTCCTACATGAGGGTTTTCTCTTTGTAAATCGGGAGGATTTATAAGGGTTGTTCACCATGCGAACATATCCCCCGTCACGGATGGGACTTGGTTGGGGAAATGTTTATTCGCGCCCGTGAATTGTATACAAGGGCCAGTATTGAGCCACTTGTAGGGCATTATCGAAGATTGTGGGGGTTGCTTAAGCACAGGTTTAGGTCTCTGTAACTTAAGACTTTCAACTCTTATGAGCCGTGAGGGTCCCATAAGAGAGTTCTCCTTACGAGTCGTGAGGATCTCGCAAGTGTATTTTCTCCTTAGGAATCGTGGGGATCCCTAAGTGTGTTGCTCCCTTGTGAGTCGTAAGGATCTCACGTGGGTGGTTTCTCCTTATAAGGTCGAGAGGACCCTATAAGTGTCCTTTAACGAGGTTGCGCCCTTTTCAGGTTTTCACAAACACTCGCCGGTAGCCCTGCTGTTTTTACTCACGGAGCCCTTTCGGGTTTTCATCCGTGCCCATTTTGCTTATGGACATACCGTTTTGTTTTTTTTTATTCTTTTTATTTTCTTTTTCTCTTTTTTTTTACGAGGTCGCGCCCTTTCGGGTTTTCACTAACACTCGCCGGTAGCCCTGCTGTTTTTACTCACGGAGCCTTTTCGGATTTTCGTCCGTGACTTTTTTGCTTATGGACATACCGTTTTTATTTATTATATATATATATATATATATATATATATTTTTTTTTTCTCGTCAGGCTAAGGATGCTGCGGTATTAGTTTAAAGACATTTCGGTCTGTTGTTAGTTTAAGGACATTTCGGTCCGTCACTAGTTTAAGGACGTCTCGGTCCGTCATGGAGAAGGCTGGCCACTGCTTAGAAAGCTTAAGCTTAGGAAGATAGCGAGCGGACATAGTCGTCGTCATCTATCGTTGACCTAGGCTGTGGCTCATTAAGCGTAGTACTTCTTTAGGAAGCGACCGTTTATTGGCCTGAAAGGCCTTTCACCATGCATATCCATGAGTAGATAGGCTCCACCATGGTAGACCTTGTCTATGATGTACGGGCCTTCATAGTTCGGCTCGAATTTTCCCCGTTTGGCGCGATTGGGGATCATAGGCCTTTTGACCACTAACACAAGTTCTCCTTGGCGGAATGTCCTCGGCCGGATCAATCTTTCATATGAGCGCGTCATCTTTGCTTTATAAGCTTCCAGATTTTGCTGTGCTATGAGCCGGGTTTCATCAAGGGCGTCAAGCTCCTCAAGTCGAAGGTGGGCATTTTCTTCGTCCGTTAGCTCGTAGTGGACTGCCACTCGTAGAGAGGGTAACTCTATCTCGAGGGGGAGTACTGCTTCTGTACCGAACACCAACGCGTACGGTGTTGTGTTCGTGGCCATCTTGAACGTAGTTCGATATGCCCAAAGAGCTTCTTGCAGTCTTTCGTGCCAGTCTTTCTTATTTCGGGACACCGTTTTCTTTATGATTTTTGTCAAGGTCTTGTTGAAAGCTTCAGCTAGTCCGTTGGCTCGCGGATTATAAACTGAGGAATATCTCCAGTCTATATTATGTTGTTGCACGAAGCGACTGATCTTGTGGCTTCTGTAGGCTGGCCCGTTATCGGAGATGATCCGTCGCGGAGTTCCAAACCGATATATGACATGCGTCTTGAAGAAATGGAGGATATTCTCCGTCTTAACTTCTCTTAACGGTACTGCTTCTGCCCATTTAGAAAAGTAGTCAGTCGTCGCCAGGATGAAACGATGTCCTCTAGACGATGCTGGTTCGATGGGGCCGACTATATCAGTCCCCCACATTTCGAATGGCCAGCTAGCCACCGTTGGATGTAGTGGATTTGGATGCTGATGGATGAAATCCCCATGAATTTGACACGAGTGATACTGCTTCGCATATTCGAGGCAGTCTTGAATCATCGTGGGCCAGTAGTAGCCCATCCGTTTTATCTTCAACTTCATCTTTGGGCCCGCTTGGTGAGAACCGCAGAGTCCGTCGTGAACTTCCTGAACGACTCTTTTCGCTTCGTTAGGTCCGAGACACCTTAGCCATAGAGAATTAAACGACCTCTTGTATAGAGTGCCGTTGACGAAGGCGAAAGACAGAGCCGGTGTGGATGCTTCTTCAGGCATTCGGTGGGACTTGAAGTAATCTATGAAGACTTCCCTCCAATCCTCGGTATTTTCCCAATCTTTTACTTGCAGGGTTGTCTGCTCGTTCGCTCCTTTTTCTTCGGATGATTCCGGAGATATTTCTGCTGGGGCAAGCACTCGACGGCTTTGTACCACGATTCTAACGTCATTGAGGTTCTCATCAGCCAGTTCTTTAGCAAGTTTGGCTAACGCGTCTGCTTTGCTATTTTCCGCGCGCGGTATGTTCTCCAAAGTATAGGAGGGAATTTGGGTCAACAGTTGTTGTACCTTTTCACCGTATTTCACTAACTCCGGTTTGCACGTTTGGTAGTCGCCATTTACTTGACTAACGACCAGTTGAGAATCCCCGTATATGAGGAGGTCTTCAATTCCCATGTCAATGGCGATCTCGAGGCCTGCTATCAGAGCTTCGTATTCGGCTTCGTTGTTTGTCCTCGGCTCCGTCAGGGAGAACGCATAGCGCATTATCCCTCCTTGTGGAGTTATAAAGATGAGTCCTACCCCCGATTTAATTATAGGGGTACTTTGTTTGCGCTTCTTCACGGAAGATGCTCCGTCGAAATAAAGCTCCCATCGAGTATTATCACCGTCGATCGCATCAAACGTATGTTCATCTGGAAGATCGCAATTCAGAGGAGAATCGGCGGGTATCGGATGCTCAGCGAGGAAGTCGGCGATGGCCTGGCCTTTCACTGCCTTGAGAGGTTGATAGGTTATCGAGAACTCCATTAAGAGCAGGGCCCATTTAGCGAGTCGTCCCGTCAGTATGGCCTTTGACATCAAGTATTTGAGAGGGTCCACCTTCGAAATGAGACGGACTTCATGTGCTAATGCGTAATGTCTGAGCTTTGTTATCGCGAAGATCAACGCCAGGCAGTGTTTTTCAATGGGGGAGTAGTTCTTTCTGCCCCCAGCAGAACTCGACTTAAGTAGTAGAGTGCTCTTTCTTTCCCTTGATCGTTCTCTTGTGCCCATAATGCGCCTAAGGAACCTTCGAGGGCAGTTATATAAAGAATGAGGGGTTTTCCCTTAACCGGAGCAGCCAACACCGGCGGGTTCTGCAGGTATTGCTTGATCTCGTCTAGTGCGCTTTAGCATTTTTGGTCCCAGACGAACAGGGTCCCCTTCTTCATCAGGTGGCTGTAGGGACGGCACTTGCCTGAAAGATTGGCTATAAATCGCCGTATGTATGCGAGCTTCCCTTGGAGAGATCACAACTGTTTGAGAGTTCTCGGCGGAGGCATTTCCATGATCGCTTTGATCTTTGACGGATCTATTTTAATACCTCGGTGTCGAACAACGAATCCCAGGAATTTGCCTGAGGAAAACCCAAATGCACACTTGAGCGGGTTCATCTTCAAGTTGTATTGCCGGAGGCGTTGAAATACAGTCTTCAAATGCTCGAGATGTTCTTCATATGATTTGCTTTTAACCACGAGATCGTCGATATAGCATTCGACGATTTCGTGTATAAGGTCATCGAAGATCTTCATCATGGCCCTTTGGTAGGTGGCACCGGCGTTCTTTAAACCGAAGGGCATCACCTTGTAACAGAATATTCCTAGAGGGGTCCTGAAGGCTGTGTGCTTCTGGACTTCTGGATGCATTTTTATCTGATTATATCCTGACGAGCCGTCCATGAAGGAGAAAATCTCATGAGTGGACGTATTGTCTATCATCAGTTCGGTGACTGGCACTGGAAAATCGTCCTTCGGACAAGCTTTATTGAGATCCCGGAAATCCACGCATATGCGCACTGTCCCGTTTTTCTTCATCACCGGGACGGTGTTGGCGATCCATTCAGGGTATTGAACTTCCTGGATGAAGCCGGAGTCGATCAGCTTTTTGACTTCAGCATTGATACTCATTTCAAGCTCGAGCCGCATTCTCCTCGGCGCCTGTTTGACTGGCTTGATGTCCGGGGATATCGCCAATCTGTGCACAGCAATTTCTGGATCTAGTCCCGGCATTTCGGAATAGTTCCATGCGAAGCAATCTTTATGCTGTAGAAGCACATCCTTTAACACGGCCACCCTTTCTTCAGATAGCAGCTCGCTGATGAATGTCGGTCGTGGATCGTTTGCTGTCCCCAACTCAATTTTCTTGAGGTTATCTGCAGTGGTATGTATTCCATCCTCCAGTTCTTTCGGCGCTGGTAGGAATTCTGAGATTATCTCGTCGTTGCTGTTTTCGAAGCACCAGGGAAGGCTGTTCATGTTCTCGGGCTCTTCTTTTAATATTGTTATCATGTGACAAGTGCGAATTCGCTTCCAATCCCAATGTGGAGTTGGCTCTATCCTCGTGGCTTTGGGTTCGTGCTTCTGTGGCGGCGTTACCCTCCAGTTGTCAGACAGAGCGAACTTGCCGAGCTGGTACTGATCTTCAACCCAATTCTTGAAGGTGAACCAGTCCTCGAGAGGGTGCCCTATTACTCGATGGTAAGAGCAATAGTCCGAGTGTGAGACTTCACCCGCTCGTCCGGGATGTTTAGACTCCGGCAATGTAAGCATTTGATGTTTTAGAGCAAGGTCAAGTATCTTCTTCGTCTTTTCCCGAGGAAATGAGTACGCTCGACCCATTTTCTTCATGAGTGATAGATCAATGACGCTCGACTCCCGTTTGCGTGGCTTCTTAGCCCTACTTTGTTGTTGTTGAGCGCCTTTTTGGCCTTTCGACTTATTTCTACTTTTGCGCCGAGCCTTCTTTATAACAGGTTGACATGGAGCGGCCTTTTCATCTTTCACGGCCTGTTGGAGAAGGCGTTGCGTCTTGGCTTTCTCGTAGATGACCATTTCGCGGTTATGATCGTCCCGGACTTTTTGACCCGCTTCCCTTATAAGCTTGTCCATTTGTTCTTCGAACGACGGACTGGGCACTTTTGCATCTGGAACTTTCATTGTCTCAGGATTAGCGTCTTCCCATTGAGCATCCGCTTCCTCATCGAAGTCATACACGACGTAGCAGCCGGGTAGTAACTCTCGTTTCTTTGACCGGACGTATCCAAGCCCAATTGTTTCCATTCTCCCATTAGGCAGTTTGCGTTGAGTCCCGGGAACGTTCCAGACTTTGTCATAGAACTTGGCTTTCCGAACGGTCTGCTTGAAGGATATTCCCTGGCGTTTCAGCAGCTTTTTTAAACCCTCTGTATAATATCTGGGAAGACGGATAGGCTGAAGCCTGTCGAGCGTAGGATCCGCGCCATGCCAGATTTCTTTTTCTACCTGGGTTTCTTCAGAGCGGTAGAACAGAATTGCTTTCTCGCCCGGGAGGGATATAGAATGTCCGCAACTCTTCTACACTGTAGATATTAAGTGCATCCAGTTCTTTATGGTGTTTAAGCGGCACTATGGCGACTTGTAGACTTTGCTCTTCGTCACCGGACGTTTGTATTGAAGGTCGAGCAGAGAATACAGCATGGACTTCATCTTCCGAGTCGCTGCCAAAGATCAATGTAGGAGCCGATGATCCCGGCTTGTTGTGTTGGGGCAGACCCGAATAAACTATCTCCTCTTCCTCCTCAGTATCACTGCCGAAGACAGGGATGGCAGCGTTAGTTTTATTCTCCGGTTTGTGACACTTCTCCGTATCTTCGAAATCCGGTAAGAAATATTTGGCATCTTCGTATTTGCGGACCTCGTTCACAGAGAACGGGTTCAGTTCTCCCGTCACGGTATACTCGAAACCATCCTTAAAATACTTCATACACTGATATTGTGTAGAAGGGATGATGTTGTACTCGTGTAACCATGGTCGGCCGAGCAAAGCGTTGTAGCATGTCTTGGCGTCTATGACATGGAACTTAATGTCCGTGATGAGTAGCCCGAAGCGTAGCGTCAGTATCACAGACCCAAGAGTTCTTGATGACTGGGAGTCGAACCCGGAGATGGTGATCTTGTCACGAGCAAGGTGTTGGACGCTCATGCAGATTTCTTTTAACACCCGCACATTGAGGAGATTAACGGAGGATCCATTGTCGATCAGGATTTTGTTTATCTTAATATCGTGGCAGTATCCCGAGACATAGAGAGGGCGATTGTGTTCGCACGTCCCAAGTAGAAGGTCTTCATCGCCAAAAGTAACATCGGCCGTGTGCACTTCTTCCAATTCATCCTTCATCTTTTCCTTGGCCAGGTATGCTTGGAATTGTTCTGGGTCTTGGAGCGCCTTAATCAACGAATCTCTCACCTCTTTTGATAGCAAAAGGGCGTCAAGAATGCTGAGCTGTGAGGGCAGCTTCCTCAGATGTGCTAAGACGTTGTAATCCACCTTATTCTTCTTCGGCGGGTTGTTGGCGCTTAGCTCCTCCAGAACTTGGTCATCTAAGACGATATCTTCAGAGACCTTTTCTTTCCCTTTATTTTTTCTGTTTGAGCGTCCGAGGTTCTTTTCAGGCAGCGTCCGATTCCACAGCCGAATATTTTCGCAGACCTTCGGCTCTTCTTCTTTTCCCGAAGTGAATTCTTTAAAGAGAGGGGCAAGTTCTAGCTCCTCATCAGAATCGCTCCCGAATGTAGGCACTGGTGACCCGCCAGTGTTAACCATACGACAATTGCCGGTAGTTCTTTTAATCCCTTCGGTCATATTTCTTTGCTCTCGACGAGTTTTACGCTTTTCCCGCTTAAAGCATTGTCGATGAGCAACGTATCCTTGCCACCATTTATCGAAAGCTTTGCACTCTTGGGTGGGGTGCGAAACTTTCTGATGATATAAGCAATAGGACGGGTGCATTTCTATTTCATGGTGATGCTTCCTTCATAGGATGGTAGCTTCATGCCCATCGATATGGCCTTAGCAAACTTTTTCCTCATCTTGAATTGGCTTTTGTCAACGGTGGAGGTATTTTGCTCCAGCGGGATTATCTCAGCTCTTTCATCAAGTCGCTGGCGCTTGGCCCTTTCAAATATAACCGTCTCGCGTTCTCGATCAGCTTTACTTTTCAGTCGAGCTTCGTTAAGGAACGCGTCAATCATTTCATCTGATAGTTTCGGGAATTTTGGTTCAAGATTTGCCCCCAACGCTTCGGTACAAGGAGTTTCCTCATCACCCACGAACGAATGGGAAATCACATGACAGCTTGCCACGCATTCTTCAGATTCATCTGACGAAATTTCTCCCTCACCTTCCTCTTGAAAGACGTGATTGAGGAACTCTTGGAGTGTAATGGGAGTCCGTGCCTTCTGGTTGTACTCCTCCAGCGCGTCAATTTGTTTTTGCAAGTCTGTGCGCTTGTCGCCAGGCTTCACGGGCTTTTTAGATTTCTTCTTCTTCTTTTTCGAAGATTTTGACGGCAGGCTACAAGTGCTTGAGCCACCACCATCGGTCTTTGGAGTTGTACGCGGCTTCAACATCCCCTCAATGACCTGCGGTTCCAACGGGTTCTTCCACTTGATCGCTGGACATGCCTGAAGATCGTTTAGCATCCTCTTTATCTTGGCTGATAATACAACCTCCCAAGGAGCTTCTTCAATGACGGAGCATGTTGCCCCCGGCGTATTCGTCCCCTTAGAGGTGTGGGGCTGCGGGGGATTTACCTTCCATTTGTCAGATAACGCGAACTTGCCATGTCGGTTCTGGTTTTCAAGCCAATTTTTGAAAACATAGTAGTCTTCGATCGGATGACCTAGTACTCGATGATAAGGACAGTAGTTGGGCTCGCTGACGTCACTTGGTTGCAACGGACGTTTTGGATCCGGCAGATTTATGAGTCTGTTGCGCAACGCCAGCTCGAATAACCTCCTCGTTTTATCGCGGGGAAAGGAATAAGGACGTCCCATCCTATCCTCAAGGGGTACGTACGGGCGCATATTATTTTGACGAGCAACCGGCTTCGAGTCGCTCAGTTGTTGTTGAGCATTAGCGACGATGATAGCTTTTCCCTTCCCTTTGTCATTTCGGGAGTCCGGCCTTGGAAAAGGGGGTTTATGGCCCATTTGATCCATTTGCGCTAGTTTATCAATCAAGGCCTGAAAGGTAGTTGGCTTGAAAAACATCATAAATTGTGAGATGGTCGCTTGCGGATCAAGGGTTCCCACAAACATACCCACCGCGGGAGCTTCTTCAATGCGCTGCTCGCACTTCGACCACAAGTTCCGCCACCGTATAGCATACCGAACCCACGTCTCGCCTGGCTTTACCCTGGCGTTAATCAGTGCTGTCATCGGGGTACGTTCACTGGCGCTTGCAAAACGCTGAGTAAACAGCAGCTCCATCTCCGCGAAGGTTTTAATAGAGTCGTTTGGGAGCTCAGAGTACCATTCGAACGCCGTATCTGATAGGCTTCCAACAAACTGGCGAAGCAACAGCTTGTCATCACCGCCGGTGTTGCCGCAGAGTGCCCTGAACTGGGCAACATGCTGATGAGGATTGCCCGTTCCTTTGTAGACATGGAACTTGGGAATTGTGTAACCGGGTGGGTACTTGATTTGATCGTACCAACTTGGATATGGCCGCCCCGTTTTTACGACCTGACCGGCCGCTTCGGTCGCATGATGAACCCGTATTTGTTGGGCGATGTACTCATCCAAATCAGCTTTGGAGATTGTATCCTCTTTAGCTGTCGATAGAGCTGGTGGAGGATTTGATGTCTCTCCCCTATCGTCTCCAAGGACGATCGGGGGCTCTTGATCGCACGCCGATGGCGTGTCGGATGTTCAAAGATTTAAAGTGTAACCGCGATCAGGACGGTGTCGCTTTGCAGCTAGCCGGTTGAGCACGGGTCGGTCCACAGGGAGATGGTGTTATCTTACCTTCTTGTCTTAGACGAGTCAATAAAGAATCTGTATGAGTTTGTTCAATCTAACCTATGTGTTTATCTGCAAGTATAAAGTTGTTAAGAAAATACGAGATTGTAAGCTAAGAAATCCGTACTCAAAAACCTTTGAGCCGAGTCTTGACCAATTGAAGCTAAGCAATTGGCAACAACGTGGATTAGGGGATTTAAGCGCGGTATTCGTGGAATCCGGCTTGTTTACCCTTGTCCTTCCGTTCTTGTCTCTTGCTTTCGCCTCCGGCCAAACCGAACGCAACCGGTCGTGGTTAGGAATCACCGTTACCTTGTCAGGGTACGGTGCCTAACGGAGCGTTTGCGTATGGTTCGGGCGGAGTTCAAATGGAAAATAACGGGAAAAGGAATTGGCAGAGAAATGTTAACTTATAAAACCGTATTAATTCTTAACAACAACAATAATTACAACATTCACAAAATAAACAAAAGAGAACAAAAAGAAAAGAACAAAGAAAAGAAAAGATACAAGTAATTAAAGTGCATGAATAAAATTGCAAGTAATAAAAGCAAGAATGAAAAATGTAAGTAATAAATAAGCAAATAAAAAGAACACGGAAGTAGAACCCAAGCCAAGCATGTGCTCAATAGCCAACCCTTAAACTTGCAAGCTCAATGAAGAACTTGCAAGATCAAGGGAAGGGTAGAGAACGCATGTGAAGTGAAGAACTAGTCCCGTGAGAAAATACGACCCTTGAGATCAATAACTAACTCTTACCCATTCAAGCTCAATGAAGAGGTTGAATGAGCAAGAGAAAGCAAGAATCTCAAGGAGGAGCAAACTAACAAGAAAGATAACAAGCCCTCATCTTCATTAATCTTCCACTCAAAAGCTCTCACTACAATGTCATGGAGAAAGAATGAAGAAGAGGAAGAAGAAGAACAAAACAACACAAAAGAGAAAAACCAAGAAAAAGCTCCCTTGGTTAAGCTTAGGTCTGCTGTATTTATAGGCTGGAGAATGGAATTCTAGGGCATCCACCAGACCATAATTGAAGTACCCAAAACACCCCTGAAACACGACAAAGAGAGGGCCCCACATGGCCGCGGAACCGCGGCCAAGACCCCCCTTTGGCCGCGGATCCGCGGCCCTTTTGAGGTGTTGGGCAGTGGGATTTTCTGTGGGTTCCTGGTTGGTGTTTTCCTCGTGTTTGCAATCATCATACTGCACAGAAGTCTTCAAGAATATCTGCAGATTTCCAAGTCCAAGATTGCATTATCTTTTTCACTTTTGACTTTATCTCCCTCGAGCTCCGCGCACCCATTGATTCTTGTGCAGCCCACCTCGTGCTCTGTGCTTGTCCCAGACATGAATGACCACTGTCACATGTCTTGCATCGGGAACCGGTACTCGGCACTGGACGGATATGGATGACCGGAACCCGGCTTTTATCTGCTGTCAACAGATGTTCTGCTTTTGGCGTAACTGTGGAGATTTTATCCTGATTTGCAATATTTGTACTGGAAACCTGTATTTTGTAAACATGTAACAAACACGGATTAAAAGTACCTACCTATAAACACACGAGCGTAAGAATGGGCGGTATAAAATGCAATATTCTGATATGAACAGCTCTTCAACCGGGGGCTCTTGTTGTATCATCATCCCTATCATGTCCTGGAAGAGGAGGCCCATACGCTGTATGTTGGCTGCTTGTTCAGCAGCCTCTTTGTCGTTCTTCTCCAATATCCGACGAAGGAATTCGGCGTCGGTTTCTTCCTCCTGGCGCTCATCTGAGGACGTTTCAGGGTTCTCTTTTGGCCCTGTAAGTGCGGCCATAGCGTTCATCATCTCCTGGAGCTTCTGTTGCTGCTCCTGAGCCTTGGTCACTGACCGTGTAAGCGGTCTATGACCCGTAGATGCACGGCTATCTTCTTTTCCCAATGTCATGTAAACCGTATGAACGTATGAACTGTTATGCCCCCTGACTTGGGGCGTTTAGGTTCACCATTTTTAACTTTTGCCGCTGACGCGGGAGTTTTCTCTGGCCTCCTTCTTTTGTGGGCCGTTGAGGTTGAAGGGGCCGTTGCAGTGGGCACCCTAGCGATTGTTGTCCCTTGCTGTTTAATGGGACGGTCCTTGTCTTTTTCCACCTTCGCCTTTTTCTGGCGACGAGAGTGACCTGGGTCAATCACGGAGTCTTGAACCCTCCGCCAAACTTTATAAAATTTTGAAGATAGCCGTTGAGGGGGCTGTTCTTGCTTTGTTTCCGGATCTCTCTCCATAGGTGGAGGGGATCTTTTCAATGTAGCGGTTGGAGAGTTCCTACGTACCTTCCTCAGCAGTTCAAAGCTGTTCCCAGTTGGAACAGCAGCGTTGACTTCCACCACTGGAGCCGGTGGAGTTAGCCCTGAGGGGGAGTTGCCCCCTGCCTTTCTCATTCATCGCCAATGGCGACGTCGAGCATGACGAGCCGTTGGGACTCTCTCGGAGATTGAGATATCTTCTTTTTGCCCCCTGTATGAATGAGGCGTTGCTGGTGTTAACCTCTTAAAGACTGAGGTTGTCTTTTGAGGGGTGATATTCAACCTGTCGAAGACGGATCCTTGAGCAGGGGCAGGAGCAAGAATCGTCAGTCTTGAAAAGACTGACTCTTTGACAGGGGAAGCCGTCTTGACGACTTCTGGAGCAGCAGTTATTGCTTTCCTTGGGATAGCCAGTTTAGAGTTCTGATTTAGCCTGGTGAAAACAGAGGCTGTCGGTTTGGTAGCGGGCGACCCGTTGACAGGGGCCGTCGTAGCAGTGAGCCGGTCGAAGACCGACTTTTTGTTCACTTCCGGTGCAGGTATTGGCATAGAGAAGCCTGTAGGTGGGATCATGGTCCCGAAGAACAGGCCAGTGGTGGCTTCGGTCACCTGGTCTACCGGTAGAGCGAGGAAGGAAGCCGCTTGGGGCCCGTATGCTACACCTCTGGGGGAGGTGGAGCGTCCATTGCAGTGGCACTTCGAGCAGTTGGTGCAGTTAGAGGCCATTGAATCTTGAGTTCTGCGCCAGGCAAAAGACCAAATCTTAGTAACTCGAAATCCAAAGGCAACCATTTAACAAACCGCGATTGGTTCGCGAATCACGACACACAAAGTGTGGAGTAGAAAGAGGAAAATGTCCCACCGGGCGTGCCAGAATCTGTTCCCCTCCGAAAAGGCGGCGCACAGGACCGTGATGTCCTGACGCTGGGATTCGGGGCAGATGCTATTTGGTTTTATCCGTCCACCTCTCCAAAGATACCAAGTTGATTTATGGCACCGTGTATCGGAGGTTTAGACGGATGCGGCCGATGTAGCAGACTTCGTCAAATTCCCCCTCGAGGTGAGGGGTTTTTGATTGTGGGGACGCTCTTCCCTGCAGGCGCAAGCCCATGCAGTTAATTACGCTACCGCGTCGCGGTAACAACTTTCTCCTTCTCCAGAATTTCACTTCGTGTCGTGTGTGTTTTGTTTGTGGTTGCCCGTGGATTGTATACGGAGACTGAGTAATGCCGTCGCCCGTAGGACGTGGATTAGTCCAAATCCGTATTTACTTAGATTTGGGTTTGGTGTTTTTAGTTTAAGGATACATTAGCCGTGTTGAGGCTAAGATCAACTTAAACGTTCGTTAAGGATACGTTAGTCCTGTTTGAGACTAAGATCTACTTAACGGGGTCGTCTAGATCCATTTATTATCTGGCCGTCAAGACTCGTCACCTCTCTGACATCGTTGAAGGATTACAACGATAGGTGTCATAGGAGTTCGGAGATGTACCTTCGAACCAGAGTTGATTTGGAATTTTATAGTCCATTTGAGTGTTTAAGGATACGTTAGCCGTGTTTGGGACTAAGATCAACTTAAACGGGACCGTTTAGATCCGGCAAAAGAGCACTTAGAGGCTCTATTGTTCCCGTTTAGGGACGTAGTGGTCCATGTTCCAGTTTAAAGATGTGGCGGTCTATATTCCAATTTAGGGACGTGATGGTCCGTATTCCAGTTTAAAGACGTGGTGGTCCATATTCCGGTTTAGGGACGTAGTGGTCCGTATTCCATTTTAGGGACGTGGTGGTCCGTTATTAGTTTAGGAACGTTTCGGTCCGATATTAGTTTAAGGACGTTTCGGTCCGACATTAGTTTAAGGACGTTTCGGTCCAGCACTAGTTTAAGGACGTCTCGGTCCAATATTAGTTTAAGGACGTTTCGGTCCGATATTAGTTTAAGGACGTTTCGGTCCAACATTAGTTTAAGGACGTTTCGGTCCATATTGACGTATGTGGTCGTCGGGACCCGTCACCTCTCTGACGTCGTTGAAGGATTACAACGATAAGTGTCAGAGGAGCTCAGAGATGTACCCTCGAACCGGATATAAATTGATTTAAGAGAGAGTTGTGCTCAGTCAATTTTATTTAAGGACTTACGGCCAAAATTGGGCTAAGTCCAGTTGAAAATGTTCACATTTTGTTTGCATTTGGCCTGTTAGGCCACTGTTTGGGCTTTCCCCTTTTTAGAATGATGCATAGCATTACTTCGGGCTATTCATGCCTATTTTGACTGGGCTCTGCCCTTTTATTATAATGCAGAGCATTTGTTTTGGTCCATTGGACCTCTCAATTGGGCTCTGCCTCTTTAAATAATGCATAGCATTATTTTTGGTCTATTTAGACTTTTTAATTGGGCTCTGCCTTTTTGAAATAATGTGCAGCACTTTTATTTGGTCCCTTGGACCTTCGATTGGGCTCTGCCCTTTAATAATGCATTGCACTAGATACACTGACAGTGTCCCACATGGCTTGTCAGGTACTTTGCGCAATTAATGAGCGCAAGCGCTCGTGAAGGTGACATGTGTCACGTTCTGGTGAGCGCAAGCACAACAGCGCAGTGCGCTGAGTTAGTGCGCTGCGCTGCTGTACTGCTGACACGTGGCGCTTCCTGGCGGCTTGCGCAATAGCACAGTTTTGGCAAGTGCTGGGCACTGTTCTTATTCTTTTGGATCAATTTCAGATCAGAGAAAACAAGTTTTTTCTTGTTTTCTAGAGAACCAGTGGTTCATATAAGGTGCAAGGCACTGTTATCTTGAGAATCTTTTAGATTCAGAACCAATGGTTCAAAAAAGAAGTGCAAGGCACTGTTTATTATTTATTTCTTTCTTCTTCTTTTTATTAATGATCCTAGATCTGGTTCTCAGATCAATGATCTGTTCATAAGAGAATTTTCTCTTTTTCGAAAGGTTTTTACCTTTTTCTTTGCTCTTGAGGATTTCTCTCCAATTCTTCAGAGTCTTCTCTGTTTAATTTTTCACAAAATGTTCCCCCTTTGAATTGAGGTCTAGGGTCCTTTTTATAGTGCCCATAAATTAGTTAAATTTGTTAAAGAGATCTTTCTCTGAGTGATTTGGGGAATTTTCCCCACCGTTGGATCTTTGATCCAAGGGCTTCTGTTTTACAGAAGAAAATCTTCTTGTTTTAAGAAGAACAGAAAGATTTCTTTAAATCTCCATTCTGTTTTGCGCAACTCCCCAGCGCTTGACACGTGTCGCGCAGCGCAGCGCTTGCGCAGCTGTGCTTGCGCAACTGCGCAGACACGTGTCGCGCAGCGCAGCGCTTGCGCAGCTGTGCTTGCGCAACTGCGCAGACACGTGTCGCGCAGTGCAGTACTTGCGCAACTGAAACGTTGCTTCCTTTACTTTTTGTTTTAAACAGAGCTTTGCTCTGATTGGTTGCGCTGCCTCGGGCAATGCGCTGATGCGTCTGCGCCAGACACGTGGCGCCTTGCGCTCAGCGCAGAGGATCTGAAGCGTTGCTTTATTTATTGAAACTTAGATTTTGGGCAAATCGGAAGCGTCGCTTCTCCTGAGATATCTTTTCATCTCCTTTTTTCAAGTCAAACTCGTATTTCCAAAATTCTGATTTCCCGGGCCTTGGAAATGATTTCATTGTGCACAGAATCTTCTGCGCCTGGGTCTATATATATAATTCGAGGCTGAGCCTTTTCTTCTCTCATTTTCAGAGAACTTCTTCGATCATGGCTTGCAACCGTCCTCATGCCCGCCGACAACCGTGGGAAGTGCCGATCCGGGACATCGTTCCCCGTTTTGCTGCGCGCTTGGTGGACTCCTCTCTTTCGGACGAGCAGTGCGATGCTGCAATGTACGAGCTTTCGATTCGTGTGGGGTCTCCTCTTCCCCCGGGTTCCATTTGGCTTCGGATGATCCTTGCCTCAGTACTCGCCGACATTCCCCCTCCTCCGGCGGAGATGTCCTCGGCAATGCTTGATGTGGCCGAGGATAAGATCGAGAGCTTTTTCGAAGCGCTCTTGATCACCAAAGCCCTAAGGGACTTCTCCTTCTACTTACTGAGCCAGATACGGGCTCGTCGGATCGTCATCACCACTTTTTCCCAGGAGTGCGGCGTCGACCGTTGGATGGCTACCCCTCGGGAAGATCGCCCCTTCGACGTGATGGAGAAGACGGAGAGGGAGATGAATAATCTTCTTTTTCTTTTTGTGAACCCTTGTCTCTCTGATCCCGTATTTGGTGATCTTTTTTAAATGTAATAACAATAAGAATGAATAAGTATTTTTCTTTTTAATCAAGTACTTCATTGTCTGTTAAGGGTTCTTTTATTTTAGTTCTCTGTTGTGCTTGTGCATCGTATGATTTTAATTTGTTATTATCAAGTGCATGTAATTTTGCATGGATAAATTGCCTTTGGCACTTAGCCCCTTCTTTTGTGCGAGTGCATCTGCGCTGACAGGTGTCGTGCAGCGCAACTGCGCTAACGCAACTGCGCTGCCACGTGTCTCAGAGCGCGGCGCGGCGCTTCCTTTAACAGAGCTTTGCTCTAATTGGGCGCGCCTTCTTGGACGCTGCGCTAAGGTATCTACGCCAGACACGTGGCGGGTCGCGCGCAGCGCGAAGGATCTGAAGCGTTGCTTCATTTATTAAAGTTTAAATTTTCAAAGCAAAGATTTGTTTCTGATTGGGGGAAGATGAAGCGTTGCTTCATCTCCCGCCTTGGAATTTGAACAGGGCTTTGCTCTGATTGGGGTAAACAGGTGAAAAACAGTTTTTTTTTGGAAAAAAGAAGAGTTAAACTCTTGATTTAATTCAAAAAAGGAAAAGAAGGTTTAGAACCTTGAGGAAGGACAAAAAGGCACAGAAACCCTAGCTTTTGAGGGGAATGAAAAGTTTTTCTTTATTTCATCATCATGTTGCTTTTATAGGCTACACATTTTACATATAGCCCATTTGGATTTGCCAAATGGCACTTGTGTCACCCCATACCTTATGTTTTTATTTCTTTTTGCACATAAGCCATGGGGTTTACAAAATTTTGGTTTTCTGCCCATTTTACATACATTTATTTCTAAAAAACATTAAACTAATTTAGTGCTTCATTCTTGGCATGGGGCCGGCCCCTTCCATGCTTGGTCCCGACTTAGGCTTGGGCCCACTTGGCTTGGAGGTTGATTGATTTTGACCTGGTCGATCAGGGTGTAGCTTTTGACCCCAACAAAGTGCCCCCATCAATAAATGCACACCACATATATGGGTCGTGTGCATGAAATTGATGGATCTTCTTTTTCGTGGAGGTTAACTTGATTTGGTTCCCGTTTTGACGACGTGGAGGTCGATACTGCCCTTTTAGCGACGTGGACGGTCGGTGCTGCCCTTTTTGCGACGTGGACAGTCGATACTGCCCTTTTAGCAACTCGGACGACCGGTGCTGCCATTTTAGCGACTCGGACGGTCGGTGCTGCCATTTTAGCGACTTGGACGGTCGGTGCTGCCCTTTTAGCGACTTAGACGGTCAGTGCTTGATTTGACTTGCTCCGCTTCTTGCGGTGTCGGGATTGAAGTTGACTTGCTTCGTGTTTTTTTTTTGCGGGGTCAGGATTGATTTGTTTTCTATGTGGAGATTGATTCCACCGATGAGGTGATTTGTTTGATTTCTGCCTTATTTGGCGGGACTTTTGAATTTGAGAGAAATTTGGAATTTGGATTTTGTTTAGCATCAGCATTGCTGCACTGGAATAATGCCATGAGCAACTCATCATTTGTCCTGGGAGGACTTGGGATTTGGTTTTGGGTCGGCATCATCACCACTAACACTGAAGCGTAGTGCCAGGAGCGACTCATCATTTGTCGTGGGAGGATATGAGGATTTTGGCATCAGCATCGCTACACTGGAATGTGGTACCGGAAACGAATCATCATTTGCCATGCCCGTTAGGGAACGATGGCTTAGGAGACAGGTTTAAGCCCTTGTCATCTAAGGCTTTTCAATTTTATGAGCCGTCAGGGTCTCATAAAAGCATTTTTTCCCTACAAGTCGAGAGGATCTCATATGTGCATTTTCTCCTTAGGAGTCGTGAGGAATCCCAAGTGTGTTTTTCCTTTGTGAGTCGTAAAGATCCCACAAAGGTATTTTCTTACGAGTTGAGAGAATCTCGTAAACTTTGTTCTCCTAATGTATCGTGAGGACACATGAGTAGGTCTTCCCAAATGGAACATAATTTCGACGGCGGAGACCGGCCGTGGGGCTGGTGATTGCCGTGGGACATGGGTGTGATTTAGCTTGTTTATGCCTGTGGATTGTATACGGTAGTCCAGTTGAGGACTGGCCGTAGGGATGAGAGAATTTGGGGGATTTGGATTTTGGTTGGCGTCTGCATCGCTGCACCGGAATATGGTTCCAGGAGCGACTCATCATTCGCCGTTTGGGAATCTTGGGGTTTGAGTTTTGGTTGGTATCTGCATCGCTGCACTGGAATATGGTACCAAGAGCGACTCATCATCCGCCGTTTGGGAATTTGGGGTTTGAGTTTTAGTTGGCGTCTACATCGCTGCATTAGAATATGGTACCAGAGTGACTCATCATTCGCCGTTTGGGAATTTGGGGTTTGAGTTTTGGGTTGGCATCAACACCGCTAACACTGAAGCGTAATGCCAGGAGCGACTCATCATTTGTCGTTGCCTGTTGCGGAACGATGGCTTAGGAGACAGGTTTAGATCCTTATCACCTACGACTTTTCAATTTTATGAGTTGTGAGGGTCTCATAAAAGTATTTTCTCCCCACAAGTCGAAAGGATCTTAGAGGTGTATTTTTTTCCCTAGGAATCGTGGGGATTCCTAAGCATGTTTCTCCTTTGTGAGTCGTAAGGATCTCACGTGGGGATTTTCTCCTCACAAGGTCGAGAGGACTTTGCGAGTGTATTTCATCTCTTTTCACGAGTTTGCGCCCTTTCAGATTTTCATAAACCCGCCAGCAGTCCTGCTGTTTTTACTCACGGAGCCCCTTTCGGGTTTTCATCCGTGCCCGTTTTGCTTGTGAACATACCTTTTTTTTCTCCGGTAGGACTTCAGATATAGTCTCGCCGGCAGGACTTGGGAGAGAAAGGGGTCATTTGCGCTCGTAGATTGTATACGGTTTTACAGGATGTATGATCCAGACCGTAGGGCCGGTGTGCTCAATTCGCCTGCGACTTGGAGCATTCACGCGTTGTATTTCTTGAGATATCGGCCATTGATAGATGGCATTGGCCTTTTTCCCTTGGCATTTATCAGCTGGTAGGATCCCCCATCAAACACTTTCTCGATGACGTATGGTCCTTCCCAGTTTGGCTTAAATTTTCCCTTGGCATGTCGATTGGGGATGATCAGTCTTTAGAGGACCAACACCAATTCGTCTTTCTTAAAAGCATGGAGACGGGTCATCTTGTCACAGGCTCGTGGCATCTGGGCTCAGTACAGCTCCAGCTTTTGTTGTACTGCGAGTCTCTTTTCCTCGAGCGCATTGAGCTCTTCGAGGCGAAGGAGGACATTTTCCTCCTCCGTCAGACCATGCTAGACAGCCATTCTGAGGCTTGGAACTTCGATTTCGAGTGGGAGGATTGCTCCCACTCCGAAGAGTAGTGAGTATGGAGTGGACTGAGTTGGAGTGCGGTGCGTGGTACGATACGTCCACAATGCCTCGTGGAGCTTGAGATTCCAGTCTCTCTTGTTGACTGAAGCATTTTTCCTAAGGAGCTTTCATAGAGTTTTATTGAAGGTTTCGGCTAGCCCATTGGCTCTTGGATTATAGATGGAGGAATATATCCAGTTTATCTTGTGATGTGTAGCGAATCTTGAGACTTTGAAGCTCTTGAAAGAAGGCCCGTTGTCAGATATAATTCTTCTCGGTATACAGAAGCGGTAAAGAATATTATGCCGGAAGAACGTCTGAATATCTTCTGTCTTGACTTCTTTTAGCGGTACAACTTCATCCCGCCTGGAAAAGTAGTCGGTTGCGGCCAATATGAACCGGTGACCTTTAGATGACGGAGGATCAATTGGACCAACTATATCGGTGCCCCAAACTTCGAAAGGCCATGACGCCACCGTAGGATGCGGTGGATTGGGATGCTTGTGAATGAAGTCGCCATGAATTTGGTAGAGATGACACCTCTTCGCATGCTCTTCACAATCCCTTATCATGGTAGGCCAATAATATCCAAGCCGTTTGATTTGAAGCCACATTTTGGGGCCGAATTGGTGAGCTCCGCAGACGTCTGAGTGAACTTCTTTCATGACATTTTGGGCTTCGGTTGATGACAGACACCTGAGCCAGAGTTGGTCATATGATCTGCGGTACAGCATATTATTTACAAACACATATCGGAGGGCTCTTTTCTTCAACTGAACCCTCACAGATTTTTCTTCGGGTAGCTTGTCGTATCGGAGGTACTCTATGAAGGGTTCTCTCCAATCGGGCTCGTCTTGAATGATCAGAGTTTCTTCGGCAGGATTGCTCTTTTGTTTTGCGCTTTCCTCTTCTCGTAAAGAGACTGGAGATAGAATTTGTCGGCTTCTAACTGTTATCAGAATTTCATCCATTGCGGGATCAGCTAGCTCCTTGGCTAAGCGAGTGAGTACGTCGGTTTTTCCGTTCAACACCCTGGGAACTCTCATCAGTTCAATGTAGCTAAACCGTTTCATGAATTCCACCACCCGGCTTCTGTATCGAACTAACTCAAGCTTATATATCTTGTAGTCGCCGCTCACCTGGTTGACGATAAGTTGGGAGTCACTGTAAACCCGTAGCCGAAGAATTTCCATTTCTATGGCGAGCTCCAGACCAGCTATTAGAGCTTCGTACTCAGCCTCGTTGTTTGTGTGGGGCTCGGTAAGAGCGAAGGAATGTCGTAGGGTTCCTCCTGATGGCGTGACGAGCACCAATTCTATCCCTGCTTTTATCTCCGAGACACTTGATTTGCTGGAGGTCCTTATTAATGAGGCCCCGTCGAAGTAGAGCTTCCAACATGGCTCGTCGTCCTCGAGGTGCAGCACTTGTTCGTCAGATAACTCGCAATTGAGCGGTGACCCTTTTGGTATGGGATGAGCAGCAAGGAAGTCGGCAAGGGCTTGTCCTTTTACTGCTTTCTGAGGAGTATAGATTATGTCGAATTCAAGCAGCATGACAGCCCATCTTGCCATTCTACTGGCCAGGCTTGCCTTGGTCATTAAGTGTTTAAGCGGGTCGACCTTGGAGATCAACATAACCCGATGAGCAAGAAAATAGTGTCCTAGCTTTTTCACGGCAAATATCAGGGCCAAGCACTGCTTTTCGATCGGGGAATAGTTATGTTCCTCCCCGACTAATGTTCAACTGAGGTAGTAGAGAGCATTCTCTTTTCCCTCCTTATTGTTCTGGGCGAGGAGTGCACAGAGTGACTCATCTAGCGCGGCTGTATAGAAAATCAACGGTTTATTTGGAATAGGGGCAGAAAGCACTGGAGGGTGCAACAGGTACTGTTTGATGCTTTCGAACGCTTCTTAACATTCGACATCCCAGAGTTTAGTGGTCCAAGAAAATGATTAATTACGTTACCGCATCACGGTAACCACTTTCTCCTTCTCCAGATGTTCACTTCGTGTCGTGTGTGTTTGTTTTATTTTTGGTTTGGGTTGCCCGTGGATTGTATACGGAGACTAATTTATGTTGCCGCCCGTAGGGCATGGATTAGTCCAAATCCGTATTTTCTTAGATTTGGGTTTGGTTCGATTTAAGGATCGTTAATCTCATTTGAGATTAAAATCAAACTTAAATGTTTTTTAAGTATACGCTAGTCTAAGTTTTAGACTAAGATCTACTTAACGGGGGTTCGGGATCATTTTTGATCCAGTGAAAGAGCATTTGGGCTCTATCATTTTAGTTTAGGGACGTTACGGTCCACAGCTTAGTTTAATGACATTACGGTCCATAGAGTTTAGTTTAGGGACATCATAGTCCATGTTTAAGGACGTCATAGTCCCTTGTTTAAGGACATCACAGTCCAGGTTTAAGGACATCATAGTCCATGGGGTTTTGGCTCATTAGTTTGAGGGTGTGCCAAGAGTTATTGGTTACTGGGACCCTCCACCTCTCTGAAGATGTTAAAGGATTACAACGACATATATCAGAGGTGTGGAGAGATGTACCCTTGAACCAGATTCCAAATCGAGGAGTTATCGGTTCTAAGCATAGAGGCTCGGTTTGTTTGGAGATTTAATCTCAAAAGGAACTTAACCAATTTGAGGTTAGAGTTGGTTCCTTATAGTATTAAACACTAATATACCTTTAGTGCTCACATACTCTCACGTGATGCTTTAAGGCAGTGTTAGAAAGTCGAAGGCGCTCACGTGTGGCACGTAAGATTCTAGCAGTGTTGAACACTGGAATTTGGGATTGCTCACGTGTTGCACGTGATGCTCTTGAAAGTTGGCGCTGTTTCTTTGGCGTTATTCCCTTGTTCCTTTCATAAATGCTAAGCCCTATTGAGGGTTACGTGGGATTACATGAGGCGCCCCCAAAATGGGAACTATCTTGGGTTTATTCCCTTTTTCTTTTGGAAGTGCTAAGCACTTTTAGGGGGGTCACATGGGATCACGTGAGACGCCAAAAATGGTAACTGTCTTTGGGTTTATACCATTTTTCTTTTTGAAAGTGCTAAGCATTTTTATGGGGGTCACGTGGAGACACGTGATCTGATCTCAGTTGTTCTCTTTCATTCATCAAGGGTGCTCACGTGGGAGCACGTGATCAGCCATTATCATGTTGGGTGCTAATCTTTCTACGTGCATGGAGATGTTGAGTTTTGAGACTTTTAAGCCCATTGTTTTATAAGAATCAAATCCGTTTATAGGATTAAACCCTAGTTTTATTAGAGGAATTAAATTCCTATATATTCTTATAAGAATTAAATTCTTCGAACTTAGTTCTTTCCCCTAGGTTTGAATCTACATAACAGAATCTCCCCGATGAGAATTAAATTCTCAACTTTTGGCGAGATCTGCTTCTGCAGATCTCAACCAGAGGAAGAACTAAGTTCTTTTTAGAAAAGTTAAACTCTTATGGAGGCGAAGAATAAGTAATATGCTCTCTATGTTTTGTTTCTTCTTACCTAGGGTTTCTTCTCTTCTTTGAGTAAATCTTCTTCTCTTCAGAGAATTAAATTCTCTTTTCTCTTTTTTTTAAAACTTATCGGGGGGGTTTCTCTCTCTTCCTATATATCCCTCTCTTTAATCTCGAGTCCTTTATATAGCAGAAGCAAGTTTGTTGATTTTTGTTAAGGAAATCTCTCATTGAGAGATTTTTGATTGATTCGGGGATTTTATCCACCATTGGATCTTTGATCCAGAGACTCCTGTTTTACAGAAGATATTTTCTTGTTTTTAACAAAATTGGGAAAATATTTTCCCATACAGAGCTTATTCTGTATCTTGGTGATTTTTAATCACCATTGGATTTTTGATCCAACGATGCTCTGATTTACAGAGTACAATCTTTGTTGTTTAGAAAGATTGGGGGAAATATTTCCAAAATAGGGTTCTAATCCCTTTTATATAGAATTTAATTCTATCGGCTCAGATGATATTAGGGATCCTCATCGTAGCACGTGACTCCACGAAGTCAAGCTCAACAAAGAGCATCACGTGCTGACACGTGAGTTTCTTTTTTTGCCAATTATTTATTTTTTAAGAAGGCGTCTATATACCTTGTATACAGATGCTCACGTGCTTGCACGTGAGGCTTAGTTTCGGCCTTATTTGTTAAGCGCAATGCCTATAATCTCGGCTTCAAAGCGCATCACGAGTGGGCACGTGATGCTCCATTTGGGGAATTTTCCCATTTCTATTTTACTTATTATTTATTTTTTATAAGGGAACAGTGTCATCTGCCCTTCTGCGGAGGTCGTGATTCCTGGAAGGGGGAACGGCGACCTGGGGGACTGGGCTCACCGTTTGGACACGGACAAGGGCATCCACTATGGACGCGAGCCTGTCGATCCATGCCGAGAGGGCGTGGATGGCGTTCAGGGGAGGAGTAGATCCGTCCGCGCCTCCGTTGTTGGGAAGGCAACGGCTTGTGCTTGGATCGTCACGGTGTTCGCTTGCCATGGAGTCGAGAGCGGAAGATCAACTTTCGATGAGTGGAAGAAATCATTTCCCACAGATGGCGCCCACTGATGTAGGCTAGATCTCCTTCAGATGTTGTCCACCCACAATTCATCGAGGCATTGGGCGTGCCCATGCTGCGATAAAACGTACGTTTGCTGATCTCATAGGTGTACGTTGACTGCGGTTAAACGTACACCGAGGATTGAGTAGCAAACGTCTCAATAAGTTACAAAACCACAGGATGTACAAAGAGCCAATTGTTATTTTTGCTGCGTATCTCAGATGTTAGTACAGTAAATAAGGTACTCAGTTTACTTGCAGACTCTCATAGGCAGTTCTGATTTGGGAGGTCACTCTGAGAATGATAGCATCTTTGATATCGAAGTTGCCGGTGTCTCCGACTCGGAGAATATTGTTTTTGATCCTATTAAATCTCGTTTCCTGGTATGCCCTTGGGCCTTTTCTCCGCAGATGTTATTATGAGGTGTATAAATGATCCGGAAGGAATCATATCTTCCTTGCATGAGAGTTTCTTAAGCTTGGACTGAGCTGAAGAATTCTAGAGCAGCCTGGAGTAGGAAATTTCTTCAATGGTTGGAGATTGAAGAGAAGATCTTGCTTGAATTATGTGGTGAGAGAAATTTCTTCAATGGTTTGGACCGGAAAGACAGTTTCCTTATTTGAATATGAAATGAAAATTGAATGACTGCAGATTTTTTTTATAGCAACTTCAGTCCATGGATGAGCAACTATACTTGCATTTTATACTTGCATGTCTGTTTAAGGAACTATTGTTGTAGGCCTGTGATGGTATTTTTTCATCAGCTTGAACATTTTGTAATTGACATGTCAGTGGACTTGAATTGGAAGCCTCCAAAAATTAGTTACTGGGTTTTCTTTTAATCTCTCCATCTTTCAACACAACTCTTTGAACTCTACATCCAAATTTCAAGAAATGCGGATTTATCTAACCAGAAATTAATCCGCCTGTGTTTTAACTTCTAATGGATGTTTTCTGCTGGTAAGCTTTTGTTAAATGGTGTTAACGCATTCTGGAAAGACGATTTTGGCCTGGAACAAGCATAAATTTAATCATTGTTATTCATTATAGTTATATGAAAGCATAAGAATTCAACCTAGAAGTTTTACGCTGGATCATGACTATGATTTGCGCTTTCCATCGGGGGGGGGGTGTGTGTGTGTGTGTGTGTATATGTGTGTGTGTGTTAGAATATATATTTTATGCCGAAACATCATTATACATGGATCTTCGAATTAACAAAACAATAAGAAAATTTGAGAGCGTACCCGAATTCAAAAATGAAGAAGCCATAATGCAAGAGCAGAAATTCCTTGATGATTTTTGATAGAGGTTTTCATGTATATTTTTAGAGGCGGTGAGAGTACCTATTTATAAGTTTTTCCGTTCAATCCGGTACGTTCATCAAATTAACCGAATTTTCAATATTAACGGATGAGATTTGTTCTTATTAATGACATGAAGAAATTAATGCCACTAAGGAAGTTACAAAGAAACTACACATGTGTCTTTACACCATTAAGAGAAGTTATAAACTAACTAAGAGCCATTACATCACCAAAGAAAGTTACAAAAGAAACTACTCATTCCCATGTGCAATTATTAAATAACTTCCAACATTTTCCCACTTGGCCCGATTAAGTTAATAGCATAAAATAATCTCATTCATAATGTTCATCACAATTACCATCATATGATAAATCGTTAAGTAAGAGTTATGACGGTTGTGTATTCATAAGTGATATAAATTTCATAATGGTCCATAATAATGTCTCATAGAAACTTTCTTGCTACAATCATAATGCAATTATGTGTACACGTACTGAAAACAGGAAATTAATTAATATATGTCAGAAACATATCATCTAGCTCACAGTGTTAATACAATCATAAAATATTAATCATCGGCACAACCAAGTCCCATTCTCTGTACATTTTCTTTAAATACTTTGGTTGTAGGTCTTTCGTTCAAGGATATGCTATCAAGATATCTGTCCTAATATATTCAATAGATACTCTTTGTTTCTGAAGCTCCTCCTTGACCCAAAAATACTTTAAATCCATATGTTTAGCACCTTTTGAATATTTATCGTTCTTGGAGAAGAATGCTGCTGCAGAATTATCACAATAAATTTTCAGCGGGTTGGTAATGGTGTTGACAACCCCAAGTCCTGAAATAAAGTTTCGCGGCCATAATGCATGAATTGTAGCTTCAAAACATGCTACAAACTCTGCTTACATAGTAGATAAAGCAATGATAGACTGTTTTGCATTTTTCCATGATATTGTTCTTTCAGCTAATTGAAATAGATATCCAAATGTGAATTTTCTACTATCAAGACATCCAGCAAAATCTGAATCCGAGTATCCAATCACTTCTAGCTGGTTGGATCTTCTATACATAAGCATGTAATTCTTTGGTCCTTGTAGGTACCTTAATGTAATACCCTAGCATTATTATACTATATTTATTTGGGGTATTTCAAATCTTGCGGTAAAATTCTTTATTATTGTTGCTTTGGGTTGCGGATAGCTCTATTAGCAGTTGTGGTTATTATCCGACCCAACCCGCATGTTTGAAACCCATCACGGTTCAAGATTACATCAACTATTTGCAAGTACAGAGTGTCCGTGCAAATCTAGATATTATACACATATATAATATATTCCATATATCTTTTAATAATACAAAATATAAAATCAAATAACATATTTTCTTATCTAGCTTTGCATGTCATGGTACCCCATATCATGTGGTTGCACGCATATATCATGTTCATATCTTAATTGTTAAAACAGACTCGTTTTGATCGCTACGTATATTTACGTAGATCCATACTTGGGGGTAAACATTTTTATTGACAGGATATTGTATTAAGGTTTAAATTTTTACGTATACTCTCCATATTGAAAAACTGGATTTTTAGAAGGGACACGGGTAATATTCGGAGTAATCTGGTATTAACTGTAAAATCCCATATATATAATATTATATATAACTCATAAATATATAAATGTTATATAATATATATATATAATATTAATTAATTTAAATTAATAAATATCTATCTATCCTTTCACTAATATATATATATATATATATTTTAAAACATATTATTGAAAACCCATACCCTTCTCTCTCTCTTCCTTTCTTTTTCTTTTCCCGAGCACACCCTGCACCTCCCTGACGCCAAGAAACCCTCCTTCGCCGGCAGCCCCTCGTCGCCACCATCCCCTCTGTCCTCGCCAAATACAGAGAACCCCACAGCAACTCTTCTTTTCTCTTCTTTCTTCTTTCTTTTCTTGTTCTTTCTATTCTTGATTTCCGGCCATCTCGCCGGAGTTGCGCGCATCGCCGACAGTCCAGACGACCCAGTCACCGTCATATAACACAGTCACCATGTCATGTCACTGCTCAGGCAGGTCCAGTCCTGCGCACGTAAGTTTTGCATCACAACGTTATTTCGACGTCGAAACGTGACATCCGACGTGAGATCCGATCAGGCATGTTATAAACTTGCAACATGCTATTTGATTGTATCAATATTTATTTAATAAATGATAGTGCATGGGTTTTACTATTCAGCAAATATTACCGATTTACAGTTTTATAGCATCCTTCTGTATCCGTACTGTCACGCCCCGCTTCCCAGAGTACGCTGGATTGGGCACGTGACATAGCCAACCATGCTACTTGTGGGTAGAAAGTATCCATCCACAGTCACATTACGGCTGTAGAGATATCAAGAACAAGATAAAACTATCTAAAACATGTCCATAATCCAGAATAACAGGAGTCAATAATAAATAAATGCGGAAGCAAATGATCCAATACAAATAACTGAAAAGTGTGTCCCATAATGCGGGCTCACATCAGGAAATAAATGCAGGAAATAAAACTAACTACTACTGAACTCACAGCTCAGCCTGCTGGCTGAAGTACTCCTGCTCGGACTGCAACAGCGGTACGGAATCTGGGCCATGCAAAACCCAGACGTCAGCGCGTCATGTCATCAAGTAATATAATATGAACAGTGTAGCAGGCAATGTAATATAAACATGAATACAGCAAGAATAACAATAATATGAATCATACCAGTACAGGGTAGCGTGCAGTGGGTAAACTAAACTGTTCTATCAGGTTTTCTATTCTAAAGTCTTTGAAATCAATTGATGAATCATCGATGTAACTCAATAGTATCTCGTGCATGCCCGGGACCACGGTCAAGACCCTCGGGGCTGAATCCGAGACGTGCCGCTAGGAAGTAACATGCAGCAGGATGGGCGAGTGATATCAGCATCATCACTCCGGGGCTGGCCTAGCCCGTAAGACTGATCAGAACAGGTATCGAACTGTTGAGTTACAAGTCAGGTTTCATCTTTGATTTCCCCATAACCCCAAGTTATGTATGTCAAGTCAGGTATTCAGTAATCAAGAACTAATGCCAACACAGGATCAGATAAAAGCAGGTTTGTCTGGATAGACAACAGGAACGGTCCATGAGGACTACATGTCAGGTTTGTTAGCATTAGACACAAGATCAGGTAACGGGTCAGGTCATGGTACATCAGGTCAAGTCAACAGTATACGGTACCATGTCAGGTATATCAATATATATATGTGTAGCAATGTCAGGTCAAGATGTAAACAATATCGTGGGTGTGCTCACAATCAGTTATATAATCTAGCATGGGTATCACAACATGAGATAAGCAATGAATTAAGTAATAGACAGTTTCATTCAATTTGCAATACAGTTATCAACAGTATACGGTACCATGTCAGGTATATCAATATATATATGTGTAGCAATGTCAGGTCAAGATGTAAACAATATCGTGGGTGTGCTCACAATCAGTTATATAATCTAGCATGGGTATCACAACATGAGATAAGCAATGAATTAAGTAATAGACAGTTTCATTCAATTTGCAATACAGTTATCAATTTGTTACAGAGATGATTACAAGAGTGCAGTAAGACAAATATAGCCGTTTAGTCATGTTAACAGGTTTAAGAACCCTTAGAGGTGCAATGATTTATGTACGGTTCAGTACAGCTATTTCAGGTTAAAAGCATACGAGTGTCCGAATGGAACAGAACTACAGAGATAAACGCCATAAGCTACATTAACATTATAAATGTGATTAAACAGGTAAATATGGTGATTTGTTTCAATTTGCAACTGTAGGTTCCATGTTTAACAGTAAAATGATATAATGCAATATTGTACCGGAAATGGGAAGCGATCGTACCAAGTTAAATTTACAGGTTTTGGGGTGTCATAATATATTAGTAAATATTGTATAGCATGTAGCAAGGGCCACTTGCCTCGACGGGTCGCGAACCGGGAAAAGCGGATCGTAACGTCGGCGGGGAAACTCGCGACGGCCGCTCGGTTCACGGATTGAACCCAAACAACGAACAATGGAACCACGCGGGTCGGGGTACCTCGCTGGAACGTCGGGTCACGTCGTCGGCATCGTCGGATTCCGGCGAAAACGTGAACAGTAAACCATCAAGATGTGCAATCAAGAATACAAGGAACCAGAGAAGAAAGGAAGGAGAAAAAGAAGTAGAAGGCTTACAGTGGGTCGTACGAAGGCCGGGGAGGCAGATCGAGATCGCCGGCGGCGACAGACGGCGGTCCGACGGTATGCAGGGGTTGCAGATGGTCGCGAGTCTGGTCGGGGTGCACCGGGAGAGGGGAGGAGGATGGTGAAGGAAAGAAGAGGGCGATGGCGGAGGCGACGACGAGGTGATCGTCGGCGGCGAGACGCAGGAACGGGTGCAGGGAACTGTAGGCGGCCGCGGCGGGGTGCGCAGGTGTCCGGGGACGCGGGGAAAGGAGGAAGAGGGCTTGGTGAGATGAGGATGAGGAGGCGAGGGTGATGGTGATGGCGTCGCCGGCGTTGGAGCTGCGGCGGCGAGGATGGAGGCGGCTAGGGCTGGAGGCGGCTAGGCTCGGATGGGTTCTTCTGTGTTTTGTGCGAAAATAGAGGAGGAGGGAAAGTTTAAAAGGAGAGAGAAATAAAGTTAAAGAGAGAGAGAGAGATAAAGAAAGAGAGAGAGACGGTAAAGAGAGAGAGAGAGAGAGAATATGAGGAGGGGCCCACGGGAAAATTGGGTGAAATGATTGGTTGAGGGAAAACATTTCTGTTAGAAAAGATTTGTGTAAATATTTAAGGGAACAGTTGAATTCATATTGTTTAAGAAAATATATGATGGTTTCAAAAATATTAAAATTTGGGTTTTGGCGCTAAAATAAAACATTTCCAAATCGCGTCCGGGTCGGGTCCAAAAAATTGAAATTGAAATAATAGGATTTTAAGCGGGATCCAAATTTTAAAATTAAGTGTCTTATGATTAAAAAGCATACCCCCAAAACGGACACATGTACGCACGCGTAGCCATCCAAACTCGCCCGTTTCACTGAACGGGACGAGAACACGATACACGGACGCTACAACGGGGTTAGGGGTGTCAAGTAGGCCAAGATGAATATTTTTAATTTTATTTTAGATGCCAAAATTTGTTATATGTAGAAATGACTTTGCCGGGTAAATTTTACAGTAAGCTACAAACAAGCAAGATAAATGAAATGAGTACTACATTATGCTCAAACAGTAACTGAAAATAGTAGCATTGGGCTCGGGTGTTACATTATACCCAACTACAAAAAGAATTTCGTCCTCGAAATTCCAAGAATACAAGGATAGAAAATTACAGGAAAAGGTAAGGAAACTTCTGCCGGATTTCATATTCTCGTTCCCAAGTGGACTCTCCCTGTGAGCGATTACCCCAAGAAACAAGCACAAGGGGGATAACCTTGTTCTTAAGAACCTTTTCCCTTTGATCCACAATTTCAATCGGTCGCTCCTCGAAAGTCAAGTCTTCCCGTACTGTTAGCTCCGAATGATTCAATACGTGCGTTTCATCTCGAACATACCTTCGTAGTTGAGATACGTGAAACACATCGTGTACATTTGCCAAGGACTGCGGTAACGCCAAACGGTACGCTACCTCACCAACACGCTCCAAGATCTCAAAGGGTCCAACGAATCGAGGACTAAGCTTTCCTCGACTCCCAAAACGAATCACCCCTCTAGTCGGTGATATCTTCAAGAATACCAAATCACCCACGGCGAACTCTAGAGGTCTTCTTGACGTGTCTACCCAACTCTTCTGTCGGTCTTGGGCTGCCTTCATATGATTTCTGATAGTGTTAACCTTCTCAACTGTCTGCACAACCAAATCTGGTCCCAACAATCTTCGTTCACCGACATCATCCCAACAAACAGGTGAACGACATTTACGACCATACAAAGCTTCAAACGGAGCCATCTGGATAGTTGCCTGAAAACTGTTGTTGTAAGAAAACTCCACCAAATGTAGATGATCCTCCCACGAACCCTTGAAGTCCAACATGCATGCTCTCAACATATCTTCAAGAGTTTGGATCGTTCTCTCCGACTGACCATCAGTTTGAGGATGATAAGTGTTCACACCATAATATTGTATTTTATATTCCCCATTCTTATGCATTTTACAATGAAAACAGGTGCTTTTGACCCATGTCTGCTACATGTTACAGGTTACAGGTTCGTGGACAGGAAACAGTGAAAACGATGTAAAGACGATGAAAATATGGACTTTTGACCAACTAATGGGAGGATCTTAGTCAAGCCTACATCGAAAGACAGTTTACAATTGACAAGGCAACTCAAGATCCAAAAATACAAAGCTGACGGTTAAAAATCCACTACAAATGTTCACTGAAGATCTGGAACCAACCTAGAAGCCCAAATGGAAAAAGATATATATGAACAGGAAGTACAAGACACCAGAAGCTAGCCCAAGAAATTACCAAGCCCAATTCTGCCTTTTGGCCGCGGAACCGCGGCCAAACAAGGCCTTGGGCCGCGGTTCCGTGGTGGAGTGAGCCCATATTGTGTACAAAAATTTACCATAATTCATTGCGGCTTTTAGCAGTCTTCCTAGGGGTATTTTAGTAAATGTAGACATGCGGTTCAAGATGTAACCTAGGGTTTCCTATTCTTTATAAATAGGAACTCTAATCATTGTAAACTTTATGCCTCCCTATATCTCTTTTTATGAATAAAATTTAGAATTCTTTTGGAGAGCATCGATGCCTCTTTTCATATCATGAATTCAGATCTGACAACCCTGTGTTGATGTTTGGAGAGAGCCATCTGTAAAGTAAGTAGGTAATTTCAATTCTTGCTCTAGTTTAGATTTCAATTCTTGCCCTAGGTAATTTTTATTCTCTGCCCTAGATAAATGTTTTTAAATTCCCTAATGAGTGAGTAGTCTCCTCGCTTGTTAGGGTTAGATCTGGGGAAGGTTTGAGAGACGAAGATCTCTCATCCCCTTTCTTGCCCATCATATATTTTCATAGGACTCCATGCATATCTTCTTATTCCGCTCCCTACGGCATCCTATCCCTCGAGGTAGCGGTGATACCGTAGTATAAAGGCCCGGATTTTAAGGAATTCCATGGAGGTTAGGGTAAAGATTAAGAAAAGAAGGACAAGGATCTAGAGGAAGAACAATCTTCCCAATCATCCTAATCCCTTTTATTAATATTTACCATAACACCTAATTAGATCTTCATATGGGTATAGAAAGCGGTGAGATTTATAGACTTTCCAAATTTAACCTAGACCTAACCCTAGCAAGATTTAGATATAGATTAATTCAGTTTTTAGATTTAATAATCAATCCGAACACCCTTCGGAATTAACTCGTTAGCGCGATTAGGAAATTCACAACATCCCTGTGGACCGACCCGTACTCACCGGCTAGCTGCAAAGCGACGCCGTTCTTGATTGCGGTTACAAATATTTTTGATCTATCTTTTAGAAAGCGCAAGCACGCTAAATCACATCCAATCAAATGGCGCCGTTGCCGGGGATGGCGTAGAATTTTCTTTTCGTAATTTCGGGTTAATCATAAAATTTTTAAAAAAATCATAAAAATCTAAAAAAATCAAAAAATTATAAAAATATATCAATTGTTATTTTTTTAGAAGGGATACTTTGTCGTTTGAATTTTGCAGGATATACAAAATCGGATCTGGAAATTTCCAGAAAGCGAAACAGAAAAAGGGATATCGGAACAGAAGGGATTTTAAATAACAGAACAGGAAATTTTTCTGGAGATCTAACTCCCCTAATCCGCCGCGTTTCCGCGGCCCAAACCCACCTTAGGCCGCGGAAACGCGGTCGTCTTGTCGATTCGTTGCACCAAAAAAATTCTAGGGACCTGAACCGACTACCCCACCGCTGAACCGCGGTGGGAACCTACCATTGGCCGCGGAAGGGCGGTGATCTTGAGGCATCATCTGGCGAAATTTTTTCTGTAAGCTCTGCTCTTTCTCTTCTGCAAATATTGATATATATTTTCTGTAGATTTGCCTGCAGGATTTTTTGTTGTTTAAAAACATATTCCCTTCCAAATAATGATCTTGTGCAGGATTTTTGCGCCGCGTAAATTAGAAAATAGATTGCAAGTAATATTTTGCTATTGCATATCTTTTCTATAAAATATTTTGCTGTTGCATATCTTTTCTCTAAAAATCTTTTTGCAACAAAATTTTTCCAAATAAAGAGAAAGAAAAAACTCAATGAAAAATGAAAATAAAAAGGACAAATATTTTATAGAACTTGCAAAATTTTTTCTTAGCCCCAAATAAATCCTTGCACCATCCAACCTTCCTTCTTGTCACCTTTTTTCTTCTAACATGGGTGCCCCACATAAAAAATCATTAGCCGAACTTTGGTATCCCGAACCTAATTTTGAATCGTTCGGCAATTTGTTCTGTCAATTTAAAGACGATCCTTCCTTGCCTAAAATATCGTTGAAAGATCAAATAGAAGCGTCTAGGAGAAACAATTCAACTTTTCAACCCACTTTGTGTCAACCAAGTCAAGCTTTACCACCTCCATATGTTGATACCACTTTTTCAAGTCCTTCTGTCACTCCTAGGCCGATGTCTATTGCTGAGCATATTGCTCAATCTCGTAGCCGATCTTTCACCCCTCTCCACACATCTAGTTCTAGGGATCAACAAGATTATTCACCTTTTTATCCACATGTTGACCCTACCCCAGTCTAAGAACCTTGGTATCCCGAACCTAATTTTGCGTCATATGTCAATGTGTTCGGTCAATTTAAAGACGATCCTTCCATGCCTAAAAAATCTTTGAAAGATCACATAGAGGAGTCTAAGAGAAATAGTTTGACTTTTCAACCCACTTTGTGTCAACCAAGTCAACCTTCACCACCTACATATGTTGACACCACTTCTTTAAGTCCTTCTGTCACTTCTAGGCCGATGTCCATTGCTGAGCATTTTGCTCAATCTCGTAGCCGATCTTTCACCCCTCTCCACACATCTAGTTCTAGGGATCAACAAGACTATTCACCTTTTTATCCACATGTTGACCCTACCCCAGTCCAATCACCCACTTCCTACCAGTCCTACCCGACCTTTCCACCTTCACTAGACACTGCTTCTACACAGCTATTAGGGAGTTTCACATATCCAAACAATTTCGAATCTTTTACCGAAACCCCCTTACCACCCAAGTCTAGTTTGGAAGAGGCGTTGGAGGCGTATATCGCAGCAACAAACAAAATGGTTAGGAATGTGGAAGCGTCCGTGGCCACCCTTATGCAACCTGCTGAACCGGTAGCTAGTTTCCAACTAGCTCCAAATTTTCCAATGTATGAGGAGGCGGTTGGACAGAGAGAGAATGTGAGAGCATTTCCAAATCAAACTTACCCATACCCTATTGAATCCAACAACTCCAATTTTCAAACATGTGTCCAAAATGATGAGTTGTGTGATTTTGTAGTGCTTGATTTGCCAAATTGTGAGGAACCCCTTTCGAGTGAAACAACACCTAATCCGTTTGACCTTTACACTTCCACTCTAGAACCTAAATCGATAAATATCCATGCTTTTGATGAGGTGTCAGAAAAAATTGATTTTCACTTGATTGAGGATATAGACGCCGGGAATATTTCGGATGATGAACCTGTCGATTTAATTGAAATTTTATGTTCAAATCATCATCCCGAGTTATTAAATGTTTCTCCCGAATCTCATATGCATCTTGATTTTGATGATATTGGCATGGATAAGCAAATTTTTAAGGAAAATATTGAGGAGAATTATGAGGATAGTACTGAGGATAATATTGAGGTTGAACCATTTTCGTTTGATGTGTCGAATTTTCCAATACACCCTCCTAAATCCTTAACTGATACCCTTCCTCACTCACTTTCTTCCGTCCTTCCTATCGTTTCGACTGTGCAAGAGACCGTTACGCTTTCATCTCCAATACCTAGTTCGACGTACCCATGTTTGCTCACGACTCTTGAGGGATTTAATCTCATTTTTTCGCGGGTTGATAGATTAGCACAATCGCTTTTTACACATCGGTCATTACAAATTGTGCTAATCTATACGCTCCATCCACACCCTCAAATTCGTATTCCCACTTTCTTTGGTTCTTCTAATCTTCCTTTAATGATATCGAGTGTTGATGAATCACAATCCGACATTTTGAGTTCAATAATTTTCAATTGGACCTTCGAGGAAAGTTTCGAAGATATTTTCGCCGACGAACTCGCATTCTTAAATGATATGGATTTTGTGATTAATCAACCTCCACTCGAAGAAGTAGAACCCCTACCATTTCTTCTTCCCCTCCGCCATTCTCCTCCACCGAGACCATATTATCCCTTTCTCTCCACACGGTCTCGTGTGCTTCTCATTTCTTTTCTTTCCACTCCATTCTTTCACCAACTCTACCATTACCACGATAGAATTTTTGAATGGTTGGTGCTAACCTTTGGCTTGTGTAAGGCCAAGCTTAAGTTTGGGGGGAACCTTTGTATATATGTATATATATTTTTGTTTTCTTTTTCTATAAAAAAATAAAAAAAAAAATTCAAAACATTAAAAATATAAAAAAATTTATTATAAATAAATAAACAGGGGAGTGCCGGTATTTTGACCCTCTTGGTTTAGCATGACAGTGAGGACACTGTCAAGTTCAAGTTTGGGGGTATGCTCGGTACGTCTTCTTCCTTCGCATTCATTTGTACATATTTTTGCATTTGCATGCTTATTTGAAAACCCATAAAAATTTGAAAAATTTCAAAAATTATAAAAATTATTGTATTCAATTTTGGCCATATTTGACTTGAGTTGACAAATAGGGTAACTGGCTAGGAACAACTAGATCTTAGACTTAGTGAATTAAAAACCCTAAAAATAACATTCCTTAAAGTTTAACAGTAGAAAATATATGCCTTGTAGTTTATTTAGAAATAGGCAAATTTTGGGTTCACTTCTTGGGCTAAGTCGAAACAAGGGAAGAGTATTGATGTTCTTATTAGAGTATAAGTTTGAAAAATAGTTCCTAGCTTAAGTCTAGATTCTGAAAATGTATACCCTACAATTTGCACAATCACGCACCTTGAAACTTGGAATAGTAGAAGAGACCTTGAAATGCTCTTGTCTAAAGTCCTTAGCACAATGAAAAAGAAAAAAGTGGATAAAGAAAAAAATGGACACTGGTTTTTGTGATTACTTAAGGCTGTAAAAATAGAAAAATATTTAGCGAGGGTGCTTCATCACCTAGTGCCTTAGACCAACTGGTTTGGGAGCCACTGCTAAAAGCCTTGGGTGTTGCAAAACTAGGAAGTACGCTTTAAAACGCTAACGCATCTTGTAATCGGTTGTTGGTACCTCAAGAAGTATTAACAGTCGCATGAAGGATGCGAAAGTGAAAATTCACAAGTGCTTTGGACAATGGACGGGAGTACGATTGCTTGATTTGAATTTCCAAGTGTAGGGGTGATATTTACACACACGTGGGGATATGTGATTAGAGTTTAGATAAGAGAAAGGAATGAAGAATAGAACTTGTATCTTTAGTAGAGTTGATAGAAATTCCTAAGTGGAGATGTAACCCTAGAAGGAAAACTTAGGAAATGCCGAAAGTTAAGTAAGTCTATAGGATATATATAATCTTAAGTTAAATAATGAGGAAGTGTGAAGAATATGGGTGGATAATTTGCGGGTCGACGATAATAGAATTCTTAGTTAGAAAACCTAATTGGAGAACAAAAGTCGAAAAGCCAAATTGATAGGATTTTGTGGGTGTAATCCGCTGAAAAACCTCAGGAGACAACACTCCTCCTACTAGGGACACCTAGAGGTTTAACGGCTTGTTGCACGTGCTCAGTGCAATCGCGTTTCCCTGCGAAAGTGCGGCTAGGTTAGATTTTTATCGAGAATAAAATAAAAAATAAGTTTGCTCGAGGACGAGCAAAAGATAAGTTTGGGGGTATTTGTTCACACCATAATATTGTATTTTATATTCCCCATTCTTTTGCATTTTACAATGAAAACAGGTGCTTTTGACCCATGTCTGCTACATGTTACAGGTTACAGGTTCGTGGACAGGAAACAGTGAAAACGATGTAAAGACGATGAAAATATGGACTTTTGACCAACTAATGGGAGGATCTTAGTCAAGCCTACATCGAAAGACAGTTTACAATTGACAAGGCAACTCAAGATCCAAAAATACAAAGCTGACGGTTAAAAATCCACTACAAATGTTCACTGAAGATCTGGAACCAACCTAGAAGCCCAAATGGAAAAAGATATATATGAACAGGAAGTACAAGACACCAGAAGCTAGCCCAAGAAATTACCAAGCCCAATTTTGCCTTTTGGCCGCGGAACCGCGGCCAAACAAGGCCTTGGGCCGCGGTTCCGCGGTGGAGTGAGCCCATATTGTGTACAAAAATTTACCATAATTCATTGCGGCTTTTAGCAGTCTTCCTAGGGGTATTTTAGTAAATGTAGACATGCGGTTCAAGATGTAACCTAGGGTTTCCTATTCTTTATAAATAGGAACTCTAATCATTGTAAACTTTATGCCTCCCTATGCCTCTTTTTATGAATAAAATTTAGAATTCTTTTGGAGCGCATCGGTGCCTCTTTTCATATCATGAATTCTGATCTGACAACCCTGTGTTGATGTTTGGAGAGAGCCATCTGTAAAGTAAGTAGGTAATTTCAATTCTTGCTCTAGTTTAGATTTCAATTCTTGCCCTAGGTAATTTTTATTCTCTGCCCTAGATAAATGTTTTTAAATTCCCTAATGAGTGAATAGTCTCCTCGCTTGTTAGGGTTAGATCTGGGGAAGGTTTGAGAGACGAAGATCTCTCATCCCCTTTCTTGCCCATCATATATTTTCATAGGACTCCATGCATACCTTCTTATTCCGCTCCCTACGGCATCCTATCCCTCGAGGTAGCGGTGATACCGTAGTATAAAGGCCCGGATTTTAAGGAATTCCATGGAGGTTAGGGTAAAGATTAAGAAAAGAAGGACAAGGATCTAGAGGAAGAACAATCTTCCCAATCATCCTAATCCCTTTTATTAATATTTACCATAACACCTAATTAGATCTTCATATGGGTATAGAAAGCGGTGAGATTTATAGACTTTCCAAATTTAACCTAGACCTAACCCTAGCAAGATTTAGATATAGATTAATTCAGTTTTTAGATTTAATAATCAATCCGAACACCCTTCGGAATTAACTCGTTAGCGCGATTAGGAAATTCACAACATCCCTGTGGACCGACTCGTACTCACCGGCTAGCTGCAAAGCGACGCCGTTCTTGATTGCGGTTACAAATATTTTTGATCTATCTTTTAGAAAGCGCAAGCACGCTAAATCACATCCAATCAATAAGCTGTGCTAAACTTCAACCGAGTCCCCAAACTTTCCTGTAAACTCCGCCAAAAGTGTGATAGGAACCGACTGTCCCGATCGGATACGATGCTCACCGGTACTCCATGCAATCTCACAATCTCCTGCATGTACCGCTCTGCCAAAGTCTCTGTTGATTGACCAACCCGAAAAGGAATAAAGTGAGCTGCCTTGATCAACCGATCAACAATCACCCATACTGTATTGTTGCCTTTTGGACTCCGCGGTAAAGCCGTCACGAAATCCATGGTTATATGTTCCCACTTCCATTGAGGAATCGGAAGTGGTTGCAATAAACCAGCAACCCTTTGATGTTCAGCCTTAACTTGCTGACACACCAAGCATTTAGCCACAAAGCGAGCAATCTCCCGTTTCATGCCTTCCCACCAGAAATGCCGTCGAATATCTCGGTACATCTTTGTGCCTCCTGGATGTACAGAATAAGCTGAACTGTGTGCCTCCTTCATAAGCTCTTCACGAACATCACCCTTTGGCACACACAAACGGCTACCGTACTTCAACGAACTATCTTCGTGGATCAATAAATCTGTTCGTAGTCCGGCTTCAATCTGCTCTCGAAACTTTTGCAGTCTAGGATCCTGCGATTGTGCTGCTTTAATATTCTCAATCAAAGACGACTGCACTTGCAGCTGCATCAACTGTCCCGTAGAACGCGGTAGCACAACCTCCAAGTCAAATCTTCGAAAATCTTTAACGAGCTCCTTCTGCGTAGTTAACACCTGAATTGCTGGTAACCGACTAAGCGCATCCGGCACAACATTAACCTTCCCCGGATGGTACTTAAGATCAAGATCGTAGTAAGCCATCAGCTTCAACCATCTATGTTGCCTCATATTCAGCTCCTTCTGTGTGAACACATACTTCAAGCTCTTATGATCTGTAAAAAAACTTCGACCCTTTTGCCCAACAGGTAGTGTCTCCAAATCTTCAAAGCGAAAATCTCAGCCGCAAGCTCCAAGTCATGAGTTGGATAATTCTTCTCATGGGTCTTTAATTGTCTCGATGCGTACGCTACAACCTTCCCATGCTGCATCAAAACACATCCCAATCCTTTCCCGGATGCGTCGCTGTGAATCACCAATCCTCCGGAATTGTCTGGCACAGTCAGAATAGGAGCGGTTATCAATCTCTATTTCAACGCCTCAAAAGTTGACGCACACCTATCCGTCCACACAAATGGTACTTCCTTGCGCGTAAGCTTGGTCAGAAGCTCAGCCAAACGCGCCATTTGATTGGTAGAGTTTTTGCGTGCTAAGTTTATTACCGCAATCAAGACGGTTTCGCTTGTATCTAGCCGGTTGAGTACGGGTCGTCCACAGGGAGATGGGAATCTTTTTTTATGTGCTTTAACGAGTTAAGTCCAATTTTCCAGGTTTGTTTTTAGATTACTTAAGTGCTAAAATGATATATATAGAGAGCTTGTTAGGGTTAGGATTAGGTTAGTTTGAGTTAGGAGTCGCTCACTTCTTTCGTTGCCACTCTTAATATCGGTGTTACGGTAATCGGCAACAACGGGGATTAGCACGACTAGGAAGGAACTTGCGAGTATAAGCTAGGCTTTCCAACGCATAAGTTCTTCCTTTTGGTGCTTGTCCGTCCGTTCTTGGCTCTTAGCCTTTACCTCCGGTTAATTCAACCACAACCGGTCTCACTACGGAATCACCGATATCATGTAGGATAGGGTGCCGTAGGGAGCGGATTGTGGTTCAATTAATGGGAGTTCGATTTAAGATGTTGGGCAAGGGAAGAGTGAGAGAGATTTCCTTCTCTCAAACTTTCCTTATCCTACCCTAACAAGTATGGAAACTACTCACCCATTACAAGAAAAATGAAAATAAAACAAAGGAGGAAGATAGAAAGAAAGAGGTTAGAAGATTACAACTAGCTATTTGCGACCTCACCTTGGCAAGGATCAAGCGTAAGCATCATGGTTGTTTAAGGATAAAGGAAAATAGAACAAGAAAGAAACAAACATAAACAACAACAACTAAGTTAACAAATGAAAATTACAAGCAATAATAGTTAACAAAATAAAAAGACAAACATGGTAAGAACAAGAACTCCTTTATTCATTCTTCACTCACAAAAGCTCACTACAAGTTTTTTAATGGAGAAGAGATGAGGGGAGGAAGAAGAACAACAACATATAACCTAAAATCTAAATACAAGATTATGGACCCTTGGCTTTGGCAAGTTCTGGACTATTTATAGGCAGGGAAATGGAAACCTAGGGCAACAATCTGCCATAAGACTAAATTCCCAAAATAACCCTGAAAAATAGTCAACTGAGGAGGCCGTACGGCCGCGGAACCGCGGCACTTTAGTGGAGTTGGCCTCTCGGGCTTTGTGGGGTTCCCTGGTCTGCTCTTGTCTGGATGTGGATCTTTTTGTCATGATTTCCTCGAGCTCCGCGTAGATTTCTTGGATCTTGTGTTGCCATTGAGCCTTGTGCATGAAAATGACATTGATTTTCCATTTTGTCTCTTAAACTGGTGTGTGGCAACATACGGATAGAGAGCGGAGACCCGTGTTTTATCTGTGGTTGGAAGGAACCCGGATTTTGTCGTGTTTTTTTTATGAATTTCACCGTTTAGAGCCGAGAACCTGTATCCTGCAATTGACTAGCAAACACGGCTCAAGAGTACCTACCGATAAGCAATATGATAAAAATTGGGCGGTATAAAAATGCAAAAATCTGATATGAACAAATACCCCCAAACTTATCATTTGCTCGTCCCGAGTAAAGCCAATTTATTCACAAAAAAATCCTAACCTCACTTTCGTAGGGAACGCGATTGCACTGAGCATGTGCAACAAGCCGTTAAACTTCTAGGTGTCCCTAGTAGGAGGAGTGTTGTCTCCTGAGGGTTTTCAGCGGATACTACCCACAAAATCCGGTCAAGCTAGTTTTTGCAAAATTACTATGATTCAAACCCCTAAAGTTTTGTTTCAGAAAATAACAATTCTATGATCCTAAGTCTAGACTATCGAACCTTTATTTTTCACACCTCGCTTCTTATTTAACTTAAAATTTTATATGTCTTTACGTGTAGTGTAAATAGTGTCGTTAAGTTCCAGAAGGATCGATTAAAGTCATCATGTCACACAATAAAACCCAGATAATAATTTTAAAAGGATCACATAAGTTTTATAAAAAGTTAAGTATTTTTCAAGTTTCGTTTTCCAGTAAGGTTTCAACTTCAGAATTTCTATCTTCCTTAACAGGAAACTAGGTCTTATTTTTCACTCCACCTTTTTCTTGTTTTCATTTCATACACACCTCTGTGAACGTGCAATAGTCTTTATCATAGAATAAAACCTTAATATCTCCGCTAGAAATATATTTTTTTTATAAAAACCTGTCTTTTGTCAAGATTATTCTCACACAAAGAACCGTTAGGAATTTTAACTCGGAGAGAACACTTGCTTGACTTTGTTTTAATCTGGACTTTCTAGGCTTCTTAGCGAGCTTTGGTCCAATGCACCCAAACCAGTTGGTTTTAGGGCATTAGGTGTAGAAACATCCCAGCGGACTTAATTACTCAAGTTACCTAGGTCCAAAAACAAAAGACAGTTTGGCATGAAAATCATGATGATTTAATACGAACGGAGATATAACCGGCAGCTCAATTATATTTTTGGATAAAAGACGTGTTTAGTGGGTTCGGTGTGTAATCATTCCAATCAAGTTCCAGATGGGTTATTTTTCAGACTTAGTTCCAATTAAGGCATCAATAACATTCCTTCATATTCACTTCACTTCATAAACTATTCTTGGTATTACTTATTTCAGAACAAACCTATTTGATCATCAGAAAATCATTTATCTATTTAAAAGTTTTTAGACATAAAAGACTTGTCATCTAATTTCCAAAACTTACGACACGTGTAGTGTGATGTAAAGACGTATATCAGCTATAGTTAACTTCAAAGGAGAGTTATCTTTCAGGTTTTCAAAATCTAAACATAAGATTTAGTTATTCTTATTTTATCAAACAAAAACCGTCGAAATGTTGAATCAGAGTCCTCCCACTAGCTAACTTGACAGAAAAGTTTTTATGTTTTTAGAAAATTTTCAGATTTTTATGGATTTTATGGATTTTAATATGCAGATGCAAAATATACATATGAATGCGAAGGTTAGAAATACGTACCGAGCGTACCCCCAAACTTAAACTGGACAGTGTCCTCATTGTCATTGCATGAAGAGATCATTTAAAGGGTCAAAATTGTCGGTTAGATATACACAATTTTTTTTTATGTTTTCAAAGAGTAAAGAAAAAGGAAAAGAATATCCACAAATAAATACAAAAAGGTATGTACATACCCCCAAACTTATTTGGAACAGTGTCCACTGTTCTTGGCTGGATATCCGAAGTTTGGTGGTAGGCAGGGGAAGATTATGCAGGGTAAACCGGCTCCTGTAAGACCAGGAGCTCCTCTGTTGGTTCGGCGCTAAGGTACGGTTTAAGTCGGTATCCATTTACTTTGAAAAATGAACCGTCCTTTGGATTCTCCAAATCCACAGCGCCATGTGGATACACATTCCGCACAAAATACGGCCCTTTCCAGCGAGATCTGAGCTTACCTGGATGGACATGTAGCCGCGTGTCGTAAAGAAGTACCTGTTGACCAGGTACGAAAGTTTTTCGCAAAAGGTGTTTATCGTGAAACACCTTCGTTCGGTTTTTAACGACAACCGCGTTATCGTAAGCCTCATTCCTAAGCTCGCTCAGTTCGTTCAACTGCAGCTTCCGATGGCTGCCCGCATCTTCGAGAGATAGATTCAGCTCCTTTATCGCCCAAAATGCGCGATGCTCTATTTCGACGGGGAGGTGGCAAGCCTTTCCATACACAAGACGATAGGGAGACATGCCAAGGTCGGTCTTATAAGCGGTTCGAAATGCCCAAAGGGCATCAGTGAGTTTCAGCGACCAATCCTTACGGTTCTTGGAAACCGTCTTCTCCAGTATCTGCTTGATTTGTCGATTTGAAACTTCGGCCTGCCCACAGGTTTGGGGGTGGTAGGGCGTAGATAGCTTATGATTAATGGAATATTTCCGCATTAAGGCCTCGAAAGTCTTATTGCAGAAATGAGTTCCATTGTCGCTAATGATCGCTCGGGGGTGCCCAAACCGGGAGAAAATGTTTTCTTTAAGAAACCTAACGACAACCTTGTTGTCGTTAGTCCGGCTGGGCACAGCCTCGACCCACTTAGAGACATAATCAACAGCGAGAAGGATGTACAAGTTCCCGAAAGAGGTGGGAAACGGCCCCATGAAATCGATCCCCCAAACGTCGAAAATCTCCACAACCAAGATTGGTTGGAGCGGCATCTCGTTCCTCCGGGATATCCGGCCCAAGTGTTGGCACCGGGAGCAAGTCTTGCAATAGTCATGAGCGTCTTTGAAGAGTTGTGGCCAGTAGAAACCATATTGCAAGATCTTCTCAGCTGTCTTTCTGGGGCCAAAATGCCCGCCACATGTTTGATCGTGGCAAAATGACAGCACACTCTTGAATTCATCGTCAGGGACACACTGACGAATAATCTGGTCGGGACAGTACTTGAACAGATAGGGTTCGTCCCAGTAAAAGTGTTTTACTTGGGATAAGAAGCGAAGTCTGTCCTGACTTGACCATTCAGTCGGTAGTAATCCTGTGGCCAAATAGTTCACAATATCTGCAAACCAGGGTTCGCAAGATACTGTCAAGAGTTGTTCATCCTGGAAAACGTCGTTGATCGGAATTTGAAGCGAAGGCGAAGAAGGAAGTCGTGAGAGATAGTCGGCAACTACGTTTTCACATCCTCGTTTGTCCTTAATGACAAGGTCAAACTCTTGAAGCAAGAGGATCCAACGTATTAGCCGAGATTTTGCATCTTTCTTCGCAAAAAGATGGCGCAGAGCAGAATGGTCTGTGTAGACAATGACTGGAGAGCCGATGAGGTAGGGCCTGAACTTTTCTAAGGCAAATACAACAGCCAAGAATTCCTTCTCAGTTGTTGTATAATTGAGTTGGGCGTCGTTCAGGGTTCGGCTCGCATAATAGATTATGTGCGGCATCTTGTTGATGTGTTGTCCAAGGACAGCACCAATGGCAAAGTCGGATGCATCGCACATAATCTCAAATGGGTGCGTCCAGTCAGGTGAAGAAAGAACGGGAGCAGAAGTGTGTGAGCTTTTTAATGACTCGAACGCAGTCACACAGCTCGAGTTGAAGTCGAATGGCGTGTCCTTGGCCAGTAGAAGAGTCAAGGGCCTAGCAATCTTGCTAAAGTCCTTGATGAACCGTCTATAGAAACCGGCATGGCCAAGGAAGGCTCGGATGTCTCTGACGCATCTGGGAGGAGGGAGATTGGAAATGACCTCAATCTTCGCTTTGTCAACCTCTATACCATTTTGCGAAATGATATGTCCTAAGACAATACCTTCGCGCACCATGAAGTGGCACTTCTCCCAATTCAAAGTGAGGTTCTTGTCCTTACATCGGGTAAGGACAGTGTCAAGATGCAGCAAACACTCGTTGAAGGAATCGCCGAAGATGGAGAAATCGTCCATGAAGATCTCCAGGAATTTCTCCACCATGTCTGAGAAGATTCCCATCATACACCGCTGGAAGGTAGCGGGCGCATTGCATAACCCAAAGGGCATGAGACGATATGCGAACGTGCCGAAAGGACAAGTGAATGTGGTCTTGTCCTGGTCTTTTTCGGCGATGGGAATTTGATTATAGCCGGAATAGCCATCAAGAAAGCAGTAGTACTCGTGTCCGGCCAATCGTTCAAGCATTTGGTCAATGAAAGGTAGCGGAAAGTGGTCTTTCCGCGTTGCGGCGTTGAGTTTTCTGTAATCGATGCAGACTCGCCACCCAGTTTGGGTGCGAGTAGGGATTAACTCATTCGCCTCGTTAGTAATGACCGTTATGCCTGACTTCTTGGGGATAACGTGAATGGGGCTAACCCACTGGCTATCAGAGATAGGGTAAATGATACCACTATCCAGACACTTCACGATTTCCTTTTTCACAGCCTCCTTCATGACTGGGTTGAGTCGCCTTTGAGGATCTCTGGCTGGTTTGGCATCATCCATCAGATGAATGTGATGTTCAACGATCAGGGGACTAATCCCTTTGATGTCCGCCATGGACCAGCCAAAAGCTTGCCTATTGCTGTGCAAGACCGCAAGAAGGGCTTTCTCTTGCTCTGGAGCTAGAGAAGCCGAGATGATAACAGGGAAGGTCTCGTTCTCACCCAAGTAAGCGTACTTAAGGTGAGACGGCAAAGGCTTGAGTTCGAGCGTTGGAGGTGAAACGATTGAAGGCAAGATTGGTGAAAAGGTCTCGAACTCAAAAGATTCCAGCAAAGGTTCAAAACGAGTGTAAGCGACCGAGTTGGATGGTTCAGGTAACTCATCCGGAAATTCGAAGGATTCAAACTCGGGTTGTGAGCGGCTAAGATCGTTCGAGAACGTGAAACACTCGTAGTCGTTGTCGGGTGCAGAAACAGCAGCAGGTTCGAAGAGGAACGCACTAGTGGCGTTAAGGTTATCGTGATCGAACAAAAACTCCTCGAATTCACACTCTTCAGGGGTGATCTCCTGGATTGAGCAAACGTCTAGTATATGAGCATTAGGTTCGGAGGGCTGATTCCCCAACCTAAAAATGTTGAGTTCAATTGTCATGTTTCCAAAAGAGAGGTTCATCGAACCATTGCGACAATTGATCACAGCATTTGAGGTTGCAAGGAATAGGCGACCGAGTATCACCGGAATTTGATTCCGGGGGTTAGCTACAAGCTGTGTGTCTAATACAATGAAGTCAACGGGGAATATGAAGTCCCCGATTTTGATTAACACATCCTCTAGCTCACCCCTAGGATGGGTGATCGATCGGTCGGCCATTTGGAGAGTACAGTGTGTGGGTTTCAGCTCTCCTACGCCTAATTGCTCGTATACTGAGTACGGAAGCAGGTTAACACTGACACCAAGATCTAATAGTGCGCGGTTGATGTTCTTATCCCCAATGGTAATAGAAATCGTAGGACAGCCAGGGTCCTTCCGTTTTTGCGGTAAAGATTGGGTAAGAGCATCACTCACAGCACTAGCCAAGAAAACTTTCTTGGGTACCTGAGACTTCCTCTTTTTCGTGCACAAGTCCTTTAAGATTTTCGCGTAGGACGGGACTTGTTGGACAGCATCTAAAAGGGGAATGCTAATGTTAACCTGCTTAAACAACTCTAGAATCTTCTCCATTTGTGGATTTTGTTTATTGGACCTCAACCGGTTTGGAAATGGAACGTTTTTAAAATTGGTTGAGTCCAACGCTCGTGGAGGAGATTGTGGAGCTGGAACGGATCCCAGAGCTGGTGTTTTCGTGGAGTGAGAAGTGGGTCCATTCAAAGCAGAAGAAGAGGAAGAGCCTTTTGAATAATGAAGAATAGGCTCAGAAGACGAGGAAGGAGAAGAAGGAGGTGTCATCGTCGATCCGTGTGCCAATGTTGTTTTGCAGCATCCTTCCCGATCTCAATGTAGTCACGGCACTCACATTATGGTTCTGTTGTTCAAGAGCAACATGTACATTATGTGGGTGACCGGGATTAGGGAGTGGCTGGGATGGGAGCTTCCCCTTTTCTCGCTCGGTTAACGCCGCATTCAGCTGTGCAATATGGGCCTCGATGGTCTTGATGCTTTGCCCGTGAGCGGCAGTGTGTTGCACTAAGGACTGAATGGAAGACTGGATGTTGGCAGTGGATTGTGTCGATTGTTTAACGAACGCCTCCAGACTTCGTTCGAGCGAGGAAACCTTATCGTTGTTTGACGGAACAAAGTTGTTTTGGGGAAAAGAATTGTTGGGTGCAAAGTCGTTCGTCTCATTTTGAAAAGGTTGGGGTTGGAAGGGCTGCTGAAACTGATGTTGAGTTTGTTGTTGCGGAGGAGGTGGCCTCTGGAAGTTATTGCCTTGGAATTGATTCTGATTCTGATTCCAGGCGAAATTGGGGTGGTTCCTCCAACCGGGATTGTAGGTGGAAGAGTATGGTTCATTCCTCGGTCTTTGCTGAAATGCAGCATTAACCTGATCCTGTCCTTGAGATGGTGGATTGTAAGGACACTCTTCGGTTAAGTGAGAAGGATCGGAACAACAAGCGCAAATGGTACGAAGGGGAAAAACAGGGGCAGGAGCAGGAGAAGAAAATTTGCTCTCTATCGCTTCAAGCTTTCTCGTTATTGCAGCCATTTCAGCTTTCATCGCAATAGAGACATCAAGTTGGTGAATTCCTACCCTAGACTGACCGGTAGAAGTGGAGGTAGAAGAAGAAGAAGTTGGTCCGGTGCTCTCCCATTGTAGCGTTTGCTCCGCAAGGTCATCGAAGAATTGCCACGCTTCCTCGTCAGATTTAGATAGGAAGTGGCCCTGACAAATGGTTTCCAACAACTGCTTGGTTGCTGGGTTCAGGCCCTCGTATAAGGTTTGGCAAAGTTGCCATTTCTCGATACCATGATGAGGACACTGAACAAGAAGGTCTTTATACCGGTCAAAGCACTTCCAGAAGGGTTCAGAAGGAAGCTGAGAGAATTGGTTGATTTCGTTACGGATCCTTGTGGTTTTATGATTTGGATAAAATTTCTTGAGAAACGCTTTCACAAACTCGTCCCAACTGATTATGGAGTGGGAAGCGGTGCTATATAGCCATTTTTCAGCAAGATCGCATAAAGTGAACGGAATGACCCGTAGCCGTATAGCATCGTCCGACAGCTGGGTGGTTTTCATCATGGCACAAACATTTTGGAACTTGTTGATGAAGATATAGGCATCTTTAGATTCAAGCCCATGAAATCGCGGAAGCATGTTGATGAAGTGGGGCTTAATTTCAAATTTATCCCCATTGGCCGGTGGAAGAGAAAACAGGTGGGAAGTGCAGAACGGGTGGGATAGAAACGATCCTGGAGCGCGATTCGCTGCGGCGCTACAACAGACGGTGGTGGTGGGGCAGTTGCCTCCGTAGGAGGTGGAGTCAATGAGATATTTGCGTTAAATCCTGACATCGCGGAAGAAGAGGTTGGTGAAGGTGAAGGTGAAGATGTATGAACAGAATTCCGGTCAACGTCGGAGTTGGCCGGCAAAGGTAAGGGTGAAAGAGGCGTGGACGGAGTTTCGACGTCTGAGTCGATCGCGTAGTCGGTAGCGACTAACGTAACGCGGACTAGGCGGGCGCTAGTGTCCCGAGTCCAAGCGGACATATACTAAACGAGTTTAGTATAGTCAAAGCGGAGAAGGTGGGGGTAAGAAAACGTCAATGGAGAAATACGATAGGTGGTGGGTGAAAAAATGGATTCTGGCGACAAAGGGCAAGTTTTTATAAAAGTTTTTGGTTTTGTGTTTTTTTCTTCTTTTTTTTAGAAAGAGCTTTACAGAAATATGTACGGACTTACGGCTTCAAGCAATCACAAATAAGATATGCACAATCACACCTAGATCTAGGGTCACCTAGGTCAGCTAGACAACTCCTAACTGTTCCAAAGGGCTAGAAATAGGACCTCAAACCGCCTCTTCTCCAACAATCGCGACCAGGTAAGTGCTAGGTAAGTGGGAGGCTCCCCACTACGTAAGTAGTGGTCCCAATTAAGTAACCACTTGTCTTGGACACACTTACCTAGACACCGCAAAAGTCAGGATAGGATAAACGGCCGATGCCTGTAACTAGTCCTCTGTCCTATTGAGCGCGAAGTCCTTAGGGCTGAGTCTAGTATTTTTTAATTAACAATGGTCAATGCATATGCTTTTTGTGATTTCCGGGGTCCTGGGAAGGGTGATGAAATCCCCACCCAATCTGAATTGGTTTCAAGCCCCTTAAAGTCCGTATTAATATATGCAAAGCAGTAACAATCAACTGCAAACAATTTTTATTTTTTAGCGCGGCGCAAAGAATCCTGCACAAAAACAATTTATTGGAAGGGGGAAAAGAGTTTGCGCAAAGAATGCTGCAGAAAATACAGTTTAGTGGAGTTCAGAGGAGTGAGGAAGAAAGAAGAAGGACTCACAGGGATTTTGACAACCTGACTGCACCAAGTGGCCGCGGTTCCGCGGCCTAAGCCTGCTTATGTCGCGGTTCCGCGGCAAGATAGTGGAGTTGGGGCTCTGTTTTTTGGTGTGTGCTGCCTTGTCTGTCCTCTTCTTTTCTGGAGCTCCTGAATATTTATTTGCTTACTGGATCTGCCCCAGAATCTTCAATAGACCGTCTTTTCCGTCTTGTTCACCCGCGGTGTAGCCGCGAAATATGGGTCTAACTTCCCACGTCTTTGGCACTGAACTTGAACTTCGTTTTATCCTGCACACTTGCACAAAAACTAATCAAAAATAACAAGATGATTTTTTACAAAGTATATATTTTTGTTTTGTTTTTCGGTTATATTTATATTCACAAATTAACCCGAAATTACACAAAGAAATAAACTATCGTCTCCCCGGCAACGGCGCCATTTGATTGGTAGAGTTTTTGCGTGCTAAGTTTATTACCGCAATCAAGACGGTTTCGCTTGTAGCTAGCCGGTTGAGTACGGGTCGTCCGCAGGGAGATGGGAATCTTTTTTTATGTGTTTTAACGAGTTAAGTCCAATTTTCCAGGTTTGTTTTTAGATTACTTAAGTCCTAAAATGATATATAGAGAGAGCTTGTTAGGGTTAGGATTAGGTTAGTTTGAGTTAGGAGTCGCTCACTTTTTTCGTTGCCACTCTTAATATCGATGTTACGGTAATCGGCAACAACGGGGATTAGCACGACTAGGAAGGAACTTGCGAGTATAAGCTAGGCTTTCCAACGCATAAGTTCTTCCTTTTGGTGCTTGTCCGTCCGTTCTTGGCTCTTAGCCTTAACCTCCGATTAATTCAACCACAACCGGTCTCACTACGGAATCACCGCTATCATGTAGGATAGGGTGCCGTAGGGATCGAATTGTGGTTCAATTAACGGGAGTTCGATTTAAGATGTTGGGTAAGGGAAGAGTGAGAGAGATTTCCTTCTCTCAAACTTTCCTTATCCTACCCTAACAAGTATGGAAACTACTCACCCATTACAAGAAAAATGAAAATAAAACAAAGGAGGAAGATAGAAAGAAAGAGGTTAGAAGATTACAACTAGCTATTTGCGACCTCACCTTGGCAAGGATCAAGCGTAAGCATCATGGTTGTTTAAGGATAAATGAAAATAGAACAAGAAAGAAACAAACACAAATAACAACAACTAAGTTAACAAATGAAAATTACAAGCAATAATAGTTAACAAAATAAAAAGACAAGCATGGTAAGAACAAGAACTCCTTTATTCATTCTTCACTCACAAAAGCTCACTACAAGTTTTTTAATGGAGAAGAGATGAGAGGAGGAAGAAGAACAACATATAACCTAAAATCTAAATACAAGATTATGGACCCTTGGCTTTGGCAAGTTCTGGACTATTTATAGGCAGGGAAATGGAAACCTAGGGCAACAATCTGTCATAAGACAAAATTCCCAAAATAACCCTGAAAAATAGTTAACTGAGGAGGCCGTACGGCCGCGGTTCCGCGGCCTAAGCATGCTTATGCCGCGGAACCGCGACACTTTAGTGGAGTTGGCCTCTCGGGCTTTGTGGGGTTCCCTGGTCTGCTCTTGTCTATAGTTTGGCATATGTTTTTTCTGATAATCTTTCCAAATTTCTTCCAGAATTTTAGTGGATCAAAAGGTGATTGGATGTGGATCTTTTTGTCATGATTTCCTCGAGCTCCGCGTAGATTTCTTGGATCTTGTGTTGCCATTGAGCCTTGCGCATGAAAATGACATTGATTTGCCATTTTGTCTCTTAAACTGGTGTGTGGCAACATACGGATAGAGAGCGGAGACCCGTGTTTTATCTGTGGTTGGCAGGAACCCGGATTTTGTCGTGTTTTTCTATGAATTTCACCGTTTAGAGCCGAGAACCTGTATCCTGCAATTGACTAGCAAACACGGCTCAAGAGTACCTACCGATAAGCAATATGATAAAAATTGGGCGGTATAAAAATGCAATAATCTGATATGAACACGTACGCTACAACCTTCCCATGCTGCATCAAAACACATCCCAATCCTTTCCCGGATGCGTCGCTGTGAATCACCAATCCTCCGGAATTGTCTGGCACGGTCAGAATAGGAGCGGTTATCAATCTCTATTTCAACGCCTCAAAAGTTGACGCACACCTATCCGTCCACACAAATGGTACTTCATTGCGCGTAAGATTGGTCAGAAGCTCAGCCAAACGAGCAGAATTCTCCACGAACCTTCTGTAATACCCGGCAAGTCCAAGAAAGCTTCTGATCTCAGCAACGTTCTTCGGAATCGGCCAATCTCGAACTGCTGTAATCTTTTCTGGATCGACGGCAATTCCATTGCCAGATACAACATGCCCCAAAAACTTCACTTCCTCCAGCCAAAACTCGCACTTACTCATCTTCGCATAAAGCTTCTGCTATCTCAACGTCTGCAGTGTGATCTTCACATGCTCAGCATGCTCCTCAAAACTCTTCGAGCAAACCAGAATATCGTCAATGAATACCACAATGAACTGATCCAAGAACGGTGAAAAGATTCGGTTCATCAAGTCCATGAATACTGCCGGCGCATTCGTTACTCCGAAGGGCATCACTAAGTATTCGTAATGTCCATACCGAGTTCGGAACGCCGTCATGCAAATATCTTCTGCTTTCACTCGAACCTGATGATATCCGGATCGCAAATCCAGCTTTGAGAATACCCTCGCGCCACTAAGCTGCTCAAAAAGTTCTCCAATGCGAGGGATAAGGTACTTGTTCTTGATAGCCACCCAGTTTAATTCTCGATAGTCGATGCACATCCTTCTTGTGCCATCCTTCTTCTTTACTAGAAGAACTGGAGCTCCCCAAGGCGAGTTACTGCTTCGAATCCAACCCTTCTCAAGCAATTCGGCAACCTGTTTCTTAACTTCTTCCAACTCTACTAGTGCCATTGGATAATACGCTTTGGATACTGGCGCTGCACCAGGAATAAGATCAATTGCGAACTCCACGTCTCACTTCGGCGGTAAACCCGATATATCTTCAAATACGTCCATAAAATCGCGAACAACCGCCGGCTCTTCACTATTATCAACTTCCATCGATGCAAGGATATCATTTGTCGGCCTAGCCCTAAACTCGACTGGCCCGACAGAACTACTTCCTTACCGCAATTGCTGTCTGCTGCAAACTCCCTTTCATCCCTGATAGACTCTGCTATTCTCGGCTGCCGCAAGTACTGGTGAGAAAGTGGTCAAACCCAGGGAGACAATCTGCCTCTGGATGTCCACGTCCAAGCTGCGCATGAACCTCCGTGCCCTGTCTGCATCGTTGGCAACTAAAGGTCCAGCGACTCTACTGAATCTTGTCCATTCTGCTGCGTGCATATCTACGGGTGCTCCCTTCTGCTTTAGCCCGATAAATTTCTCTTCCATTTCCTCCCGTTCAGTCCGCGGGATGAACTTTTCCAGGAAACTCTTTGAGAAATCCGCCCACTTGATCGGCTTGGGCAAATGGTTCTCCTCTACAAGCCATCATTCTCGGGCGTAGTCCACTAACTGAATGCGTACCACATCAACTCTTTTGTCATCAGGAATCTGTGCCGCGATAAGCAAATTCTCCATGTCAACTAGCCACTGCTCTGCTGGCAACGGCTCCTCCAAACCAGTAAATGTAGACGGACCCAATCGCCTGAAATCTGCCACGGTCCCAACTCGATCAACTGGTTTAGCTTCAACCTTGCCTACGGACTGCTGGACGGTCCGCAAACCTTCCTGGAATGATTCTGCTTGCTGCTGGATTAGCCCGGTCTGTCTCTTTTGATTCTCCAACATTCCCCTTATCACTCCAAGCATGGCGGCTTCGTCCACACGCCTCTGGTACGTCTTCAAATTCCTATCTGCCATATTCCTGAACTCAAAACACCCAACATTAGCATGATGATAGATTCTGAATTTAGATCAAGGCTAGAACTCCAAGATACTTAAATAGAGTACCGCATTGTAACTATGCCGCGGTATCATAGCCACAATTACTTAACTCCACCCAAGTCGCCTAAGTCCTAGAGATAGCAAGGAATCAGGTTTTCGAGTCGATATGCAAAGGAAGTTTGCACATCGTAAAAGATATAATCAGGAAGAATGTGATTCAAGAAAGGGTAAGACGGTAAGGTGGCAGGACATGTTTCCTAAATACGGGTATTCTGATTCGTGTATTGGGTACAATACCCAACTACAAAAGAATCAACCCAACTAACCTATGGCTCTGATACCAAAAGAACCATGTCACGCCCCGCTTCCCAGAGTACGCTAGATTGGGCACGTGACATAGCCAACCATGCTACCTGTGGGTAGAAAGAATCCATCCACAGTCACATTACGGCTGTAGAGATATCAAGAACAAGATAAAACTATCTAAAACATGTCCATAATCCAGAATAACAGGAGTCAATAATAAATAAATGCGGAAGCAAATAATCCAATACAAATAACTGAAAAGTGTGTCCCATAATGCGGGCTCACATCAGGAAATAAATGCAGGAAATAAAACTAACTACTACTGAACTCACAGCTCAGCCTGCTGGCTGAAGTACTCCTGCTCGGACTGCAATAGCGGTACGGAATCTGGGCCATGCAAAACCCAGACGTCAGCGCGTCATGTCATCAAGTAATATAATATGAACAGTGTAGCAGGCAATGTAATATAAACATGAATACAGCAAGAATAACAATAATATGAATCATACCAGTACAGGGTAGCGTGCAGTGGGTAAACTAAACTGTTCTATCAGGTTTTCTATTCTAAAGTCTTTGAAATCAATTGATGAATCATCGATGTAACTCAATAGTATCCCGTGCATGCCCGGAACCACAGTCAAGACCCTCGGGGCTGAATCCGAGACATGCCGTTAGGCAGTAACAGGTAGCAGGATGGGCGAGTGATGTCAGCATCATCACTCCGGGGATGGCCTAGCCCGTAAGACTGATCAGAACAGGTATCGAACTGTTGAGTTACAAGTCAGGTTTTACCTTTGATTTCCCCATACCCCCAAGTTATGTATGTCAAGTCAGGTATTCAGTAATCAAGAACTAATGCCAACACAGGATCAGGTAAAAGCAGGTTTGTCTGGATAGACAACAGGAACGGTCCATGAGGACTACATGTCAGGTTTGTTGGCATTAGACACAAGATCAGGTAACGGGTCAGGTCATGGTACATCAGGTCAAGTCAACAGTATATGGTACCATGTCAGGTATATCAATATATATATGTGTAGCAATGTCAGGTCAAGATGTAAACAATATCGTGGGTGTGCTCACAATCAGTTATATAATCTAGCATGGGTATCACAACATGAGATAAGCAATGAATTAAGTAATAGACAGTTTCATTCAATTTGCAATACAGTTATCAATTTGTTACAGAGATGATTACAAGAGTGCAGTAAGACAAATATAGCCGTTTAGTCATGTTAACAGGTTTAAGAACCCTTAGAGGTGCAATGATTTATGTACGGTTCAGTACAGCTATTTCAGGTTAAAAGCATACGAGTGTCCGAATGGAACAGAACTACATGGATAAATGCCATAAGCTACATTAATATTATAAATGTGATTAAACAGGTAAATATGGTGATTTGTTTCAATTTGCAACTGTAGGTTCCATGTTTAACAGTAAAATGATATAATGCAATATTGTACCGGAAATGGGAAGCGATCGTACCAAGTTAAATTTACAGGTTTTGGGGTGTCATAATATATTAGTAAATATTGTATAGCATGTAGAAAGAGGTACTTGCCTCGACGGGTCGCGAACCGGGAAAAATGGATCGTAACGTCGGCGGGGAAACTCGCGACGGCCGCTCGGTTCACGGATTGAACCCAAACAACGAACAATGGAACCACGCGGGTCGGGGTACCTCGCTGGAACGTCGGGTCACGTCGTCGGCATCGTCGGATTCCGGCGAAAACGTGAACAGTAAACCATCAAGATGTGCAATCAAGAATACAAGGAACCAGAGAAGAAAGGAAGGAGAAAAAGAAGTAGAAGGCTTACAGTGGGTCGTACGAAGGCCGGGGAGGCAGATCGAGATCGCCGGCGGCGACAGACGGCGGTCCGACGGTGTGCAGGGTTTGCAGGTGGTCGCGGGTCTGGTCGGGGTGCACCGGGAGAGGGGAGGAGGATGGTGAGGGAAAGAAGAGGGCGATGGCGGAGGCGACGACGAGGTGATCGTCGGTGGCGAGACGCAGGAACGGGTGCAGGGAACTGTAGGCGGCCGCGGCGGGGTGTGCAGGTGTCCGGGGACGCGGGGAAAGGAGGAAGAGGGCTTGGTGAGATGAGGATGAGGAGGCGAGGTGATGGTGATGGCGTCGCCGATGTTGGAGCTGCGGCGGCGAGGATGGAGGCGGCTAGGGCTGGAGGCGGCTAGGCTCGGATGGGTTCTTCTGTGTTTTGTGCGAAAATAGAGGAGAAGGGAAAGTTTAAAAGGAGAGAGAAATAAAGTTAGAGAGAGAGAGAGACGGGAAAGAGAGAGAGAGAGACGGTAAAGAATATGAGGAGGGGCCCACGGGAAAATTGGGCGAAATGATTGGTTGAGGGAAAACGTTTCTGTTAGAAAAGATTTGTGTAAATATTTAAGGGAACAGTAGAATTCATATTGTTTAAGAAAATATATGATGGTTTCAAAAATATTAAAATTTGGGTTTTGGTGCTAAAATAAAACATTTCCAAATCGCGCCCGGGTCGGGTCCAAAAAATTGAAATTGAAATAATAGGATTTTAAGCGGGATCCAAATTTTAAAATTAAGTGTCTTATGATTAAAAAGCATACCCCCAAAACGGACACATGTACGCGCGCGTAGCCATCCAAACTCGCCCGTTTCACTGAACGGGACGAGAACACGATGCACGGACGCTACAACGGGGTTAGGGGTGTCAAGTAGGCCAAGATGAATATTTTTAATTTTATTTTAGATGCCAAAATTTGTTATATGTAGAAATAACTTTGCCGGATAAATTTTACAGTAAGCCACAAACAAGCAAGATAAATGAAATGAGTACTACATTATGCTCAAACAGTAACTGAAAATAGTAGCATTGGGCTCGGGTGTTACACGTACCGATAATAGTTTATCTAGTTGCATGCCGGATTGTCACAATATTATTATACTACTATATCGGTACAATATGTTATCTAGTTTGTATCATACATGGTAATGGACGTATAACGGTTATTACAGATAGATACATATGCATCCTAGCAGTAATTGTGTTTCGATATTGATTACAGTTTTACATTGGTATCTATTTTGGTTAATATACAGTACATGGCATGTTCACGAAACACTACCAGACTTGTTACTTGGATCTTATTACTAATGTCGACAATACTGACTTGTTGTCTACATAGACAGAACCTGTACCTGATTGATCCTGTGTTGGCATTAGATCATCAATACCCGACTTGAACACAAAACTTGGGGAGTAAGGGGAAATCGATAATGAAACATGACTTGTAACTCAACAGTTCGATACTTATACCGATTAGTCTTTACGGGCTCGGCCAGCCCCGGAATGATGTTGCTGACATCATTCGTCTGTACATGTTATCTGTTTACTGCTTAGCAGCACGTCTCGGATTCAGCCCGAGAGTCTTGACCGTGGTCCCGGGCACGCATGGGATACTATTGAGTTACATCGACTATTCCATTAATTGATTTCAAAGACTTATAGAATAGATAATTTAGAAGCACGGACTTTAGGATACACATCACATACATATAGCTCACTATTTATATATGTGTTTATTATTTACATTCTTCTTTAATCATAACATCATATCCCGGTTATCGCTATTATTTTGATATTATGACGCACTGATGTCTGGGTTTTGCATGACCCAGTTCCTCTGACATTATCGCAGGCAGATCGGGAGTACTTTAGCAAGCAAGCTAAGCAATGAGGAGTTAGCTATTTAGTTTAGAGACTCTTAGTTTATTTATTTCAGCAGTTTCATTTCTATTGATGTGAGCCCATATTGGGGCATGATTCAGATACTATTGTTTATTGGAGCTTGATTCGTTTCCGCTTTATGTATTTCTTGATTTTATTCATTGTGGCAGATGGACATGTGTTAGCTAGATTATATATTTTACTGTTCTTGATATCACCTTGACAGCCGTAATGTGACTATGGAGGGATTATTCCTAGCCATAAGTAGCATGGTTGGCTTTGTCATGTGCCGTAGTTACGTATCTTGGGAAGCGGGGCGTGACACTTAATACTTTCTTTGCAGCTTTTCAGTACTCGATTCCAGGGTTACTTTGATACCTACCCAACATTCCAACCGCGAAGCAGATATCTGGTCTAGTACAGATTTGCATATACATTAAACTGCCAACAACTAAAACAAATGGAATTGATTCCATTTCTTTACGTTCCACATCGTTCTTTGGACATTGCATGATACCGAATTTGTCCCCTTTCTGTATAGGAATAATTCCAGTTGAACATTCAGCCATATTAAATTTCTCTAGAATTCTTTTGATATAGCCTTTCTGAGGTAATCCTAATAGTCCTTGTGATCTATCACGGAATATTTCAATTCCTATCACATAGGATGCCTCTCTCATATCTTTCATTTTAAATTTTTCCAAGAGAAAATATTTTGTCTCACGCAACAATCCAAGATCATTAGCAGCAAGCAGAATATCATCAACATATAGAACCAAAAATATAAATTTACTCCTACTGATCTTTCGGTATATGCAACAATCAACAATATTTTTCTTAAATCCGAAAGATGTAATGATAACATTAAACTTTATATACCATTGTCGAGAAGCTTTTTTAAGTCCATATATAAATTTCTTAAGTTTATACACCATGTGACCTTTTCCTTCTATTAAGAAATCTTCAGGTTGATCCATATAAATTTCTTCCTCAAGATCTCCATTAAGAAAGACAGCTTTCACATCTATTTGGTGTAATTCTAAGTCATGATGAGCCACCAATACCATAATAATTCTTAATGAGTGTTTCTTTGTGACAGGTGAAAATGTCTCTTTATAATCAATGTCATTCTTTTGAGTATAACCCTTAGCAATAAGTCTAACTTTATATTGTTCAATATTGCCATTTGAGTCGTGTTTTGTTTTAAAAACCCATTTACACCCGACTCGTTTAGAATTTTCTGGCAATTCGGCGAGATCCCAAACATTGTTTTGCTCCATGGATTTTAACTTATCTTTCATAGTATCAATCCATTTATCAGACTCAGAACCTTTTATGGCTTGTGAATAAGAAACCGGATCT